>JAWNMO010000679.1:957500-2157500 GCA_035043915.1 Drosophila paramelanica | reverse complement strand
ATTTGTATTAACAGATTTCATAAATTATGTGTACATTTACATTAATTTTTATTCCTCAACGCCTGCTTTTCTGTTGTCTTCTCTTACAAATTATTCTTGTTGAATTTCTATTTCCCTTTCGCTTGAGCTTTAACGCGGTGGCAACGCTGGCACAAAGCTTTACAATCGGCAGGATCAAATGACCAGCTTCGTACACGGTCAGGCATCGATTACAGTTTTGGCATCGATATACGATAAACACAGCAGTTTGATTTGCAATTAATTTATAATGATTTTATTTTAAATTTGCGCTCAACTTTTTTGACAAACTCTATAAAATCACTGTACAAGACTTTAGGCAGCTCCATGGCAGCAAAGTGGCCGCCCCTTCTGTAGTATGTGCTGTGTATTAAATTCTTATATTTATCCTTTAACTGCAGATCCAGAAATTGCATAATATCGCCCTTAAAACGGGCGCAGCCTGTCGGCACCGAGGTGGGCACACGCTCCAGCTGCAGATTACGCTGCTCCTGGGTGTAGGCCTCCGCGTAGAGGCGCTGCGAGGTCGTAATGGAGTTGGTCAGATAGTAGATCATCACATTGTCGAACAGTGCGTCCAGTTTGTAGCGCCGCTTGAATCCGCCGTCGGGCAGGGATCGATAGCTGGCATTGGTCCACGTGGAGAACTTTTCGAGTATGTAGGCGGCCAGGCCAACCGGATTGTCGGTGAGCGCCGCGCCAATGGTATCTGGCTTTGTGGCCTGCAGATGGAAGTAGCCGCTCTCCTCCATCAAATAGTTGAACTCGCGTGATTTGGGAAAGAAGAAATCCTCATTGCCGCTGGGCACAAAGAGAGACGGCCACAGGCCGGCGAGCAGACCCTTCACCTGTGATTTGGGACTCAGATTGTTGCACATATTCGAGTGATAGCCCAGCACATTTTCCGGATATAATGTGGCTATATGCGAGCCCAGCACAGAGCCCCAATCGCCGCCTTGAATGAAGAACTTGGTATAGCCCAGGCGCAGCATCAGATTGCGCAGCATGACAGCCATCTGGGCAGGACCCAAGCCAGGACGCGAAGTACCCTGGGAATTGAAGGAAGTTAAAGTGGCAAAAATGAAAGTAATTCAATCTTTAGCTACCTGGGACCAGCCATAGCCCGGCAAACTGGGCACAACCACATTGAAAATGTACTTGTTGTTGGCATCCAATTTGGATTGATGGAGCAGGTGTATCAGATCGTAGAATTCACGCACCGAGCCCGGCCAGCCGTGGAGCAGCAGCACCGGATAATGCTTCTTGCCCACCTTGTTCCCATCGTAGACCATCAGGTTGAAAAAGTGCATGCGTAGACTAAAATGCTATCAGTTAAGCGATAATAATTGCTTATCTATCCGGCACTCACCCTTGAATATCGGTGGTAAAGTGATTGAATTGCCACAGGAAGACCTCACGTTCGCGCCAACGCGGCAGGTAATCGTCGCGCCAATAATCGATCAGTTCCTTCAGGTAATCACTATTGAAGCCATACTCGAAGGCGGCACCCTCCAAAGGCGGTGTCAGCCGGAGCGTGCCATTCAGGCGCTTAATCAGATCTTCAATAGTCTGTCCAGAGAACAGCATGAGCAAAAATTTGGTTATTTCTCATCTGAATATCAAACTCACGCTCTCGGGGTACATGAGGCGATTGCCGATCACCTCGGAATTGTTGGCCAAATAGGCGGCATAGTCCTTGGGCTGCTCCTCATCGCCCCACCATTGCTGTGCATCCAATGTGGGCGCCGGCAAATCGCCCCACAGTCCATTCAGACGCTTGTAAACCAACCCGCCACCAATGGCCAGCAGCAAAACGAGTAGGCGCGTTATGGGCGACATTTCTGGCGGATCGTGTAGAGCTCCGCTCCAGTCTAAGGTTTCCGTCACACTGACTGGACACCAGCTACTAATCGGACAACCATTTAGCTGAGATTGCAGCTATGCTTTTGTTGTTTTTTAGAATATACCCTGAACCCATTAAAAATGGTTATGAAGGGTATATTGGTTTTGTGCAAACGTATGCAACAGGCTCCATAAGGAGACTGAGATGATTTAGCCATGTTCGTCTGTCTGTCTGTTCCTTTGTCAAAAAATTTACTTTGTTAATTTTATAAATTTTAATTTTATTTGGAAGTTATTCAAGCATTTAATTTCCAAGCGCAGCTTTAGTTGGCTTCAGGGTATCTTCTGGTCGGCCACTCCCGACTAGAACACTCTTACTTGTTTTTAGTGAAACTGATCGTTAAACTTCACACACACACGATGATAACGCAAATTTGTTTGCCCAACTGCGCTACGTTCGCATTGTCATTCGGTTGATAACTTAAACTTTAGCTTGACTATATAGTGTACGGTGCAGGAGCTTTGAGAAGTCATTAAAGCCGCTCTTTGCTCAAAGCTTTTGTTAGGTAATTTGCTATCTAATTGATAGCGGGTAATTTGCAATACTGATCTGAGGCGTATTTGATGTACGTATTCAAACAAGACACGTGTGCGCTGCTAAAATGTTAAAACTATTCATATTTATAAATAATAGTTATTATATTTGTAAACAAAGCGCATTTAGGCATCGTTTATGCCCACATATCCAAGTATATATGTTGGAATATATGTACATACATATATATATGTGTTTAGATAGACAACTGATTGATATTCTGTGCATATATGTTCCCAAGCTCATAAACTTATCAAAAATGAAACCTCTTTAACAGTCCGATAATGTCCAAAGAGACTATTGGTAAAGAAACAATCTTATCTATTTCATAATTTTTTGTTGTTGAGAAATATAAACAATATTTTTATTCCATTTGCTGTTTATTAAAGTAAAAAGCTTTTTTATATATACCACGAAGTTACGTTAATTTGACTTGTTTTTAAAAATGATTATTGCAAACAATTTTTGTGCACAAGAGCGCTCTGCTGTCTGCGACAAAAGCGACAACGAAACTAAAAACTAGATAATTGCAATAACAATCGAGCGCAGAAATAAATAAGTGATTTAAGTTGCGTAGGTCGAGATGCGCAAGAATATGGTGTACATCCATATGCACTTTTTATAAATGTATTTGTGTCAAAGCTTACGGTTTAAAAATATGTTATTTGAAGCTCTTGGAGATGGTAAGAAATTAATATTTAATCGATGTGGAAATATGAAAGATCGATGCTTGCGATTTATTCAAAACATCGATACATCGATGTTTATTCAAGCGCTGAAGTCCGAAGGGTATTTGAGGTACGTGCACAAACACACACATCTGTGTTTTCTAAAAGACGATCAAAGGTGATCAAAGACGATCATATATGCATATGCATAAATACAAATCATTGTTATTCGGTATGCAATTGTAAAATGAAACCGTTTCAGTAGTCCGATAATGCCCATAATTTTTTTATTGTAGAAAAAAAATATAAACAATAGTTTTAATTAATCCATTTGCCTCTTAAAACTAGGCGAAAGCCATCTTCACGTATGCCACAAAATCCTCATAGAGCTGCTGGGGCACCTGGAAGGCTGGGAAGTGTCCGCCGTCCAAGTAGTGGGTGCTATGTATCAGTTTCGGGAACTTATTGGCCAGCACCGAGTCCGGGGTGTGCATGAGCTCATGGGCGAAGCGGGCACAGCCGGTGGGCGCCTTGATGGGCACACTGTCCACGGCCAGGCTCATCTGGGCCTTGTTCATGGTCTCGGAATACAGACGCACCGAGGTGGTTATCGAGTTGGTCACGTAGTAAATCATAATGTTGTCCAACAGCTGATCATATGTGAAATGCTTGGTCAGACCGCCGTCCTCCAAGTTTTTGTACGCCGGATTGGTCCATGTGGAGAACTTTTCGAGGATGTAAGCCGCCAAACCAACAGGATTGTGTGCCAGGGCAGTGCCAATGGTGTCCGGCTTGGTGGCCTGTATATGCGCATAGCCAAACTCCTCCATGATGAATAAAAAGTTGCTGCCCAGGTCCTTGTAGAACTCTGCGTACTTGCTGTCAATGTAGAAGCTGGGGAAGACGGCGGACAACAGCTGGCGCAGATGGGCCATGGGGCTGCTGTTGCCGCACATATTCGAGTGATATCCCAGCACATTCTCCGGGAAAAGAGCGGCCAGATTGCTGCCAATAATGCTGCCCCAATCGCCGCCCTGAATGAGGAACTTGTTGAAGCCCAGACGCAGCATCAGATTGCGCATGATCACCGACACCTGAGCGGCGCCCAGACCAGTCTTCGAGGCACCCTAATCGCCAGCGAAGAAGAGAGCTTTGTTCAGAGGCCTGCAATAGTGGAGAATAGAATAGTGGAGGCTTACCTGTGACCAGCCATAGCCCGGCAAACTGGGCGCGATCACCTCAAAGACATAATTGCTCTGATCAGTGCCGGAGATCAGAAGTGGTATAAAATCGTAAAATTCGCGCACTGTGCCGGGCCAGCCGTGCAACAAGAGCAGTGGCACCACCTTTTTGCCTTCCGTATTGCGGGGCTTTGCGTGCATAAAATGGATCCTCAATCTGCAAAAATACAGTTAATATACATATATTAACATATATGATATATTCGTTTATTCAGAGATCGAAGGTTTACCCTTGGATTTCCGTTTGGAAATGCTCGAATTGCTTGAGGAACTGATCGCGTTCATTCCATTTGGTCAGATAGCTGTCGCGCCAATATTTCACCACCTTGTGCAACTCCTTGGCATTGAAACCGTACTCGAAACCAACACCTTCCAGCGGCTCCTGCGCCTTCAGCGGACGATCCAGCTGTGCCTTCAGGTCTGCAATAATCTGCAATAATGGAAACAAAAAGAAAGCAAAAAAAAAATTAAAAAAATCTCATTAATATGCATGACAAATGGTTAAACGGGTTTAGGTAAAGAAAAAAGAAGGAAAATATTTAAATTATGAACTACGACCTACTTCGGGCGCAACACTTATGTCGTATGGCAAAACTGCCTTATTCTCCTGGTATTTCCCCTTCAGTTTAGGTCCCCAATATTCATTATTATCCAAATCGGGCCGCTTGCCGGGCGCAGCCAAGTCACGATAATTCTTGTAGCCAACGGCGATCAGAAGGGCAACGCCGCCGATCAGTATGCGTACTGAGGTCGCAGCTGCAGATGGCATATTTGGAATACAGCTGTGTCTTAGAATTACTAATTAAATATTTTCTTATATTCGCAGCTTCGAAGGCTTTAAAGCCGAGCACAACCGAACGGCTTCAGTTCCAAAACTAAACTGTTGAACGACCGGTCTCCGTTGCGAAAATAAACAGAAACGCGGTGAGAGACCCCAATAACAAAAAAACTGTGACGCAATGTTCGCACAGCGCACCGCACTAAAATGTAGACACTTGGGAAACTCAAATTTTAAGATAGAGCTTCGTTAAGAGGTATGTATTCGTTTCCACTGAAATAAAATTATTATTTATCTTTTTCTTATTATTGCTATTATTATTTATTAACAATATTGTAAATACTATAAATTGCTTTCAAGTGTTCTGAAATCATGACACGCAGTGTAGTTGTTCGCGAAATCTTGAATGATGTACAGAGGCAAACTACGATTAAGAGAGGAGGCAAACACACACACATACAAGCACACAACACACATACGACTTTTACAGATGCAGAGAGCATCGTGAGCACGCAATTATCGTGAGTAAAAGCTTGTAAAAGTGCAATAAATTTATAAAAAAAAATATCGTATAAACTAAGAAAAATATATGCTAGATTTAAGTAATGCCTTTTATTTAATCAGTTCTTATTAATTGATTTTGTTTTGTTAAGATTTTGATTCTTGATCTATATATGCATGTATGCATAAAGGAATAACAAAAATATATATGCATTGCGAGCATGACGAAGCACTGATCAGCTTGAAACTGAGGTAATTTGTTTATATCAGTTTCACGAAATAGAGCTCTGTATATGATGACAAGCATAAAGTAATAAAGAACATACTCTTTATTACTCTCTGGATGATAAGTAATGTGCAAAATAAATTCAAGGGTTAGCGTTCAGTGTTGGAATATGAGCAAATTTTAACTATAAAATTGGGCGCGCTATTTAAAATCCAATAAAAATCAATGCCTATGTAAATCATCTTTGGTTTATTGTTTTTTATTTTTTTCTAACAAATTTAATACACAATTGAATGCTCTATGAGAGCAACAACAATTTCCAAGCGAATTTCGACTCTTTTTAGTTTGTTTTTTCGTCTAATCCAACTTTTTGCACAAACGCCGTAAAATCATTGTACAACATGGAGGGCATTTCCATGGCGGCAAAGTGGCCGCCGTGTTGGAAATACATGCTGTGCTTTATATTGGTGTATTTATCCTTTAGCTGCCAGTCGGCGGCCGAGGGCAGATCGAACCTGAACCGTGCACAGCCCATGGGCACGTCCGTCTGGACGCGATCCAGTTGCAGGTCACGATACGGCTTGGACACGTTCTCCGCATAGAAACGGGCCGCTGTTGTCGCCGCATTGTTCAGATAATAGATCATCAGATTGTCGAGCACCGCCTCCAGGCCAAAGACGGTGACAATAGCGCCAAAGTCCTGCTGCAGGCTGGGCCCCGAGCAGGTCTGGAACTTTTCGAGTATGTAGGCGGCCAGCGCAACGGGACTTGAGGTCAGAGCGGCGCCAATGGTGTCCGGCTTGGTGGCCTGGATATGATAATAGCCGCTCTCCACAAGCAGATGGTGATACTTCTCCCAGATGTCCGTATGATGATCGTAGAACATGCGTGTCTTGAGCACCTTCTCCGGATAATAGTTGATGAAGATGCTCTTGAGGAAGGAGAGCGGTGTGCTCAATATGCACATGTTCGAGTGATAGCCCAGGACATTATCCGGATAGAGCGTGGCCAGATTGCTGCCAATAATGCTGCCCCAATCGCCGCCCTGAATAAAGAACTTTTTGTGGCCCAGTCGCAGCATAAGATTACGCATCACGGTGGCCATTTCGGCGGCATTGAAACCCACCCGAGTGGCAGCCTGGGGAAACAAAACACATGTTGTTAATCAATATACATTAAATATGCTACCAAAAAAAAAAAAACAAAACTCACATCCGACCAGCCAAAGCCAACGAGGGAGGGTGCCACCACTTCAAAGGAATAATCGCTAATGTTTTGATCCTTGCCCAGCATGGGTATAAAATCATAAAACTCACGCACCGAACCCGGCCAGCCGTGCAGCAACAGCAGCGGATAGACATGCTTCTTGGCGGCGACCTCCTCGGCGACGGTTTCGTGTATGTAGTGTATCTTCAAGCTGTCAATTCGAAATAATTATTGAAATCAGATTAAGTCAAGCGTGCCCCACTCACCCCTGTATCTCGGTGGTGTATTGCTTCAGTGAGTTGAGATACGCCTGACGCTCGTCCCATTTGGTTAGATACTTCTCCCTCCAGTATTCGACGAACTGTTCCAGTGCATTCGTATTGAAGCCATACTCGAAGGCGATGCCGTCGAGGGGCTCCGTTAGACGCAGCGTCCGGTTTAGTTGCTGTCGCAGATCCTCAATCTCTGATTTGGGCACATTCAATTTGAATTCATATATTTTCGTATCGGGCACATAGTTCTTGCCATCTCCCGGCCCCCAGTACGTGTTGTCGTTGTACTCGGGCCTCGGCAGCGGACGTGTCAAGTCCGTGAACAGCAGATAACCGTAGCCGACAAAGGCAGCGACTGCGGCCACAATCAGTCCGAATACCACCAAACACTTCATGTTGCCAATAAGCGGCTAAGCAATTTCGATTATTTATCTGACTAATGACTAAAATTTTAATGAACTTCTTCCGCTTTTGGGTACAAAAGAGTACGCACAACCGCTCTCTGTGCCCGTTGTAAGCCAACTGATGATTGCCGAATGGAACGACAAAAACCTAACGCTGCTAAATACTATATACATATATATACGTGTATATTATTGATATGATAGTAAGTAGTATAAATAAATGATACAAATAATAGTAGACGCACAGTGGGCGCAAATAACATTTGTTATGTGCGCTGAATATAAATTTATGTATGTTTGCTTCTAAAATACATAAAAATACAAAAAAAAATTGTTGTCTTTTATATCAAATCATATATAAACAGTTTACAAATTAAATATTTATTTGATTTGTAATATAATTAAAACAATTTAATTATATTTTCAATTATAAATGTGGTTTTTAAATTAATTTCTTGTATGTTAAAAATTTTATAGATGTGCTCCTAGTTTTAATTTATAACAACAACAAAAATAATAATATGGAGAAATTCATTTTTTTATATAGTTTTTAAAGGTTTGAACAGGTTTTTTAAAAATAGGTCAATGTAAAAGTTTTAAACAAATTTACTTTATTACATATTTAAATTTGCTGCTGATGAATTAAAGAATTCTTAATGAAAAAAGACAGCGAGATTAATGGATATATATTTTTTAAAATTTTTAACTAAATTGGGATTTTTTTGTAATCAATTTTAATTTTTTGTAAAATTGCTCATTCATAAAAACGAAATGTTCATTCATTACTATATGCCCCATCTTTATCTCTGCACGCACAATTTTATCGCGTATTTGCCCAAGTTCAACCACTGTACACATCATTTAAGATTGCGGCTGACTCGTCTGTTATTTTGAGATATACAGTGCCGAGCTTAAGTGTTGGTCTATCTTATCGGCGTGCTCAATGGAACTTAGTATTTATATTTATTGCTTAGTTTCCAATTGCTGCTGTGGTTTCTGCTGCTGCTGTTGCTGCTGCTGATGTGGCTGCAAACATTTTTGCCAGCGGCAACAACAAGTAGGCCACGTGTATGTTTGTTGCTGTTAACAATATGAAGTTGCTTTCCCCACCCCAAACACCCGATTTGAACATCACATTAGACAAGTTCCAAATTTTACATAATTTTATTCTTTTTTGACGAATCGAGATATTTAACAAAATCTGATTATTGGCATGGAGGACGAAGAAGAGTTGCGTGTTTCGCCGCATATAACATTGAAGATGCAGTCGGCGGATCGGGGCATAGTCCTGTTTCGCATACGTCGCCTGATGCCGCTGGGCAAGCTGAAGGATGCGTATTGCTCCCAGATGGGCTTGTCCAAGGATCTGGCCTGTCTGACCTTCGATGGCGAAAAGATCAAGGAGGACGACACGGCCATATCGCTGGATCTGGAGGACGAGGACATGATGGATGTGCTAATCAAGCATCAATTCGAAGCGGGCGATGCGGCAATTCTCGAATCCACCGAAACACCAAACAGCTAGGTAGTACTATCTTTTTTTTTTAGTTATATTACACTGCACGCATACAAGAAAACAAAAACAAAAACAATAATATAAATCAACGCGCAAGTTTTCCCCACTTGTCGCATGTCAATGAACCGCAGTTTGAGGGTTGTTGCACTGGGGGAATGGAGGGGATTGGAGGGGGGATAATTTGTGTGTAAGTTGTGTAGCCGACAATTATGTCGTCGACATGCACATTTGGTGCCAACGGAGGGGCGCGTTTCGTGCCACAAAAGTGCTGTCAAACATGCAAGGACTTTTCCGAAAACTGGGCGTGGCTGCCCTCCCCCCGCCAGAAAACAATTCAACAATGCGATTTGGAATGCAAGTAAAATTAACGCAATTAGGCCGCAGCTAGAACTCGATTCGATTTGGCCGAAAAAAAAGAGAGAAGAGAGCCGTCGCCACCATGCTGCACTGCAGCAAAATGCGGCAAAGTTTGCGCTCGCCGCCCCTTTGCGTGTGCCGCACCCAAATCGAGTGGCGAATGTGGCACTTGGAAGCGTGTCAAAAGCTGGCACCAGCCCCAAAAAGATATCCAGCCAATATGCATGCTCCAATCTTGGCCAACAACTGGAGCCCTTAATTGCCGCATTGATGGGCGCTTCATTTAGACTGTTTTTTTTGGCTTTTATTGTGGCAACGCCAAAAGGGCGGCTTGGGGAGTAATTGGGTTTATTTTGTTTTTGTTTCATTAAGTGCGGAAATTTGTGTCACTTTATCCTACATTAGATGTGGTAAGAGGACTTTTGATTTATAGTAAATTAAAATTAAATTTAGCAAAAAAAATAGTAAGAATTTGCAGGGTATCAAATAACTATTCTATATCAAACGTTGTTAGAATTTATTTTGTTTCCAGATGTAATCGGTTTCTAAGGTATTGCATAGTCGCATTACTAGGCGCACAGCAATTTTTGTTTTTTAGTATTGTTTTTGTCGTTGCTGTAACTATCTCTGCAACCAGAGTTGGGTGTTCTAGAGTACACATTACCTCTACCGCCTTGTTTAATGGCCGCAATTATCATGAGCTGGCACGCACTCAGCGTTGGGGTACGTTGAACCGAGTGCAATTGATTTTTGACATGCATAAAGCGACAATTTTACAGTGTGTAACATTGTTCGCCTGAGGGGGTATTGGTGTAGTATATACACATAAAACAATCGATTTTTTCGAACCAGCTACAACAATAACTTCAAATCGCAAATTTTATTGCCTACTTTTAGGCATAAATGAAAACAGCTTAAGAGTAGGCATAACTTTAAATCAATCAGTAACTGAAGATCAACCAAGATGGAATTATTTGTTATTGTTAATTAAAAATCCTGATCCGTTTGCTCCGCGACAGGAAGCTCCGTCTTGCTGGGTGGTTGTGTCCCATACACGCCCAGATCCGCATCATCAACTTGCGCAACGCCCAGCTGCAGCTAGCAAACAGTTAGTCAGTTATATTTATATATATATATATCCATTCAATATTGCACTTACGCCGCTGAACAGGGCCAATAACATGGCCATAATATTTATGCAAATGAATTGCAGTCGCATTTTGCACTCTGTCAGCCAGTTGTGGCTCAATTGCTGCTCGGCTTATGTTCGCGGTTCGACTGTTTCATGTTTGTTTGTTTATTATTAACGGGAAAAATGAATAATGAACAATATTTATTTTGCTTCATATTTTATTCACGCTATACGGCATTATCAGCTGCTGATAAGCCGCACAGGCGAAACGCGTCAAAATTGAAATGAACACAAAAATGCTGAAAAGATTTTCGCAGATGCTCATAAATCAATGAATGCTAAATTAAAAAAACAAACAAGCAAAAACACTTGCCAAGAGGGGTGAGTGTGTGTGTGTAAAAAATGTAAAAAAAAAACAAAAACTGGTAGCCAAAGCTTTAAAACTTTAACTTTAAAACAAATATGACAACAATATCACAAATATTTATTAAATTTTAATATATACAAATAAAGAAATAAATGGAAGCAAAATAATAAACAAGCGAAATCACCCGGGGGATATACCCGGCAGATAAGAGTGGAGCAGTGGCTGCAAGGTGATTTTTTTTTGGCATCTTTGGCTGGGTATAAAACCTCTCTCCGAGTCGATTGCATTATCAGTCAATCAGCTCCAGATCCACATACAACATGCAGGTGACAATCATTGCTCTGCTCTGCTGCCTTCTCGGCGTCGCTTTGGCCATGCCCCAGCCATATCCGGCGGACCAGCAGCCGGAACAGTGGCATCGGGATGTGTGGAACGAGAGACAACAATTCAATCCACCGAACGAGCAGCGTTTTCTAGTGGACGGTGGCTACAACAAGGACCAGAGCGGCAAGGACGTGTGGGCCCAGGCACAGGTGCCCGTTTGGACCAGCGAGAACAAGCGGCATGAGATCGATGCGGTTGGCAAATACGGACAGCACCTTGGCGGACCCTGGGGCGACAGCGAACCCTCTTACGCTTTGGGCGGCAACTACAGATTTCGATTTTAAGTAACAAATGTTTCTAAATTACTTTTACTTAAATATTTATTTTATTAATCAACAAAAATGTGAAATCAACAATTTACGATTTAAAAGCTAATAAAAATAAAAATATTTATAATATACAGTTGCAGTTTTTAAATTTTTGTATTATTGTATTTTAAACTTAAGCTCAAAACGTAATCTACAAAGGCATATTTTCTACGGCTCTATTTCTGATCTATTTGGCTATACAAAATATGGGGGTAAAATTCAGGCAGACCGTTTTTCGGTCTGAAAGAGACCCTTCCACATCGGACTCCATATAGAACTCAACTTTTTAAGGGATATATTCGCGTATTCGATCAAGAAGATCAGGTTAGCTTTCAGATTTGAACCAATATGGTTCGACAGCGAACCCTCGTGGGGTCTGGGCGGCAACTACAGATTTCGATTTTGAGTAAAAGAAGTCTTTTATATTTTTGAAAATAAAGACTTGAATGTGACTTGAACACTAAACCCGAAAAAACTGACTTATCTTATCGAATCTATCAAATATTGTTGTTGTTGTTCCGCCAAATGTTTTTGGGTTGGGGGATATCCTTGAACACCGTTCGTCGACTGTCGTCTAACCCGGAAATTTACTGCTGACAATCCGTCGAGATGAGCTTGCAGTTTGCCTAATTGTACATGTTTTTATGTTGTATTTTGTTGTAGTTTTTTGTTTTTGGCTAATTCTTGTTGGTAATAACAAATTAAGCGCACACGACGTCGGCGATTTTGTCTTAATGAAACCTGCCGCAATATTTAGCAAGACAAAATGTTTTTTTCTTAATTGGATTTATTGCGTAAACTGTCAAAAGAGGCTACGCTGAAAATTTATCATGCCACAAAGCTTATAAATAAAATCTGTTGTTGTTGTTGTTGTTGTTGTTAACAAATTGCTGTGCAGAACGAGCCAACGAAAGCGAAGCTTCACTGTGGGCGTTGCCCTATCAAATAACTACAGTATGAATCATTTTACGGGTCTAGAAGCCCAAAAATGGGAACTACAAAATGGGAATTCATGCAACAATAATTTGCATAATTTTATTGCCAAATTTTAATCTACAATTAGGTGACCTTGGGGTAAATTATGAGCTATAGATAGCACTGATCTAACCAAATCGCTGGACTATATAATTTTGGCTGCAATCGAAGCAAGAAGCAAGCTAGACAAGCTGTTGTTTAGATCAGATTACTATATACGATATTGATTTTGATTTCCTGTTCCAAGTGATACTTTAGCATCCCTAGCTTCTGAATAGGGGACTTACCTTTCAGTCTTTATCAACATAATACAAATTGTCAACAGACTGAGCATCTTATCAACTTGGTGGGGATTCACTTGTGTAGCACAGTGTCTCATGCCAGTCAGTGTGCCAAGGATTCCCTCGATGGGGAATCTTTTAGTTGAACTGCAGATAAGCCAGACTCAGTTTGCTCTATGGTCGCATATATAAATTCAACTTTTGGCACACATCAGCCACATCGGTAATTACACCTCAAACAGCAGCAGCAACAGCAGCAGCTAACAGCAAAGCCAAAAGATGCAATTCACATTTACTTGCTTGCTCCTTGGCCTGAGCGCCTGCGTCCTGGCCTATCCTAATCCTCTCCAAACAGCCGACGAGCTGCTCGTTTATGAGCCACAAACCCAATTGGTAAGTGCAAAAGTTAGTTTAACTTGCTGAAAAATCCTCATTTCGATTCAATCTGTGCAGCTCGCCGAGAATTACGATCTGGAGCTCGACCAGGAGCAGCTGCATCGGGCGCGTCGCCAGCTGAACGTGCAGGGCGGCGGCAGTCCGCGCCAGGGCATCGACTTGAGCGTCAACGGACGTGTGCCCGTTTGGCAGAGTCCCAACGGACGCCACTCCCTGGACGGCACCGGACAGTATTCCCAGCACTTTGGCGGTCCCTATGGCAACAGCCGGCCCAACTGGGGTGCCGGCGCACAGTACACATTCCGTTTCTAAACGGCAGTCACAATTTACAATATCATTCACAAATACAACAGACAATATTTATAAAATAAAATATATTTAACAGAAATAATTGCAAACAATATATATACAGAAACAAAAGTTTAAATTTTGTTTTAAAAAGTTGAATATTTAAAAACGAGACATTTTTTATATATATTTATATGTATATATGCAAAATCTGAACAGTTATCGGATTATGTATGATTTACAAACAAATACTTTTCTTATATATTAAAATATTCAACATAATATATACAAACAATATATATACAAAAACAAAAATGAAACAATTTTTACTGTGTGTTGATAATTTGAGCACAGACGTGTAATGAATATATATATACAAAAACTGAACAGTTATCGGTTTATGATTTACACACAAATATATTAATATAATAATATATATACAGAAACTTTGAAATTTTTATTTTAATTTTGTGTTTTTATATTTGATCACAGGGATTATTTCAATACGACTAATGTACATATATATACCAAATCTGAACAGATATCAGTTTATGCCATATTCAATTGTAATCAATATCATTCACATGCAAATATGTCTCTAAGGGCGATTTGTTCTCGAATATTGTGGGATCTGGTTCTGGTGTCTGTAAATATTGAAATAGATTGGAAAATCATTTGAATGTAGTATATATGAATATATATACTAATATACACTATAAGCCACTTACCTCATGCCAATCTCTGGCAATTGGGGAGAGGCCTTGGCTTAAACCAATTAGCCATATCGCACAGAGCAAGAATTTCAATAAGCCAAACATTTCAAATGGATTTTTGTGCGCTGAAATGTTTTGTGCTCGATTTTACAAAATCAACTAAATGAATGCAGTTCGAGTATCCGTGAATGCCAGCAGCTTCCTATCAGCTGTGCTTGACTCCCCGCCGCCCCACTCCTGTTATCAGCCAACTGTGGAGAGGCGATAAGCAATCGTTGTTTGTGGGCTGAGCTGAATCAAACGGAAGCCTCTCCTCGATTTTCCTCACGTTGAACCGTTTTAAATTTGTTTCAAACGTGCCAACAGCTAAAAAACTTGCAAGAGAAAAAGAACTTGGCACGTTTTGTGTTGAAATCGAATAAGAATGAAAAACCAAAACTGGCTAAAATGCACGAGAGTGGAGTGCCCGATTACCATATACCCTGTAGACAGTTTTATATCGTGATTAAATGTGCTGGATTCTATAAGAAATTGATTAACAACAGGTAAGGTCAAATGTGATCGACTAAAAGATACCCTGTACAGGTGCTTCTAATACAAATTCGAATAATTTTACGACACTATTCGACTGGAAGATACCCTGTAAACATTCATATGTTTAATTTCCAGTCTAACCTAATTTACAGGGTATATGGATAACATACAAAAATGTGCTGCACAAACAAATTTAAATGTTAGTAGCAAACGGCAATGAAGGTCAGTCAGAATAGGGTAACAAAATTCTATTTTTTTACAATTTGATCTTTCTGTTTATTTTGCCAGTGTGCTTTGATTGTTTGTGTTCTTTTCAGTTCTGCTGCAATTGGGTTTTTTTTTTTTTGTTTTGTGCAGCAAGTTGCTTTTGATGATAGCGCCAATTTCTGGGCAATTTTCCTTTGTGTGTGCGCCACAATTTTCTCTTTTTGAGCAGTTCGAAAGTTCGAGTTCCATGTCATTTTCATATAAATGTATATGTGTGTGTGTGTGTGTGTGTGTGTGCACAGTGCGCTCCATTTCTTGGCCATTTGTTAGAGCCATTTTCCAAATCAATGCACAAATTGTCAAGCCAGGCTCGCACATATAGCTGCTATATAGGCTATAGTCTATTGTTTTTCGAAAATTGGCAACACAAATTGCTGTTGTTGTTGTTGCCGCGCGGAGTCGTCTCTTAAATTGCACATGTGGCAGGCAGCTCATTTGTCAAGTGGCAAATCACTTTAAAGGCCAAACGAATGGAAAGCAACAAACAACAAACAAGCAACAACGAACAATCCAAACAAATAAACCAACAACAAGCGATAAAATCAACTTTGCATTTTGCATGTACTTTCAGCTGGTTTGTGTCTCGGCTTTGATCGCTCAGCGCTGATTGCTGATTGCTGATCGTGACCGATCGACGGCATTTCCCACGCAAAGAAAAACTTGGCGAAAAAGAGAGAGAGAAGACGGCGGCGACATAAAAATACCTTTTAAAGTTGACAACAATTGATGCATGAACAGATGCCACAACTTGTGGCAACAAACGTAATTTGAAGCTTGGCCAAATTTATGCTCTACGTGTAAAAGAAAAGATGTGTTGGCAGAACAAGAAGAAGATGAAGTTTCTAATGGCCGAGCGGGCTCTAATGGGTTTTTAATGAACCACCAAAAGGGTGGAGAAATTTGTCAGCGCTGTGCAAATTGAAACTAAGTAAGCCAACTTAAGAGTATTAATTATGACTGTCAGCCCAGCCGGCAGAAAACAGGTATTTGCCAGCAAAAATGAACAGAAAACCAAAAAAAGTCAACTTCAAAAGCACCTGAAAGTTTAGCAGGTGGCAGCTAACTTTTTTCTTCTTCTTTTTTTGTATATATATATTTTTCTTTTGTGCTGGGCAGCTCGCGTGGCTTTTGCATTTGCATTTGACATTTAGTGCAACGCTTGCAAGATGCGCCTTGCAACAACAGCAACAGCAACAACAACAATAACAAACCAGACAGAAAGCAGTTTAGGCACAAAAAGAGCGCGGCATTTTCGGCTGCTTACTGGATTTGGCCAAAATGTCTATAGTTCAATTGCTGATATTTTGCTGTGCCACACGAAAAACAGAAACACGTGACCTATCCGCCACAAGAAACAGCCGCATCGCAGCAGGCAAGCGGCAAGTTGCGATGATAGAAATGGGCACGTGACACGCAACCTGTTTCACGATAAAACAAATTAATTATAGTGTCGAGTTTGTTATTCGATATTCAGGCATGTGTCGAGAATGACAGCTGATATTAATTCTATATTTATTGATTATTTATGCTTATTTTGGTTGTATAAATATTTGTGAGAAATGAAATAATTTTTGACACGTATCTATATTTCAAATAATAATATATAATATATATTTTATACTTTTCAAATATTTTTTTTTTTTGAAAATGTATGCTTATCTTTTTTTTTTGTATAAATATTTGTTAGACAAAATAATTTTTAAAATCTATTTAAAGTTCAAAAATGGCTTAAAATATATTTTATTTTTATTCGTTTAATAACACTTGAAACATATCTAAAGTTCTAGAATTGGTATTTTTCAATTTTTAAATATTCTATATTTTATTAAAATGTATACTTCTTTTTTGTTTTTTTATAAAAATATTTCCAATTTTTGGAATATATCTTAATTTCAAAAACTGTTTCATAAATATTTTTATATATCAAAAATTAAAAAATAATAAAAATTATTTGGTAAAGTATAAAATACTCTTTAAATATTTTATGAACATTTATGCTTCTCTTTTTTTTTATTATATTTTATAATCTTCAAATATTCTATGTATTATGAAAATTTATGCTTACCTTTTTTGATAAATATTTTCGCGAAATTAAATAACTTTTTTATATAAACGTATCTTCAATTCAAAAATAATTTTATTTATATTTTATACTCTTCCAATATGTGGCCATAAATTCTAAAAAAATATCACGTTACACATATTTGCATTAGATATCTCTAATATAGTTAGTTTTTTTTTATCACTAATGTGGCCATCTCTACCGAAGAGCCAATTGGCTTAAATGGCTAATGAATTGTGCGAGTTGGCAATGCAATAAATCTTAAATGAAACTGAGTCATGCTGAAAAATGTGTGAAATGCATTCAGAATTGGACTGCAAAATGAAGGTTGACTTTATTGCTGCTGCAGTTGTTGCTGCAGTTGTTGTTGTTGTTGTTGTTAGTCAGTCGATTGTTGTTGTTGTTGTTGTCGCCATGCAAATTGGGCTCACGTTTTGGGCATTAAGCTCAGCAATTGCATTTCGGCCACTGGCGATGATTGAGTTCTCCGCACCTGGTGGCAATTGCCCGCATATCTATTGCCTCAAAGGGGTGAGGGGTGAGGTGTGGGGTGGGTTGGGAAGCGGCAATATTTCTGCTAATTGGCAGCCGCATAAGCGCTGACCCAACGCAGTTCAATTAGCCAAATAATGGCAGACAGCAGACAGCATGGAAAATAAAGAACCTTTTTTGATGGCCAGCTTTGATCCGAACAGCAAAAATATTTACCGTAACGCATTACGGCGCACAGATTAAAAGCCAAGAAGGCAGCAACAACAACAAAAAAAACTGCAGTTGCAGTTGCAGTTGCAGTTGGTATCAGTATCAATAGTAATTTCAAGTTTCACTCGCCACAAAACTTGACAGGGCCAGAGAGAGAGATGGGGCAGGATGGTGCAGGATGGTGCTGTGGAACTGGGACTCTGGCGCACATGATGGTGTCGTAGGTCAGGCAAGCAGCTACAAACAGCAGCGGCAGCAGCGGCAAAATGTGTCTGCGATTGCGGCAGTTTTCCAACTACAATTTGTGGCCTAGGACTTGGCATGTCTATGCAGTTGGATCAGACCCAGAGCTGCAACAGCAACAGCAACAACAATGACGATTTGTAGCCAATTATTTCAAATATTGTATTGAAATTGTATGGCAGTGTGTGGCTATCTCTCGGCTGGCATCTGTACAAGCTGCACGTAGACCCGCTTCGAGTGTGTCAAAGTGGCCACTCGAAGTCATCGTCAATTGATGTTGTTGCTGCTGCTGCTGCTGTTGCTGGCCATGGTCAGCATTTGACATTGCCAGAGGTTAGAACCGTAGCCATTTCCCGTGCCTGCTGCGGATTTGTCATATGCATATATGCGTTGATTAATCACCTGCTTTAGCCACACTCACCCAATCAGAGTCTCCACCTGTGCTGTCCAACGGGTCACGTCAACTTTCGACTTCATCAGCAACTCGAACCGCACGCGCCCGTTGACCTTTGCTGGCTGCGATTGCAGCAAGCGGCATTCACTTGTTTATTTTTAGCAGCGGTTGCATCAGCTCTGGGATTTGTCATCATCATCTTTGCTCTGTGTGCAGCACAAGCGTTAAGCTTTCGTTCAACGTGGTTAGAAACTACAAATATAGATACATCGGAATATTTTCCGATGATGCTTTAAAGATTGTTCTGCTCATTGAATTTGCTTTTAAATTTTCCAAGTTCTCTAACTTTGACATGTGAATCTCTCGGATCCGCAGCTCCCATCCTTAAAACTTCCATAACTTTGTCAAAACTGAACCGATTTTCACGTTCGAGGGCATTTTGGTCATGATTTGTCACATAGATTGATTATACATTTAAAATTTATTCATTTTTGAAAATAAAATTTTTTTGAATTTTTTGATCAAAATATCATGTACCCCCCCCTTGTGAATTTTCGAAAAAAAATTTTTTTAAAAATTTAGAATTGCGAATTTTTATTTTTAATCGATAGCAAATGTCAAAATTAGCATAAAAAACAACATTAAAGGCGATTTTGAGGGGGTCAAATTTTTGGTCAAAAATCATGTCAAAATTGACAAAAATTTTGACATGTAAAGCTCTCGGATCCGTAGCTCCCATCCTTAAAACTTCCATAACTTTGTCAAAACTGAACCGATTTTCACGTTCGAGGGCATTTTGGTCATGATTTGTCACATAGATTTATTCTACATTTAAAATTTATTCATTTTTGAAAATAAAATTTTTTTGAATTTTTTGATCAAAATATCATGTACCCCCCCCTTGTGAATTTTCGAAAAAAAATTTTTTTAAAAATTTAGAATTGCGAATTTTTATTTTTAATCGATAGCAAATGTCAAAATTAGCATAAAAAACAACATTAAAAGCGATTTTGAGGGGGTCAAATTTTTGGTCAAAAATCATGCCAAAATTGACAAAAATTTTGACATGTAAAGCCCTCGGATCCGTAGCTCCCATTCTTAAAACTTCCATAACTTTGTCAAAACTGAACCGATTTTCACGTTCGAGGACATTTTGGTCATGATTTGTCGTATAGATTGATTCTACATTTAAAATTTATTCATTTTTGAAAATAAAATTTTTTTGAATTTTTTGGTCAAAATATCATGTGCCCCCCCTTGTGAATTTTCGAAAAAAATTTTTTTAAAAATTTAGAATTGCGAATTTTTATTTTTAATCGATAGCAAATGTCAAAATTAGCATAAAAAACAACATTAAAAGCGACTTTGAGGGGTCAAATTTTTCGTCAAAAATCATGCCAAAATTGACAAAAATTTTGACATGTAAAGCCCTCGGATCCGTAGCTCCCATTCTTAAAACTTCCATAACTTTGTCAAAACTGAACCGATTTTCACGTTCGAGGGCATTTTGGTCATGATTTGTCCTATAGATTGATTCTACATTTAAGATTTATTCATTTTTGAAAATACAATTTTTTGCAAACAAAATGCATTGAAGATTTTGAATATATCCTCAATATAAACCCTTGTTGCTTACCATTCTGAGAATTTATGGTTCGTTAGACAGTGGCTAGCCACAATTCTAAGTGCTCTTTAACTAAGGTGTGTAAGGTGTGTTTTATGTGTAAATCTTTTAAAATGCAAAGGCACGATTTGCAACAACAACAACAACAACAACAACAACAACAACTAGAAATACAGTGATCAATAACCGGCCAAGAATGCGGCGTCAAATGTGTTTGGCCAAAGTTATTAATGCCTTATTAGAGAGGGTCGTCAATGTGGTCGATGACAGCAGCAAACCCAAAGCCAAAGCCAAAGAAGGGCATAGAAGCACCCAAAGTCCGGCGAGAGTGAGGAATACCAATGAGTGTTCAGTTCAGGAGTATTGTGTCCCAGAGTGGTGCTCATGTTGTGGCTGGCGGTGGTTTGGCTTAATGCTGGCGACAATTGCATTTCCGCTTAAGTGTTGGCCCATGGCGACAATGCAACAACAAAAGCGTCAAAGCAACGGCTCAAAGCGGCTTTTAGGCTGCCTTGAGAGCTGGCTCAGAGAGAGAGAGAGAGAGCGAGAGAGCCACAGGAAACGCAATCATAAATCGCACTGATGGTCATTGCTGGGGCTATAGAGAGCTATGGCGAGCTATATACAATATTTATGCTGTGGCAATTAGCCTGGTCAGTGGCCATCTCGGCGTTGGCCTGGGCCAAACCAGGAAATGTTTTGGCCCAAAACACTTGTCAGATTGCATGTTCAATTCTAATAATATAATTTTTTTTTCTTCTTAACTTTTTTGCTGCTGCTGCTGCTGCTATTTGCGTGCCTGGGCATTGTGTCCCAAGCTATTGACTTGGCCATGTTGTTGTTGTTGTTGGCCCGGGTGTCTGCATTACAACATCATTAGAATTTGATTTGCATTTCCTTGGACGCGGCGTCGCATCCATCCATGGCCAACATGGCATTAAAGCCCATTTAGCTGTCGTGTGGCAATTATTGATCAACAAGGTGCCACAATCGCCCCAGCCAATGGGCCCAGCTGCCGTTGCCGTTGCCATTGCCGGGTTCCCGCTGGTGGTCAACGGCGGTCGCTGCTCAGATTTGCATACATAAAACAAAATAGCAACAAAATAAAAATAAAAAAATGCTGCCCAGCATGGAACGCCTTCAGTCGTTGTTTAACCGTTGCCAGCGCGCAATTTTATGCTTAATGTTGTTGCCTGCAACAGGCTGTGGCAGGCAGCTTTAGATCTGCCTCTGAGTTAGTTGGCCATTACCAACATTGTCGCCCAGCACCCATTGCAATTGTGTCGCAAAGGGTAGTTCGACATCGAGCAGATATTATGTTTTCAAAATTTAATATAATAATAATAAATATTTGTATTTAAGAAACAGTTTTTCCCTCAATCCTATATATATATTCTTGTGTCATAAGCAGGTTGTTGTACATATTATTTCTTAAATATATATATTTATATTTTAAATTCTGTTTAGAATTGGGGTAAAAATAATGGATTGTTTTTTCCTTAATCCAAAATATATTCTTGTGTCATATGTTGGGTATTTTATATGTATATATTTTTTACGAATAATTTTCTAGCCCTTTTAGGACATTATATTAATATTTTTATTATTTAAAAAAAATTAGTTTAAGGCCACTCGAGCCTCTATACAGGGTATCTGCTAGTCGTGCAGCGTTGCTTTGGCCACTCTTACTTATTCTCAGCATTTGTTGAGATAGAATATATATAATCTTTTAAAAATATATTTTTACTTATATTTAATGGATTGTTTTTCCCTCCACTCTCAATACAAATACATATATTTACAGGGTATTTTATATTTCCATTTATATTCCCGACTTTAAGCACATCTCAAACCAATCTTAAATACATAAAGACACAAAAATTTGATTCTAACACAACTCGATTCTGCATACAGGGTATCTGCTAGTCGTGCCGTGTCGCTTTGGCCGCTCTAACTTATTCTCAACAGCTTTTTGTTGACTGACGCGTTGCTGACGTTTAGCTGCCACTGTGCGGTGCCGTTACCCGCCGCCCTTGCACCCGACCCTGCCCCCCTCCCTTCCACTAAGGTTTCAGTGTTAGCCATTGCTCCGCAGCACGCTTCATTTAGCCGGGCTTTCGCTCGCGCTGCAAGCGTTTAAATATTTATGTCTTGTGTACTTAAGTTAATCGCGGCCGAATGATGAGTGCCGACTGCCAACTGGCGACTACCGTTTGGCGGCATTCAAATCATTTGGCCAGCTTTTTAGCTTTTAGCCATTTATTTTTCTCTTCTTCTTCTTTTTTTATTGCCAAGTGTCATTTGGTATTTGTTGAGCGTTATTGAGTCGTTAAAATTCCATTGTGCGAAAAATATTTTAATTATTTAATGTGGCCCGGCAAAGTGGTTCGTTGTCGCATTTTCGCCAGTTAAATGCAAATTGAACAAATTACCTAAAATGGTGGCCCAAAATGTACAGCAGACACTTGCGACAACCGACAAAAGAACAAATGGTAGAACAACAACAACAGCAACAACAACATTAACCACAACAACGGCGACAACAAACAACAAGCAGCGATAACAATAACAATGCCAATGTTAAGGACCCATAAATATGGCTTTAAAATCGCATGTTGCAATTGTTGTTGCTGTGCTTGTTAAAATACACTAACCAAGGGTAGCACAGGTTTGTAATTGGGTTTGCTGAGAGATAGATATAGATATAGATATAAATATAGATATAGATATAGATATAGATATAGATAAAGATATAGATATAGATATAGATATAGATATGGATATAGATAAAGATATAGATATAGATATAGATATAGATATAGATATAGATATAGATATAGATATTGATATAGATATAGATATAGATATAGATATAGATATAGATATAGATATAGATGTAGATATAGATATAGATATAGATATAGATATAGATATAGATATAGATATAGATATATATAAAGAAGGGTATTCATTTTCGACTTGACCACATTTATTTGGCCACGTTGTTGTTGTTGTTGTTGTTTGTCGGCATTTGTTTGTTTGCTTGGCGTGTGGCATTTTGTTGTTGCATTTCATTAATTTACGATTATTGACAAAAATTGTTAAGGCCGGCGACTCAGTTCGTTGGCCATTTTCGGTTGGCAGCCCGTTTGCAGATTAGAAGCCAATTTGGTGTGAAGTGCTTTTTGGCCGTCGTCTGAACGTTGGCTAAAATCAGCTAACGGCAGCTGGCAGTGCATCAATCAATGCAGCAGCAGGCAGCCAGGAAGTTAAGGCCAAGACGAGGACAAACTGACCTTGCAATAAGGAAGCGGCATTCGTCACTGTCCCCAGCAACAGCAGCAGCAGCAACAGCAGCAACAGCAACAGCAGCAGCAACAGCAAAAAAAAACGCTTTCGTGTGAACTCAGCTTATTTATGTGTGCAATTAGTCTGAACGGGCGCTGGGGGAGTGTGCGGGCAGAACTAATGAGCGTTAGACGTAGGGGGCGGGGCAACTATTTTTTTTCATTTTTGGTATTTTTTTTTTTAAATTTATTTATTTTTAATATGTTGCCGCATTGTGTGCCGTCTCCTTGCAATTTTACAACTCAATAAATTGGCGGCGTTTCTATCTGCGCGCAACAATCAATGCGGCTGCCCTGCCACATGTGTGTGTGTGTGTGTGTGTGTGTGTGTGTGTGCTGGTGTGTGCGCAATTATTGTTCTAACGGCATTCGGGCAATTTAGTGCCGCCTTTTTGGGTGGGCAGTGCGATGACCGCAGCCGATGTTGCTGCTGCTGCTGCTGTTGCTGCTGTTGCTGTTGTTGCTGCTGTTGCTGTTGCTGTTGCTAACTTGTGGCCAGCATTGTCTGCCTGCTGCAACTCCAATTTGACTGTGTGTCTGCGTGCGCCCGCGGCTCCAGCCTGATGTTGGCCACGATTTTGGCGTCTCGCGATGCCGTCGACGGGACACACAAAATCATCAACATAAATTTTCTTTTAGTGCGTCGCAATGTGCGGAGGATAAAGGGAGGCAGGGGGCGGGCAGGGGAGCGGGGCGGCCAGTTGTATGTGCGAGGTCCTCGCGCTGTTTTGGGTGTTGAAACTCATAAAGCCAAGCGCCGTTTTTGGCCATAAAATTGACAGCTTATGGCCAAGGAAAATTGAAAAACGGCTGTGTTCGCCACATGCTTATCGGATGCGAGATTATCGATAAACTAGAAATAGTTATGATCGATTAAATCAAGCGATTGGCTAATGAGACCAAAGACAAGCACAAAACCCGTTAGAAAAATTGAGGCTAACTGTGGGACGGAAAATAAAAATGATATAAAAGCCAGCATAATTAAAGTTGGCTAAAAAATAATATAAAAATTGTAGTTAAAAGTTTTAAAAAAATTGAAATTAAAATTATTTAAAAATTATAAAAATTATAAAAATTTAATTAACAATTTTTATAACGAATTTCAAAGAATTTTCTTTTGCTGCTTTCTTAATTTTCCAATTTAAAATGCTTCGTTTTATTTCTGTTAGCCCAGTTAATCCATACGCCAAAGTTCTAAGCGTAATCTTTTTAAATTGAAAAATTATGCAGTATTTTGTGTGTGTGTGTGTGTTTGAATGTAGCCAAGTTACCCACAAAAGCCACAAAAACAAAAACAAAGAAAAAAAAATGTTTGTAGGCCAGGCTTATGAATATTTCTTGGATTGTTGCCCATTTCTTTGGGACTTGTCTGGCTTTGGCTAATTTGTTGAGCGTTCAACAACAAAATTTTAATGAATTCTTTAAATGTATTAATATGCAAACAGCAGCAGCTCCAACAACAACAACAACAACAACAACATTCAAAGCGGCGTTAAATGTTCTGCAGTTCTGAAAGTACCGTTGGCTGTGCGTTATGGTTTGTTGACTGCCGGCGACAACTTCCGACGCACCAACAACAACAACAACAAAAAAAAGGCCAACAACCACAAAGTGCCACTGGCCGCCTCGTTGCGGGTGGCTTGGGCCGCTGAGCGCGGGGGGTGGGGGTGGGTTTTGGGGTGTTGGTGTTGATTTGAAAATTGGCTGCTGGCTGTCCGTTGTGGTTCTGTCCGGCTGCGCAAAGTGTATTTAATTTGGCTGTTAATTAAATTTTCTACACTTTGGCCAATTCTTGGGCGGCCTTTGTTTTCGGCCATAATAATAATAATAATGGCCAATAAGGGCGTCAACAAACACCTGCTAATGATCCCCAAATTGGCAACTGCAGTGAAAAGTCATCAAACAGTTGAATGAGTCAATAACAACAACTGAATTAAACGTAAACAAAAGCAAAATAAAAAAAGAAAACACCTGCTGTTTGCATAATTCCACAAATAAAAAACCAACTTTCCTTCGCCCCATCCCCCCTTCCCCCTTTGAAGGGGAATTGTGTGGCCTGCTTTGTCTTTGTTATTCGCATTTTCATTAATTGGAATTTCTTTGGTTTTGACTCCTGTGGGGGGCAGCTAGGCCAACAACAACAACAACAACAACGACAACCGCAATCAACTTGAATACAGGTAGCCCCCAGTTTATGGGCTGGGCTTTGTTTCTGTCTTTTGTCGCGCCTGAATGCGGCTCGATAAAGTCGACAATAGACAAATGTATTAATAAAGTTATGAAAGTAACAATTGAGCAAAAAAAAAAAAGAGGGGAGTTGGGAATGGGTGGGGTGCGGTGGCAAAAAAAAAAATGATATAAGTGTCATTAGTTATAAAATATATTAATAATTATATATTTGTTAATATATAAAATATAAATAAATATGTTTCGAGAATGAAAATATATTTCCTGTTTTAAGAAACTTTCGAATTTCACAGATTGTAACTAAAAATTGTTTGAATAACATTCTAATTAATTAATTTTTATATATTTTTCTGCTAATAAATAAGTTCAGACCAGTAACAGTACTGTTTTTTTATTAATAATAATACCTTTTGCCTTTTTTCAATAATATCAAATTCAATTTATTTTAATGATTTCCTATAATAGCTAATTGCAACCTTTCCAATTCGAATTCGAATTCAATTGTAATATTTATCAAATAGCGCGTTAAGTGTTGTAATTAATGGCTAATTTAAAGAGAAATTATCTCATTGCGGTTGATTGCGTTGCATTTCATTTTGTTTGTGGGGAAGTAAAAGTAAAAATTTGAGCCAATTTGTGGCAACACTTGCTTATTTATCAAAGGCACCATGGCAACCCACCCACAAAACTGGCCACAAGCTGCCGTTAAACCGTCAAGCGCCCAACCGCCCAACTTAGCGGCCAGCGAGCGACTGTTAACAGCTGTTTGGTTGTATAACAGACATATAACAGCTGTTATAAACAGCGCGAGAGCCAAAAAGTAAACAACGACAACACAAACCGGCTGTTGTTGTTGCTGCTGTTGCAGTTTTTACTTCCGTTTAAGAGCGCGAGAGAGCACACAGAGAGCGCTTGTTCTAAGAGAGCAGTCAGCTAATTACAGTTGCTCTGCTGCAATTCTTACTACTTTTGTGCGCGCAGCTACTACTATTTTGTTACTACACATTTTCGGCAAGCGGAAGCACCACCGAACACCACCAAAGAGAGACGCAACGAGACAACGAGTTGAAAACGACTCGGTCGACTTTGGCTTCGGGCCGACGACAATGCGAAAAAAAAAACAAACCAGTTAACCGCTTTGGCTTTTCGCGTTGGCGTTGGCAGCGGCAGAAGCAGAAGCAGCGCCAGCAGCAGAGGCAACTCTTCGTCAGTTTGGTTTCAGTTGAGCTTTGCCAGCCAAAACGACAACAACGACGACGACGCTGCGTTGGGTGCAACTCGAGTTTAGCTCTCCGACACATTGACGAGTTCGCGTCGCGTATTCAACAAAAACAAAAACGCACAAAACAAACAGCAAATTCAAGACAAACACAAACATAAATAGCAAAACGGTAAATTCAGTTGCAGTAAAATACAAAACGAAAACCAAAAAAAAAATAACACTCGCTAATTAAGCAGCAAAAGAGCAACAAAATATCCCCCCGCACAGAAGAAACCAGTTTTAGCAATTAAAAAAAAAAACCAAAAAGGAAAAATACAAAGAATATATTTTTGAAGCTGCCTATAGATATATGAAGATATATACATATATATATACGAAATATGTATATTTAGACGCATATAAATTGCATTAAACTTAAACAAAAGGGCAGCTCGTGCTTGACAAAAACAAAAACTGCAAGTGTATAAGTACTCGAATGTGTGTGTGTGTGTGTGTGTTTGTATGCGCTGGCTGCCTTCTAAACAGCCTTGAAAGCTGCCTCGCATCAGCCTCTGCTGCACTGTCAACCGAATAGCAGCAACAACAAAGCGTTCCACAAGTCACAACAAAAGCAGCAGCAGCAGCGGCAGCAGCAGCAGCGGCAGCGGCATTTGGTGGCACAGCCAAAGCTGGAGACGCTAGGAAGACGCGCAGCTGACTTTATGACGTCGCCAGTTTGGCGTGTTAGCCTGGCCAAGAGCAGCAGCAGCAGCAGCTACCTGGCTAGACATGAAACCTGGTGTTGTGTCTATCTGTTGCTGCCTGCTTGCTGCAACTGCAGCATCAGCGCACACACACACATGTACACACACACACACTCGCTTGTGTTTAGGGCGAAAAAAAAGGGGGAAAAAAGAGAGAAGTAAATAAAACAAAAAGCACGCGAAATTCGCTTTTGTTTTTTATGAGTTTTTCATAAATTCTGAAACAGTTGCCTCGAGAACTGCAAATAACAAATAAAAGCGAAGAAAATAGCTAAAAGGCGCGCAAAATTTCTACAAGCGAATGTGTGTGTATGTGTGTGTGTGTGTGGAAAAACCGGTTGCAGTTGAGTTCTGTTTTTTTTTTAGCGCTTGGCTCTGGCGAAAATAAATAAAAGCGATTAACTTGAGACAGTTTTAGTAGCCAGCCCCCAAAATGCAGCCAGTGGCCGGCAGCCTTTTTATAGCCAGTTTTTGCATATTCGCAACATAAATCTGCAGCGCATAAACTGCTAGTCCTATATATGCACTATATATATGTATATATGTATTCAAACTGATTGTTTGCCCAACTTCTGTTTTATATATATTTTTGGTTTATTTGCTTTGCACGCCACTTCCTTTGTTTGCCTGTTATTCATTTGGCCTTTTTTGCATTTCTTTTTTGTATGCTTCTGTTTTTTTGTTTTTTTGCACATAATATTCGCCAGAACTGGAGGTTAAAAGAAAATCAAATACGCTCAAAAGAATTTCATAATTTACGTTTTATTTGTGGCCCGCTTTGTGTTTTTCTATTGTGTGTTCGTTTGTGCGAAAATATTTAATTTATTTCAAAAAAAAAATTAGCAAGAATAAATGTTTATAGTTTTTGTGGCTTGGTTTCTAACGCCGTTTTGCATTATATATTGATTGTAATTTATGGCCAAAAGGCATTCGGGCAGAAGCTGAACCAAATCCAAATCAAAATCAAAATCGAAATCGATATCAAAACAAATCAAGCAACGAAACATTGGACAGGTGTCGCATTGAGCAATCGGATTTTCATTAATCACAGGTGAGTTGTTAATGTGCGACATTTCGATATTGCGTATTCAAATGGGTGGGGGTGGGTGGTTCTCGAATGGTTAACGAATGCTGCCAATTTGCAATGTTTGTGCTGCTCGCTTCTAATTGCATTTTTGGCCAACTTCAATTCAAGTGTTAAATAAAAGCCTTGGCTAACGAGCTTGTAAACAAAACTGAAATAGAATTAAACATATATTTGGCAAATTTATTTGATTTCAAATTGTATTTTGTTTAATTTAAATTTATTCAGCAATAGAAATTTTTTGTAGGTTCAAGACTGGGTCCTGGCTTAAGCTTAAATTGACACCTTTTAGACCACTTTCATACCTCAATTTTAACACAAATTGCAAATTGGTTTTGTTACGAAAATTGTTTTGCCCTTTGGGGCTGTCCACATAAACCTTAATCGAATTTAAATGTTTAACAGCTTCAGCTTTTGACTGAATCAAAACATTTAATTAAATCATAGACAGACAAAAGCTAATTGCTGCATTAGACTCACGCATTTGTGCGGTAGCTGAATGTAACTAACGGTACGTGCGTGGCATTATTAAAACACTGCGATTCAATTAAAATATCTTTTTCGAGTTTGCCTTTTAACCAGCCATTTTAGCCTGCATATCAGTAGTAGTTGTTGTTGTTGTTGTTTATGTTTATGTTTATGTTTTGTGTTTATGGGCAGCTTCTGCCCGCTCCCCGTTTTTGAGAAATCTGCATAACAATAGCCTCAAAGCTGCTTAAATGCTGCCACTGCGAAGCCGGCAACATTTTAATTAAAAATCTTTTGCTATGCTGCGTTTTGGGCTTTGAATATTTGCACGTGTGTGCCAAGCCCCCTCCCTGCTCCTGGCTGCCACGCCCACACACTCGAATGGGCAGCCCAGACAGCCGTCGGCAATAAATGTTAACAAGCATTCGAAAATTTGCATAAAGTGTGCGCGTCTCAATTTTTTTCTGTGTTAGAAATTAAGAAAAAAAAACAAAACAAAACAAAACGACTCAATTTTTGCATTTCAAATTTTTTTTTATTTATTTTTATTTATTATTTATTCTCTGCTTTGGCTATTTGGCTTTAAGCAAATCAATGGCCAGCAAATTAAACACAAAATGCGCAAATTTTGTCGATTGCATTTTTGGAAATGCGTGCGAAAATATTTTCCCCCCAAAAATTATGCAAATTTATTGCTAATTTATGGTAATTGAAAATTTGCCAAAATTACATTCCGATTCATGCCAAATGATAATGAAAATGTATTGATACTGGCTTTATAGCCCGGCCAAGCGTTTAAATAGTTTAGATATTTTATTGTTAGTAGCAGAGATTTGGCAAATTATGCAAATTTTGCATATATTACAAAATTATGTGAGTTGGATTTGTGTTGGTAGCTTAAACTAAATTGATCAAATGAAATATTATCTTAGCATAAATTTAAATTTATTATAGAAAAATTATCAGAGTAGCCACTTTTCATTTATGGAGTCCTATTAACTCTTTTAAACACTACTCGTTATTAATTATCCTTGCTCCTTTGTGTGGTTCTGTAAAACGAGAAAATTTGCATTAAATTGCACGAAAAAGCTTTTTGTTAACAATTGGGCATCGCACAGAGAATTTTCCATTTGAATGCCGCTCAATTGAATTAAAAGTGCGCCGATAAAGGCGCGCGTGGGCGTGGCATTATATTGAATTTCAGCATAAGCTGGCAGCCCTTTTAACTACATATTTTTTCCTGTTAATTAATTTTGCATTAAATTTAATGCAATTTCAATTGGATATAAATCAACAAACATTTGCATTCCGCTATTGTTTTTTTTTTTGGGTTTTGTTTGGGTTCCGTTTACTTTTTCAATTGCAATTCAAAAACGATCATAAATCAAATGAGTTATTGTTGGGTTAATTAAAAACGCAGCAACAGTCGCCGCTGCTGCTGCTGCAAATTGCGTAAATTACAAATTGGAGTTTTGTGTGTGCCGAGTGTTAAATTGAAGTTAATTTTTAATTATGGCCACAGAACGTGCACGTTAAATTGCCTTTTAAAATTCAATTTACATTTCGGTTTCGCTCTTCGGCCCAGGTCCATCATTAATTTATGCGGCGAGGTGCGAGCAAGAATTTGTAAAAGATGTTAGACTTAGAATTGAGTAGAGTCGAGTTGGAGCTTATAATTATTACATTTTAGTCCTTTATCGGAACAGATATTTGTGAATTTTCCCTGGCTTTATTTCTCCAGTCTAATCAAGGGTCTTTTAAGGAAGAAAATCAAATCTTTTTTAATTTTAATTATTATTTTTTTGGCTTTGTTTGGTTTTTATACTTTTATATTCTGAAAGCACATTAAAGCTTTAACCACGCTCAATTTAAGTTAAACATACAAAATGCTTGGTTTTTGTTTTTAACTTTAAATCTAATCATGTGCTTTAAATAAAAACAATTATTTTAAAGCTTTGGTTAGTTTTAAACAACTAAGATTTTTTTTAGCTTTTCTTGCTTAAATATAAAAGCTCAACTAATTTAATATTTAACGGCTATTCGAAACTTTAGTTTTGCTTAGAATTTTAAAGCTTTCTTTCGTGCATCAAAAACATATGTTTAAGCTCTTAACACGTTTTTATTGTTTCACTGCAAAAAATATTCTGAAAGCACATTAAAGCTTTTACCACGCTTTATTTAAGCTAAGAATTCTAAAAGCCTGGTTGTTTTTTAACTTTAATTCTAATCATGTGCTTTAAATAAAAATAATTATTTTTGAGCTTTTGCTTAATTTTATACAACTAATATTTTTTTGCCTTTCTTGCTTAAGTATAAAAGCTCAACTAACTTAATATTTAACAGCTATTCGATAAAAATGAACTTTTGTATAAAATTTTAAAGCTTTCTTGCGTACATCAAAAACATATATTAAAGCTTTTACCATAGCTTTATTGTTTGAGAAACCCTCGCTTGTAATAGTTGTGCGCAGTTTGATTGGCCCCGAAACGCGCGGCCAGAACTTATGGTTAATCGTCTTGCGTCGGCTTGTGGCCCGGCCCGGCCCGGCCCAAACAATTACGCGCATGTGCGTAAGACTTTGTTAACTTGGGCACTTGGCTTTGGCTCTTTTGGGTTCGGAGCTGGGGCTCTCAACAGGAAGCTGCGTCGCTTGGCATTTAAAAACGTATTAATTTTGACGCGCCAGTTTTTTGAATTGTTGTTGTTCGTTGTTGTTGTTGTTGTTGTTGCGTGTGCTTTGTTGCCTGATGATGGTATCTATCGTCTTACAGTCGAGAGTGATATAAACGCGAATAAGTTACGTCAATTTTTCGTTGGCTGTTCGCCGTTTGGGATACACTTTTTTTTTGTTGTTGGTTCGAAAAAGGTCTACAACCTTGGAACGCCGTTGGAGCCACGACGAGCTGCGTGTGTCTGTCTGTCCGTATCAAGTGGCTAACCTGAGCTGCTGGTTTGCTTTGCTTTGATTATTGCCATTAATTAAGTCGATGCTGTAAACCGATTTGCGGTGACCAACAACAGATGACAAATGATGTGAAAGAGGCCAGAATAAGAATACACATGCACCAATATTAGCATAAATATTACATAAGCCACAACAGCAACAACAACAACAATTTCAATGCTAATGAGCAGGAGCAAAAGTTATGCCGATATGACAAGTAGCCCGGCGGGGTAGCCCGCTGCTCCCGGCCAGGCCAATGGAGCCAATGACCCAAACGCAACTGTTAAATAAACAAGCAATTATTAATGCGAACTCAACGCGAGCCGAGTCTGTTGTTAGCCAGCTTGGTCTGTTTGGCTGTCTGACTTATAAAACATTTCATTACACGATACAATTGAGTGAACGCCTTGAACTTCCGCTTAAAGAAGTTCAAAAGCACACACCACACATACATATTTAGAATGACAGTCAAGAAACGAAGACGAAGTCATTTTTGTGCTGAGTTGTGTGTGTGCCTGTGTGTGTGTGTGTGTAAAGTTGAAGGCATGTTTCACACTTCAGAGCCTATCGGCGGCCGCAAAAAGCCAAACAAATTGTAAAGTCATAGGCAAGACGAGGCGCAGAAAACAACAGCAACAACAACAGCAACAGCAACTAGCCACAAGTCCAACTCCAAGTCTAAAGACTTAGCCATCTTCTTCTTCTTCTTGTTCATACTCAAGTGGCTGACTGCAGCCAAAGTTAAACTTAAGCAGTACAAAAAGGCTTTTAATTTTAATTTGCATATGGTTGGTTGGCAACACCAGCGACCGAACGAAGATACAGATACAAAAGTATTAAGTAAGTATCTGCTAGATACATGCAGCGCAGCAACTACTTAAAGAGCGGCCCTTGCAATTTCGAGTGCCAACTTGTGGAAAAATAGCAACAGTGCAACAACAACAACAACAACAAACAACAACATTGTTGGACTTGCCCATGGCCCATGGCCTGGCAAAAATGCAAGTTAAATTTAATTTATTTCTGCTGCGATTGCTGCGCTTGTCTAACCCTCTGTGTGTGTGTGTGTGTGTGTGTGTGTTAAAAATGGTTAAAGGAGTTGGCCAAGTCCAAGTCCAAGTCTCACTCTCTTCTTAAGTGGGGTTCAACTCTAATGACCGCGTGTGAAAATGAAAATGGAAATGCCACAAAGTCAGCGTCGGCGTCGGCGGCAACGTTGCGCTCTGCTGAGCGCGACTTGGACTTCAACTTGAACCACAGCCACAGCTACAACAACAACAACAACAACAACAACTACAACTTAAGCTGCAGACACGACTTCGGGTGGGGGCGCAACGCACTTGCAGCACTTGGCTTGGGGGCATGCAACATGTGAACTTGTGAAAAATCGAAATTCCAATTCGAGCTGCGTCTGAGAACCGAGCAGCGAAATGATTTACGCTTAAATAACATGTTGCATGTGGCAAACAAGCAAGCGAGCAATGTGTCTTTGCTGCAGCTCATCATATTTGCCTGCCCCATGCTAATGAATGTGCTACATATATATATCTGTATATATATATATGTTTAATATATGGTATTCATTCAAGGCACTGGGAAATTGGTAAATGGCAAAACGGAATCACGAATTCAGGTCAGCATAGAACGTTGCCAACTTCTGTGCAAATTATATTCAATTATGGAGCTGCTTTATCAAGATTTCAGCAGCTCAATTACGTGTGGGCCTCACAAGCTGCAGGTGAGGGGGGAATTCTAACAAATTGAAAGCATTCGCCCTGCTGTTCCCGAGATCAAAACATAATTTTCATAATTACATAATCATCGATATGTAGTAAGGCAAACAAAGCCAAACAATTGATGACAATAATGATGAAAACAAAATGAATTAAGAAATAAAAAAAAAACGAGAAACGAGAAAGGAAAGGCAAAACAACAAAGCATTGTCGACAGTTTAATACCCTTAACCAATTATTATAAGTTGCTTTATATAGCGTTAGATCTTTCATAGAAAGAATTTCCAATTAAGTTATTATCGATCTTCGATTTTTTTATATTTTATTGAATGATATACAAATTTCTTAATATTTATATTCCCTAGTAGGTTATATAAATAAATTTTACATCGTTTTTTTTGTTGTTGTTGTTGCTGAATGCTTTTGCTCAATTTGAATGCAAACTCGAACTCATCTAATTTTATGGCTGCCCTGTTTCCCCCCAAAAACGAAATAAAATAAAACAACTCAATTTAATTTCTTAGCCAAACTGGCAAAAAGCTTGCAACGTTAGCAAAAGGAGAAAAATCTATTCAAATAATTTCGTAATATTTGCAATTTGTTAAAAACGTGGCCCGGAAAATGCATTGGAAATTGCTTTTGCTGCTATGCAAATATTGTAATTGCTTAAAGGCTTTCCTCCTGCTTTTCTTGTTGTTGTTGTTGTTGTTGCTGTTGCTGTTGTTGCTATATGCAATTGTTTTATTTGCTGCTCATCGCAATTTGATTGCTTGGCCGCAGCCCACGCGTCGTATGCGCAATTTCTGCAAACAAATGCAGCAAAAAGTGCACACTATTTACACTATGCTACAAGCAACAAGAAAAAACAAAACAAAAAGTAAATAAATAAATAAAACTGGCAACATGTTGACCGGTCAGTCGACTGCCCACATCAAACGTTAAACATATTTTCCAACGTGCAGAGGCAGCAACAGACAACAACAACAACAACAACAATATTGGCAGGTCGCTGCCAACCTGCTGCAAAAATGCATTTCAAAACTTTCAAAGTAAATAATTTAATTAGCTGTTGGCGCTGCAGTCAACGAAAAAATCTTAACTTATTTATTTACTCTTTAAGTCAACAGAACGATACTTTCGCTATTTCATCGCGTTTGTCACAAGTGCAGAAAATATTAACCGGAATAATTAACAAGATTTGATTCATTACGAAAAAAACTTCTAAAAATATTTGTATTATTGAAACCTTTTAAATTATCCATTTAATTTAGTGAGTGTATTTGTGACTCGTTTTGGAGCACAATTTTCCTGCTTATGTTTATGCTTTTTGCTGCGTAAAATATTTTTGTTTTTGGGGTGCAACCGGTTTCATTTTGTTTTTATTTGTTTATTTGCTGCACCGGACACAGGCTGCAATTTGGGGCACGCGCCTACAGCGGCAACACACACACACACACACATTTGGCCGAGGGGTTTGTGCTGGAGATGTGGTGTGAAAAATGGCCAATTGCAGCGGCAATTCGGGCCAAGTGACAAATAGCTCGATACACAATGTGACAGGTAAATTCTTTGTTGCGGTTACGAAATCGACGCAGCCCCAAAAAAAAAAAACCCGATAGACCGACAGACAGACAGACAGACAGACAGCAGACATATAGATAGATAGTTAGATAGCTGGAGAGCTGCAGACATATTGCGCTCAAAATTTTTTGGCACATGCCGTTGGCAATCGCAGCGGAAAAATGACAAAAAGAAAAAAAAAATAGCGAGCGCAGCCAAATGGCAAATGATTTGTCAGCAATTGTTGATGGGGTGACAATGGCAGTGAGGGGTGTGTGTGTGTGTGTGTGTGTGTGTGTGTGTGTGTAAAAGTCAGGTAGTTGATGCCAATTGCAGTTCAGACTATGCTTTGCATATCGATTCGGGTTGCATTGTTGTGAAAGCAACGGCAACACCTTGTCAGCTTCATAGTGGAGCAGGGCAGAGCGAGGGGGTGGGGGGTGGAAGGTGAAGGTGTCAAATGCCATAAGGTAAGCTAATCAAGGCACTCTATTGAAATGCAGCTAATGACAGATTGTTAACAGGAACAAGGTGTTTTTGCATTGCTTACAGTTGAACTTCAGGTTAAAGCAGCTCAGGAACAAGTTTTATTGATGGAAATGCTTTAGTAAATAGTGTTTTCTTATTTAATATAAATATGCAAATGCTTACAAATGCAAGAAATTTCCTTTCTGCTGTCTTTTCCGTTCTTAAAAATTTTATTTTATTACGAAATTTTGATTGCTTTTCATTAAAATGAATCAGCAACAATTTGAATGCAGCTTTTTAATGTGAAATGCCGCAAACCATATTTTAATTATTTTGTTTAATTTACAATTTCTAAATTCATAGAAATTAACTTGCATATATATTTCCCAAGTGGTTTTAGGGGATTTTTTTTGTGAATATATTAGTTAGTAATAAATAAGTTTTAAGCACAGAGAGTTGCTTTTAATTACTAAATAAATAATAAATATAAAAATATATAAAATAATACTTAAATAATAAATAATAAATAGTAAATAGTAAATAATAAATAGTAAATAGTAAATAATAAATAATAAATAATAAATATTAAATAATAAATAAATAAATACTAAATATCCCAAACTAGTTTAAAGATCTTCCAATATATTATTTATATCTCTAAAATTTTTAGTATTAATCAAACCTTAAATTTAAAACAGTTTGTAGCTGCTCATAAAACCGTTTCTAATGGGCGCCATTGCGGCCCTGAAACGGCCCTGTTTCCCAGACAATTTCCCTCCCCTCTCTCTCTCTCTCTCTCTCTCTGTCTGCTGCTGCTCCTCACGGTTTCTTTGACTGCAGCTTAGCTCGCACACGCACTGATTTTCTGTGGCGATATGGAATATAAACGCCGCTTTTATAAATTGTATCTTTAATTGATTTTCGTCAGTCGTCTGATTGAATTGGACTTAAATGCGACAGGCGACGCCAGCTGGCTGCCAGTTAACCGATCTATCGCTCTCTCGCTCTCTCTCTCTCTGTCTCACTCTCTGTGTGTGTGTTAATCTTTCTTCGTTTGCTGTACAACTTATCTAACATCGTCAGATCGTGATTGTTCGACAAATGACATTTGACATGTTATGCGGATTTTTATTTCTTTGGGACCCACAATGAACCTAATTGTATGGTAAGAAATTTTTGTGGTAGTTGTTGTTGTTGTTGTTGCTGCGCCTAATTCGAATTGGGGCTTTTCCATATGTGCGCGCACAGCTGGAAAACTTTGCTTATCTGGTTAAAAAGCAAAATAAAAGTGGCCATAAATTGTTGTTGGCTGCTGGCTCCGCAATTGTTTAATTGTTGGCTTAGAGTTTGAAAGCATTTTTATTTTCATTTATTTTTATTCAGTTTTATTTTGTGGCTGATAATCGGTTTAAAAGTGACTCAACTTTTGGCTGCATTTGCATTGTTGCTGCCGAAAAATTATTGTCAATTGTGCGCCGCAAAAGCCGCATTAATTTTTAACTGTTTGTTTGTTTCTGTTTGTTTTTTAGTTAGTTGCTGAGTTTTAATTGTGCAATTGTCTCGCTTTAGCATCGTTTTTTCGGTTTTGGCCCGAAGTTCAAGTTGGCTTATGCAAGCGGCCAACACTTGGCCAGCGACCTTAGCCACGCTGGGCATTCGGTTTTGTGGGCCAACCTATGACATCTGAACAGAGACAAAAGATTGCTTTGTTGTTGCTGCGCATTATCGATTTGCCATTATTTATGATATCGGGGGCAGAGAGGGGCGGGGTGGTTGGTTGGAAAGGGCAGCTGACACAATGCCCCCGGCCAAACGGGTGATGTCAGTCGTCAGTCAGCGATCGTGATCGATGCGGCCACCAAAAAAAAATTTCAAAAAAAAAACTAGATAAAATAGAAAACAAATAAAACGCCAAGCAACAACAACAAACAACAGCTTATTGTTTAAGCTTTTGGCCGCTTCTTGGAATGCGATCACGTCTTGGCTTCGCCTTTTTGGCCGCCGGCTAGAAATTGGCCAAATCGGCCAAAGCGCAACTGATTTGCACAACTGTCAACGACTGCAGCTGCTGCTGCATATTGTTTATATTCGAAATTTTTGGGCCAAGTTTGTCGTGGCCCTTTATTTTTTTCCAGTTCGGTCAATTGATTTGCCTGGCAGCCGTCGAGTTCGTGGCCGGGTCGTGCCCATTTTTGAAAAGGTTCGTCAAATGTTGGCAGCTCCTTAAGCAATTTGCCAGTTGATTAAATTGTCGCTGGGTGTTCCTGGCCATTTCCTGTGTAACCAAAAGTGATTAACATTTTGCCAACTGTTTCTATTTAGCTGTGAAAACTTTTAATTTAATTACCAACAGACTTGACTTGGCTTAAAGTGAATACATTTGCCACGCTTCGACACCGTTTAAGTTTTAGCTTCTTTTCTGGATTGTATTTTAATTGAATTGCCAATGCAAGCTGAGCGTCTCTAAGCGCAAAAGTCGAAAATCCAATCTGCGCCAAATCCACAGCCATGGCTAAAAACCATTTGCAATGACGTTTAAAGTTTCTTAACCCGTTCCACTCCCTCCGCAGCAACTGGCCGCAACTCTTGCCAGCGTCCAAATGAAGATAAACACACAGCAGACACACATGAACGACGCTCTGATGGCTCGTCTGACAGGCGGACAGACGGACAGGAGGGTTTTGCTGGACCAAACTAAAGTTCTGACAAACTTGGCTAACCGCCATCTGCGAGCGGCTGTTCGAGCTGCCATACGCGGCGTATGCGCAATGCACGAAATAAATGTCAACTTAGATGACATTGGGCCGCGCGGCGTGCCGGTGTCGAGGGGCGGGGCGTGGCATGTCTGAGCCCGCATTTAATAAAAATGAATTAAATTAAAATACGCAACTGCTGACAAAATGTCAAGTGTAGCAATAAAACGCAACAACTGAAAAAGGGAGGCAGCCGTGCGGCGTGCGGCGTGACGCAGGCGGCTTGTGGCAGGGGCAACGTTTGCTGAACTAAAGCTGGCAAGCGCTCTTAATGAATTACACAAAATGCGGGACGGTTCGTCAGGCAGTGCCAGGTCTCGGCCCCGTCTCATTCTACTCTGGGCTGGCTCGTTATGGTTCTCGTTCTGGTTCTGGTTCTTTGCTGCCTTTCCGGCAGCAACAACAACAAAAAAATTTGCAAAATTAATTTAACAAATTTTTAATTGCTCATGTCGTTTGCGCGTCCGATCAACGTGTTTGGCCTGAGCTACACTGCAAGAAAATTTGTGGCAAAAAAAAAATCTAAATAAAAAATGTTTTTCTTTGTTTCATAAATATTTGTGCATTTATTTTTGCAAGTTTAATGATTTACCGTCAAATTTCTCACAGTGTACAGGCAGCATATCGACGTAAACCACCTGCCTGGTGCCTGGCGGCTGTTTGCTTTTGGCCGCTTCGCTTATTTTGCTGTTTTTGTTGCGTGTCTTCATCAGCAGCTGCGTTTCGCGAGGCGGTTGGCCACAAAACAAGTTGAAGTTTAAGGTCATGAGTGTGTGCACACACACGCACACACACACACGCACACACACGCATAGTCAGTCATCTGTCAACATGAAATAAGTATGCGGCAACAGTTTTATGGCGCCTCAAGTTCAAGTGCACGCTGTTAATGTCAGCTCTGGCAGAAATTTGCTTTGGGGGGCTTTTCACACACATTTTCCCAGAAATAAGAAGCAGCAGCGAGTCGAAAGAAAAGCTGCAGCAGCTGTCCATATTGCTAGCTGCCAAATCAGCTTAGGCAACCCCACCCCAACCGACCTTTCACAAGCTAACAGCAGCTGCCCCGAAAAATTCTACTCTGCTGACAGCGCACAGACAAGGGGCGAGGGGCGAGGGGCAATTTTGTACCTTAGAGCCACGTGTCGTATGTGTAATGTGTGTTCAATTGAACGGACAGGCAAAGGGCTGCAAAATTGCTCAGCGAGTGTGCTGGCAAAAAGTATGGCGCACACTGGCAGTTGCCTAAGCATATTAGTGGTGGCAGCGTGACACGAGCACGAGCACGGCTCCACACAATACCTAATTTAATATCACTAATCATTAATTTTGAATGTAAAGTTTAAAGCTTACAAATTTATTTTTTTTAAATATATATTTTAAAGATTTTTTCCCTAGTGGTGGCAGCGTGACACGAGCACGAGACTCAACAAAATACCCAATTTAACTTTCCCAATCAATAATTGTTTTATGTAAAGTTTAAAGTTTACAAATTAATTTTTTTAAATATAATTTTTAGAAATTTTTTTCAAAGCATATTTATTATTATATTTTCTTGTTAAAAGATTTCCCGCGCTCCTCTCTAGTTGCAATATATGTAAGAATTTATATTATATATTTTTGCGCAATCTTTGTGCCCGCAAATGCTGCAAAGCAATTTAAACAATTGCTGACATGCGGCGAAACAGCACAAACAGCCCTCGCAGCTAAAGCTTGACTGGCATGTAAGTTTTAATATAAAATATATATATATATGTATTGAGAGAGCACTGTACCGCTTTATTATTTGTTGTTTACCTTTCTGTTGAGCCGGGTAATATCGGAGCCCAATAAAACACTCGCACTGATGAAATTTCGCAGTAGTTTCTGGGTTCGGTTTAAACGCATTTGTTACGCTTGTTTTGGCTGTTTGCCTGCTTGTTTATTTATTTGTTTGTTTGTTTATTTGTTTGTTTATTTAGTTCGACGGCAGCTCCCTAGCGACTTAATTTGCAAATATTTTGCCACTACTCAAATGCAGCAGCAGCAGCAGCAGCAACAGCAGTCTAAGTTGATGCTAAATCTACGCGCTATTTTTGCCAAACAAATTGCATTCGTCATTTGTCAGCTACATTGTTGTTTGTCAAAGCGCTCCCCAGGGCCAAGTTGGGGCAGCTGCTCGCCTTTTCATAATTTCCCAGGCAGCTTGCAGTTAGCCAGCTTCTGGCCAACTGGCCAATCAGCTTCTGGTTAGTGGAGTTTGGCTTTCATTTGCAATTTATGTGGCGGCAGGAAGTTGGCAATCGACAAACGATGCTCATCACGATAAAAGGGGATGTGGATGTGGATGAATTGTGGATGCTGCTGCTGCTGATGCTGCTGCTGTTGCTGCTGCTGCTGTTGCTGCTGCTGAGAAACGCAATTAATTACTTATGTAGATGGCTCCCAGTTCGGTTCATAATCAGTTCAGTTAATGTTCAGCCATGCTGGCTGGCAACAACAAATTGAGTGCCAAATGCAGTTTTGTATCTGTATCTATAACTTTATATGTATCTGTATCTCGTTTTTTAATTGCATTCGTGCGCTGCACTCATTGTTGGTATTTAAAATGCAAATTCGCAATTTTCACAAAAACCGATTAGTTCGTGTTGATGTTGATGATGATGACGAGCTGCAGTAACAGTGGTGCTGGTGGTGCTGCTGGTGGTGCACTCATCTCCCTCCTCCAATGCCAAAAGCAATAAAAATATTTAAGCGACATTTATGCAACAGAACGCAAAAAAGGCAAAACAAAAATGCATGAGAACCAAACTGAAAACTGAATTAAGTGACTGCCCGCAGGTTGGGCGGGGCGGAGGGGGTGTTAGGGCTGCTGCTGTGTGTGTGGGTTGTGACGGTGGCAACAGTGACATCCGTTGCGCCACTAAGCACTGTTTCCGCAGGCGACAACGCAGGATGCCAGGCAGGCAACCAGCCAGCCAACCAACGAGGCAGCGCGGCAGCTGTTGCAATGGGGACTGAGATGCGACAATGGCAGCGGAAATGTTAAATGCCGCCGTGAGTCGCCACCGTCGCAATTCAATGCGGCACTGCGCCCTATAAACGCACCCCCTGCCGCACCTGGAGTCGCCCAAACCCCCCCGCCGCCAAATGACTCGATTCATTGATCGTTGATTGAATTTCGATTCGTTAGGTTTTGCAGGCCTGTTGGGTTTGTTTTCCATTTGCCTTTGATGCTGTGTGCGTTGTTATTGTATTTTATTTTTGTTGTTGTTGTTGTTGTTGTATACTCTGCTCTTGACTCTGGGCAACGACAATGTTTGGCCTTTTGCAGGAATAGACATGTTTGCCATGCTTGCTTAGTGGCCCGCCGCTGGGCAGGCTACTTAAATGCATCTCTGTGTGTGTGTGTGTGTGTGTGTGTTTGTGTGTGTGTTTGTGTATAAGTGACTTGCGACATAAAGTGCTTTTATTGATGCTCATTTGGTATTGCAATTTGTAGCATTTGTGACATTTATGCGTCTGCAATTTAAATGGCATTATGCAATTTGTTCAGTCTGAAGCGAAACTGTCATCATGGATATGTCCTGAACCCTGGAATAGGTAAAACGTTTCTTAATTGGCTAATGGAAATCGAAGCAGCCTATAAACAAGCTAACTAAAGGGTTGGTAAGCCACAAAGAAGCCATAGTTGACTAGGAAGACCCAAGAAATGGGAAGACTTAAAAATGTTACTTAAAGAAGATACAAGATACAAGATACAAGATACAAGGTGCATTGACCAACTAAATTAAATGGCTGTTAAGTAGCTGTTAAAGTGCATTGACACTTTGTTTTGCTCAAGGCAAAGTTAAGCTCATTTGTCTAAAAATTGTGCTTGATCAAACAGATCATAATTCAATTAAATTCAATTATAATCATTTAAGTAGCTGCCACAATTCCACAACACATAAATATTTGCATATATCAATAAAATAAAAACTCAACAAATTTGCATTCCAAATTCAGTTCAATTCACTTTTCAACACTCGCCCGACCTACCGCAACTTGGCTCGAATGAAATAACAAAAATATTGAAAATTGATAGAGATAAATAAATAAAACGCCACATGCCTTAAATATTTGAATTTTTAAATTGCCCGAAACATGTTTTGTGTGTTTCGTTTAGCGCACAGCTGAAAAATTGTATCTCAATAGCCCGATCTATAAGGCCGGAAACTCGTTTGGCCAGTTGGGCAATTTAATGCGGTTCGGTACGGTTTGCGGTCTCAATCTCGAAAACCCAAAGCTTAACGGTTGCAGTTCAGATTCATTAATTTATCACTGCGTCGCTGTTGGGTAATTTTTTTTTCATTTTTTAAAATATATTTTGTGTTAGCAATTAAGTGTGAAATACAAATTTTTTTTTATTTCAATTTTGGACATGGTTTGAATTGCTTATTACAGTTTATTTTCGGGGCGGCCTTGTTAATAGTGCAACAATAACACAATAACAATGAGTACGAACCACAAAAGGGGCAGCAGTGAAAAAAAGAAAGAAAATAATGGCTAACACTGGGGTGCCAAAGACTTAAGAAATGGCAGTTGAATAAGGCGAGCTGACTTTAATTTCTATCTTTATTGGAGTTTGGTATTGATATATATGAAAAGGCGTCTGCGGAAATGTCAGCTGGCAGGATAATATATATATATACACCCATGGACAAAATAATAGGTGTGACCACTGTAATTTTGAATGTATTGATAAAAAATGTGTACAGAACGTTTTCTACATAAACATAATAATTTTTACATATGGTTAAATTGTTTTGGTGTGAATTCGGTAAATTCCCGATTTAATTTTGTTGCCAATAAAATTTACCTGGCCAATAAAATAGGTGTATGTAGAAAAACTTTAAGTTTTAATAATTTAGAAGAACTTTTTTGGTTGCAGAAAGTAATATATCAAGAAAATGCAACTAAATGTGAGTTTATTTATAAATAAAATTATACTAGATGGGTCGTGGGCGTCACGGCAGTGCGGAGGAGAGAAGACTTGTTCAAAGACTACGAAAATCGTACAAAATTATTGCCACATTCATGAAACTTTCAGAAAATTTTGTTAAAAATGCATTACAACCTAAACCAACGGTATATATGTATATGTATATATATTTTTTTAATTTTTTTTTATTTCATTTTTGTTTTTATGAAAGCCTTTTATATATCACAGACGAACAATAATTATAAACCACTTATTTATTTATTATATTTATATTTATTTATTTATTTACTTATTATTATTATATTTATATTTATTTATTTTGGTTTGAGGCAACCAAATTCCTAAAATTAGTTTAATAAATGATTTGCATGTTGGCATTTTTTCCTTGCTACTTTTTTATGCAAGAAAAACTTTTTCACTGGCCTTACCTAAATTGCTGCATATTTTATGTCCCCCCCACTCTCCCCTCCCCTCCCCTTTCCGTTGGTGCATTGATTTTTGCACTGATTTAATATGCACACACTCGTAAATCCCTTTCACGAAACTTTTTTCTGATTTTATTTGTTTCAGTTTCAATCTTTGAATTTCTTTTTTGCGCATTACGTGCGCTCTTCTTCTTAGCGGCGCGGCGCTGGGAGCAACTGTTTGCAGTTGGGTTTTTTGCCACACGCCACATGGCTAACAAATCAACACCCTGCTGCCACCACCCGCCAAACTCCGCTCGAGAAATGTTTGTTTGTGTTTGTTGCTGTTTTAATATGCGTTTAGCGTTTTATCGTTGCATTCAACATGCCAATGCGTTGCGACTCCACCCCACCCCCTCCTGCCACGCCCCTGCGATCATCATAGTGTTTTAAATTTCATGGCGAAAACTTTTGCAAATGCTTTTGTGGTTTGCTTTTGTTGTTGTTGTTGTTAGCTGAATGTGTCACTAGATTTGTTGTTAGTTTTTTTATGTGTTGTTTCTCATCTCTTTCGTTGCGTTTTTGGTATTTTGCTGTGCCATGTGGCATGTGCCGTTATTGCCATGTCCCATGTACCATGTCCAGCTGTCCACAGTGTCCGCACAGCCTGTTCCTGCCCCCGCATCTGAATATTTGTGCAACGTGTTTGCGGCGCTGTTTGCACAGCTTTAAGAGAGTGTGTGTGTGTGCAAGTGTGTGTGTGTGTGCGTGTGTGTGTTTCTGACTGTTTCCAATTTCAAATGTTTGCTTTAGCTAACACAAGATACAAAAAAAAAAACAAGAAAGAAATATTCAGTTGTGTTCAGCCAGAAAATCATTTTTCTTTAGCAAAAAAAATTGCAAAAAAAATGATTTAACAATTTTGTTCATTATTTAATTTTTTTCGTGCGCCCTTTTTGTCGCACTTGCTTAGCGACTGAAGAAAGGACATTTGAGCAGCGCAATTTATTGGCCATATTTATATTGAAACACGCAGTTCGCAGTCCACAGTGCGGCGACACACAGAAACCAAAGTCGTTCTCCTTACTGGTTGTGGCAAGTGGCAACTGGCAACTGGCAAGTTGCAAGTGGCAAGTGGCAAGTGCTGTTCCTTCACTTTGCTGCCGCCTTTAACCACAATTTTTCTACCCACTTTTTGCTTTTCTCGATCGCTGCCAGCTAAAAATAGCTTTTCCACACGCTTTCAGTGTGTTAAAAATAACATCATATTTTTCATAGTTGTTGCTGCCGCTGCCACTGCTGCTGCAAATTAAAGAAATATGTTGCCAGCGCTTAAGAGAGTGAGCAAATGGCGCCGTCGTTGTTGTTGCTGCTGCCAGCAAATAGTTAATAAAATGCTTGGGTTTTAAGTGAATGCGGCTACCCGCAACCCGCTCGCCCAAAAGCCCGAAACATAACACTAAATTTGTGCCGCCGCTTTGGCCTGAACTTGTAATCAAAGTCAGCGCGGCAAATGTACCTGTTAGCATGTCCAACAACAACAGAAATATAAGTAAATAAAATAAAACAACAACAAGAGAACGTCTCGCCTGGTGCACCTGCTCGGGGATGATGTGTCGAAAGCGGGGACTTGCGGGGCGCTGAATTCATTCCTGTCGCAGCTCTTAATGCCTGCGTGTCATGAATGGCAGCGCCGCGTTTCCACTTTAGGGCTGCCAAGCACACACACACACACACACGCGCACACAGATAGGCATCACTTGCCTTTTTTGTTGCCTGATAAAATTATGACATATGAAACTTTGGCTGACATCAGGCAAAAAAGCCAAAGCCAAAGGCGAAGGCAAAAAGCAAAAAAAGCAAAAGCAAAAGCAGCTCACTCGAGCTGGTTAGTTGTGGCATGCAAAGTATTTTTACCACATTGCCTTTTGTGTTGGCATTTTCGTTCTGGCCATAAACATGCACAGAACATGGTGACGTAGCTGATAAAAGCCGACTCGTCTCAAATTTATTGGGCTGAAATGTTGGAGCACTCTTCGTGCTAGGCGCGCACTTGAAGCCAAAGTATCTGTATCTATATGTGAATAGCCGTGAACGTAACACACGTGTGTGTCTATGTGTGTGTGTGTGTGGCAACCTTCGGGCGACACGTGCCCCGTCGCGGCATTGCTGGGCGTGGTCCGCACTAAATTCGACACTTTGCGCCAGCTGCTGAGGTCATTAGGCGATGTTACGCATACGCAGCGTTTGCCGCTGGCACAGCACTGATAGATAGTTAGTTAGTTAGATAGATAGATAGCTGTGATAGGTGTGGCGACAACCTACAGCAATTTTACAGTTTCCCTCCTGGGGCCATACATTGACATATTTATGTACAACTCGAATACTCCATGGAGCAAAAACAGCTTTTCGCATTCGCAGTTTTAATTAAAATGAAATTAAGTTGCAGTCGTCGTTTGCGGTTGCATTTTCGCTTTAAATGCAATTTCTGCACTTTTAATATAAATTTTAATAAGCTATGTGTATGGCATAAAGGCATAATACCTGCGGCCACCAAAAGGTGAGCTCAGCTCAGGTGTGCTGCGACTGGCAACACACACAAACTGCCTTCGGCCACGCTCATCTGGCTGCATTTATATAATAGAAAATATAATTCAAGACGATGTTCTTACAAATTAATTTAAATTAAATTTAGCTCAACATTTTGAATGCAACATTAAATTAAGTAATTAATTCATGTTATACAATTTGTATAAATTTAACATTAGCTGAATATTTTTAATATTTTAATAAATAATTAAATAAAATAGTAAAGTTGACAACAATTTTAGTCTAAGATGTCTAACTAGATGATCTTTCATAGTTTTATTAATATTTGCAAGCTAAAATTTATGCTAAAATATACTCGACAAATGCTTTAATATGCTGTTAAACTAGTTCTAAATAGCAAAATCGATCAGTATTCTTGAATGCTTGTTAAAATTGTTATTTTTATACCCTGTACTCATCGAAAATGAGTAAAAAGGGTATATTGGCTTTGTTAAAATGTATGTAACAGGCAGAAGGAGGCATCTCCGGCCCCATAAAGTATATATATTCTTGATCACGACGAGCTAAGTTGATGTAGCCATGTCCGTGTGTCTGTCCGTCTGTTCGTCTGTATGATTTCGGAAACTACACAAGCTATAAAGCTGATCTTGGTCTCATTCAGTTCGTACATATTATATGCAGAACAAGTTTATCATTGTTTTTTCGATAACTTTGCTTTGATTCATTAAAATCGATAAAAATCGATAACAACCTTCTGTTTTTGTACAATATCTCGGTAACTAAAAGAGCTAGAGGCAACAATTTTATTGCGTTTGACTACACGCAGATTTTGATACCTCCGGATTTTGGATACCTCCCCCCAATCGCTCCCAGTATCGACAAAACCATAAAAAATCGCAAATCAAATACTACAGAAATGAAATTTGTATGTGTGAACAATCGATTACGTTAAAAATTAATATTATCACGTTTTTATTTAAGACTTAACTTCAAAATTGCGTGCCTAAAATAAATTTAAAACAACAGAGTTGCCAATTTCATTTATGAAATTTAACAGTTGCTTTAATTCAATGTTTCAATTAATGCAACTTGTGTGGAATCAGCTTGAATTGCCAATACTCAGCTGATCATCATACCATAAGCTGCTATTTTTCCCCGTTTCTCCGCTTTTTTGTTTATTTCCAAAGGTAGCGGGAAAGTTTTAATACGCTCAGCCAGGGCTTACAAGTATATTCCATTTGAAATAAATGCAGAGCAAAAAAAAAGTAAATAAGTCCTGGGTCCGAGCGAAGCAATCCGGGCAATGGCAATTCTGGCAAACACTTTGCCGCAGTGGCTGACTGGCGAGAGCGCAGCCAAGCGGCAACTAAAAAAAGTTGTTTCACTGCTGCTGCTTCTTCTACCTCTTTGCTCTCTGTATATTCTTTCATTTATTATACTTTTTTTGCTGGGTAAATTGCTCTCTTTTGGCCCAGAGCAGTGGCTGCAACTTGCCGGCGACCAGGGCTACAAATTTTTGGCTTTGAAAAAGTTTTGTGCATTGGGCTCCGGCTCGGGCTCCGGCTCAAAAGTGGCCATGGATTCGCTAACTTATAAATAAAAACATATTTATGCAAGGCTAAGACCCGACTATAAGGATAAAGATGAGCGTGCAACTTTTGAGCGCACTTTTGATAAACAAAGGCCGCCCAACGAAGTGGCAAATTGTACTTTGTTTCTGCTTCAGAATATATATATATATCTTTGTGTATATTTTTGTGGCAGGCTTATTCATTGGCCTGGGGCGGCACAAAGGCAAACAAAATTTATTGCGGGCCGCGACGTTTTTGTAATTAAATGTTTGGTCAGTTTTTGGCCAGTGCTTATTATTCATCACTTGATAGCAGCATTTAATTCGAGACGATTTTCAGTCGACCGCCAACCTCCCCCCGCATCCACAAACGACAATCCGCCCGAAAATAACACAGCAAACATTTTTTTCAGGGGAAGCAAAATGCAACAAGCAAATGCGCAGCAAGCCGCATCAATTTCATAAAATAATATATACATTTTCAGGCTATTGGCCTTGCTTTTTTTTTGGGCCATGCTTCAAGGGGCGTGGCAGCGGCTGTTGCAAAAAAGTTCTTTTGAAATACTCACATAATTTATTTGATGTTTTTTTCATTCTTATTTTGTTGTCTTTTAGGTTTTTCTGGTTCTTACGAAACGGTTTGGAATCATGCAAATTAAATTCGACTTTGTATTGTTTACATTCAAATGCGATTGCGAATGCCAATTTGGTGTTTGTATAACGTATAAATTTTGGAATTCGTTGCCAGTTTTTTATATTTAAAGGCCGCTAATTTTGCTTAATTATAGCCATTTGAATGTCATAGATTGAAGATTGTTGGGCTGAATCAATGTGATGTCATAGGGCTGAAATATTTTTGCAAAAAATAAGGAAGAGAATTAAATTTTGTTGTGGTGCAAATTAAATGTATATATTCATATATTTATCTTGCTCAGTTGTAATCCATGGCAGTTAAATATTGTCGACCACGTTTTTATGGCCAATCATAAATGTACAGTTGCAGTTATTACTTTATTACTTTTGATATTTCTAGAACGTTTATTGGTTTTCGTTATGTTTCTATCTGAAGTTCGGGATAACTGCTGCTACACATTTAGCAATTACTTTGGCTTCAGGTGCTCGGCACATTAGAAGCATTAAAATAATAAACATTTTGCAATGCACATTAAATAATTGTCATATAAAAGTTTTGGGCCCTGACTCGTAAATATTTTATGAGCATTTAGCAAATGCACACACGCACATGGCTAAAATTATGAAAAGATACAAAGATACACAAACACACAGAGTATATCTATACACAGTTACACATGCAATATGGCAACAATGAGCTGGCAGAGTTATGAGTTTCCGACTTTTATTCATGCATTCGACATCATTTACACACATTGGCATTGTTTTTGCTCTTGGCTGGAAAAATTGAAAACACTCGCTACGAAATTGAGCAGCTGTTGCTGCTGCTGCTGCCGCTGTTGCTGTTGTTGTGGTTGCTGCTGCTGCAATTGTATTCAAATATTAGACATAAATTATCATTGAAAATGTGTGCAAAAAGTTTTCGCTTTCCGCAAACTTTTGTTGGCACACCCCCGCTCCACCCGCTAACCATCAAGTACAGCCCTTAGCAAAATGAAATGCAACTTCGGCCTTGTTACTAATAACCTCAATTCGAAGTGCGCTCACACACACACACACAAACACATATACCGAACACACTCATAAGTAGATACTTGTGGGGCATTTGTGCGCTTTGACTGCAAGTTGGAAAACAATATGGCAGCCCTCAACGGCGCTGGTGCACAGGGCGTCGAAAAGGTTTCCCACAATATATCCGGACCTGGACCTTAAAACTTCCATAACTTTGTCAAAACTCACCCGATTTTCACGTTCGAGGGCATTTTGGTCATGATTTGTGCCATAGATTGATTCTGCATTAAAAATTGATGCATTTTTGAAAATAAAATTTTTTTGAATTTTTTGGTCAAAATATCATGTGAATTTTCGAAAAAAATTTTTTTCAAAATTTAGAATTGCGAATTTTCATTTTTAATCGATTGCAAATGTCAAAATAAGTATAAAAAACAACATTAAAGTCGATTTTGAGGGGGTAAAATTTTTGGTCAAAAATCATGCCAAAATTGACAAAAATTTTGACATGTAAAGCTCTCGGATCCGTAGCTCCCATCCTTAAAACTTCCATAACTTTGTCAAAACTAACCCGATTTTCACGTTCGAGGGCATTTTGGTCATGATATGTCCTATAGATTGATTCTACATTTAAGATTTATGCATTTTTGAAAATAAAATTTTTTGCAATTTTTTGGTCAAAATATCATGTACCCCCCCTTGTATATTTTCAAAAAAATTTTTTTTTCAAAATTTAGAATAGCGAATTTATGTTTTTAATCGATTGTATTTATCATAATTAGCATAAAAAACAACTTTAAAAGTGATTTTGAGGGGGTCAAATTTTTGGTCAAAGATCATGTGAAAATTGACAAATATTTTGACATGTAAAGCTCTCGGATCCGTAGCTCCCATCCTTAAAACTTCCAGAACTTTGTCAAAACTAACCCGATTTTCACGTTCGAGGGCATTTTGGTCATGATATGTCCTATAGATTGATTCTACATTTAAAATTTATGCGTTTTTGAAAATACAATTTTTTGCAATTTTTTGGTCAAAATATCATGTACCCCCCCTTGTATATTTTCAAAAAAAATTTTTTTCAAAATTTAAAATTGCGAGTTTTCATTTTTAATCGATTGCAAATGTCAAAATTAGTGTAAAAAACAACATAAAAGTCGATTTTGAGGGGGTCAAAATTTTGGTCAAAAATCATGTCAAAATTGACAAAAATTTTGACATGTAAAGCTCTCGGATCCGTAGCTCCCATCCTTAAAACTTCCATAACTTTGTCAAAACTGAGCCGATTTTCACGTTCGAAGGCATTTTGATCATGATTTTTCAAATAGATTGATTCTACATTTAAGATTTATGCATTTTTGAAAATAAAATTTTTTGCAATTTTTTGGTCAAAATATCATGTACCCCCCCCCTTGTAAATTTTCGAAAAAAAATTTTTTTCAAAATTTAAAATTGCGAGTTTTCATTTTTAATCGATTGCAAATGTCATAATTAGTATAAAACACAACATTAAAGTCGATTTTGAGGGGGTCAAATTTTTGGTCAAAAATCATGTGAAAATTGACAAAAATTTTGACATGTAAAGTTCTCAGATCCGTAGGTCCCATCCTTAAAACTTCCATAACTTTGTCAAAACTAACCCGATTTTCACGTTCGAGGGCATTTTGGTCATGATTTGTCCCATAGATTGATTCTACATTTAAGATTTATTCATTTTTGAAAATAAAATTTTTTTGAATTTTTTGGTCAAAATATCATGTACCCCCCCTTGTAAATTTTCGAAAAAAAATTTTTTTCAAAATTTAAAATTGCGAGTTTTTATTTTTAATCGATTGCAAATGTCAAAATTAGTATAAAACACCACATTAAAGTCGATTTTGAGGGGTAAAATTTTTGGTCAAAAATCATGTGAAAATTGACAAAAATTTTGACATGTAAAGTTCTCGGATCCGTAGGTCCCATCCTTAAAACTTCCATAACTTTGTCAAAACTAACCCGATTTTCACGTTCGAGGGCATTTTGGTCATGATTTGTCCCATAGATTGATTCTACATTTAAGATTTATGCATTTTTGAAAATAAAATTTTTTGCAATTTTTTGGTCAAAATATCATGTACCCCCCCCTTGTGAATTTTCGAAAAAAATTTTTTTCAAAATTTAAAATTGCGAGTTTTCATTTTTAATCGATTGCAAATGTCAAAATTAGTATAAAACACAACATTAAAGTCGATTTTGAGGGGGTAAAATTTTTGGTCAAAAATCATGTAAAAATTGACAAAAATTTTGACATGTAAAGCTCTCGGATCCGTAGCTCCCATCCTTAAAACTTCCATAACTTTGTCAAAACTAACCCGATTTTCACGTTCGAGGGCATTTTGGTCATGATATGTCCTATAGATTGATTCTACATTTAAGATTTATGCATTTTTGAAAATAAAATTTTTTGCAATTTTTTGGTCAAAATATCATGTACCCCCCCTTGTATATTTTCAAAAAAATTTTTTTTTCAAAATTTAGAATAGCGAATTTATGTTTTTAATCGATTGTATTTATCATAATTAGCATAAAAAACAACTTTAAAAGTGATTTTGAGGGGGTCAAATTTTTGGTCAAAGATCATGTGAAAATTGACAAATATTTTGACATGTAAAGCTCTCGGATCCGTAGCTCCCATCCTTAAAACTTCCATAACTTTGTCAAAACTAACCCGATTTTCACGTTCGAGGGCATTTTGGTCATGATATGTCCTATAGATTGATTCTACATTTAAGATTTATGCATTTTTGAAAATAAAATTTTTTGCAATTTTTTGGTCAAAATATCATGTACCCCCCCTTGTATATTTTCAAAAAAAATTTTTTTTTCAAAATTTAGAATAGCGAATTTATGTTTTTAATCGATTGTATTTATCATAATTAGCATAAAAAACAACTTTAAAAGTGATTTTGAGGGGGTCAAATTTTTGGTCAAAGATCATGTGAAAATTGACAAATATTTTGACATGTAAAGCTCTCGGATCCGTAGCTCCCATCCTTAAAACTTCCATAACTTTGTCAAAACTAACCCGATTTTCACGTTCGAGGGCATTTTGGTCATGATATGTCCTATAGATTGATTCTACATTTAAGATTTATGCATTTTTGAAAATAAAATTTTTTGCAATTTTTTGGTCAAAATATCATGTACCCCCCCTTGTGAATTTTCGAAAAAAAATTTTTTCAAAATTTAAAATTGCGAGTTTTCATTTTTAATCGATTGCAAATGTCAAAATTAGTATAAAACACAACATTAAAGTCCATTTTGAGGGGGTCAAAGTTTTGGTCAAAAATCATGTCAAAATTGACAAAAATTTTGACATGTAAAGCTCTCGAATCCGTAGCTCCCAAACATCAATTGCCCATAACTTTGTCAAAACCAAAGCGATTTTCACGCTTGAGGGCATTTTGATCATGATTTGTCCCATAGATTGATTCTACATTTAAAATTTATGCATTTTTGAAAATAAAATTTTTTTGAATTTTTTGGTCAAAATATCATGCCAGGCTTTTACACTGTGAATGAGAATTGCGCTGTTCCAACGTTCTGGTGGTCAGTTTTCCCTTGGGTTATTAAATTTATTGATTCGCATATAAATTCTACTTTTTTTAACACTTTAAAGGCGACGACTTCTGTGACCCCCCTCGTCATATCAATGTCAAAATTTCCACAGCCCCTGCCACAGAGTGTTGGGTTTTCATCGGTTGGCGGGTGGCTGGTTGGGAAAAGTCTTGTGCTCATATTTCGCCTGCTGTTTGCCAGTTTTCGCTTTTCTTTGCCTTTTTAATGACTTTTCACTTTTCGCTGGCGCGTTCTCAGATTCCGATTCAGATTCAGATTCGGTTGCATGACCAGAGCAAAAGAGACAGAATGAGTGAGTGAGCAAGATAAAGAGCTTGAGTGGGGGTGGCCTTCGAAAGCAGCAGCAGGTGAGGCATTATGACAACAGCGAGACCCTCGTCAGGTAAAAGTGAGTGTGAAATGTTGGCCAAAGTCTGGTTAGTGCGATTGCTGCTGCTGCTGTTGCTGCTGCTGCTGCTGCTGTTGCTGCTGATAATTAGAGTACAAATTTGTTGCGTTGGTGTCGCTTCAGTGCCGGCGAAAGTAACAAAAACAAACATGGCCAAGACGGACAAGCTAGCTGGCAGCTATTGGTAGCAAGCAAGAATGGGAATTGATGTGAGTGTGTTTGTGTGTGTGCGTGCCTCTAACTGTAACAGATAAATGCAAATTTATGGCCACGACGTGCAGAACAAATTGCCAACAATTTAGTCGTGTACCGTTAAGCAGGCTAAAAGCATAAAAATAAGAGCTAAAACTAAATTTAATTAAACTGCACGCGGCCTGCCAAACGATCATTAGTTGCTGGTGAGGAGTTGCGGAGTGGAGCGGGGGGCAAGGAGCAGTCGTTAGTACGCAGGCCCACAATTGGCCAGCGGAGAACAGCTGTGCGCATTTCCGTCCAATTTGGTCGCCAGGTTGGCCGCCTGGCATCGATCTGGGAGTATCTATGTATCTGGCTATCTATCAGATACAAATTGTATCGAGTGCAATGCATAGAATTTATTGCTTCCTGCTTTACGCGCGCACCACCAAAACCCAAAACCGCCACCGACAACGACAACAATGATGCTGCCGATGACGTTGGCGAGTGGGTAAAAGCCATGGCCGAGACCTGAGAGCTGAGACCGATGCCGATGCTGAGAGTTGGCAATTATGCCATTTGACATAATTCATAACTGCAACAGCTTTGGCATTGGCCAGCGACCAGTTGGTCAACTGCCACTGCAACGCGGATGCAGCAGCAGCAGCAGCAGCAGCAGCTTCAGTTGCAGCAACTGGATGTCGGGATGTGCAATCACTTGGCCAATTGGCCGCTTGCCTTTGTGTGTTGTTATCATAAATTTATGCGCTCGTTTTATAAACGACAACAACGAAAGTTGTTTGATGTTGCTGATTGTTGTTGTTGCACAACTGGGATATGTTGCTGCTGTTGCTGTTGCTGTTGCTGTGGTTCTGGCTCTTCTGTTATGCTCTTGACTGACCAGTTTCAGCCATTGCAATTGCAATTGCGCCTTTGTGGCTCACTTTTCGCTATTGCCCCCCTCGCTCACCCCTCCGCCAAGTTGCGCTCGCTCTCCTGGGAATCAGGTTAACTTTGAGCGCGCAAAAGTTTTTAATAAATTGACAAAAGTTTGTCATATGCATTGTTTGCCACAAAATTGCGCACAAGTGGCCCGTTCTCAATCTCAATCTGTAGCAGCTATTGCGTCCCATTTACCGCTCCGCCAGCTATTATGTTAGTGGGTGGGTGGGTGGTTGGTCGAGGGTGGTTCGCTGGCTTCAGTGGCTCAGCTGAGTGGTTGGCTTCATTTGTTGCTCGTTGCCAACCGCAGTTATGTCGTTTTGATGAACTTTGCTCTTGCAAAAAAAATATATATTTTTAATACTTTTGAATACACTGCAAGAAAATGGGGACTGTTGATTGTGTGAAGCAGTTTGTGTTGTAGAAAAAATAATGAAAAGGCACAATTTATGGTATAATTAAATTAAACATTACTTTTTAATAACTATTAGATGTAGTGTATTTGGCTAGTCGTATATTCGCGCTCTTTCTTTTCATACTTTTGCATGCATTGCAAACTTTTCACGCAAACACACAAATTGCGGCAATATCTGAAAAGTGTTTGCCAAAGACTTGCAACAGTAACTGGACTTTGCGCTATCTCCGTCTCTGTCTCTCGCACCATCTCGCTCTGCACAATATTATAACTAAGGAATTTAATTAGAGTCTGTCCAGCATTTGTTTGATTTGTTTTTTTTGTTGCTTTTTGTTGCCTTTTGCCTTTGGCTGACAGCATTTTTTTCTGCTTTTCTTAATGGAGTTGATGCAGCAGCAGCAAAACTGGCAACAAGCTGTGCCCTGGGTAATTACCTGTATATTTAAACTTTTCATATTTCTGCTGGTAAAAGCAGTTGCTGCATATTCGATGCCTTTGAAAGTTTGCAACATGCAAGCAACAGTTGTTGTTGTTGCTGCAATGTGTTCTACTTGTTGTTGGTAGATTTACAAGCACTTCTCATAGGTTTTAGGTTTTATATATGGGTATTTATGCTACTCATGCCACATGCGGCATGCTCAGTTACAGTTGTTTTTTGTGGCTGTTTCATTTTACTTTCAACTGCAACAAAAAGTGGCACATGTCGTCTGCACAGTTTGTAATCAAATGTAATGCTACACAGAGGCAGCAACAAAATTTATGAAAACTCATGCCGGGAAAATGTGCGAACAGCAGCAGCAGCAACAACAACGATTATAATAACAACAACAACAACAACAACAGCTACTTCATGTACTGTGGCACATATGAAAGCCCTGCTTAATGGCAAGTAAAAGTATCAGATACAAATATATTTCACCTGCCTTGCAATTTCACTTGGGGAAACGGCAACAAGAATTTTCACTTTTCTTCTTACATTATTGTTGCTGTTGCTGTTGTTTGGCCCTTGGCAGACAACGTTGCATGCCACATGCAAAAAAACAACAACAACAACAACAGCGAATTATTATTTGCCATTATAGTTATTGTCAATAATTTCAACTTGATTTGCCTTGATTGGCAGACACTTGAAAGCGCCAGGAGAGAACTGGGGCTAAAACCCAGAGCCAATTTATTGCAACAATTGGTTGTGTGTCTGCTTCCAAGGCTTGTTTATTATGCCAAAATTCTCTGCAGTTGTTGTCGAAAACTTAATTCAACCAATAGTTCAAGGTTGCATGTAAATAATGTCATTAGTTTCATTTCTTAGTGGGAATATCTTTAAATAAATTTATGTGTTCTTTTATTCTATTCTATATTCTGGCTACAATTAATTTAGTATTTATTTTCAAGTAACTAAAGGAAATTAATTAAATTTTAATTATATTTATGTTGTTTAAAGTTTGTATTTTTATTAAACAGCATTTCATTGTTTGTCCGATTATGGTTGTAATTTCCTATTTAATTCCTTGTTGTGGTCAAAATCCATAACCAGTTTGAAAAGTACATTTGAGCACGTGGCCGTTGTTCATTGGGGGCTATTAAAAAATAAATGAAATTTTTATGCATGGCCACAAAACTAATTACAACTGAAGTGTCAAGCAATTGAGGCAGTTTGTAGTTAGTTGTTGCTGCAGTTGAAGTTGAAGTTGAAGTGTTTGCCGGCCAAGTGGCAAGCTGAAAAGTTGGCTGCACTCTGCAACAAAGCCCACACACACGCACACACACACACACACTGCCAGAGAATACACTTAGATACGTAACTTTAAGTGCGCCAGACAATATAAAAAATGTTGCTGGCACGAAAATAAAAAATAAAAAAAAAATGTTTGTTATAAACAGCCCAACGAAACGAAGTTTTTTGTGTGTGTTTCTTGAAAAATGGCTGCAACATAAAAATTGACCTCAGCGACAAAGGCGGCCAAGCGACGTCGGCTGTTGTTAGACGTTGTTTGGAGCCAAATAGTTGGAGACAGAGAGGCGCACAACGAGATACACACACACACACACACACAAACTTTAAAGTGGAGCAGCAATTGCAGAGTGGCCCGCATCATGCTCACCACCCCTCCCCTCCGCCCCGCCCGGATGCATGCAGAGTGCAACTGGCGTTCAAGTTGGACTCGCACTTGGACACCGAATTGAAATCGGCCGCCCGAGCGCGTGTCTGTGTCTATGGCGGGGCAGACAAATTACAGTAGCCAGATTTCTCGTCTTTCAATGTTGTTTTGCATTTGCAGCAGCCAAAGCCACAGCTAAAGCCACAGCCAAAGCCATGCCACGCCCGGCCCGCCCGCCCCCCTTTTTTCCATGTTTGCCTCATGCTGCTACACGCGCTGAACGTGTTTTTTATTCCAACATTTGTTGTTGCTGCTGCTGCTGTTTGTTGCTGTTACTGTTTTTTTTTATGCCTCGCATGTTGTTTTGTGTATCTTACTGTTTTTTTTGTTTTGTTTCTTTTTTTCTGCTCCTCTTCTACTGCTTTTTCAAATGCTCTAAAGAATGTGGTTTACTTTTTGGATGAGTTAACAAGCGAATCGCAGTACGTGTTGTTGTTGTTGTTGCTGTTGCCGCTTAAAGTGTATGTACATACATGATTTTGAGTCTAATTTGAGCGTTTGCCAGCCACAAATTTGTCATAGAAAGTGTGCGCTCAAACAGCCCATAGATCAACTTCGAGTGATAATTGAAGTCAACAGCTGACGTGACAAATTGTGCATAATTTAAAAACTCAGCGATGCTGCTAAATTGTTTTCGAAACATTTGCGCTGATTTGTGTTTGGTCGTATAATAGCCAACTGAGGCTAACTGTCGCTTAAGTTAATGCTGCAAAATGTGCTTCAACTGTCTAATAAATTCTGTTTTAATTTTTACTCATTTCAGCTACCAGTTGAAAAGTGCAAGCTTTGATTTTTTATGGGTGAGTTGAAAAAATAAATAAATAAAAAAAGTCGCTTCATAGTTATATATATTTTTTAAGTTATTTAAATCAAAGAAAAGGTGACAAAGTTAAAAATGTGTCGCAATATTTTTTGGCTAAAAAAAGAAGAGTTAAAATATATATATATATATATAAAATCAAATTAATTCTACTCAATTTTTTGATTTTTTAATTCTACTCAATTGTTAATTTTCTGCTCAATTATCTGCTGACAATTTATTCAATTTAAAAGCTAAATTTTTTTGTTAATGCTTTAAAGTGCAACTGCCATAATATTGTTCCTTAAATTTATCGAAACTTTAATATATATCACATATATATTAGTGTACATTAAGTATTCTTTCGTTTCTCAATTTGAGCCTACTCACTCTGCCGCAGCCAGTGTCTCCCCCTGTCAGCCTCTTTAATCTGCTGCCACATCTGCAATTGCTGTCAGTTTGGAATGGATGTGTTGCCGCGGCTTAAAATAATCCAAAAATTTCGCTGAGCCTGTGCCAAATGTGTCAATTCGTTGGCAAGTTGAAGCCAAGTGCCAAATGCGTTGGCTTAACAGCCGCTCGCATCCATTCCTTATGGCTGTCACATATGGTAATGAGGCCTAGTTCTGTGGCCGTAAACAGATTATAAAAATGTGCGCTCACTTTTCTTTAATGGCTTTCTTTAATAGTTTCGGCCACTTCAGTTCGGACCCATAAAGTTGGGGGCTTATTGAAATTGAAGTGCCGCTAAATACGCACTCATGGCGACCCCCCACGAGAGACAGATGGTTGTGTATCTGGTTCTAGTGCTGCCTACTACTACTACTACTGCTAGTGATGACGCAGTTTTTGGGGCGTGGCCTCATTTACCGCTGACATTTGTCGCACGACGGCCCACGCGCCCAGATTTATTGCCAACTGCTGCGCTAAGCGGACTCGGCTGCTGCTGTTGCTGATGCTGACTTATTTATGGGCTGCGTGGGCAGCGCGATGTTGTTGTTTTTGTTGTTGTTGTTTTTTTCGGCAGCAAACGGTTGCAAATTGCGCAGCATTTTGGAAGCTCCGCAAAGAGTTTATGCCTCGCCGCATTTCCCTGTGGGTTTCTCCAATTGCCGCTGGCGAAATGCCGGAAAGTTTAACATGGCTTTGACGGAGGCGTTAACAACACAACAACATTTTATCGTAGTGAAATTTGTTGCCATCATAATAATTTATATAGTTATATACCCTGTTATAACCCGACAAAAGGCAATATTGCATAAGAATGTTGATAATTGTGTGCAAGGGTATTTAATTTTCGGCAACAATATGATTATTAATTTTTGCCTTGTTTTCTCATATTTTTTGGCTAATTTCTCAAGTTGCGCCAATAAATTCTGGCAGCAGCTTTTGCGCTGTGGCGTGTTACGGTAGCATTTGACACCAATTGTTGTTGCTGTTTTGATTGCACGCCATTGTTGCTGTTGTTGTCTGTTGCTGCTGTTGCTGCTGCTGTTGCACGTCATTCAAATGGCAGACAGCCAGCGAGCTTCGTGTTCGAGTGTTTGCCAGCCGGAGAGCTCTGAAGTTTTTCAGCTCGAGAGCTGCATTTCGTTGGGTTGTCAGGCGAAGGTCAAAATGCTTCCATTGTTGTTGTTGTTGCTGTTGTTGTTGCTGTTGTTGTCTTTCCACCTGCGCTGCAGTTTGTAAAGTGATTGAATCAGTTTGTCAGCTGCGCGCTAACCCACACACACACACAAACACACACTACAATTAATTGTAGCAAATTATGAAAACTGGCTACAAGCATCAAATAACTGGCAATTGACCAGGCCAAAAGCAACGGCTGCCCACTTGGCTGGTCAATGCCGCTTGCTGAGTTTGTGGTTGCCTTATATATATGTATAATTTTTTTTTCAGAGGTTTCTTCTATTTCGCGTTTGCGCGTTAAAAGTACCAACAGCAGCCGCAGCAGCAGCAGCAACAGCGGCGGCAGCAGCGTTAAAACAAAGCTAACGGTACATATTTGTGTTTCGTATTTGCTTTGCGCTGTGGTTTTTAACGAGATTTCGTGATGTTTTGATTCCTACTGGCAAATAGAGCGCACACACACACACACACACACATGCACACATACACTCAAAGCAAACACAACATATGCAGATGCAGATACATAAAGAAAACAAACAAACGCAACTTAGTTTAATTTAATTCCTCGCACAACTGTTTAAATTGCAGTTGAATTTTGTTGAAATTTTCGCCTTAAACATGACTCAAAAAACAATGCAGTCAAAATTGATTTCAGGGCTAAGCTGAACGCATATTTGACAAAAATTTGCCAGTCGAAAACTGAGTCCCGTTTAGATACATATATGTATATATATATATAGTGAATATTTTTACAAAAGGCCATTGTCGATGTCTTCATCATCGTCGTCGTCGTCTTGGGTTGCCCTCATTATAAAGCACAAATCATGCATTGCGTTTACTTAACGGTGCTCAAAAAAGCTGACAAATTTATTGTCGCCGCCGACATAAATCGGTATCGGAGCTGACCCACAATTCGCGCTGCCAGTTGGAAATGTGTCAGCGACAAGCAAATTTGCCAAAAATCGTGCTGTAATTGACATAAATACGACCATATTATACAGTTTCGTGTGTGTGTGTGTGTGTGTGTGTGTCTGGTTTGGTTCGTATTCTCATTATGCATGCGATGGTTAAACAAAAGACTGAAGCAACGAACTTACCGACAAACGAAGATCATGTGAATTAAATCAGAATCAACAAAAAAGAATTCCATGCTCAAGATAAATGGAAATAAGTCTAACTTGAAAGAACATTTTTAAAAACAATTCGAAAACGTTCCTCTTCTATCTAGTAATGCAAAAGTATTTGATCAACTTCTATAAATTTGACAAATTACTTTATTTTGGTTTAGATTGAGTTTTGATTAGCTTATGGAATGTTAATGTGCTCATTTATTTGCTGCGGCATCTAAAGGTGATCGCATCTAAATAACGCTTTTTCCCAGGCTGATTTATGTTGCCGATATTCCCTTTAATTTGCATTTATAAAATCGCCATTTCTCCTCTAACCGAGCTGGATTTGGTCATTGTTTATTAAATTCTGCTGCTTGCTGCTAATAAACTGCTAAATGCCAAAAATGGGTTCTCAGCGAAACAAAAATTTCACTTTTTCGGGCTGTGGCTGCTGTTCAAGAAAAAAACCTAACATAACAAAACAAAAAACCGGTTAAATTGCCAAACAAATTCCGACATAGTTAAAATTAATTTTTCTTTTTGCAATTTTAATTAAAGCGTTTTGTTGAGTGAAAGTCGCGGCTATCCAGAATTTGGCCAACTTGACTTTAATGCGGCCAATTGTCGGCATCCGTTGCGTTAAGAATCTGCCAAAGCAAATAAGTGCAAAGCGACGATGCCGTTAAATTTAATTAAAATGTGCTAACAAAAGGCAACAGCAACAACAACACACAAAACGAAAACAATGCACAATTTGCCACTTGCCAACTTTGCCTTTTTTTTTGGTGCCTTCAAATGTGCAAGCTGTGCGGCAAGTTAATTAATTAACTTAATAATGCGCTGTTTACGGTTTTTATTGTTGTTGTTATTGTTGTTGTTTCACTGCTCATTTGTGTTGTTGATGTTTTCATCAGGTAGCCTCTTCTATTGTTGTTGTTGTTGACTTCATTTGCCTGAGACGCGACTGATGCCAACAATATTTTTGCAAAGTGAGTTAAGCACTTGTGGTGCTTCTGGAATGGACAGACAGACAGACACCGCAGCTGAAATGTCCTTCTGCTGTGGCAGAAATTCTTCAGCGTGCATTGACATTGGCCGGGGGCATTTTGAGTGCGACTGTTGCGACTGTTGCTGCCCGCTGCCAACAGTGGGGACTTAACACCTTTTTTGTTATGCCCGGCATGTAAAGCCCAAAAGCAGAGCTGGCCAGACAATAGCAAGAAAAAACAGAAAAACTAAAAAAAAATAAAATAAAATAAATACATAAAAAAAGAAGCCAAACGTGGCAACAATGACAACAGCAACATAGAAGCAGCAACAGCAACAGCAACAGTAGTTGAGCCGAGCTGAGCGCCCTTTAAGGCCCGGCGCAATGCACTCAAAAAATTGATGACCCAGCCCGGAACGTGACGTGACGTGAAGCTGCAGAAGGAAGAAGGAAGCAACAGCAATGCGACGTTTTAGTTTGAAATTGATTTTCCCCATGCGACTGGCAATGATGCCAACTAAAATAAAAACAACAACAGCAACAACAGCAGCAGCAGCGACGACGTTGACCTTGCTTTTGCTTGCATTGCGGCTGCACACCCGAGGGACTTGACAATTGCTGGCCATAAACGCGCTAAGCAGCTGCCCATTCTGGACACACACACACACATGCACACACATACTCGTCGTCTATGGGCATCGAGCGTTTCGCATTAGAACACAACTTACCAAATATAAACAAAAGACTTAGGCAACGAACTTCTTGCGTACAGCTGAACTAAACAATGGCGCGTGCTATGGCTAAAAAGCCAAAGCCACAGCCAAAAGCCAAAAGCCTGTTTGGCCGGGGCCAACCATTGCGTAGCTTGAAACCTGCTCTGATCATGAAAATGCATTTCTGGCCCATGTGCTGATCACTGATCTGCTTGTGTTCTGTTCGGTTCGCTTCGGTTCGGTTTGGTTCTGTTCTGTTCTGCCTTTTGTTTGGCTTTGATCTAATAGGTTGTTGCAGCGGTGCCGGCTAACGAAAGTTATTTATGCATGCAACAAGTCTACTTAGGCCTGCATGCGTCATCGGTTGCTGTTCATAATTTATGCCAAGACTCGCCCCGGCAACAATAACAACAATAACAACAACAGCGGCAACGTTGTCGCTGCTCTGGCGTGGGTGTTAATGGCGGCGCGGCGCAAACAGAGCGGCAACAGCAACAACAGCAGCAGCAATAACAACAACAACTTGAGCAGTCACGCCAGCAAATACTCAGCTGCGGCAAAGTATAGAAAACAAGCTAAACAACTACGACAAGAACAGCAACAGCAACAGCAACCGCAGCAGCCACATTAACAACAACAACCACAAAAACAACAACAACAACATTTGCAGGCTGCTTGAAAAGGGTCGACGACTTTTGCGCCCGCATTGGCACCCAGCAACGTGCAGCGTGCAACGTGCAACGTGCAGCTGGCAATGGCCGCAGCAGCGTCGAGTGGCATAAACCAAATAAATGGAAATTGTTTAAAGTTTGCTTTGGTTTATGGCCTTAGCCAATGCTAATTGCAATGGAATGTCCACAAATGCAGATGCTGGTCATTTGCGTGGGTTGTTCGGCAGCAACTGTTGCTGCTGCTGCTGGTTGCTGCTGCTGGTTGCTGTTAATTATGAGCATTTGGCGGATTTGTCGGGCTGCTAACCGCTACTATTTTTATGTATTTCAGCTGGCTTTAAATGGGTTTGTTTTCAGTTCGGTTAAGCTTTTTCAGAATTTTCAATAATTAAAAAAAATGTTTTTTCGTACTTTGATCAAGGAAACAGAAACGGTATTTCCTGAATATGGATTTTCCGAAATTCTTAACTTGTGCATGTTTTCAGCTGTTTTTATCCTAAAAACTTTTGGCTATTTGGCTAAAATTTTAGAATGATTTGATATCCTTTCTTCCTTTGCTCGTTCTATATTCTTTAGACAATAGCCTTTTAGTAAACCTTTAAAAAATATACATAAATATAAAACACGCCCAATTAAGAGCGTATGGTGGAGGGTGGAAAATAGAAGCTGGTAAACGGTTCGCCGGTTCCGTGGTAGAACTTCGATTGAAATTCGACCCAATGCAGCCGCAGCGTGTGCAGAAAGGCCGAAAGGCCCTCCATCATGACCAGTATGGCAACGGTGAGTATGGCCCAGATAAAGAAGGATGCGGCCAGTACGGGTACACCGTAAAAGAAGGGTAGATGGTTCTTGAGGCCCTTTTCGAAGACCATATGCCACAGGACATCCGAGAGCTGGCTGTGGGCCAGCGACAGCGCCCACAGACGCAAATAGGAGGCGGTGTGCGAAACCGAGCCGAGAACGCTCTCGATTGTGTGTATGCCCGAGTGTATCCAGATTTCGCTCATATCGAACTCAACGGCGTCTTCGACGGTGCTCAGCTTGGGGCCCGACGATCTATCTTGGCCAACCTCCTGGAACTCAACAGAGTAGCGCAGCGAGGAGCGCATTTCCTGAATGGCATTGTAGCTGACTCGATGCAGATCTGCCAGGTCCCGCCGCTGACGCTCTTTGTTCAGCTTGCTCTGGAGATGGGTCAAATAGAGCGGCTTGCCGGCCAACAGAACCGGCACGGCGGCGAAGGCCACAGCGACCAGGATGTACTCCAGGAGGCGTTCGTTTGGAAACATGCCATCGTTGCATTCGTTATCCTCGGGCGCCGAGCTCTTCATCAGCATCATGTCTATGAAGGTAATTAGAACGGAGGGCGCACAGCCCGAGGTGTACGGCGGAGCTTTCAGGCCGCCGTATGCCAGCCATTTGAAAAAGATGAGAAAGACAAGGTAACAGAACAGACAGGTCATGAATACAAATATTGGAATAACGACCAGAATTAGATCGGCAATGCGCTGCAGATGGATGCAATTGACCGCCGCCAGTGCCAGGCCGAACATCATCTGTGAAATGCCCAAAATGATGGCCAGCTTCATTTTGAGTGAGTTAAATGTGGTTATTGAATCCTCGCCACTGATCTTCCACACGGGATCCACGCCGATCGGATACGGATCGCCCGAGTAGTGTTTCGGATTGTTTGGATTGAGTTCCAGGTGAGAGGTCAGTGCCATTATGGTGCTCTTATTATATACACTCGACCAGCTGGATCCAAACAAATTCATTGGCACGGAGACGATATCGTTGTAGATGAAGCCAACATATATCGAAAATACGCCCATCAGCAGCACAATATACCGACCGGCAAACAATATATTCAGAATTTCATTCTCGTTGGTCGCCGTCCGCCTTATCTCCTCGATGCGTTTCTCCTTGAAGATCAGGGCGCAGGCAAAGCACGTTAATATAATGCCATGGCCCATATCACCGAACATAATGGCAAACAGAAACGGAAACGTTATTATCGTATACGGTGACGGATTGAGCTCCCTATAATCGGCCAGGCCATACGAATCAATTAGGTTCTGAAAGCCCCGCGTGAACTTGTTCAGCTCAAAGTATGTGGGCGGAGTGTGTTGCTGTTTTCGAGTGCGCCGTATCAGAATGGGCGGATAGCTGCTCATCTCCTCGGCCGGACTGTTGTGCATGCCGCGATTGAGTGCCGCACGCACTCCGTCAAGGTAGATCGTCGGCACATAGCATTCGGCCTGCAGATACTTCTGGTGCTCCTGCCTGCCCACTGGATATAGGCGATTGAGCAAATCGTAGACCCTCAACGATTTGCGCAAATTGATGCGCATTATAAAGAGCTCGCTGGCCGCATTCTGCAGAATTTTGACGCGCACCAAACGGGTCTCATTCAGAATCACTTCGACATCCCGAATGTTCTTCTCCAGCTGGGCGATCATCAGGGCTCGCTGGCTGGGCAGCTCCGGGCACTCAAAGATGGTCACATTGAAGGCGCTGCAGCATTTGAGGAGCTTGACTTTAATGGTTGCCGATGTGGTCATCAGTAGAATAGCGTATTTGTGCACCAATTGTGAACGACCTCCGCCCAAATATTCCATGGTCATAACCGGTATCTCGGAGTGTCGCACCAATAGATTCCGTCCAAACACTCGATAGAGGAACAGCTCAAAGGTGGGAAACTTTTCTATGTTCATGCTGCCCAATAAATAATTGAGCTGCAAGCTCTGCGGATCCCCCTCGGACTGATCCTTAATCAGTGTGCCAATAACACTTTCCGTATAGGCCAACTCCGTACCCCTGCGCCCATCTGCGGCGAGGAACTTGTTGGCCATTTTCAGTGCGTGAAACTTCTCCGTCATATAGTTGAGGCGCCTTTCCAGCGTATTAAAGTGCTCCATCACGGAGAAGGCATGAGAGTGCTGATCGCGCAGTTTTGCCTCGTATTTAACAATATCCGATTCCTGTGGCCGATTTTCAGTATCGACGTCCACATAATACACCATCGGAATATTTAACAGGGCCATCTGTTCCTTCAGGAAATCGGTAATGCGCAATAGCTCGTGGCACAGCATCACCCGCTTGGTATATATGCCGTTCAGGACGTGATCCTCGTCGTACACATTGTTGAACTGAATGCCGCCGTAGTGCGCCTGCTCCATCAGGCAATTGAACGCGTTGTCAATGTGCAGCAGCAGCTGACAGAGCTCCATTTTCTCGCTGACAAAGAACATCTTGCATTCTGGCCCGAGCACAACACACACACACGCACACACACACAGAACTGTAGAGTCTAAAATGTTCGTATTGTTTTGGCTTGCTAGATTGTGTCGCCTGCTAATTGATATGTTTTTCAGTCAGCTACTTGATTGTTGTTGTTGTTGTTGTTGTTGGCTTGTTTGCTGTGGCTGCATTTAATACGAGTAGCTGCTCAGGTCCAAAACTTGCGGCCTGTGCATTAGATTAACAACGATAATTTAGCGTTTGCATGCTGTACTCCCTGCAACCCCCTCCCACCTTTAAGACACGCCCACATCGCTGCCTTTGCTACACGCTACACTGAACAACACTCGCTGCAGCCCGCAACTCTTGACTGCATTTTCTGCTTTGTTCTCGATGGGAAATTTGACTTTAGTCTTACAGGACTGTGCAAACTCTCTGTTGAGCATATGAAGTCATTCAGAGCCTGGAACTGGAATAGTTATAAGCTGTGTGGAATATACAAAGTAATTGCAAAAGTCACACACAACATTTAGAGAGCGCTTGCGTCATAAATTAAATATTTTGCCAGTTAAGAAAATTTATATACTGCTCTTTAAAGGAGATGACCAGCTATCTACCCGCCAAATGTGGTAACTCTAGCTTAAAAAGATATACGAATTTCCGGCGGGGCGGGGCGTTCTAGTAGGCGTTCTAGTAGGCGTGGCCGGGATGTTTAGTGTGCAATCTTTGGGGCAGGTCACCAGCTATCAACGTACAAAATTTGGTGACTCTAGTTTTCAAATTGTGCAAATCTACAACAGTTATCGATTTGATCTTTCACGTATATCGGTTTTCGCGATTATGGCCAAAAAAATGTTTCTGTCATATTTGGTGGATCATTCCAGCAATATATACGCAAAATTTGGTGACTCTAGCTCAATAATTGTGGGATATATAGGTATATCCGATTTTTAAGGGCGGGGGCGCGGGCGTTCTAGAGGGCGTGGCCGGGATACTACATACAATATACTCTTTTCACTTATTGTCTGTAGTCTTGCAGCTTGCTAACTATTAAGAAGCCAATTTGGACCCCTCTATGCGATTCTCATAAATTCAAGTAATGCCTGCAGACCTTTGATGATTTCAGTGCTGTTTGTTTGAAATTTTTAAAAGTTATAAAGTTGAATCTTTCTTTAAAGGTAAGTAAGGTAGTAGTGGTAGAGTATCTGTCAGTCTGTCGTTGTATTTGCATTTAATTAAGTGGCTGTGACTGAAGTGCATTTCATTTGATTGCCCTAGTTAAGGCTGAAGCTGACAACGCGGCGTATGCTTAATCTTCTTATATAAGAAACCAAGTGGCAGTTGTTGTTGTTGTTGTTGCAGTTGTTGGTGTTGATATTGGTGTTATTTTCTCATCACATGCCACAAAGATGCAGCAACATTTTCCCATACAAATCGAATTTAAAGCGTTTAAGACAAATTGGTTTGTAATTTTTGAGCCGCTTGTATTCTTGTTGTTGTTGTTGTTGTTGTTGTTTTTGTAGTGCCAAAAGCGTTTCACTCATTAGCTGCTGCTAAAAGGAAAATGGCCGAAAATGTGTAAAATGTGTGCTTTGGTGAAAATTTGTTCGTTAGCGTTGGTAACAACAGCGAAATAAGCCAACCCGCTGGCAACAATGGCCAATATTCGATCGGCTGCTCAAACAATGAAAGTAAAAGTGCCAAAGCGCACACTGCACTTGATAATTTCTTGGGCAAGCGATCTTGTTGGCGATCTCTAAAGTTGTTGTTGTTGTTGGGCGGTTAACAATGAGCCGTTGTTGCCCGTTCGATTTCATTAGCTTTTATTGCAGGCACTTTTGTGTTGCCAATGAAATTAAGTCACCAACCGAAAGTTGAAGGAAAGCAAAAGTGGGGCCGCGTTTTCACTTTTGGCCAAGCTCAGCAATTGCAGTTCAATTGTCATTTCGTTCAGTCGATTTGCATGCCAGCCAATAAATTAGCCTGGCCAAAAACAACTCAGAACTGCAGCTGCAGCTGGCAACAACAAGGCGAGTGCCAGCACGTGCAGCTATAAAATTTAGTTAAAAGCTGTATTTTCATAAACTAATTTGAGTTTCTCTCTCTTATCTCTCTCATTCTCTTTCTCTCGTTGTAGTCGTGTGATGTGACTGGAGTTCATTGGCCAACACAATCGACGCCCAGCAATAGGTAAGCAGCAATCGATTTTGGCATTAAATAGCAATTAAGTGTACGCCCACAACAACAACAACAACAAAAGCATAATCACGAAAAGACGCAACTCACTTTTCGTTTGGGTAGAGAAAGTGCACTCAGAAAACTTATAATTTGCCAACGGGCGCACGCGGCGAATAGAACCCAAAATTAACGCCTAAACAGCAACAACGAAACTCGACCGCTTTATTATGGCAATCAAGTGCGAGTTGGTTCAGTTTAATTACAATGATGTGGAGGCATATGGCTCGAATAGGGTCAAGTTGTGTGCCACACGAAGCAGAACACACGAATTTTTATTTTTTGTGGGCGTGAGCAAAACAAGCAAGCGAAAGTTGAAAGTGACAACAGAAATCTCTGAGAAAAAACTAAAAAGAACAACACGAAACAACATTTAAGTGCAAATGGAATTCTGAATACGGATTCACGAACTGCACAAGTGCAGCAGCAGCAGCATATCGCATAGTACTTAAGAATTAACTGTGAGTGGCATTGAAATTGACACTTTGCCTTGCCGTCAGTTGTTGTTGTGGCCAGCAAGTTCGTTGCTTAAGTTATTCGTTTTGCATGCCGTCGCGACCTTATCAAGCTATGAGACTGTGACGACTAGTTGTTGTTGTTGTTGTTGGTTCTATGCGTGGACGTCTAGCCTGGCCCGTTATGCGTCTCCAGCTTGGCAGCGCTTCATTAAAATGTCTAGCTGGGCCAAATGGCTTTTGAAATTGAAACGTCTCCGTTGCGACGGCGCAAATGCATCTTCGTCTGCAACCGGCCAACAGTCAGTCAGTCTGCTCAGTTGCCCCGCAGCAGCTCAGCAGCTTATCTGGCCGCTGAACGCATCATACGCGCACTTGGCTCTTGGCTATGCCAAGGCCTGGCCTGGCCATGGCAGCGCTTGTGGTTGTGGCGGTGGTGGCTCTGGTTGTGGTTGGCTCCGTCGCCACCAGCGCACAATTTTCAATTTGCCAATTGTAGCAGTAAACTTTATAGCTGTATTTTTGTGCCCCCCCTTACACACACATACTCCTTTTTTGCCTGTGTGCTCTGTTGGCCCCCATCTGCTGTTTACCGTTAGTTTGGTGTGCATGTGATTGGCCTTAGGTGTTGCTGCCAAGTACTTGGCCATTTACCTCAGCCTCCACGCCTGGCCTGCTTCACCTGTGCGTGTGTGTGACTGTGTGTGTGGGTTGGTCTTACTAATTTGCGACAATTGGTCAGACCATTAGCCAAACTGACTGAATGACTGACTGACTGACTGAGTGACCAGCAAGTGTGGGCGTGTCCACTACAATTCCACTCTTTGTACGCCATCATTTACCCAGGAATTCTGGCATGAAATTATGAGCACTTTTTTTTGATTTAATAAACGTTGGATGCGCCCCGAAGATAATTTCATATACGCTGCTGTTGACAATCATTCAACGAGCCATGCAGTGATTATTTTTTGTTGTCTTCCGCAAATTATTATGCGAATATAGGAAATGAGCTAAACGTTTATTTAAAAAAAACAACATTTTTTTAATTTTAAATATATCCAAATGTTAGCTGCTGTGTAATTAATAAATTAGTTAATTAAATATATATATATATATGATTTATAGTTCTGTGCTGGATCTTACCTTGATCTGTGTTTTGTACAACTTATTTTTAGATTATCAGCAACAATTTGTCATTCGACTAATTAGAAGCCATATCAAAAATTCTAATTACTCGCCAACTATATAAATTTACAGCTGACAAGTCTGTTGATTTTTTCAAATTTTTGTGTTGTGTGCCAAGCAATTAAGGGGTATCTTTGCGGGGTATCCGTTTCTTGGCTATTAAATTTGACAGGCGGCGGCAGCTGCAGAAAACTTCTAATAAATTGAACGTTGCATTTTGCGTAACTGCGGCATTTGCAACAAGCGTTGTCTGTTCATTAGTTTGGTGGGTAATATGAAACAAAAGATACACACACACACACTATATATAGACACTCGAGTTGTCTGGACAATTCATTAGACACACGCTGTTTTGCATGATTCTTGCAATTTGCAACAAAATACATATTTTGCACAAACATGACCCAATTTTTGTTCACTCTTTTTCTTTTTAACTGTTGTAACTGTTGCTGTTGGACATGTGCAACAGAATCCAAAAAGCCAGCAGGGCGTCGTGTGTGTGAGTGTGTGTGTGTGTGTGTGTGCGTGTGTGCGGCACGAGTTCAAAGTGAAATCTATAATGAATCGCAGCGCCCTCAACTCGGGTTCTCAATCGACTTCAAAATTCACATGGCCGCAATTTGTTGCCGATGCTTCAGAACCTAATCAACACATCATCAATAACAGTGGGAAATCATTTGTTCTATGTGCACGCACACACACACACACACACACACAAATCAATCGTTTGTGTGTATTTCTATGTTCTTTGGAGTTGCGCTCGCCGTGTGGGAGATTAATCACACGGGGCCATAGGCTGAAGCGTGAAATGCAAACAAACAAACAGTTGGACAGACGGACAGATAGACAGCTGGACGTTGATTATACACAGCACATCGCATTGCCGGCGAGCGCTGAAAACTTAATGAAAGCAAGCGAATTTCTGTGGCTTTTCATTTGGTTTTATTTCTCTTGTTTTTTTTTGTATTTTTTTGGTGTGCACTGACCCGACACGCCCACTCCTGACCAGCCGCCCACTGTGTCAGCGCCTGGCAATTTGATTGCCACCGTGTGTGGGCGATTTGGCTGCCCGCCCCGCCCCCACAGGCAGCCCGCCTGCAATTGATGCTCGCAATTATCTAAAGCTGCACAAACAATGCGCAAATTAAATGCAATAAACAAAACGCTGAGATGGAGGCGTGTATGTGTGTGTGTGCGAGTGTGTTTGTGTTTGTGTCGAGAGTTTTTGGGGGCAAACGAGAGCAATGTAAATATTTTATGCCACAATTTGCGCGTTGATTTGTTGCATATTACAAAAAGGCAACCGCAGTGCCGCCGGCAACGTGGGCTGCCAATCCGACCGAGCCCGATGCTGTTGTTGTGGTGCAATTAGCTGGTGGTTTGCTCATATTTTGCGGCCAAGTTGGCGGCGGGTGGTGCTGGTGGTTAAACCATGGCGCTCCCGTAATATGCTCATAAATGCGCTAATGGACAGCAACGAGTGTGTGTTTGTGTGTGTGTGTGTAGTTTGTATTACCTGTGGTGCTGGCAACCAATTGCCAAATCAGCCAAGTGGCTGCCGTTGACCGTAACACGCGCCACAGCAACAACATTTGGGGGCGCGCCATTATCTAACTTTATATCTCAATCGCTATTATCGCTGCACTAAAGCGACCTTCACTAATTCAGTTCTAGTTGCTGCTGGTCTTAATTTTAAATGAATTTTAAGTGTATTTATTAATTTAGCGAACGAGTAAATTGATTCGGCAAAAACATTCAAACAGAATCTGAGTTATTTTAGTTGTTTTAAACTCTATTTTATTCAATTATTATTATTTTGGTATTTTATTTAGTATATTATGTTCATGCTTGCATCATCAGTTCTTAAATTACTTATTTTTGTTTAACTTCTTTTTTTTTTTTGAATCATCTTCATCATCATCATTTGTGTGTTATGCAATAATTTGAAACTGAAAAAAGAACAAAAGTGTATTCTTCAAAATAATTCTTTTAAATTTTTTGGTGGTTTTCTTAGTCATCATTAGCAACAGCATAATGATCATTATCATTATCGTTTGCAATCGTTAACTCTTGTAAGCGACCTTCGCAGCTGATTTTGTTGGCTTTAAAGCTCAGTTTAATAGAATTCATTTGACTTGTCATTGTTTTTTTGTTGTTGTTGTTGTTGCTGCTGTTGTAAATTTATGCATTTATTCATGCGCTCATTGCCTCAATTAATGCGACATTGAGCGCAATTTGTCGTTTGTCATTAATCTTCTTTTCATTTTGATTTGGTCGGTCGCGCCTTTTGCGCTGTTGGCCAAAACTAATTTTAGGCCGCCACAATTTTGGCATTTCTGTTAAAGTGGGTAACCTGAGTTGCTGCTGCTGTTGCAGGAAATCGCCAGTCGCAAGCCAGCCACTAAACAAATTTATCACAAAAGGGAACTTCACACTGCCGCCCTGCAGTTGCCTGACAAAAGACTTTTGGCTTAACGACTTTGGTTAGCTGGCTAATAGACTGCAAAGCCAAAAGCCATAGCCAAAGCTGTGACGCACTTGCCACCGCTTTGCTCTATGCAGGCCCAGCCTGAGGCTCGTGCTCAGTTGCCATGGACGTAACCAAGAAGAGCGTGGGCCGATGATGCTGCAGTTCAAGCTGGGCCCCTGGGGCCAGGTCTTCAGTTTGGCCCACATGCGCGCCACATTGTCAGGGCTCCTTTGTTATCAATTCAAGTGGAACGTATTACGTGCATTAGTATCCTTTTGCTCAAGCTGTGTTCATGTGTGTGTGTGTGTGTGTGTGTGTGTGTGCTATCGGGGTGTATACTATGCGTATTTATTTCACTGTGTCAAGTTCTTTTGTGTCGACTTGCAAGATTTATGACACTTTTGTTTAAGCCCAAAAGCAAAAGCTTTTTAAACGTGCCGAGTCCTCGCTCCTCGTTCGCTCAATGCAAAATCGATGCCGATGCTTATCACAATTCGTTGGCTGCTTGTTGCTGTTGTTGTTTTTTTTCTTTGGCAGCTTGGCACTCGATGGCTGGCAGCTTGTCATAATTTTGTGAAGAGCGCTTGGCTTAATTTTGCGAGCGAAAGATTTGAGCTACCCGCTGCAGATTAAGATAAGTTGTGTGTAGCTGTTGCGGCGCTTGATTTATGCTTGACACGCTTATTGAAAAGCCATAAAAGCGGCTGCTGCTGCTGCTGTTGATGCTGCTGTTAGCCAGGGTGTACTTTGAACGGGGTCATCAGCTGATAGCATTTGATTTATACGAACCGCATTTGACACAAAAAAAGAATATTTTTATCTGCTGCGCGCAACGTGTCGTATGAGTGACATTAGCGGAAAAGCCAAAGCAAAACCGAAGCCAACTAACAAGCGTGGCTAAAAAGAAGACAACAGCAACAACAACAAAATAAACACAGTTAGCCTTTTGCATACACACTGATAAGGCTACAACAATAAGTAGCAGCAGCAGCAACCTGCCGCATGTGGCACCCACCCCAGCGACTGCTGCTGCCAACCACCCCCCACCACCCCTTCTGGGTGTTGCAGATGCGACTGCGACTGCGACTGCGACTCGTGTCTGTTCGTCGCGGCATATACTTAACAGTAAAATAAATATTTTACTATAAATCATGCATTAGAGTCGGCAGCGGGCTGGCTGCCTGCCTTGTTACCTGTCACATGTTGCCAGCCACATCAACAGCGCTGACAGGATGGGCGCGGGGGGGTGGGAATGCCAGCGGCAGCGGCTGGAGCAGCCTCACGACTTTTGCCAACGCTCGGAAGTAACACACATTTAGCGCTCAAGCAGCCAAAAATATTCGCTAAAGAGCAGCCAGTTAGACAGGCAGACAGACAAACAGTCAGACAGGCAGAGAGTCAGCCAGGCGAGCAGAGGGGAGGGGAGAGGGTGAGGAGCAGACAGGCAGACAGGCAGGATTGTCATTGCATACATGTTTGTCGGTGTTGACAAATTAGCAGAAAAAAAGCCAAAAACTTGAGCTCAAATTTATAATTGTGTGGTTTAATTTAAAAATTATTATTTTAATTTCTAATTTCATTAAATATGATAATTTTAATAATAATTTTAAATATATATTGTAAGTATAAATAACCAAGTCTGGAGTTAAATTTTTAATTTAACTCAAATTTCAACTAAGACAGTAAAGCAGCTGCCAACTGCATCACAATTGCACCCAAATTTAGCCATTTAATAGCCAACTAGCGCAGCACTGACACCAATGCGATTTTCTTGCTGCTTTGAGGCGACATTTTGCATTGCAGGAAAATGTTTATAAATAAATTGCAAGCGATATATTTGATATTTTATTTCATTTATTTATGCGTCGCATTGCAACTGACACAGTAAAAAAAAAATAAAATAGAAGAGAAACAGACACAACAAATGGCAAACATAGTCAACATTATTACGTATACGACATGTGTGCAGTGGTGTGTGCCACAACGGCTTTTCCCAAAAGGCAAAACCAAAGGCAACGACAACAACAGCAACAACAGCAACAATATCAGCAACAGCAACAGCAACGCATGCGCAAATGCGCCAATGGTCAAGGCAGCCACAGTTGCAGCACCTAGCTGCCCCACCTCCGCACCTCTCCCCACCCGTTGCTGTTGCCGTCTCCATCTTCGTCTCGGCCTCGTAATCGATGAGCTGCTGCGCATTTGGTCAATAAACGCATTTCTGTCATTTTTTTCGCAGCGCTAAATTTATGGCGCGACTTTGGCTCCAACTCTGACTCTAGCAGCAGCGGCAGCGGCGCGGCTTGGCCAAATGCCATTTTCATTTGACTTTGACATTAATTTGTGGCCGCACTTTGCCTTAACCAGGAAGTTGCTGGCATAGCGCAAATATTTATACATTAGCATGATTTAGAGAGCATTGCACTCGCAATCGCAATCGCACTCAAATGAAGAGAGAGTCACACACACCACACACCACACACAATCAACCAATGTTGCATCGGCACTTGCCAGCTTCTGTTCGCAGTTGCAACAATGAAGTTTTCCTTTTGGCCATTGGGCCCATTGTCAGCGTTTGTTGCTAACAAGCTGGTCTTTGGCTGGCCTTTGCGATTTATGCGTGCAAAATGATGAGAACGTGCTCGATGGCCAAGGATGGGTTTTTGGGGAGCTCTGCCGCATTGTCATCATTATTTGTGCCAGTTGGCAGTTGGGTTATTTATGGGTCTTTGGGTGAAGCAACGGCGTTTTGTGACAAACCGCTTTACCGGTAAATCGGTAAATCACAAATCTGCCCAACAGCAACTGCAACTGCTGCAGCAACTGCAACGGTGCAACTAACAAGTGCGCACTATGCTCTCTCCCTCTCTCGCTCGCTCTCTCTGTCTCTATCCTTCTACTGAAAAACTGCCTTTTGTGGCCACTGACAACGAGCAGGGTTTATTAAATTTATGCAAATTTTATTTATAAACGACTGTCGAGCTCTGCCAACGATGCCACAGTCAAAGCAGTCGCTTCGCGTTGCCGTTCATCCGATGTATGCCCAAATCCTACGCCGCCTCTCTGGGCCAGCTCATGTGTGCAATTCAGATTTTGTTGGCATTTCTCTCTTATGATTTTTGATTTAGTTTGCGAGCTGATTGGTTTCCAGACATCGCATCCACGTTGGCTGGCTGACATGACGCGCGCGGGCGTCGCTCGATTGGCATGTCTTTATTATAAGTCTCTTGCAGCTTGCCTCATGCCGCATACCTCATGCCCCAGGCGGCTTCACTGCAATTGCAATGCCTTGATTTATATGCTAAAGAGTTGGCAGCTGGCGGCAGCCGTTGGCAAACTTGTCACTTGGTTGCTGTTGGCCAGGCCAAAATTGATTTGACAGCCGCAGCAAAGTTCAAACGCAGCAAAACCAGCAGTGACCCAAATAAATAATCGAGTGTTTGTCATTAATCAATTTAAATTAACTTGCCTAATTCTTGGCCCAATTTTAAAAACAGCCAGCCGTGCCCCAAACAGCGTGCGGCTTATTAAATATTAATTTTTAATTACGTGCCCCAAAGGCAACATAACAAAAAAACGAAAACAAAAACAACAATAGCAGCAGCAGCAGCAAAATCAAAGCGGAAACAAAGTCAGAAATGTTAATTGTAAACTGGGTCGAACACTTCGAACGAGCGTTGTTTAATATGTATCTGATAGATACGCGCGGTGCAACGTACTGAAAAGATATTCATTAAAAATACATAGCAACAACAACAAAACTCGAACAGCAACAATGTGTGTACAGGGGATGGCTCACACACACACACACGCCTCAGTCCCTCGATATAATTGCGTGCCATTGCGGGGGGTGTGCAACGTGGAGCAACATGGAAAAAAGGGCGCGAGATTAAAAAATAACAAGCTTAAAAATGCGCATAAATAACCGAAAATTGAAACAAACAACAACAACAACAAAAAACGATAAAATAATGTATATTTGCAGTGCAAGGCGTGGCAAAAGTGTGCTGTGATTTGGTTCAGCGGAATTTTTGGTAATTTGCCAAATGGAAAACGCGGAAACAGCTTAATTGACTTTAAATTATACACAAAATATTTATCAAAAAATATTCAAATAAGTCAATAAATTACTCTTATAAAAATATAAAAAATTCATGAAATTTTGATTACAATTAAGTACCTTTATTTATTTACTTTTAATTGATAAACATCTGACTTAATTGACTTTAAATTATACACAAAATTATTTACAAAAATATTTAAATAACTAAATAAATTACTCTTATAAAAAAATATAAAATTCATGAAATTTTGATTGCAATTAAATGTAATTTAAGTACCTTTATTTATTTACTTTTAATTGATAAACAACTTAATTGACTTTAAATCAGGTACAAAATATTTTTAAAAAATATTCAAATAACTAAATAAATTACTCTTATAAAAAAATATAAAATATAAAATAAAAATAAACTTATTTACATTTAATTAATACACCATAATCTATATAATAAATTATTTAGTTACAAGAATAGTTTTAAAATACTTTGCAGCCTCTGACTTCATCTCCATTTACCACTCTTTCTCTCGCTCTTACTCTCTTTGTATCTCTCTCTCAACTTTTTCGCGCACTTGAAATGTGAATTTCCATTAATTTGAGTGCATAAATTCTATGGCAATTTTGATGGACACAAGTAGCTGCCTCAAGCTGCGCGGCACTTCAGGCTCTGCCAGCTATCACAACATTTATTTAAAGACTGTAGAATCCGTTGGAAAGTAAACGCCAACGCGGCTCGCTTGGGGCCCACACTTAACCCATTGTTGCCGGCAATTGTTTTGGGCCATGTGACAGTTGGCTGTCAGTAATTTGACACTTTCACTGGCCAACACACAGCTTTGATGGACAGTTGCTGCTGCAACATCCAAAAAATATTACCAATGAAATAGGCAGCTGCTCCACAGCTGGTCCAACCCTTGATTTGATTTCGTTTCGCGCTCTACATGAATATGGCCATAAAAGTTAATGACCTTTTTAAAAGCGTTCTTTTTCAACGTTTTGTTTCTTTGGGTTTTGGTTTTCGTTGAGTGGCACGCCCCTAGCGCAGTTGCACGCCCACTCCACGCGCTCGCTTTGCCAATTTTAACACCTTTCTATTCTGCGTCTGGCTGTGCGGCCTTTTACCGCTCGCAACAACACATGACCAGCGCTTTGGGCCAGGCCAACAACAACATCTGCCTCTTGGCCGTTACAATTCAATTGTTACAAATTAACTGGCCGCACTAATGTTTCACGCTTGCTTAGCCGCAGCAACAAGCAACAAGCAACAAGCAACAACAACTCTAGACTTTGCTTCAAGCTTCGATATTGATGCTTGACTCTGGATTGGTATCTTTTAGTTGGCCGCTCGTGGGTGCCAACAACAACAACAACAACGCAGCCGCAAAACCGCTGACACAGTGCCCTTTGCCATCGACATTGCCAAACACCGCCTCGCCTCCCCCTCCGCCCCCATCAGAGACTCCTCCTCGCGCTCATTTACATCCGCATTGTTTGGCATCTCATCCATGAAATTTATATCTTGGCCGAGTGAAAGGTGGCCAAGTCTGCCTACCTGTTTGTCTGTCTGTCTGTCTGTCTGTCTGTCTGACTGACTCTCTCGGTTCGATTTATGGTTTATTTAGTCGAACATGCCAAAATGTTTGTTCTCCCACGCTGCTAATTAATATACAAATTACGTCGCCTAATCAGCCATGGCCCAGAGCTTGTGGCTTGATACTCGTATTCGTATTCGTATTGGTATTGTATGCGGCAATTGGGCCAAAAACAATGCCACAGCCAAAGTCGCTGCCACACCCTCTTCGTGTATATAGCGTACGTGGCTTTTGGGGCAGCGGGGGCAAGTTGGATGATTAATGCGCCGCGACAGCCAAGGACAAGCACGGCTGGCAGCCGGGCAGGATTTTGGGCTCAGCTTAGTCACCTGGCGCGGCATTTGTCGCAGTCGCAGTCGCAGTCGCAGTCGTTGAGTCGACTTCAGATATAAATTCAAATTGTGTCAATTACATCGCAGCGGCTGCTTATCGACGACAGTCTCTGACAAACTGCCCGGCAATGAAGCTGGCTAAAGTTGGAGTTGCAGTTGCCGCTGTTGCACTTGGAGCTGTTCAGCCTGACAAACCTGCAACAACAACAGCAACAACAACAACGATGACAACGCCATCGGTTTCCATTTCGACTTTGGCATCGGCTGACATGTCTGCAAGTCTGAAGTTGTCGTCGTGTCAGTGGGGGAAACACAACATAGATTTCCAGTTTCATTTTGCGGTTGCCTTTTTTATATGGTTTTTTATTATTAGTATTTTTTGTGGTTCATGTGTAGCGAGTGTAGCTTGGCAAATCGTAAAGAAATTGTAAAAGAATATAATTAAAATATACTATTTATGAAAAATTAATTCCCAAATTTAGATACTTCTGGTAGGCAGACCATAAAAAGAGATTTAGTAAAATAATTTTCACAGTAATTTCTCTAATTTATCATTAAATTATATTCTTATGTTGGATAATGTATTTGGCAAAAGTTACCTCTCAGTTATTTACTATGAATTTAAATAATATTCTTCTTTTCAATTGTAAATAGAAAACTTTCTTGGCTGCACTGACTTTACAAGTTGCTGTGGCAACCCTCGCTATTTCTGGCCTGTGCTACACATACATATTGAATTTATGAACGCAGGTTTTTCATTTTAATGCCAGACATTAGCCGCCCTGCGGCTAGCTGCGATCTGTTCTAATTGGTTTATAGATTTGTCTGCTCGATTTCGCTGCGCTCGATTGCCAATTGCTTTATTAATGGCCATTTGGCTGTGGCCTGGACTTGGACCTGACTTGGGGTCTGGGCCTGGGTTAATGTCATCCGTCGCCGCCGGCCACAGAGTGTGGCAAATACGTATCGGATAAGTAAAAGTTATACGGCCAAAGTATGTCACGGAAATGACTTAGTTAAAATGCGTGCAGCTGTGGTGTTAAGGTAGGGGAGGGGTAGGGGATAGGAGGGGAGGGGATTTCTGTGGTGTGGCTGCTGAATAGTTGACTTTAGCTATATCTGCATTAATAAACAGCAAAATAGAAATCGAAACGAACTGCGGAGCCAACGAAGCGGAGGAGGCCCTGCAGCATCTTTTTTGCCGCACATGGGCATTGCCAAGACAAGCAGCAACAACAACAACAACAACAACAACAACAAAAACAACAGCAACAACAACACACATCAAGGCACATCCTTTAATGGCAGTCCGTGTTCGTTTGTCTGTCTGCCGGCCGCCTGTCGCGCCAACTGCGTCAGTCAGTCAGCGAAGCGAGGCCAACAGCAACAGCAGCAGCAACTGTTGTTGTTGTTGTTGCCCACTTTAACATGTAGTGCAGTCATCGTCGCGCATTTTAAGAGCCCCCAACTAAATGCAACTCTCAACACGGCAACTTGGCAAGGACCGAGAAGTGAGCACTGCCTAGACAGGCCACAAGACACGACAGCAACAGCAACAACAGCAACAACAGCAACAACAGCAACAACTGCAACAGCAACAGACGCATCGTCAAACATATAGGCTATGTGCTATAACTCATTAATATTAAATGCTGCTAGCAAGACAAGCCCCTTAGTCAGAAACACACACACACACGCACACACACTTGGTTTTGTCTGTGACTCGAACAAAAATTTATGCGCATTTTGTTTCAATTTCATACACACGTGACTTGTAAATTATCCATTGATGTGGCAAACGCGCTGCTGTGGCAGGGTGCGGGCGGGGGCGGGGGGGGCGTGCCAGGGCCCAGGACCAATGGCGACAGGATGAGCAACAGGACAGAGTCTCAGCCAAGTCTCAGGCGACGTGCTGCAAACGATTTCTTTTAAAATGATAATTGCACAGGCGACAAAAAAAAATAAACCAGCAGACACAACAAAAAGAAACAAACACACAAAAAGGGGGAAAAATTATGCGACTGGCAGACACGCCCACGCGCGCTCGCGATTGAGATACAGAGATACGTGTGCTGCAGATACACACACACACACACACACACACACATTCGAGGCATGCAAATTTCTGCTGCAGGCCGCAAAACAAAAAGTAATCAATTTTGTTGTGGCGTGTTTGCTAACCAAAAATGCAAAAAAATAAAAGTGAAAACGGTTAATTTTATGTGTGTGGTGCCGAAGAGTAAATACTCTGACGATATAAATCTATTGAGAAGAAGAAAAATGAGAATGAGCGAGAATTGCAATTGAACAGAAAATATTGAAAGCAACATAGTTTTTATGCTTTTAAATTTTGGACACGGCTGAATAAGAAAATCAGTTACACAATTTGTGTTAAATTTTTAATATGCCCGGCCAAAAAGGTGTTCAAAATGCACAGGCAACAAAAATTATGGCAGCGACAGAAAGCAAAAGTTAAGCGAGAACTGTGACAACAAAAGTCGCCCCGAAAAAAAAGTGAAAATTATGACACGTTTTTGTTGTTGTTGCTGTTGTTGTGTGTGTGTGTGAAATTTCTGTTATAAAGTCATAAATACGCATATTAGCCTCATTTTATGTGTGGCCAAAGGCATATATAAGATAAGATATAGTTGGTAATATGAATATGTATGCATATAGTCAGACATAGTGTGTGTGTGTGTGTGTTTGTGTGTGTGGGTCGCACATTTTTCTGCTGTCAAGATGCGGTTCTCATGGCGTAATTAAGCATAATTACACATGTCAACAAAGTTGGGTAGCTAAAGTTTTAGCTGGAAACTGAAACTGAAGCTGTAGTCAAAGTCGGAGGCGCATTCGCAGTTGGTTTATTTTGACAGATTTCACTAAGTGTGTAAGTGTGTAAGTGTGTGTTCGTGTGTGTGTGGCATATGCAGGAAATGTTTAAACTCATTCCATTGTTGTACAACTATCCAACTGACTGACTGACAAGCTTGTTGTTGCTGGATTTCCTTTTGGTAATTATTAGCATGCAACTTCTGCCAATCAGTTTGTGGTCAACATTAAGGCCCTGCCCTTAGTCGCCGCTCGAAATGATCCCAAGCAGTATTCTGACCGAAAAAGAGCAGCAGCAACACGTTAATAACAACAACAGCAACAACGAAATAAATAACTTGCCATGGCCTGTAACCCAAGCGTATTTCAGTTCTCATCTGCCTCGATGATGCCAGCGTCTCCGTCTGCGGTTGATTTTTATGGTTTCATTAGTACTCCACATGCATGGGTACATGCTGCATGCTACATGGTGCCGGGTAGATGGCTCAGATGGTCTCGGATTCGTCTGGTGCCATTCGTCTGGCCGCGCATGCGTAGAGTCAAGTTTGCTGGCCAAGTTAGTTGGCCATTGTCGATGCTGGCCTGAGAAAATTCTACTGACCCACAGAACTTTAACTTTTTGAGTGGCATTGTTCAATTTTACAACAGACAAACAGCAACAACAACAACAACAGCAACTGGTAACAGAAAGCTACAAAATTTCACAAGCCTGTTGGCCATTTTCTACAAAGCCGCCTTTTTGTTGCTGTGTTCGGACTGCGGTTTTAGTTTTAGCCCATGGGCTTTTGAGGCCTCAACCATTTATTGATGCCACGGCAGCTGCTTTTGGCTTATCAGCGAACCGCAAAGTTTAGTTTAATGCAACCACTTGCAGCATAATTATTGAGCTCGTACACGTGTGGCAAATATCTCAGCTACCCCACAATGCTGCTGACCACAATTTGATACAATTTGCTGCGCAAAACTTGCAACTGGCTGTGCGACATATTTGAGCATTCGATTTCAATAATTTGCGGCAGTCGGCAGGGCTGGGCAAGAAATTGCGGAAATTGCCAATCGAAATGGAAAACATTTTCATTATTTGCTGCCGCTTTTGGCCATAAACTAGCTGACTGCCCAGGTGGGTGTGCGTGTGTGTATTTGTGTGTGTGTGTTTGTGTTGGGCCACAAATTTATAGCTGGCTACATAAATTTGTTGCCGCACAAAACATATTTTGCCAGCAACGCGCAAAATTGTCAACTCGACCATCTACAGCTTTTCCGACTTTTCCGGCTGTTATTTTTCTGTGTTTATTTTTTTTGCATGCCGTCTGACATTGCCATTGATTTATATCAATTTGTTGACCACGTTGCCGCCAAGTGCTATAAACAAGAAATTTGTAATTAATCGAGCCGCTTGCAATTGCAGCAGCGGCAGCCTTCTGGCTAATAACTTTTAGCAGGCACATAAATTAAAGGCTTTTGGCCTTTCGACTTCAGTCTTAGCCGATTTGATTGCATGTCAGCGCCGAGTTTCTGAGACGTGCTTCTAAGGCGCCATAAAGATGATGATTTGTTGGCCCGGCCGCAGGATATGTTCCCATGTTGCCATGGTTGCAGACGCCACATGTGGCGCCGCTCCGCCCGCTGCGAGGCAATTAGTAGCCACACACGCAGGACATAAGTCCTTCAAGCTAAATTGCGCGCAACGATCAGGTCCCTGACTCAAAATTCAAATGTGCCAAAAAGGTGTGTCAATTGCTGTTGTTGCGCATTATTGCTGCTGCTGCTGCTGCGGCGCGCCCTCTGATTTATGTAATGCATTCAAAATGCGACTTTTTCGGCGCAGGTTGAGTGGGGTGGGGGTGGAGGGAGCGGGGGAGTCAAACGGGTAGTCAACATTCGCAGCCATAAATATGTCAATATAAACAGCCCAGACACAACTGCAGCAACAACAACGCAACAAGCGAAACATTTCAATAAAAATCAAAATCAATAGCAAAAGTTCAATGCAGCAGCTAGCAACGACGCATAAATACCCTATTCGAGTTGCAGTAGAAGTTTATTTAAATTAAATGTGTTCTAATCTATACCAGAAATACCATTTCCAACATTTTTTGCCACCTGTTACATAACGTTCTGCCCGTCGCACATACCCTACCGCATTTTCTAGGTGCGCGTACATCTACATACACCAAAAAAAAAAACAACAAATCGCGCGCCGGACGCTATCAACTTTAATGCGCCTTTGTTTCGGGTCGCTGAATGTGTTGTTGATATTTTTTTGGCAGCGAGGGGTTGACTGCTTAGGGGGTGGTTTGGAAGGGGGCGGGCATTGTCAATAGCCTACAAATTGGCGCAGCGCACGGCTGCAATACATTTTTGAGTAGTTCCACTCGTTTTTCGTAGCCGCGGGGGTTGAGTAATCGACATCGCCGGGTATCCAACAATGCGGCGCCATATCGCACAGCTCCATTGCCATCGAGTGTGCCCAGGTGTGCAAAAGCTGACGCAGCAGCAGCGGCAGCCACCACTGCGACACAAATGGTTGCTCATATGCAGACACGGGCGGAACAGACCCCATTCTGTGGCACGGCGGCGCGTTTGACACCGTTGAAGGTGGCCCAGTGCCCGGTGGCGCCCCTACTTGGCCACATGGCAGCCAGCAGCCAACAACCAGCAGCCGCCGTGCATGACTCAGGTTCAAGTTGGCCGCATGACTTTCAGCCCGCTGACACACAAAAAATATATATAAAAACAGATGCATATAAAATCAAATTGCAGGCGTTTATTAAAATTCGAGTCGAACGAGCAAAGCGAGCAAACCTCGATGGCAACTGAATTTGTGGCAGTTTTATTAAAAATTCAACAGATATGCTGCAGTAAAGCTACAACAGGGATGGGGCGAAAGAGAGGGAGAGAAAGAGCGAGAGAAGGAGTAGGAAGACAAAAGGGTTGCATTGAATAAGTATTTATCAGATTGTGAATTAACTAATTGTTAACTTTCAATAAGTCATATGTAATAAAAAATGATCAGAGCGAGAGAGAGAAAGAGAAAGAGAGAGAGAGAGAGAGAGAGAGAGCATTTTGACAAAGATAGATATGTATCTATCACTTTTGAATTTGCATATATCAGATTAAACAGATCAGCATTAGGCAACTTTAGAAAGAGAGAGAGAGAGACGAAAGGGTTGCAATTTTGGTAAAGATCGATATATATCAGTTTTGAATATGTATATATCAGATTAAACAGATCAGCATTAGGCAACTTTAAATAAGTAAAAAAATATTTAAAAGGCAATAAAATGTATTTAGAAAGAGAAAGAGAGAGAGAAATAGAGAGGAAAGGGTTGCAATTTTGATAAAGAAAGATAGAAAGATAAATCTCAGTTTTGAATATATATCATTATATATATATCAGATTGAACAGATCAGCATTAGACTGGTTAGCTCTTACCAATTTAATTTAATTAAGTTTAAATAAGTAAAAACTATATAAAATATAATAAAATATATTGAGAGTTAGAGAAAGACACAGAGAGAGAGGCATAGAAAGAGATAGATAGAGAGAAAGACAAAAGGGTTGACACTTTAATAAAGATTCACTTTAAATAAGTACAACAAATATATTATATATAAAATATATTATAATCAGATTTTGAACCACATCGCACTCAGTTCAAGCTACACTTGTCTACTGTTATTAACTTTAGTTAGGTTCAGTTCGTGTTGGGACGTTTTTGCCTTTTGGTGTCATTACAACAGTCAACCAGGCATTCTGGCAATTACGTTCCCACTGACCTACATCTGATTAATTTGGCTAATGTAAAGTGCCTCAAAAACAAAACACACCAAAGCAAATGTGCACGAAAATTGCCTAACCCACTGTTGGGGGGCACCGTCGAGGGTTGAACACGAGGGGATGGGGGGGAGGGGGGAACAGTACACAGCAAACAGTAACCTACATGGCCAGCTAACTTGAATGAGTGTCAAAGCTATTTTGCGCTAATTGCCTTTTACGATTATTTTCACATTTGGACGAGCGACGCCCGACAAAAGTTCGAGCCCCCAGAGCCAAAGCCAAAGCCAGTCTTGGAGCTGAAGCTGGTGTTGTTGCTGTAGTTGTTGCTGATGCTGATGCTGTGGCTCCAAGTGCTGCTGCCACACACTTACGCGCACGCATGACTACACACAGGGAGCAAGCGGCGTCCTCGTCGTCATCTAAGGCATCTGTGGAGCTGAAGCTCTGGAGCATGCACGAGTGCGCCACATTACATGAAGAATGGGGAGATAGCGATAAAAAGAGAGAGGGAGAGAGGGAAATAGTACCTAAGTGTTCGTGTGTGTGTGTGTGTGTATCCTAACTGCAGCCGTGGCACGCAACATATTCGCTTATTAAATTGAATTAAATTTTTCGTACGTTTTATTTGCGGCACTTTTCGTGCGAGGTATGCGATGTGAGGCCGCTGTGGGTTAATGTCACACCAACAACAACAACAACAGCAACACAATCTCCAGAACTGTGCAACCTCATAGATAGGGGGCAACAACAGCAACAACAACACACGAGGCGAGTGGTGAATGCCATTGCGCTTAGCTTTTGTTATTATGGTCAATTATGGCTAACGGCAACGACTCGTCGAATCGTCGAATCGCCGCATGCGACAATGGTAAATATGAAATTGATGATGCCTTGTAATTGTGGGCGTGCCCAAAACGCCCAACTAACTAACTGACCCAGTTAAACAGCAGGCAACGGCACCGTCCGGGCCAATACCAGATGACACGTGCATTTCATATTGGCCGAAACCCGAAATCAATTTACTCAGCGTTCGCCATTGCCCACTTACAAAACATACACACACACACACACACACACATGCTGCTTATGATTAATAATTTTCAATAATTGCGCAATGACCTTGCCCGGAGAGCCGGAAAGAAAAGCCCATACTCGGTCATTAATTGAATTTTAAGCAGCCGCAAATCGGTCAAACTATGAGAACAGAAACGGGGGAAAAAAACAAAATAAAAATCGAGAAATGAGAAAAATTAAGATAAAGATGACGAAGACTTAAATACACTACAGACATGTAACAGAGAGAGAGACTGAAGAGAGAAGATAGAGATGATCAAATTAAATGAAATATAATAAATATAACAAATGACTTGTTTTTGAGTTTTTTAAGAAATTAAAAAAAATCTTATTCATAATCTAACCTAACACATAATATATAATACAAATCAAGTCTTGTGATCAACTTAATGATGCAGTTATTATGCCAAGGTCGCAAGGGTATAAATAATATTTAACAATTGCTATTTGCCTTTTGTACAATAGTTAATCATGCAGGCAAAGTTATAGCAGCTGGCTATAGATATATATAGTCTTGTATATATGTACATATATTTATTTATATATATTTGCTGACTTGCTCATCGGCTCATTGGCGCATGGCTATAAATAAACGCGCTCATTCTAAGCTTAGATTAATGTGTGCGCCTACGAAAAAAAAATGTGTATATAAAAAATTATTTATAGTTAGGAGGAAACATGTTTAAGAAGAGTACCCACATAGATAGAAGATAGAATGCGAAGATTGCCAAGATCGTTGAGTACTTCCAGGCAGAAGGCAATCATCTAATCGAGCACTTGGCACTTAATTACCAGAGAGTTGCTGTTGCTGTTGTTGTAACTATTACAAAGTGGCGCTATATAATTTTCAAATAGCCATTAAAACAAACTTCCCAAACATAAACAACAAGTCAGAGTTGTGTCTTTTTTTCTTTTTATATGGGTTTTATAAGTAACGCTGTAAGTACTTATGTATATATATAAAAAAAAAAAGCAACTGTTGTTAAGTGTTTTGTTGTCCAATGCCAAGGCTAGTGGCGCGGCAAGGTCAGTGAGGTCATCAGAGACTCATCGGTGCTAATGCTAAAGAGTTTGTCTAACCGCATAATTCTACCTAATAATAATGTATTCAAAGGCTGTCAACTGATCGTAATCAGAAACCCATTCTATGCAGACAGACAGACAGACAGACGGACAGCATCCGTGAGGCAATCAGTTAGGCGTTATGTCAATGCAACTTTTCGGGGCGTGGCCGCGCCAAGTGTCAGTCGCAACAAATGCAATAAAGATTGAGCACTCAAAGCTGCCCCCCTCCAATGGCATAATTGATTGCGCCAAGGTGTCGCAATTGGCCCGGTCGAAAACAAAAGAAAACTCTATTGGAAAGTTGTTTGGCCACAGGAAATACACACAATAGAAATGACACGCATTCAATACAATTCCAAAAAAAATTGAGCAATTGTTGAATTGAGTGAGTAATGAATGCGTTTTTAAGTGCATACAAAAAATTACATTCAACAAAAACTCTGTTTGGTTTTGGGCCAACTGCAACATAAATTACAAATTAATTGAATCGTGACTGCAACGCAGTTAACAATTAATGAAAATGGCTTTTGTCAAATCTAATCAACATGCAAATTGGCCAATAAAGCTTGAAACTCATTAAATACGGTCAGAACATGGTAACATCATAATTCCGCTCAGATCAGTGCTGATCACGTATTTAGTGGATGCATAAAACTAGCTTTGGTTCAAGGTTGGCCAACAAAAGCGTCGCTTTGTTTACATAAATGTCTTGCTTAATTTATATTTTAATTATCAATATAAAAAAGCAACAACAGCAAAACACACACAAAAGGTGTTAAAAAAGTGAAGACGCCGCACAAAGCAACAAATTGAAATGGAGCTTTATTTTAGCTGAACTTTGAATACTCTACAAAAACCCAAACTAAATCGAATACATATATATATATATATAATTTATATCTTCTTCAATTCATAACCAATCTTTAATACCCTGCGGCAAGTGTATTCATGATTCATTCAACGTTTATGTGTTTGACCATATAATTTGGCCACGCGTCGTATGCGTAATTTGCAATTTGCCATTTTGGCATTTGACTTTGACTTATGCGGGCGATAACAAATTGAATTGCCATTGTTGAAATTGATGTGCTGGCCAAGTGCATGTTAACTGCAATTTGCCGCACTTAATTAGCCAAAATGTCACATAAAATTGCAATACAAATTCAAATTAAATAAACTAAGCCGCAAAATGGTAAATCAAAGTTGAAGTTGCAGTTGCAGTCGCAGCCTAACTTGTTGTTGTTGGTATAACATGCAATCCGTGTGGTGTTCTGGTCCATGTTTGTGCATTTGAAATTAATTTATGCAAACATTCGTACGAACAAGCAGAGACGAGACTCGAAAGAGACTTGTTGTTGCTCTTGGTTCTGAGTAGAACTCAAAAGTCGAACTGCGGCGCATACATAAATAAATTAAAATTGCTAATGGCTGGAGCAGTGGGTCTTTGGCTTTAAGAGCTGCACGCCCATAATTAAAAGCAGCAACAACGACACTAAAAAAACAAAAAACAACAACAACAACCATGACCAGCTGAAGATCGCGCTGACTGTCTGCAGGGCTCATGGCATAAATCAATCAATTTATTTGCCCGTCTGCAGCCGAAGAAGAGGCAAGTAGAAGAAGAAGCAGACGACTAGGATGACGACTGGCAACTGGCAACTGGCAAATGGCAGTTGTAATCTCGCCAACGGGTGCAACGAACTTCACCTTCGCAATCGCAGCTAGTTTCAGTTCCTGACTTGTCCGCACTCCTCCCACAAATAGAAAACTAAAAAAAATATATATACAAAACCTGACTCAGTTCCTTTTCTGTAGAATTTGCAACCGCAGCTCGCGAAATGCAATTTGCTGAAAAACTTGCGCCGTAATGCGCCATAACTCATTGACAATAGACAACGGGGCATAGTTGGCAGTTGCCATAAGTATGTTGCTGGCCAAAAAATAACAAAAAAACATTAAAGCTACAAAACATGGCCATAAGTTTAGCTGTGCTCGCTTAAATATGAAAATAATTTCATTTGCAGTTTGCCAAATAATTTCACGCCAAGAATTTGTCGTGATTGCGCCAAACCAAGCAATTTGCAAGCTCGAAAAGGGAGGCATGATAAAAGGGGGTGCAGGGGGAAGTTGGCTATCGGGGCAGGGCATGCAAATAAAGAGCGTAGCATTTTGGGCGCAGCCGCAATTGGACTGCAATTGAGTTGCTGACCATATAATTAACACTTGGCAGCTGCCAGCCAAACAGCCATTAAGCGTTTTAAGCCACAATTTTTGTTGTTGTTGTTGTTGTTGTTGTGTTTTGTGTTTTCTTCTTTTCTGCGGCCTTCTGCAGGTTTCAGTTACCCAAACGTTGCCTCATCATCATCATCATTGCGATCATCATCATTATTGGTAGCAACAACGGCAGCAACACCAATAATTTAAGCTGTCATAATGAAGCCATCAGCTGTGTGTGTGTGTGTGTGTTAGATATAAAAAAGAAGAAGAACTTTAAATGCTTTCTCCAGTGCAGCGCAGTTTTAATACCCTGCAAAACTCAATTTAAATCGTTTCCATATTTGATAGCTGCTTTACAACATTGTCTTTCGTATTGTTAGGGTATTTATTATTTTGATATGCTTGTTTTCTTGTTTACAAGATGAAAGGCTTTCATCAGAGCACACGCTGGCGCCGCTGCAGCAGCAGCAGCTGCAGTTGCTGCAGTTGCGAGCAGCAACATCAAAGTATTTAAGGCTTAATCGATGGCGCTTTATTGCTCACCGCCCGCCCCCCCTTCGCCCACAGCGCAATTCCCGCTCGCTCGCCGTCTAACCTCCTGTTTTTTTATTTTTATTCTTTTTCTTTACACTTCTGCCCCGGCTACGCTTCGTTTGTGTCGACAGCAGCTTTTCATTAGACAATTTCCCAAGGGAGAGAGGGCGTGCAGGGCAATCGCTTTTTGTTGCAGCGGTGACTGGGGAGTGGGGGGGCGATGGCAAGTGGCAAGTGGCATGCAGGGCAAGCGAGCAGATTTTCATTATGTCGAGTCGAGTCGACACTAACAACAACTTTTACTTGTGTGTGGTACATTGTTAGCTTAATTGTTGTTGTTCTTGCTGCTGCCTTTTTGCTGTTGCTGCTGCTGTTGTTGCTGTTGTTGCTGTTGCTGTTAGAATGTGCGCGTTATTGAGTTACGTGCTTGGCGGCACAACAACAGCAACCAGCAACCAGCAACAAGCAATTGCAACTCGGCACGTTTGCGTTATTTAACTGTCAGCAACATCGGCAAGAACAGCAACAACAGCAACAATTGCAACAGCAGCAATTTAGTTTCAGCCTAGGCGCTAATTGACAGTGAAAATGTCGCGCAGCTAACATTTGTCTTCATCATTGGCCCAAACGCTGTTGCAGCTGCCAATCGGCTAACGCAAAGCGGAAATCTGAGCCGAGCTTTAAAGCCAGCCCACTTGCATATGATAGACGACGATCTGCAGCCAGATCCAAAACCAAAACCAAAACTAAAACCAGAGCCATAGCCATGGGCACGGCCCAAACCGCTGCTTATCAGCGCGGTCTAATCACAAATGCAGCTCAGGCTCTCGACACCTACGCAGGCGCTGCGACAAAGGGGCTGAACTGGGGAGGGCATAAAAAGTTGCCGCACAGCCCACGCTGGCAACATCAAGCGCAAAATCAGGCACAACCTATATATACATAATAAGCATTTAAATACCCTAACGGGGCCAAGAAGGTAAAACGATATTAAAGGCAAGTTCAAATTGCATCAACTTTGAGTTAATGTTGCAGTCAAGGATAAGAAATCATGTAAATAGTATCTTTAAACAAAAGAGGATGTACCTTTAACAATTTTAAAAACTAGTTTCTCCATTAGATTTATTGAATCAAGCAAAGGAAATCAAGTAAATAAATCAAATATATATCGCTATATAAAAATCTACTTCCAATATTTCAGTCAAGATTAGGAAATCATATAAAAAGGATCTCACCTTAATGCGATCTTATGTTGCTGTTCCTCAAATATATTTTTCATATATATATATATACATATATAATTTCCTCCTGAATAGGGTATTTCTCAGTCTGTTTTTTACCTGCTTTGTTTTTTTCTGCTCGCAGTTTTTCATTATGCTGAGTGAGCGAAACAAATGAAAGTTTCTTGTTGTTGTTGTTGTTGCTATCGATGTGTGTCTCATTAAGTGGAAGTGCATTCACAATGATGATGTGGATGATGTGGATGTGGCCGATGATAGCTTCATGGCTATAGCTTTTGACGACATCAAGTTAATTGTTTCCCGGTTCATAACAAGCGATTCAACGAGTTTTGCACGTGGGCCCTCCACTCCCTACCTGTAAACAGTTTTTCTCTTCTTTTTTTAAGTACCAAATTCATAAAAGAAATTATTAATTAAAGCGCTGCAATTTGCTTAACCAATTGTTGCTGTCTGCGTGCAATCAAAATGAAGTCTTTTCTATGGGTTGGCAAGGTCGCTGCCGTTGGTTTTTATTGTGGCTTTATTAAAAGCGACTTTAAAGCGTTTACAACAATACGCGAGTCTGAAGCAGCGCTCAAGGCTGCCACAGGCAGCTCGGTGTCTATGCAAATTGCCATAGCGAGCAAATAAATGCGATCGAGATGTAGCTGAATTTAATAATACTACAATGAAATGAGTATACAAAAAAAAACGGAGGGGGCCGCCCACGCGCAATTATCAAGCGGCTGTTGTTGCCAACGGTTGACAACTTCTTTAATCAAAAGCGATTTCAGCAATCGGGGCGTGGCCGCAACCAGCTCGAGCCGCGTTCTGTTTCATTTAGCCACGTTGCGGTGCTGCTGCTGTTGCCTCATTACAAATTTGACACTTTGCCTGACAGCGTTTGATTTCTGGCCGTTTTCGGCGGCGTAAATCTTTATGCTTATGTCATTTAACTTAATGGCAACAAGTCAACAAACAAACAATCGTCGTTGGCCAGCACCAAAGCCAAAGCCAAGCTCAATAGACATAATAGTCCGTCGGAGCACTTGAGGCCAGGCCAAAACAGACCAAAGCCCAAAAAACAACAACAACAACAATAACAACTGACAGCTGTTGATAGTTTATTGAACATTTTGGCCAGCTAACAGTTGGTAATAAGCTGCAAAAGAGTTAACTGTGTTTTGGGTCTTAGCCATGGTTTTAATTACGCTTTAGAACCTGCGCTTAGCGTTAAAGTTAGATGAGTTTTTCAATCGGTCCTTGATAGACATCTTCCGTCAAAAGCTGAATTCCAGGCCCCCAACTTAGTCGCATTATTAGCTGTGTTGTTGTTTTTTTGTCGCCTTTTGCCATTTTTGACAAACTGCCAGTTGGGGGCTGTCCATAAGCGTGACTTGGCCACAGCAGACTTGGCTGGCAGACGTGTTGACGCAGGGCAATTGTTGTTGGTATCAAAAAGCGTGTGAATATAACTTAACTTGGCTACAAATTAAGCCTTTGCCTTTACCTTTGCCACAGTCCGGTTGGTTTTTCTATTTTTCATTTTGGCCATTATTGACAGCGATTTGCGGTGATTTTGACCATGAAGCGGGCCCAAATTGTTGCTCGACAGCGCCTTGAGTTCAATAAGCTTTTGTTTGGCTAATTTATGCCAGCAGAGCAGCTCTGAGCCGCATCGAGACGCAGGGGTGGGGGGGACACGGCCACAGAGTTCTTTAATTAAATTTTCAATTTAAAACACTCGAAGCTCGACAAGAGCAATCTGAAAAGGAGCTGGGGTGGCGTCAACGTGTTGCAGCAGCAGGCGCCAAGTTTTTCATTAAGCCGCAGGCAACTCGGCCAATGTCTAGGCCTGGAAGAGGTCCGGACACCGGACAGCGGGCCAAGTCTATTTTCATACAAATTAAATGCCACAAACTTGTTTCACTCACATTTTGTTTTTGTTCTTTTTGTTTTTTTCTTTGGTTTGTTGCCATTTGTGGAGACTGCTGTTGCATAGAAATTGAAAATTGATAATTGATATGCGCCACCTGTTGGCCACTGTTGACACTAAAAGGGGGTACGCACAATTTAATTGAGTTTTTGATACATATTTCATTTAAATTGAATTTCTTTAAAACTTGTCTGAATTTAAGCTCTTCAAAACTTACTTTGAATCTAATTTCGCAATATTCAATAAAAGCTTATTTAACATGTTTGCGTGCTAAACTCAAAACCTCATTCATGTCGCATAGTGTAATACTTGTAAAAACGTTTTCCTTTGTTGGCAAAGCAAGTTATTCAATTGTCGCTTAATAAAAACATTAAAATTATGATTATTATTAAGTTAATTGTTTCGGGTTTAATTGCTTAAATGTGGCCTATGTTTATCTAAAACTTTTCATCTTTTTTATCTCTTGCAGGTAAGAGCGACCTCGTAAAACCCTTAAAAAAACAGAAAAAAAACCAAATAGAATTGCGGCACGTGAGTAAAAGCTTCAAATGGCCAACACTTTAAGACAATAAAGTCAGGAGTTAATGTAGCTATAGTTTAAGCGGTATTCGGCATTCTGTGTGTAAGTGTGTGTGTGTGTGTGTGTGTGTGCCGTATGCTAAGATATATCTTTGGGGCCTGACTCTTCACTTTCTCTGCTTTTAATTGTGGCCAGTTTTATTTGATGCGTGCGCTTTTAATGCATTTAAAGAGCAGCAACAACAGCAGCAACGACAACGACAACTTTTGGTTTGGCTTGGCAAAAACTTTGGCCCAACTCACGTACAAAAAAATAAATAATTTTGTAAGAAGCCGCACAGAAAGCGGAGAGCCAGAAACGGTGCACAGGACAGAAGAGACGGACTGTTGAAGAACATTTAAGCAGCTTAACCCATTTCCGTGGCACATTATCATCATCATTTTATGTGTGTGTGTGTGTTGTTGTTGTTGTAATTGCTGTTGTTGTCGCTGTCGTTCAACTGTTGCAGCATTGTGTTTTTGCTTTTTAATTTCTTTCAATTACGCCGCACTTGTCACATGGTCTGCGGGTTGGGGGGGAGTTAAGAGGGGCAGCTACCCTGTGAAATTCCCTCATTAATATTGCATACATAAATACGCAGACGGTCCCTTGGCTACGATAAGCATTAAAGCTGCTATGTGTGGGTGGATTTTAGTGAGCGACATTAAAGCCACTCATTAAACGGTTTTAATGTGCATACATATATATATATATATATATATATATATATATATAGACTGATTCTGTGAGAGTTGTTTACTTTTCTCTCTGTTTTCTGTTCTTCGCTTTTTGGCACTCTTAATTGGAATCATATTGGCAAGCTGTTCTCTAATTGCATAATACACACACACACTAACAGCTGCTGCTGCTGCAGCAGCCACATCATTATTATCGACTTTGGCCAGGCGAAAGTTGGCAGTTGCCGTCGGTCTATGACCGCATCATGGTCCAAGGAAAGTTGTTACCTTTCTAAAAGTTAGTTATGTAGAATAGACACCGACAATGGCCAAGTTACAGCACGCCAAGTTGCAGGTTGCAGGTTGCTGCTGTTGTTGCTGGTTGCTGTTGTTGTTGCTGTTGCTGCCTATTGCTGTTCAATTGATGCGCCAGTAACATGGCAGGCAACACAAAACCAATTTAGCAGCCCCAAAAACAGGCAAAACTCATCGCGCACGGACGGATAAAACCACAGCCAGCCGCAGATGTAGTGGAAGATGCAGCAGCAGCAACAGCAACAGCAACAACAGCAGCAGCAGCTAGTCAGCGTAATGGCAACGTCTACAAAATGCAGGCCGTAAAAACAAATGAAGCCAAAACCGAATGCCAGACGAGCATAGCTAATGCAACATTGCCTAATGCCATTGACTAAGCCCAACTTGACCAGGCGCACTTTCAGTTTTCAAATGGGCACCAGCTACAACAACAACAACAACAACAACAACTTCAAAAACAATAACAACAACAACAGCAACTGTAACAGCAGAAGCGACGGCAACAGATAACAAGCAAATTTGGCATACTTAAATAAGTCGAATTGCAGATGCTCTTAGAATGAAATAAAACAAAACTTGAAATTTTCTAAAAGATTTATTCAAGACAGGTTTATTATTTGATATATATTTAATGGCTGCTGTCAGCTTAGAAATTTTAAAGAATATATTGAATATATTTTCATGTGTGATACATTTAATCTCCCTAAAGAACCCATAGTAATACACAGATTTAAAATTGTAAAGCTTCCCCGTTGGGCGAGTGTATCAAAGGTTTCGCTCGATTCGTTTTTATGGCAAAGTCAAATAGGAAAACAAAATAGAAGTTAATCTAATAACAAAGATTGAGCGCAATAATTTCAGCGATTGGCAGCGCAGATTTACCATGCCAAAGGAGGAGAAGCCATCGACGAGGCAGGCAGCAGGCAGCAAAAGTAAAACCAGCATCAAGTAAAAGGGAGCGTCGTCGTCGTCGTCTCGACACGGATCCCAGCTATGGTCCACACTCCATGGGCCATGACTGCATGGCTAGAAAGGAGGGTTGCCTGGCGACTGGCTGAGGGGGAGGCGGACAGAGGGACTGAGCGTGGCCAAAGGCTCGTTAGCGTTTTGGCCCAGCAAGTGCAGCAGCAGCTGCTGCCAAATAGGAACCGCTGCAGCCGCTTTGGCTGCACTTGTTTTGCTCTCGTCAATGCGAGTGTGTTGTGCAGTGTGTGTGTTTGTGTGTGTGTGTGTGTGTGTGTAGATAGCGTATCTAATGGTTACATTTTAGTGCATACAAACGTATCTAATCGCTTAAACGTTTTATTAAATTACGTTAGCCGAAGCTCGGGCAGGCCAATCGAACTTGTTGCATCATTGTTGGCCCAAATGGCCGTTGCCTTATTTGTTTGGTTTTGGCTATAAGCCATGACCTTGTCCAGGCTGCTGTTGCTGTTTCTGTTGCTGTTGCCGTGGTTCAAGGTGAAATTTATGAGCTCGATATTTGTGCAATTTTCTCTATTGGTATGCATTTAAGTTGCACTTTAACTGCAATTGCCAGCAGCAACATCTGTTACAACAACAACAAAAGCAGCAAACAAACAAACACACATTTTGACAAGTTAAACAAGTTGACAGCAACACAAACAAACAATATGCAAAGAGGGCGTGCAGAGGCGAAGGAGGGGGGGGACTTAAAACTTATGCGAAGAACGAAAGTTTTTCTAGATAAACAAAGCAGGTAAAATGCCAACTGGAGGCGGCGGCTAAAATGTGGGCATGGCCCGAACATAGAAGCAAACCAAATGCCAAAATGTTGACAATGGCGCTGCTAGAACAAAGGAAGCTCAACAATGAGTACGACAACAACAATAACTTGTAAAAACATCCCGGTCGGGTATAGCCGGCAGCGCCATACTCGCTCACAGTGTAAAAACAACGAGCACCTATACCCTATCTTTACTTGTTCACAAACATCAATTTCCTTTATGAAAAGTATTTTTAAAATCTGTATTTTCAATAATAATTTTATATGTTTAAATATAGAATCAGTTTTGACAAAGCTATGGCAGTTTCAAGTTATGGAGAGCTATGATCCCATGATTTTTTGACCAAAAAAATCAAAAAATGTTTATTTACAAAAATAAGTAAATTTTTAATGTAGAATCAATCTATGGGACAAATCATGACCAAAATGCCCTCGAACGTGAAAATCGGTTCAGTTTTGACAAAGTTATGGAAGTTTTAAGGATGGGAGCTGCGGATCCGAGAGCTTTACATGTCAAAATTTTTGTCAATTTTGACATGATTTTTGACCAAAAATTTGACCCCCCAAAATCGACTTGAATGTTGTTTTTTATACTAATTATGACATTTACTATCGATTAAAAATAAAAACTCGCAATTCTAAATTTTGAAAAAAAATTTTTTCGAAAATTCACAAGGGGGGTACATGATATTTTGACCAAAAAATCCAAAAAAATTTTATTTTCAAAAATGCATAAGTTTTAAATGTAGAATCAATATATAGGACGAATCATGACCAAAATGCCCTCGAACGTGAAAATCGGTTCAGTTTTGACAAAGTTGTGGAAATTTTAAGGATGGGAGCTGCGGATCCGAGAGCTTTACATGTCAAAATATTTGTCAAATTTGACATGATTTTTGACCAAAAATTTGACCCCCCAAAATCGACTTTAATGTTGTTTTTTATACTAATTATGACATTTACAATCGATTAAAAATAAAAACTCGCAATTCTAAATTTTGAAAAAAATTTTTTTACGAAAATTCACAAGGGGGGGGTACATGATATTTTGACAAAAAAATTGCAAAAAATTTTATTTTCAAAAATGCATAAATCTTAAATGTAGAATCAATCTGTAGAGCAAATCATGATCAAAATGCCCTCAAACGTAAAAATCGGTTGAGTTTTGACAAAGTTATGGTGGGTTAAAAGACGGGTACTTTAGATCCAATAAATTAGTCTTTAGAACATTAACTATCTGAACTTGAAATTAAGGGTTATTTATAAATTATTTCGCAAATTGCTACGTCTCAGTGCGTTCAAGCGGTCGGACAGCAAACCCAATATACTCTCTTCACTTGAGGAAGAACGGCAACGGCAACAAAAAGCAGAAGCTTGAGGGTAACATGGAAAAGCTGCTCTTAACTTTTATGAAAACAGCAACAATGCAGCCGTAGCATCATCAGCAGCAGCAGCAGCAGCTGCAACAACAACAACAACAACCAGTAGCAGCAACAACAAAGCGAAGTCCTAGAAATGAAATTGAAATCGAAAACGAAATCAAAGCATGCATATGTATATAGCTGGTCCGAATCAGAATCGAATACACCAACTGAGCTGAAAGCTGAGAGGCAGCAACAACATCAACAGGAACAGCAGCTGCAATAGCAAATGAAGCCGCACATGGACACGACATTGCCACGGCCAGCAGGCTGCATGCAAATGAGGTCCAGCCCCGTTCTAGGCTGGACACAAAAAGCAAAAACGGTGGGCGTTTGGGGATTATTATTGTAGCCGCCGTTGCTGAAATGAGCACAAAAACTAGCACCGCCGGCAGTATCGAGTATGTGTGTGTGTATGTGTGTGCTGCTAGCAATAATTGCTGCACTTTTTTTTTATTCTTTTTTTTGTGTTAAATGGCAACAGGAGCAGCAGCAGCAGCAGCAGCAGCAGCGTCAGTGGGAGCAGCACTCAGAACAATTGAAGTCAAGCCCCAATGGATTTTTTTTTGTTTTGTTGGTTTTTTATTCGTACTGCAAATTCATGTTTCCTCATCGTCGTTGGCTGCTCCTTGATTTGTTTGCTTTAGGCTCTAGTTGAGGCTCAGGCACAGGCTCAGTCTCAGTTTCAGTTTGCCGTTCTCAGTGTCTGCTGCTCATCGAATGGGCTGCCCTTTTTAGCCTGCAGCATGAATTTATTTGTTTTGAAATTGTAACTCTGCAGTCATCCGCATCCGCAGCAGCAGCAGCAGCAACCTGAGAATCATCATTTCAGTCGCCTTTCAGATATTGTGCCTTTTGTGCCTTTTGCCAGTGTGCTGATTGTGCGGTTTCGATAAGTTCAATGCAACTGCAACTGCAACTGCAGCGTAGCAATAAACCCAAAAGCAGCGCACAACCCACATGCATCACGTGGCCAAACTGGCAGCAAGGCAAGTGATAAATTAACGCAGGCCAAAAGGAAGTGAATGACTGCGAAAATGCCAAAATGTCAGCCGAAAAGAAGAAACAAATAAAAATAAAAGGGGATGAAAAACAAAAAAAAAAACCAAAAGTAAATTGCAGAATAAGGAAAGCAGCGCACATTTTCACTTTATGTGGCAGTCAATACAAGGAACAAGATTAAAAAACCAACGATAAAGGATGAGTCCAGGCTTATGGTATACCCTATTAAAATGTACTTTTATCGCCTTTAAAAGAGAGAGCAAAATGAGATTTAAATTCAACTGCAAATTATTGAATGCGCTGTATTTCAATTTAATTAAAGAGTTTTAATAGCAGCCTTAAGCTAGAATAAAAAGCATAATTAAAATTTAAATCTCTCAAAAAGATTAAATATGTTAACAATTTAATTAATTAGAATTTCATATTTATTCTACTTAAAAGTTAACTTTATCAATATTGAATTTTAAGTTCTGCTTGGAGAAACTCTAGAAAATTCATTTGACAAACTGCTAGCTAGACTTAAAATACCCTTCATTTAGTGCTTAGACCGATAGCATTAAAAACCGATGTACCATGTGCGAGTCCATCGCAATTTTCTCTCCATATTTCTGCTGCTGCTGCGAACGTGAGCGCCAAAGCATCGCAGCCGCGTGCAGCGGGTGGTGCAGCAAGCTGAAACTGTTTGCCAGTTGCCAGTTGCTGTTGCTGTTGGTGTTGGTGTTGATGTTGTTACGGGAACATGCGGACAGCGGCCCGGGAGGGGTGGCAAACAATGAGAATGATGCCGCATCTCTGCGCATACACTGCAAAGATTAGTGCCGAGTCGCCGTGCTGGATCTGGAGTCGTTGCAACTGTAGCAACTTTTACTTATTGTCCGCGTAGTTGTTTATTTCAATTTTGGCTTGCTTTTGGGTTTGGGTTTTTTGGGCTGGGGTTGGGGGCTCTTGTTGTTGTCGTCGGTTTTGGCTGTTTGCATTTAATGCGCCCAGGAACAGGGACGTGTTCTGCCGCGAATTCGTGAAACGTGATGCTGCAAGTCGTTCGCTTTTTCGCTTGCCAGTGTTGTTTGTTTGTTTGTTTGTTTATTTGCTTCGATTCTCTCGATTTCGTCTGCCCTTGCCTTATTGTTTTAGGATGCGGATGCTGCTGCCAGTGCCATTGCCATTGCCATTGCCATTGCTATTGCCATTGCCAGTGGCACTGACTCTGCTCGCATTTGAATGCATTTGCTGCACTCATGGAGCTGTCCTTGTTATGGTGCTGGTTTCGCTGGCATTGTTAGCCGCCGAGCACATTCGCAGCGACAATAACGACGGGGACCTATTAAGGGTATATCTAACATGAGAACTTTCCAGCAAAGGGCCGCGCTATGAAAATGAAAGCCAAATTGGCAACTTTCCGCTTGCCGAGAGCGAATGAAAAATGTTTTCGTTTCGTGTCCTAATTGGTGGCCAACGTTTGTCGCGCCAAATAATAAATAATGGCACCTGGAGCGCCAACATGACAGAGAATCGGAGAATCGCAAACCGAGAATGGATAACTGCAAAACTGAGAGCTTTGGCAGAGCTGGGAACTACCCAGAAGACCGAGGCCATTGACTGTTTGAATTGAGCGAGTGACTGATTGATTGACGTGCGCTTTGAGCTGTTAACAAACTCATTGTGGCCACGTAGAAGTTGGCAATGTAATTAATTGCTTTCCAACCTGTGTGCTGGAAAGTGTCCAAATCCCAATGAGGCAACAGCAGCAACAAGCAGCAGCAGCAGTCAAAGAAAAAGAAAAAACACATAATAATAATAAAAAAGAAGAAGAACCCGCACTGCTAAGTGGGTCAAAGCGGTTAAGACAAATCGTCAGCGGGCGAGGTTGCAACAACAACAACAACAACAAGTTGTCAGGTTGTCCCGTTTGTATGATATGAAAATTATAATCTATGCGAGGGCTGCACAAATAGTTGCCACAGCTCCAACTACAGAACAACACCACTTGCAGCTGCTTTGAACAGAGTTCAGTGAACCAAGTCGGGCTGTAAAATTAACTAATTTTCGTAAGAGTTTGAGTCAGGGCAGCGCGAACCCGAGCCAGCCAAAAACATCAATCAAAGCCAAATTAAGCGTAAAATGCTGTGCAGGAAACGAAGCGTCAAAGTCAAGACAAAAACAGCACACAACACACACACACGAACACACATATACGAACACTGGCGAGTGCAGTGCAAAAGGTTAGGCCCGCACCAGGAAGGCAAAGCCCGCATATACTATATACTTCATATAGTACCAAACATTTACCCTGCTTCAAACCTGGCCAAGGCAATCAATCAACGCGCTGCGCTCGCGCTTTCCAAAGAAAGCCAGTCAAAAAGTGCAAGCGGCTGTAACAAAAGTTGCAGCTAATTTTGGTGCCGCAGCTCCAGCTCCAGCTCCAATTGCAGCTCATTTGCATACAGCGCTGAGTTATGGATGAGATGCCCGCGTGGGCTGCAGCCAAGAATTGGCACACGCACAAAGACGGTGATTTATTTTTGTGTGTGTCTTATGCAAATCTTTAAGCCGACAAACAATTTCCTGATAAATGCACATTCGCACACACACAGACACATACAAACACAGCGGCTACACCGTTATAAAACCGATTTCCACAAATTTGATAAGGCAACACCGCCGAAACAAAAGACTTAGGCAACAAACTTGCGTGTGATAAGACCGATTAAGAACGCGCAAATATGTTGCACTGCCTGACTACCCTAGAAAAAGGTGGAAAAAGGTAGCAAAACTAGATAAAGACAGTAAAATAAAAATGTGGTCAGAATGTGAGTTTATATATTTTAAATTTCATGGAAAATGCTTCACATGTTAAAAATTAAAGAGTGTCTTCAATCAATATACCCAGCAGAACTTTTGACTACACGTTGAACGTATGACGTTTGCTGATGTGTTCTTGTCTTGTCTGTTGCCGGTCAACTCAAAAGCCGAACGGACGCAGTCGTAAACCGCTCGATAGGCGGCGCTGCTTTGGCTACGCCTTGACCGCCCCGACCCAAACTTGTGTTTCTGCTGTTCTTTTTCAATTTTATATATGTTGTTGTTGTTTTTCTTTTATTATTCTTATTATACGTGCTTGGCATATTAACGCAATTTGATGCATTTTCCCTTAGCTGCACATTTGGCTGTGCATTTTTAATTTCCAACCCGACAGATAGAAATTAAAAAACAATATTTAATCAGCGCACATAATCTGCATTTTAAAATTGTGTGTTCGGTTTTGGGTTGAAGCTTCAGGCGCATTTGGGTGTTGACCATTTAACGCGCAGTATCGCTTACCACTGCGTCACACCTCCACCCGCCCGCTCCGCACTCGCACAGCCCTTGCCCTGAGAAAAATAAAAAAGAAAAAGAATTTGTTAGATTTTAATCGCTTAGCTGCGTTTTCGCTCGAATCAAAAACAAAAAAAAAAAGGTTCAGGTTAGCTGCTTGGCGCAAAGTCATAAAATAAAATCAGCGGATCGGACGATGACGACGCTGACGACGGCGACGACGACTTCCTTGAAATCAAAGTCGACTCGGCTCGACGTTTGATTCATTTGATTTGTGTTTTTTTTTTTGGACTGAGGCGAAAACTGTGCTTGAGGCTGGAGCCGGGTCTGGGTGGGGAGGGGTTCGCTTGTTAATCCTTTGACGTGACGTCTGTTCATAATTTGCGCTCATATTTCATGTGCTATGCATGCGGCCTTTGCCTTTTTTTTTTGCTTATTTTATTTATTTTTTATTTTTTTGTGGTCCAGCTTTTACGAGTAGAACTTTGGCCTTGCGGCAATTTTGAAAGGTTTTCTGATTGAATATTCTAAAGTAACTTGTCGTAAATCATTGGCCCAGACAGCTTGCAAGTTCTTGTTCTGGTTGCTCTTAAGCCTCCTTTTTTTTTTTTGGTTTCTTTTTGGCCAGCCGCAACACTGCATGATGATATGCATATGTTGCGGATACTGGGGCGATGGACAGACAGCGCTATTACATCAGTTCACCAAATTCTCGCGTCTTCTTTGTCATCCAAATGGCAAAGCCATTTAGCCGGAGAGTCCCACAGCTTGATGCCGTTTGGTTCACTCAACCCAAGAGTTCACTCCAAACAAAACGCACATTCTAAATGCCGATCGGTCGCTATAAATAAAAGCCAAAAGCAGCGCTTGCTTTTAATTTTAATGAACCATAAAAATTCACACGCACAATGATGATGGGCAGCAACAAAATATTACGATTCCAGAAGGTTGACACACAGAATGGAAATGTTAATGAAATCTAAAGAGACGCTAACAAAACAAATCAACAGCCAGCTCGGATCTTGGGCGTCCAGTTTTTCTCAGCAAACAAATCAGACACAAAAAAACCAAACACATAAAAAAAGACAAGAAAAAGAATCTCAAAATTCGAAAGAAAACTATTAAACAACTGTCCGACGCTTATCTCGGAGAATCGCTCGCACAGCGTTTGCTTAGAAATTAGAGCCCAAAACAAATGCCCGAAAGTTGTGCACAGAAATTGCCGAGCCCGAGCAGATCGATAGACCGGTTTAACAGCGCTCTGTTGCGAGCTCTGTTAGCGCTTTAACAGAACGGCGGCAGAGCGACGCTGACCGCGACGCCGACTGCATTGTTCTGGGCACTCAACTCGACAGCTCTCAGAACCGTAGCTCGCATTTCATTAGCTCCGCATCCAGCGACCGGTTCAATCCACACTTTCGTCGTCGCTCCCAGCGAGAACTGTGCGCGTGCGCGTCTGCAACCCACGCGAGACACTCGAGATACGAGATACGAGATACGAGACTCGCGACTTCGGAAGAGAATACATAATAATACATTCGACGATTCAGATTTTGTAAGGCTAAGTTCTGCGCGTTTCGTTTTTATGCAAATCGGGTGAACTTACTTAAAAAAGAGAAAGAAGAAACAATCTTAAGTCACATTTCGTCATTTTGGCGTGAAAGTAAAAATTCTTTGTGCCGCATTTGGTATTGTGAAATCCACAGTTAGTTGCGTTGAACAAAAGAAATTTCGCAGTGAATTCGAGCATTACGTATATTACGAAATGATCATAAAACTCGCGTAACCAACAAACAAATAATCAAACAACAACAACAACAACAGCAAGTAAAACAAGGCAAATAGAAAACAAAAATTCAAGTCAAGAAATTGCCGCCAATGAGTAATGAGTGTTCATTTTGTGTCACTCTCTTTGTGTGTGTGTGTGTAGTTGTGCGTATCTGTGTGTTAATTGATTGCCAAAAGGTGTAAATCTCTATTGTACATATTTAACGGCACTTTCTGGAGCAACCAGCAACCAGTGGCAACATTCGCATTAGGTGAGCAATTCACAAAAAAAAAAAAAATAGAATATGTAAATATCCGAAATACAAAATATATAAATATATATCATTTAAAAGTAATTAGCGTCATGCTCTAGAAATTGGGTTAAATGTGAAAATTATTATTGTGTGTGGCTTGTGTGAAATTCGTAGCTAGCGAGAATGGATTTTAAATGGAAGCTACGGAAATTATATTTCAATGAAACAACAAATTGAAGTTTAAAAATATAAACATAAGGCTAATTTAAGCATCAATAATAAATTGCGAAAAAAAATCAAAACACCTTTATTTATTTAAAAAAAATTATATATAAATTATATGTTATGATTTTTTAATAACTAACTAAATTAAAACATGCATTTATATAAATTAGACAAAAATAAATAAAAAAACATAATTAAGTTTAATCTGAGAATTCAATTTAAAACGCAAAATATGAATATATATCAAAAATAAAATGCAACAAAATTTATTACAATTATAAATAAACAATTTGAATTGAATTTTGATTTTTAATTGAATAAGTTAGAAATTTCCTTTTATTGATAGTATTTTAAAGCACCCTTTTGGCGCTATCTAATTTTTTTTATAAACACCAATTTATCATTTTAGATTTTAACATATAGAATGCCGCATCTTGAAAGTTGTTTTTTCCTAAAGAGTTCTACAACATAATTCATATGCCTTTCACTGCATCAATATATCAATATATCTTTCTACAACAATAAGAAGCAACAAATTTGTTTGGGCCAGCTCATTATCGGCTCGATTATATGCCCATTGCTGCCCACTCGCCCATCTGCGTTGGGGGCTGACAAGTTAATGGTCTGTCGCGTAGTTGACACCAACGCACTTCTCATCCATCGGCGGCTGCTCTTCGACACTCTCCGTTCGAATTGTGTATTTAGTTTTGACAACAAAAAAAGACTGTGCAGCGGCATAGCTCAAAAATTTCACTTACAAAAGAGGCGGGCGCAACATTTTCTTATTGTATTTTCATTTTTTTCTGGGTCAAAAGCAAAGCAACAAAAGCCCATCCTCGGCATTGCCAAGCCCAGGGCCAAAACTCAGACCCAGCCCGAGTCGGAGTCTCGTTGCCTGTGCCAGGCCCAGCCCCTTGTCTATTTTTCACTAAGCAGCAGCATTTGTTTATAAATGGCAGCGTAGTTGCCCAAAAAGGGATTTCCCTTTTACACACACAAAGCTCAATCAAAGTGAAAAAGAAACTTTCGTTTCTTTTGGTTAGCCAAACAGAACTTACGGTTCTTATAAAGTGTCAGCCAAGTTAGAACAGCGGCAGCAACAATAACAGCATAAATTAAAGTTGGGAATGGCCTGCCCGATGAACTCCAACAACACATCAACGACAACAACACATCAAAAGGCAACGGTTCTTTCAGCTGCTTCTCTTTTTGTAACGTGCCACAAGAGTTCTTCACCACACCAAATGCGACCCTAGCAAATGTCGCTGCATTTTGGTTCGGTTTCGATTTCCTGCTGCCTTTGCTCGATTCTTGGTATACCACTCTCTCCCCTCGCCCCTGTTCTTTGGTTCTGCGCATGCAGCGCATGATTAATAAAGAGCCAGAAATGTGTTTCCCACTCTGACCGCTTCGTTGATTAGTAAGCACGTCAACAATTCAATAAAAAAAAAACAACACAAATAAATGGAAAAATATACAAATCATTGGCGCGGGCAACCTCATCAACGTCACAACAGCAACAATAACAACATCATCTACAACAATAACAACAATATTACCCTTTTTGCCGTTCTGCGGCTTTGCATTTTAATTGCTTTTGATTTGCTGCCCCCGCCATTTATGAATCGGAATTGGAATTGGAATTGGGCGCGTTCCGACTCTTAAATTTAGCATATGAATACAACAGAAAAAAATACGTTACATTCTGTCTGTATATATATAGAAATATGTCTCATCATGTCTATTTGCATACCAGTTGGATGGATAAACAGACGCACACGCTTCTCGGATTTATATTTATGGCATGGCCGAAGTCAAGGCCCAAAGCCCTAAAAATACATCACATTTGAGCAGCTTTTGTCAGCTGGATTATAATCAAGTTGAGCATACAGTCTTCTGCCTACAATAGAAAAACGGTTTACTATGATATTCAAAAAAAATATGTGTTATAATATTATTATTGCGGTATTCGCTTACACCTAAAACATCATAAATGACAACAACTTTTGGTTTCGGCATAAAAAGGAGCCCAAAACAATTCCACACCGCAAAGGGACAAAAACTCAACTTGACAAATGAAAGGAAAAACCAAACTGTCCACCGATATAAAAACGAAAAGCGTGCAAAAATGGGAAAACAAAGCAACACGCTAAAAAAAAAAAAAGTCAAGAATGGGCAGCGCGTTAATTTTTCATGGTAGACAAGAGAAAAACCATATTATTTCATTATTTACATCATGGAGGCTAGACAAACGAGTGGCGAGTGTCGAGTGGCAAGTGGCAAGTGGCAAGCGGCGAGGCAACGTTGTCCGTTCATTAGTCACACCGAGGGGTAGATATGAGACAACAACAACAACAACAATAAGTTGACTGGCCAGCAGATCCGCGTGCAAAGCGGATAAAAAGTAATCAAAAGCGCTAAGAAAGACATAATAAGGGAACTGAGCACAGGACTAGCCAAAGCTGGCCAAGATGAAGATGAGACTGCAGCAAAGCTGATGCTGAAACTAAAGCTGAAACTGCATCTGAAGCTAAAGCTGAAGGTGTTTGCAGCTGCTTGACAAAACGGAAATGAAATTAAATAAAGCAAAGCGTAAAGGAGTTTCAGTTCCATGCCAAGAAATACGCGCATTATACTGCATTATATGCCACAGCGTCGACGTCGACATCGACGTCAAGCGTCAAGTGCTGCGTTGGCGTTGAAGCGGCAACGGAGCGAATTCTTAAGCCGCAGCTTAAAGTGGTGACAACAACAATTTTGTGTGCGCCAGTTGGCTCTACAAGCCAAGTTGCGTTGCATTTTGTATAACTCTTTAGTGTGATTAATGTGCCCAGACACACACACAAACACACACAGCTATGCAAACACATGTGTTTGTGTGTGTGTTTTTGCCTTCCTTTTATGAACTGCGGCTGCCTGACCTGCGACCGAGACGTGCTCCTTACACACTTTTCCTTTTCCTTTTCCTTTTTGGCTGGCTTTGCGCGTCTGTTGCTTTTGTTAGCACAACAAAAGCCACCCACATGTGTCCACACCCCAGCGCACACCTATGCACAGATTCTGTTTGCTTACACACACACACGCACAGTCACGTACATGCTGCTCTAATCCTTTTGAACGCTGCTTTTATCGCGCTTACCTCTACTTATACACTTCCTTTGGTTGTATTAACTTCTTCATTCAGAACAAACTGCAATTTGAATTTATCTTTTTTATGCAGAACCAAGTCAACAAGGCAGATTCTTTATATAGAAATTTACTGACTTGAAATCTGCTGACAGAATCTTCTAGTTAGAGTATTCAGTAGTCGTTGTTGCTGCTTTTCATTTCGTTTTCTTTTTGCTGTTGCTGTTGCTGTTGTGCACCTCATTATGCGTCAGGCTTCGTCTACTGCTTGTTGTTGTTTGTTGCTGTTGCTGCTTGCCTGGGTCTTGAGTTACATATTTCATATTTCATAGCGAGAAGAAGGGCGACGCTGTCACTTTTCCTGTGGCTGGCAACTCTCGGCCCATCTGCACTCATATTGGTACCTTCGTTTGTTCAAGTTTTTTGCCTGCGGCTTTTGTTTTGGCCTTCGGGCAGGAAACAGCAACAGCCAACAGCCAACAACAACAGCAGCAACAGGCTCAAAAGTGAGTATTCAGTATGGCTTAACGTCATCATCATTGGCAGCAAAACTGTGGCAGGAGCTTGCAAAGGATTTCGTGTTTATTGCAAGTTGTGTTTCGCTTCTTTTTTTCCTTGCTTCCCCCTTATTAAAAATAACAACAAAAAATTAAAAAAATATATATATATGGAATACTTTATTTTGTGTGGGGCTTCTTCAACGTTGTTGCAACGTGTCAGCCGCAAGTTAAATGAGTTTCTCCTTTTTTTTTCTTTTTTTAATGCTGCACAGGAAGTTGTTAAGTATTACCCTGGCAGCAGCAGCAGCAGCAGCAGCTGTCTGAGTGCCCTCAGTTGCAGTGCTTTAGTCTAAGCCTGTGCCACTTAGTTGCCACAGTGTATCCAGTACAGGGGGCGCCACTAAATTAATTAAGCCATTCTCAATGAAATCAAGTTAAATGCGAGGCGCAACTGAAACTGTGTCACGCTATAAAAAAAAATAAATAGATATATATATAAAAATAAAAGTAACAACAGAAAATAAAATAAAATCAGCTAACTGCAAACTCCAGACACGTACGCGCCAGGAAGCCGCGCATCCAGTGCCAGTTGAGTCAGTCGGCCAATCCTCCGCCAGACTGTTGTGTGTGTGTGTGTGTGTGTTGTGGCATCAATTTTTGTCCAGTAGCCGAGAAAATGTCACGTTTCGCCACATAAGTTACAAGACCGTGAGAATAGGAAAAGGTACTTTCCATGGTGAAAATTAATTGCCGGCCGTGTTATCTTCGGCCAAGACACAGTCTGGCAAATTAATTGGAAAGCAATGCAAAAAAAAAAGGCTAAATTAGAAGAAAAAACGCTACGAATTGAGCTGTTTTTTTATATAAGAAAAAATCAACTAGTGACAATGGTTTCTTTTTTCAACACATTACAAATTTCAATTAATGCTCGCTTAATGCACATCACGAAATGTTTTATAACATTTCTGACTGCACTTTGGTTCTTGTTGATTGTTGTTGTTGCTTGGCAAATGCATTTCGGCCATCGCTCGTAAATTGTTAACGAGCCGCCGAAGTTGAGATACTTTGGCAAAGCTTTTAACCAATGCATATTCTATGCTTGGAATTCACCTTTTTTCTAATTGCCAACACATTTTTCGCAGAGAGGTTCGAGCCGGTCTCGCACACGTTAATCAGCGACATTTATGTGGGCACATAAATATGCAAATGTCCTTTAAGTACTTTTAATGTTGGGCCATTTGTTGGCCCAGCTTATGGCCGATGGCCGATGGCTTTAATCCTACTCCAATAGCTGCTCCTTCTGCCGGCTAATGGCATGTTTGCCATTGTCGCCTTCAACTTGGCTCTTTGCATCATGCATCTTGTGGCAGCCTTTTCGCGTTGCAATTTCTTTTCAATTTTATGAGCTCATAAATAACACCTCCAACACGGTGTGTGTGTGTGTGTGTGCTTTGGTCTGGGTTGCTTGAGAAGTATTCTTAAGATTATGCTATTTTCATTTCAGTTAAGTACTCGAGTAACCCTCGCTTGATTATAAAAGTGTCGTTAAAAAAGAAGCCCTTTTACTAATCTTTCACAACAAACTTGCAGGACTTGCCGCCAAGAGGAGGACGCCCCAACAACACCAAAAACAACAACAACAACAACAATTCGCACACTGTGGCCAGCGGGAGACGAGCAGCAAACCGAATGCAGTATCTCAACTACGCGCTGCAGACATCCACGCGACTGCTGACCAGCCAGAGCCACAGCCAGAGTCAGAGCCAGTGTCAGAGCCAGAGTCAGACCAGCCACAGCCAGAATCAGGTGCAGGTGCAGGTGAAGGACCGCCAGCGTCAGCGCCACAGCCAGCAGACAGCAGCGATTGAGGCAGCGGCGGCGGCGAGCACGCCGATTGAGGAGCAAATAGCGAACGCCTGCTGCAGCCGGGGCGCTCAATTGCTGCGATTGCGGCAACAGGAGCTGGCCAAGCGACGAGCGCTCGAGCTTGAGGATCAGCTGAACGCCAACGCCGGCGGCTGGGATAGCGACGCGTGCAGCGAGCCGGACGAAGGCGCTGTGGGTGGCACCAACGGGCAGGAGGAGGAGGTCTCAAGCGAGTCGGCGCCGCAGCCAGTCCAATGAAATTTACTCTCATTTAATGTGCAACTGGCGCGCAGCAAGCTGCTATCGTTTTTTAACCGCGACATGGCCGCCACCGATGGCCAAATCATATTGGCCGCGTCCCGTTTTGGGGACTCGACGCCCGTTTATTTGCGCGACTTCTCCAAGCAGCCGCTGCCGGCGGTGGCCAAAATCGTCAAGGGCCAACACCAGGCGCTGGGCGTGCCCACCCTATCGGCGCCCTCGCTCCAGAGCACAGCGCTCTTTCTGAGCGCCGGCAAAAAATATCAGATTTTGGCGCAACCGATCAAGATCAAGGAGGGACGCAAGCCCACAAATGTGGGCGCCAAGGTGCTCATACCGGAGACCTACGGCGGCTACTTTGAGCTGCTCAGCGAGGATGGACGCTCGACGCGCTGCATCGATTCCGTTCTGGAGTTGGCCAGGCGGCGCAACGCACGCGTTTTGGTGCGCGAAACGTTCCGATGCCAGCAGCTGAATCGGACCATTCACGCCGGCGAGCTGCTGACCACCATGAACGACAACGGCAAGTACCTGCAGTGCCGCAACATCAAGGACGAGATCATCAATCTGCCACTCGATACCAAAGCCAAGTTCTCGCAGATCGCCCGCGAGGACAGCATCAGCGGAGTGCACACCGTCAAGAATCTGCTGCTCAAGCGGATGCCCGTCATTGTGAGGTGAGTCCGTCAAATCCATGAAAACCTATATATGTTATCGTAATCGATCTTTATCCCTATTATTGCACATATAAGAAAAAGTATCAGTATAACATAAAAATTTATTTCCGAGTTGTCCGTCTGTCTGTTCGTCTGTGAATCTCAGAGATTATAAGCTATAGAAAACTGAACTTGGAGCTTGTATATACCTCACGCAGATCAAGTTTATTTCAAATGATCGATAATACGCACCATTTTCATACTATCGATAATTATGGAATTTTGTAAATGGTTTTTGAAGAGATTGAGCCACCAAATTTTAATTCCACACTCAAATCAATCAAGTTTATTTTGAATGATGGATAATACGTACCGTGTTCTTACTATCGACATTTATCGATTTTTACCCGGTTTTTTTAAATGTCTTAGTAATTAAACGAGCTTGAACCAACAAATTTGGTTTTTTACTCAGCCAATCAAGTTTATTTGAAATGATTAATAATTCGCACCATTTTCTTACTTTCGATAATTATCGATTATTGTTTTGAAAATAGAAATACGAACAAGAAATAGGAGCTTTTAAAAAATGTACTTGTTTTTAAGATACTTTATTTTAACTGCAATTTCCTGAACCGTTAACGTGTGACGTCACACTCCCTTATCATCTGACCCTTATCAAATCCAAAATATTTATTTTTTCTCCCTCGCCCAGACTTGTCCATGGCAGCGCGCCGAAGGGACTGAAGCAGCCGTTTGTGCCGGAGCTGCGTTTGCTGGGCTGTGTGGAGATCGATCGGATTTTCGCGCTGCCGCTGCAGAAGGACACGGATCTGGTGCCGGTGCCGCTGAACGCCAAGATCAAGCTGCAGCGGGCCAAGAACATGGAGCAGCTGGAGCATTTCATTGAGTACACGCGCTTTCTGGAGAAGGCGCAGCGATTGCTGGCGGATGCGCGCGATCGGTTGCAGATTGTCGATCTCAAGCTGAGCGAGAAGGAGAAGAAGGACTCCAAGTTCAGCAGCCGCAACAGCAACGGCAACCGGCTGCCCGTCGTGATGCTGCCCTCGGCAGCGGGCCTCGCCAGCGGCTGGGTCGAGAGCGGCTATGTGCTGCGGAAGAGCGCCAGCTGCGACTCGTGGTCGAAGCAGCAGCAGCAGCAGGAGCTGAACAGCACCGAAATCGCCGAGGAGTACAAGGAGATCGATCACATCTACGACTATGTGCGCGGCCTGACGCCGCTCTCGAAGGGATTGGCGCGATTCGAGCCCATCTGCGAGTCGCCCACGCTCAAGTCGCATCACACGGACAGCAGCGGCAACGGCAACTATTGCAGCCTGATTCGTGCGCCGGCTGCGACGGCACCCAACCACCAGCCGCAGCCCAGCAGCAACAACAACAACAACTACAGCAGCTTGGAGTCGAACAAGCACAGCAGCAGCAACGGCGGCCATCATCACCAATACGGACACCAGCATCAGCATCAGCAGCATCAACAGCAGCAGCAGCATCACCATCATCCATCGGCGCTGCTGGTCAATCACTATCATCACAGCCATATACAGGAGGACATCAAGCCGGTGCCGCCGCCCATCGAGACCATTCCCGGCAAGAAGCCGGCCGAGAAGCGCCAGCGTCCAACTTTACCAAAGCTTTACATCAAGAATGCGCACAGCGCCGGCAGCAGCAGCAATGGCAACTCCACGGGCGGCACCAGTCACAGTCACAGCCATAGTCACAGTCACAGTCACAGTCACAGCCATTCGCAGCAACAGCAGCTGCCACCAACGCCGGGCGGCAACAGCAACAACAACAACATCAACAACAACAACGGCAGCAACACAGCTGCGATTGTGGCCAGCGCTGCTGCTGCAGCGGTCTCCGCTCACCACGCCCACTCGCACGCCCACTCACACGCCCATGCACACGCACACCTACATTGTGGACACCCACATCCACACCCACATCCACATCCACACCATGGCAAGGTGCTGACGCCCAACAATCATTTGCCCGTTAAAGAATCGCTGGAGCCGCAGTCGCCGCTGTTTCATATCAGGTAAGCAGCTATTCAAAATGGGGGTGGGGGTGGAAATGAAAGCACAAATTAATAAAAACCAAAAATCCTTTAATCTGCTTTTATTGCAAAAGGTACAAGAGTTTGAGCAGCCTGCAGCTGACGCCGGACAGCAACACTGCGGCGATGACGCCGCCGACGATCTCAGCGAAGGCAGCCGCATCGGCAACTGTTGCCGGTTCACAGACGCCGCCCGATGTGGTGCTCAAGTGCGGCAGCATACTCAATGCGCACGGTTATTTGGCGCACAGTCACAATCCCAGTCACAGTCACAGTCACAGTCGCAGCTCGAGCAGCAACAATCATCATAATCCGCGCGAGGGCACGCTGGACTCGTCGCGCAGCGGGGGACGCACTTCGGGCGATTCACAGAAGCTGCCGGAGAAGAAGACGCGACGACTGTCGCGGCCGCGCAGCCTCTCCAATCTGGTGTGGGATCTGCGGCCATCCAAGGAGAAGTCCAAGAAGAAACTCTACGTGCACCACTTTGATCAGCGTCAGCAGGCGACGCTCTATCTATAGGGTGTACGTTCGGGGGGAGTGGAGTGGAGTGGAGTGAACTGGAGTAAAGTGGAGTGGAGTGGAGTGGAGGAGATTCGTTGCCAAATCGTTTCGCTGCCATCAACGACAAACCCACAGACAACAACAAAAACAACAACAACAACTACAACAATGACACCAACATTTAGCGCTGTGTGTGTTCCTGCAGGTGAGCGGAGGCGGTGTGCATAAAGAGAGGGCGGGCTCGGGGAGGGGGGAAGGGTGCCTCGGTGGGGGAGGCGTGGCAATGCAAATCGTGCTGCCCTATGATTGTTTTGCTTATTAAATTCGTGCAGCTAACTAAACTAACTAATTTCCTCTCTTCATCTCCATTTCCCCTCTCTCTCTATCTCTCTCTCTCTTTTATTCTCTTGCAGCTTTCACCATTTAGCTTGCAGCAGCAATTTTAATTAACATTGAATTGTGCCTTCCCCTGCGCCCAGAACTATGCTTTAAAAAATTCCACTGAAATATTTTTGAAGAATATTTTGCCTGGATGGACGAAAGAGAACGAAATCGAATGAGAAAGAGAGACGAGAAGAGTCGGTGAACTAAAGCAGAAGAACCAAATTAAATCAATCAACTGAAGCGCTGACAAAACACACACAAAACACACACACACACACACACACACCTACACCCATACAAACACACACTCACACACACACATCAAGTCTATAAAATTGTGATTTTAATTTTATGTTTAATTTAATATTATGCGACACTTTTAGTTAATATTTAAGCCGAGGCGATGAGGCAAAGTAAACAACAAAAAAGCAAGCAAAAAAAAAAAACATTTACAAAATAAAAAGCCATTTTTCATTTTGCTGTCGCTTTCAGTTTGAGTCACATTTAAATTTTAAATAACGGCAAAATTAACCAACGTTGTAATTAAGTTTGAACAAACAAACAACAACAACAACAACAAAATAAAATATAAACAAAAAAAAGCTTAAAGCTCGTATTGCAAAAGCTGGCAAAACAGACGAAGTGGGAGAATGTGAAGAAGAGCAGACGAAAAGCGCTCGCAGCAATATCAAAATACACATATAAAAATACAAATACATATATATATATCAATATATATATATGCTTATAAGTATATATATATATATATTATAAATAAGCAATATTACGAATATCGTACATTATTTAACTAGAAGAAGTTATGCAACAATGCAGCAGCATCACAACAACACGCAAGCAACAACAACAACAACAACAAAAACTATGCATATTTAATGTTTATATTCAAATAGTTGAAATGAATTTATTAATTTCTCCTCATAATTTAAATGTTGTTCGTCTGTTGTGAATTATTCGTATTTGTAACTGCATTCATAATTGTTGATAATTACGCAATTTAATTACAATTACAATTAACTATTCTCTTGTTAGTCTTTAGTTGCACAGAGCTAAGCGGAGAGTGAGTGAGATAGAGAGAGAGAGATTGTACCACTCTCCCTCTCTCCCTCTCCTTGCCTCTGGCTCTCGCAATGCATTGTCTTAGTCGTTTAGTGTGTATATTTTAGTTATTACAATTATATCGCTTATATAGCATACGAGCATATAGAGTATATTCTACTATAACTACATTCTATTTGTGTCTAATAAATGTCTCAGAAATATATAAATTGTATATGCAAAATAAGTTGATTCTCTATTTCTTATGGCAGTGGAAACTTATGTGATTTCTGTGTGGGCGCAACGAAAGCAATTGAAACAGCTATAGAAATGGAAATAATTTCTATAAACTGATTTACGTCATCAACGGCACCTGCGACTGCTTTTGTGAGAAAAAACAAAACAACAGCAAATGCTTTTAATTAAACTTTAATTTAGTTTTAAAACTGGATCGAGCTATAAATGCGATTTCATTGGATAAAATTACGCAGAAATTAAAAAATGTGCATTTTGATGGGGGTCAGGCCGCAAAACATAGTTGCAAAGCACATTTGCAATTGGCAATAGTAGGTTTTACCGATATGGGGATTTTTGTTACAAATTTACTCTTTGAATGGCTATATCTCGGCCATATACAGTCCGATATCCGAATGATATACCTCTTTCGACTCGTATAAGTCTATAGAATCGATCGCCATCAAAAGTTTTGAATTTTGAAATTTTCGAGATTTTGGCAAAATTTGTGATGTTACCCCTTGTGATTTTTGTGAAATTTGGTCAAAATTTCGAATGGGGATTTTTGAATGCCAATCGATGTCCTGATCGTTACGAGTCTAAAAAGGTATATCATTCAAAGATATGACCTTTTTTGCCCGAGATATGGGGATTTTTGTTACAAATTTACTCTTTGAATGGCTATATCTCGGCCATATACAGTCCGATATCCGAATGATATACCTCTTTCGACTCGTATAAGTCTATAGAATCGATCGCCATCAAAAGTTTTGAATTTTGAAATTTTCGAGATTTTGGCAAAATTTGTGATGTACCGTTTTTGTGAAATTTGGTCAAAATTTGAATGGGGATTTGAATGCCAATCGATGGTCTGATCGTTACGAGTCTAAAAAGGTATATCATTCAAAGATATGACCTTTTTGCCCGAGATATGGGATTTTTGTTACAAATTTACTCTTTGAATGGCTATATCTCGGCCATATACAGTCCGATATCCGAATGATATACCTCTTTCGACTCGTATAAGTCTATAGAATCGATCGCCATCAAAATTTTGAATTTTGAAATTTTCGAGATTTTGGCAAAATTTGTGATGTAACCCCTTGTGATTTTTGTGAAATTTGGTCAAAATTTCGAATGGGGATTTTTGAATGCCAATCGATGGTCCTGATCGTTACGAGTCTAAAAAGGTATATCATTCAAAGATATGACCTTTTTTGCCCGAGATATGGGGATTTTTGTTACAAATTTACTCTTTGAATGGCTATATCTCGGCCATATACAGTCCGATATCCGAATGATATACCTCTTTCGACTCGTATAAGTCTATAGAATCGATCGCCATCAAAAGTTTTGAATTTTGAAATTTTCGGAGTTTGGCAAAATTTGTGATGTTACCTGTGATTTTTGTGAAATTTGGTCAAAATTTGAATGGGGATTTTTGAATGCCAATCGATGGTCCTGATCGTTACGAGTCTAAAAAGGTATATCATTCAAAGATATGACCTTTTTTGCCCGAGATATGGGGATTTTTGTTACAAATTTACTCTTTGAATGGCTATATCTCGGCCATATACAGTCCGATATCCGAATGATATACCTCTTTCGACTCGTATAAGTCTATAGAATCGATCGCCATCAAAATTTTGAATTTTGAAATTTTCGAGATTTTGGCAAAATTTGTGATGTTACCCCTTGTGATTTTTGTGAAATTTGGTCAAAATTTCGAATGGGGATTTTTGAATGCCAATCGATGGTCCTGATCGTTACGAGTCTAAAAAGGTATATCATCTGCCCGAGATATGGGATTTTGACAAATTTCTCTGAATGGCATATCTCGGCATATACAGTCTTGAATGATATACCTTTGTGAGAATGTTGGATCAGGAACATTTCGAATGGGGATTTTTGAATGCCAATCGATGTCTGATCGTTACGAGTCTAAAAGGTATATCATTCAAAGATATGACCTTTTTGCCGAGATATGGGGTTTTTTTACAAATTTACTCTTTGAATGGCTATATCTCGGCCATATACAGTCCGATATCCGAATGATATACCTCTTTCGACTCGTATAAGTCTATAGAATCGATCGCCATCAAAATTTTGAATTTTGAAATTTTCGAGATTTTGGCAAAATTTGTGATGTTACCCCTGTGATTTTTGTGAAATTTGGTCAAAATTTCGAATGGGGATTTTTGAATGCCAATCGATGGTCCTGATCGTTACGAGTCTAAAAAGGTATATCATTCAAAGATATGACCTTTTTTGCCGAGATATGGGGATTTTTGTTACAAGAGGTATACTCTTCTGGAATGGACTGGGAGATATGGGATTTTGTTACAAATTTACTCTTTGAATGCTATATCTCGGCCATATACAGTCCGATATCCGAATGATATACCTCTTTCGACTCGTATAAGTCTATAGAATCGATCGCCATCAAAATTTTGAATTTTGAAATTTTCGAGATTTTGGCAAAATTTGTGATGTAACCCCTTGTGATTTTTGTGAAATTTGGTCAAAATTTCGAATGGGGATTTTTGAATGCCAATCGATGGTCCTGATCGTTACGAGTCTAAAAAGGTATATCATTCAAAGATATGACCTTTTTTGCCCGAGATATGGGGATTTTTGTTACAAATTTACTCTTTGAATGGCTATATCTCGGCCATATACAGTCCGATATCCGAATGATATACCTCTTTCGACTCGTATAAGTCTATAGAATCGATCGCCATCAAAAGTTTTGAATTTTGAAATTTTCGAGATTTTGGCAAAATTTGTGATGTAACCCCTTGTGATTTTTGTGAAATTTGGTCAAAATTTCGAATGGGGATTTTTGAATGCCAATCGATGGTCCTGATCGTTACGAGTCTAAAAAGGTATATCATTCAAAGATATGACCTTTTTTGCCCGAGATATGGGGATTTTTGTTACAAATTTACTCTTTGAATGGCTATATCTCGGCCATATACAGTCCGATATCCGAATGATATACCTCTCTCGACTCGTATAAGTCTATAGAATCGATCGCCATCAAAAGTTTTGAATTTTGAAATTTTCGAGATTTTGGCAAAATTTGTGATGTAACCCCTTGTGATTTTTGTGAAATTTGGTCAAAATTTCGAATGGGGATTTTTGAATGCCAATCGATGGTCCTGATCGTTACGAGTCTAAAAAGGTATATCATTCAAAGATATGACCTTTTTTGCCCGAGATATGGGGATTTTTGTTACAAATTTACTCTTTGAATGGCTATATCTCGGCCATATACAGTCCGATATCCGAATGATATACCTCTCTCGACTCGTATAAGTCTATAGAATCGATCGCCATCAAAAGTTTTGAATTTTGAAATTTTCGAGATTTTGGCAAAATTTGTGATGTAACCCCTTGTGATTTTTGTGAAATTTGGTCAAAATTTCGAATGGGGATTTTTGAATGCCAATCGATGGTCCTGATCGTTACGAGTCTAAAAAGGTATATCATTCAAAGATGGTTTAAATATAAAACATGCCTGGTATTCTTATGTTGTTCAACTAAAGATACGAATCTATTTGCAATGTGAACGTAGTTAGATAGATAGATAGATTATGATTGTAAAGAGTGTTCCTTAAGCTCAGATATTCTCTGTTTCCTATAGAGTTAAAGCACGTTAGCTTTGATTTTATGACCTCTTCCTGCACCTGGATTAAGAAGAACAACAACATGAACAATTCAGGTAACACTCCGAGCAAAACATTTAACTGGCTTTAACCAAATTGGGAGCAGGTGAAAACTGCGCAATTGCTGGCATTGTTGTAGTTGTAGTATTTTTTTCTATTACAAACGCATAGAGCGAAAATTTCAATAGAGCAACAGTTAATAATTTATGGTCATATGCCGAATGCTTCCTGCTAAGCGTAGAGCGAGACAATGAGGCGAAACACCTGCCAAAGCGTCGACACCTGGCCAAAACACGAATTTGATTGCGCCCATTTGGGCAAAGAATTAAATCCGAATTGCATTACAACATTTCCATAGAGCGAATGCGGAACAAACTGGCGAGAAAATATACAACAACAAAGAAAAAATATAGATAGAGGAGGCTCAATTGCGTTAATGTTGGTAATTAGTTGGCAATATCGAAAGATTTAATTTGCGCGCCGGCCCCAAAACGGTGTGAGGCGATCAAGTTTGTTGCCCAAGTCTTTTGTATTGTGGCGCGAGCGTATAGCAAAAATGCTATGCAAATAGATTGGCTGCGGTCGCTGCTAAAGCTGGCGGCAACGAATTGAATAACATGAAAAATGCGCTTACATTGCGATATCATCACGTTTATGACGCTGGCACAATTAATCAGCCGACATGCAAGCGCTAAAAGGCAGACTCCAGCTCGGAGTTAGAGAAAGAAGTCGAAGTCGGAGTCGCAGTCGGAGTTGGACAACGCACAGCTGGCCTCGGTTTTGGTCTTAAGAACCATAAACGTTTCTCTGCTCATCAAATGTGCAATTTATAACATTTTGCTAGGCGGCTGCCGCGGAACCAAAGCCAACTCCGGACGCCTACGCCAAAAAAAAAACAAAAAAGAAAAAAAAACTCAAAGAAAAATCTTAGGCACTGAGTCGCTGCTCTGGCTGCATGTTGCGTGGCCATTTGCTACAGTTATGGCACACAGGAAGACCGAAGAACAGGCCACAACGAACAGCTGCCACAACGAACGCAGCCTCCATCCGCGGCTCATGTGCCGGCGATTTGTATCGCCGTCTGTTTAAACTGTGTAAATCGCCCTAAACTACGCATCAGTTTCGGTTTCAATCTTGAACTTGCCTGCCAAGCCATCCTTCCCCTCCCCTCCCTTCCTTTCCCATTCAATTCGATGCGATTCCATTGCAGCCATTGGCTCGCTCAATATGTTTATTTAAACGCTGCGCGTTGAGGAAGTGGTTTCGTTTAGCGTGCCTGCAACTTCATCGCGATATACGCGATATGCGATGTAGCGGTAACAAATTGGCCAGCCATTGGCTTCCTACCTGCTCAGCTCAGCTCTGTAAATCCTGGCCCAGTTCTAAGTCGCTTCCGCGTCACATGCACACAATTAAAAGTGCGCACAGTTCAATTACCCAGAGCCCAGGCTAAGTACACACACACACACAAACAGACACACACTAAACAGACTTCGACTTCCCCTATTGAGCCAGGCATATTTACTAGGGTCTGAGTCTCAATTTGAGTCTGGGTTCTCAGTCACAGTTGTGCAATTACGCGGGTCATCGACTTTTGCCTCGGCTTGTTTTTTTTGTGTTGCCAATTGCGCAACTGTTGCAAGTTGCAAGTTGCTCACTGCCTCGATAATCATTCAAATTTACAAGAAAACAATCAAAAAACAAATTCCTAGAACACAAATCGACGAAACTCATTTCATTTCAATTAAAGTTGCAATTGTAGAAAGCATAGCAAACTTTGAATGCTCTATAAAAAAAGAAATAAAAAAAAGTTATAAAAATTGTATTATATATTATAAAAAATCAACGCATATCGAAAATTTAAATACACGATTGTCATTAGCAACTGATTGCCTGAAGCCTTACAGAAGTCTCATCGCATCCTGTTGCAGGTTAGCTCATGAGTGCAATGCAGTTGGTCGCGGATCGGGGCGCGCGGGTGTTGGTTAGTGCGGCGCAGCAAGAAAATCCGAAAGAAAAACAAATTTAAATAAGACAAACGTCAACCAATTACCGTCAATCGCATTTCCCGCAAACGTCGAGCGTCGGCGACGTTGTTGCCAACCTTTTGCCGAGTTACTAAGCTGCAAAATTGCCAACTGCATGAAGATGCAATTGCCGCAAACGGTGCGGAGCGGCGCGGGCGGCTGGGCGCGCATGTGCAGTTACGAGCAGCAGCAGCAGCAACAGCGGCAGCGGCTTCGACTGCGTCACACGGCACGCGGAGAGGTCAAAAAACTGTGCGCGGCATTTGAATAAGTTGAAGTCGGAGTTGATGCAGCAGCTCCAGTGCTGCTGCCGCTGCCGCTGCTGCTGCTGCTGAAATCAAATCAAATCCAAATCAAACAAAACAAACTGCTAGCAGAGGAGACACAGCGGAGCAACAACAACAACAACAACAACAACATAGCGACAAGGCATCGAACAAATTTCCATGCTGCTGTGAAATTCCGCGTTGCGAAGACGACGTCGAACGAAGTTGTTTCAGGTTGTTGTTGTTGTTGCTGTTGCCAAGGCTTGTTCTATGGGTGTTTTTTTTTCTTATTTAGTTTTGTGTTTTTTTTTTGGGTTCTGCGCGCAATTATCCGTCGCGTATTTGCTTTGGCTTTGGCTTTGACTTTGGCATTCTGCCATCGATGTTCATGTCGAATGTGAATGTCTGTGTGTTGCTGTTGTTTATGTTGTTGTTGCTGTTGTTGTTGTTGTTACCCAAACCTTTCTTCCACTTCCACTTAAATTGCCCATGACGAGCTGTGCGCACTGACAGCTGTGGCAGCAGTTGAGCAACTGTCTCGCTGACAGTGTGCCCAACTCTATATACAGATTCAGTCCACGCCAGTGTATCCATCATCAGCATGCGATTCTCATGCGAAAAGGTCAACAGCAACAACAACAACTAGTTGCAACTTAGAATTTCAATCATTGACTTTGGCCAAAGTGAAATGCGCAATCGTCGACAATAGCAGCTGCTCAGCTGCAACAGCAACAGCAACATCAACAAATACAACAGCAACAGTTGCTACTGCTGCTTTGTTTGCTCCTTCTGCTGCTGCTGCTGCTGCAGCTTCTGTGCGTCGCTCGCTGCAACATTGTCGCTGCGCGTTGGCCACTTTGTTCTGGAGCGATATCTAGCAGCTAAAATTGCTGTTAGGCAACCGATCACGTTCGCCGCATGCATACAAAACAGTCAACGAGGCTGAGAGGCGGCTGCTGTTGCCTGTTTCGCAATTGGCCTGGCCATTTTCAACGCCAGTTGATTTTTCATTCGATCCATTTGAAATTGTTTGATGCCAGTTTGATATGGCCATGATAGATGCCAGCTCGTTACGACTCCAGCAACGAGTACTTCAATCATATTCAGCAGCAGCAGCAGCAGCAGCAGCGACAACCAGGCCCTGACAATCAGATTCGGCCCGCTGACAATAGCTATTTGGCCGCTGTCCGATTGTCCCATTAAGACCGATAAACCAGGCCAATGGGTAAGGCTAGGGACTACATTTAAAACTCTAATGGCATTTCTTTATTTTTCGTATTTAGCCCAATTTAACTGTCCATTAATGTTTTTATCTGGAGCTTTAGCTCATATTTGTTTGCTTTGCTTGAGGGCTTAATTAAGCTTCTTAATTTCTCACGTTATAGCCCTAAATTATAAGCTATTAAAGCAACAGCTGCAATCACAGAATTTAAACCAAAGAGAGTAAGAAAGTTGTTAAAGACTGGCAGCAGACAAGTCCGACTTTATGTAGAATGCAACTGCATCAAAAATTTGGTAAAAATCACTTTCTATGAATTTTTAAATGTGGCCTTTCTATGCGATTTTCATAAGTTCAAGTAAGGTTTTCAGGTTATGATATATTTCATTTTATTAAAAGTTAGTTACTACCTTTTAATTTGTTTTGAAGTACAGGACATCTTTTAGCTGACATTACATAGAATGCAACTGCATCAAAAGTTGTTAAAAATCACTTTGAAGGAATTTTTAAATGTGGCCTTTCTATGCGATTTTCATAAGTTCAAGTAAGGTCTTTTATATTTGCTTGTGTTAAAAGTTAATTAATTACAAGGTATTCTCTGTTCATCTACGTTTTAATTTGTATGGAAGTACAGGACATCTTTTAGTCGTGCATTATTTGCACTACTTCATCTTAATGGAGAATTCCGTTTGCATTGCTAAAGAGCTGTCAATCTGTCGATATGCATCGGGAAATATGCTCATTACAATAATTCCAGTTACTCCATAATTAAGCCTTGGCTCTTAATATAAATACTGAAATATGATACACAGTGTTTTTAATGGACTCTTCACTTTAAAAAGCTGCATGAATCAGCATTAAGTTTACTTTTCCTCGTTGCCTTTTTTTTAACAGTGTTTCTTCGAATGATTTAACTGTTGAAAATTCATTTAGTGCATGTGCAAAATGAGTTAAAAGCAGTTGCGTCGACGACAACTGCAGGGCAATGCGCATAAAATCAATAGCCCAGCACAAGCACACATACACACACACACACACACGCACACGCGCGGCGTGTTGCACTGTCAACAGTCAAGTGGCAGTGCATTAAAATTGTAAACTTGAACAACAAACAAAAGCCACAAACAGAGGCCCGACGCTCACTCGCACGCCTGGATGGGCCACTCGCCAGAGCTGGTCGGGCTTGGGTCGGGTTTGAGTCTGGTCTGGTCTGGTCTGGTGTGTTGAGCTCTGCTCGATTGGCCTGCATATTGCCGCAAGCCACACGGCCCAAAAGCACAAGAACAAGCTGAAGCTGGAGCTGGAGCTGCTGCTGCTGCTGCTGCTGCTGTTGTAACCAGCGACGGGGGTGGGGAGCAGAGCAGAGCAGAGCGACGAACGCGCCGGCAATGTTGCAATTGTGCACATTGGTCGCCTGGTATCCGGCTTATAAGCTGCCAATTTCAAATTGTGCGTCACGTACACGCATAATGGGCAAAAGTAATGAAAACATATGAACAGACACGCAGGGCGAACTGGTGAGGGTGACGGGGGGAGGTGTGGCGGAGGTCTACAAAGGGGAGGCGTCTAAAGTTGATCGGTATGGCCCTGCACGCACTGGGGGCATGCCTTGCACATTTCCAGTAGGCAGTTGCAATGCGATTGCAAATGCACAAAATAATAATTTACAATACGCGCAGTTCAATTACAGCAGCAGCAGCAGCAGCAGCGGCAGCAGCAACTGCATCTGCAACAGCAACTCCTTTGGCTGGGAATCAACGTGCTGCGTATCATTTGGCCACTTGGCTCATTTGCTGCGTTTTTATTTTACATTGCATTGCAGTCATATAATTGATACGCTCTAAGTAATTGGCGCTGACCACGCGAGCAACATCTATGCTGCTGCTGCTGTTGATGTTGCTGCTGCTGTTGCAAGTGAGAGATCAAGCAAATGATTTGTATATCGAGCGATCGATCGATTATATGTCGGACATGCTGGCGACACACAGGACCACCCCACTGTACCTGCCAGACATTCATCGCGCGCCTAATTGCATAGCCAACAGCAGCAACACAAACAGCAACAGCAACAGGAACAACAGCAACACAAGCAGCTTGAATGCATTGTTGCTAAATTTTGTTTATAAATCAAAAGGCATAATGCTTGCCAAGTTGCCGGCGCACATGTTGCTGTTGTTGCTGTGTCGCCAACATGTTGCTGACTGTTGGCGCTACGCTGAAAGCTTTACGTTTGATGTCGCCACATTTTGTGCAGCTTGTTGTTGTTGCTGCTGTTTCTACTAAAACTGCCATTTATAAGCAATTAGGCTTTGATTTTAGTTGCTGTTTGAATGGTTGCTGCTGCTGCGGCTGCTGCTGCTGCTGCTGCGGTCCTGCGAACGCCATTAATGCAGTGTGTAACAAATCATGGCTGCAATTAGTGCGTGTTTATGACTGCCTGCCAGCGGGCCAGATTGACGGTACGAAGGACCACGGCCGGCGCCCTCTCATGGCAAATCGGCTGAGCCATTTCAGCGCTCAATATTTTGTAGTTTTAGCTGTCTGTTAGGCGACTTTTAGCATGTTTAGTGCACCGCACAATTTGCATGCAACGTCGGCAACAATGGCCACTGATGATGGCATCGGCAACCGAGCCCCGTGTCCCATGTCCAGTGTCCAGTGGCGTCAATAATGGCCTGTCGTTTGCCTCCGCTCTCATGGCCATAAACGCCCGCCGGCCATATTGTTAGCCGCATCAGTCGATAGTTGTTTTTACTGCCGCTGCCGCTTGTGCTGCTGCTGCTGTTGCACTAATTGCGCTATCCATGTACAACACACACAAACACTAATACAGATACACATCCTTAATGACATAGATCATGCTAATATAATTATATAGTAGCCGGCAACAAAAGCTGCTCTCATATCATATCATCAAATGTAAAAGAGAACAAATAATCTAGCCGCATTATAGTATTATAGAATTATGCAATTGAGCAGAATAAAAATGCTTGTAAGATGAAAGATGATAGATGCGAGGAGTTGAAAGCAAACTACACAGTTTGGCCTTTTAATTTGCATGCCCAGAATGTAGGTCATTAAATGGTCGTAAGAGTCGTCAAATGAAATGCTTGACGCAGCCGCGAACAAAGCGTTCACGACTTTGCCATTTTCCCAGCATCAATTGGCCCGAAACCCACAAAAAAAAAAAACAAAAAACTTTAAATAATTTCTATATTAAACGAGCATGAGAACAACTTGCACATTTTTGACAGCAATTTTGTGTCCAACAGCGCCCCAAAGCAACAAAAGCCAAAGTGCCCAAATCGTTGATAAGCAATGTGGTTGAAAGAATATCAGCAGTGATATATCAACTGTCTAAGCACTGGACATAAAAAGAAAACAAGAAAAAACAATTAGGCTACGAGTGCCGAAGATTAAATGCCCTTGCTCATCAAAGTTGATAAGATATAGAAAAGATAAACTTTGGTTTAGATATCTCGAAAAGCAAATTGTTTATATGAAATCAAAATTGTATATTTTAATGTATTACAAAATTATAAATATCTCTTGCAAGGGTATAAAAAAAACTGTTGAAACCCGAAACCCGAAAACTGGAAAACCCCAAGCCAAATCGTTGAGTGCTTCTGACGCTTCAGCGCTGCAAGCGGCCAAAAGAAATGCAATTTTTTTGGGCAAAAGGCAACCGCGAATAAGTAGAATACATGGCGAAAGCAAAATGTGCAAAATGATATTCGTCTATGAGGATGGGGATGAGGATGAGGATGATGTTGGCGATGACGATGAGGATGACGATGACGACGCTGCTAAAAATTGTAAAAATGTAAAATGGTAAATGGCGATGCGACCGTCGCGCTGCTTAAAATTCCAAAGCAAATTGCGGGCAACAACGCCAGCAAATGTTGTTGTTGCTGTTGCCGGCAACAACATTCAGCAACATCACAAACATCAATTGACCCTTTGGTGCTTTAGGATCAAGCGTAATAATCGCTAGCATAAAAACGCTTTGCACTCTTGCGCCCAGAACGGAACACAACACACACACACACACACCTATAACAGACTCACACACACACACACACAGAGAACGAAAGGCAAGGAACCTTAACATGGTCGTAACTTGGTCTGTAACTGAGAGCCAAGCGCTGAGATTCGAACCGTGGCATTCGCAGCACATGTGCCCTGTCCCTGGTTCCGACTAGCCAATAGCCAATGGCAATGGCAGCGAATGAAGATGAATCGCCCAAGTCTCAACGCGTTTAATAAAACATTAATTTGGGCATACATCTTATATGCATATACATACATGCATATATATGTATATATCTATATATGTACATATATATGGAGATTTCTATTGGGCCGCCAGCGATGCTTCTTGCTGACAACTGTAATGCATAATCCCATTCTGCAGCGATTACATGCTGAACGCAGCTCTCGAATAAATAGTTCTCTTCGCTGTTACCGTAGATGAAATACCCTTCCAAAAGAATATCAAAAAAATTCCATACTTTTGTCCCACAATTGCTATATCGACTGTATAGCAAAGGCAAAAATATACATCATACTCCATTCCAGTTTTCTGTTATTTATAAATTTAAAGAAAATGTTATCTGTTGTCTTGCAGCTTTCTGTTAATTTTGCAGCAAGAAAATACAGGCCGCTCTATGCGATTCTCATGAATTCAAGTAATGCCTGCAGGTTTTTGGTGATTTCAGTGATATGTGTGTGTCATATTTAAAATCTGTGATTTAAAAAGTTGTGATTTGAAATGTTGTGATTTTTTTTAAGGTAAGTGGCTATCACTCACTCGCTCTTTGTCTCCCTTTCTCTCACTCTCTCTTACTCTCCCTCTCTCTCTCTCTCCCTCTCTCTCTCCCTCTCTCTCTCTCTTTTTTTTACCTCTTTCTTTGTTTTTCGATGTCTTACCATATAACTCTCCAAGTTTACTTTTTTCTCTTTCTTACTCTTTGTCTCTCTTACTCCCTCCCGCTCTCTCGTTTGCTCGCTCTCTCATTTGCTCGATTTTCATCTCTTTTTCATCTCTTTCTTGTATTTTCCCTCTTTCTCTCTCTCTCGCACTTACACTATCGCTCTCTGTCTCGTTCTTACTCTCTCTCCCTCTGTCTCTCGCACTTTCTCTCTCATTCTTACTCTCTCTTTCTTACTCTCTCTCTCTCTTTCTTTTGCTTTCTCGCATTGTCTCTCTCTCTCATTCCCTCTCTCTCTCTTGCTTTCTCTCTCTCTCCTCTCTCTCTCTCTCTATCTCTTTCTTTCTCTCTCTCTCTCTCTCTCTCTCTCTCTCTCTATCTATATCTCTCTAACTCTCTCTCTCTCACTCTCTCTCTCTCTTTCTCTATCTCTCTCTCACTCTCTCTCTCACTCACTCTCTCTCTCACTCTCTCTCTCCCTCTCTCTCTCCCTCTCTCTCTCCCTCTCTCTCTTGCTCCGCTCTCCCTCTCTCGCAAACTCTCTCTCTCTCTCCCCCCTCTCTCTTGCTTCGCTCTCTCTCTCTCTCTCTCGCACTCTCTCTCTCTTTTCTCTCTCTATTCACACTCACTTTCTCTTACGATTTCTCTCATTCTCAGTCTCTCCCTCATATTATCCCTCAACAATACACGCACCCATATGCCCTATACAACCTAATGTAGCGCATCGATAGCTTATTTTGAGTGCTTCACATATAGTGGAATATTTTTTATTTTTCGCCAGAGTTCTTGAACTCTCTTCTTTTTTTTTGTGTTTTGTTATAGCACCCGCCTAAGGGTCAGATTTTGCACGCTGTCATGTGTGCCCTGATCCATGGAGCAGACCCAGTCGCAGTTGCTGGCGGAACGAGTGCAACACGAACTATTTAATGGACTTGCCATGCCAAGCCGGGGCCATGTGAGAAGAAGACATCTGGTTGCACCAGACTATGCCATCTACAATCAACTATCAGTGTGTGTGTGTATGTGAGTGTGTGTGTGTGTGTATGTATGTGTGTGCCCGTTAATCAGCTTTGCTTGCAGGCCTTTCATCAAAGCACAAGCGGCACCCACAACGCAAACCGAAACAGAACAAAACAGATTAAGCATACGACGTGTTGTGCAGTTAGCAGTTATCGTCGAACCCAACTCGAACCCCGAAATGGTCAACTAACGGTCTGGCATGCGTTGACGTTGACTGCGACTCGAGTCTTGCATTGGCTTTAACTGTGGCTTTGGCTTTGGCTGTGGCTTTGGATGTGGCTTTGGCACTGGCGGCAATTGTAATTTATGATTCGCAGCGCACGGCGTCCAAATGATCTATTGGCGCAGTCGCCATCCAAGTCATTTTCTTAAGCGGCGGCGTGCCAGGCTCGTTTTGTGCTGGGGCAGCTATCGTTCGCGTCATCGGCACTTGTTGCATCAGCCGCCTAGCCACATAACAGTTAAAATGATTTTCGCATCGCATGTGGCGGCGCGGATGAGTTGCCGGCCGACAGCCCGACCGCCCCCCAAGGGCCCGACAGTTATAAAGTGCGCCCACTAGTTGGCGGGCGAACTGCATTTGAAGTGACCCAACACCAAATACCAAATACCAAATGCCCCGCCAACGCCGTCGTCGTCGTCGCTGATGTCGATGATTAATGGATTTTCAGTGTTGGCATCGATGGCATAGTAAAAAAAACCGCGGCGCTCATAAATAAACAAGAATGCGCGTTGCATTCGCAAAAAACAAGCGAAAGGTGGAGCACGACCACGACCACGACCACGGCACGGCCTATTGACGCCTCTGAGGGGTGCTGAGGGGAAATTGTCGTGAGACGTGGGTGCGTATTTATCATTGGTAAACTTTATTCTTTACATTTACATACAACTTGTTTAAAATTATGTGTCCAGTTTGACATGGATTCCACTTGAGAGCAAAGGTAGCAATGCGATAAATCGTATCACAGGGATCTTGATCTTGGTAGATCAAGAGTCCCGTGCAAGGATCCGATGTGTCGACAAAATACCTTTAAGCGTTTACAATACAAATATATGCGTGTATATGTTAATCGTAATTGAAACTGTATATAGAAATGATTTGCATTAATATGAACTACGTAAATTTTAAACTAAACTGGCTACTTTAGGTTACGATAGCTGGCGTCGATGTTTCGCCATCCAGAAGTGTTCAATTGGTGTCTGCAGATCTCGAGAATGTACAAATACGAACTGACAGAGCATGTGTTTTCTGAGTGTGTGTTTGTGTTTGTGTGTGTGTGTCAATAAAAACTAGAACTATTACTTCTTCTTCGGCTCTGCTGCAGCCTTCTCCTGCTGATGCTGATGCTGCTCCCGCTGCCGCTGCCGTTGCTCTGTCTGCGGATGATCGGCGCGGCTGCTCCTCTGCGGTTCTGCCAAGGGCGCTGACTATAATGGCGGCGGCTCGTAGTGGAAACCAGGATTGTTGAACTTGAAGCGCGCGATCTCAAACTGCAGTGTCTCGTAGTTGATGTCCGCCAACCGCTTCAACTGATGCGCAATCTCCTGCGCATCCAGGCCGCTCAAAGCGGCGCTCAGCGTCGTGCCTTGTCCTTCGTGGTGAATCTTTGTATTGTGCAGCGTCGGCAGCGATCCGCTCGTTTGTATGGCCGTATAAGAGCGCGGCGCATTCTTCACTGTAAACACAGGCAAAAGCATGTTAAGAAGAGCAACATCAAACAACAAATCCTGTCGAGCTTAGCACTCACCTTCGTAGATGACCTGATCTCGTCGTAACCTCTTCACGGGCAGCTCGCCGTTGATGAGTTTGGTGCCGCTGCTGGAGCCGGCCGAGTGTAAATTGGGTGTGCACACAAACTTGACGGGCTCCACTGGCGGCTCTGGGTGGTCGTGTTCCTCCTCCACGTAGGTTGAGTTGTCCACTACAATGGTCCGATAGCCGCCGCCGCTTGTGTTCACTGCCGTCGTGCCGCCAACGTTGGTTTCAATGCCGCCGCCTGCCTCATGCATGTTCTCATCAGTGAGATCCTCCTGATCGACATGCTCCTCGACCATCTCGTCCTCGTCCACCTCATCATTGATGGCCTCCTCAACGGCCGCTTGTAGCTCTTTCTGAAACGATGCCGACGTGCGCTGGCCCAACTCCTCCATATCGTCATCCTGATCGTCCTTCTCCGACTTTAGATTCATCAGTGTCTCCCCAGAGCCCGGCACCTTGCCGAACAAATTGAGTGCTCGCGTCTCCAGTGACGACATTGATATGTCCTTTTCGCTCGACATGAGGCTGCGTCTGTACTTGCACCGCGTCGTGTTCTTCCAGTCGTTTAGGCGCTGCAACAAATGTGCGCGTCATTTGCCGCCAATAATCGCATAACCTCCCCTTCCCTACCGCCGCCCGCGGCGAAAGAATCACACGAAACGGACCCACACGGGGCTTTTGGGGAAACACTCACCTTGCGCCATTCCTCCGCTGTTAGCGTGGGTCCCGAACTGCATTTATTGAGCCTGTCGGATAGCTCTTTCCATTTTCTGGTCAAATAATTCAGATCATAATCGCGCGGCACGCGTCCACTGGCAAAAATTGGGTCGCTCTCCATTAGCTCGATGTACATTTGGTACTGCTCCGAGGAGGTGCGCTTTTTACGTCGGTCCATTTTTGGCAACTTTAAATTGCACTAATTGTCAACAAAAACTGTTTTTCCCACCGAAAACTGCACTTAAAACACGAAAAATTGAAATCGACGCCACCAAATGCAAACAATTTTTACGCGATATGTATTTTTTAGTGCATTTTCTGTACCGATGGGCAGGGCTGCTCTTAGTGGTCTATCGATAGTGCAGTTGTTGTCACGCAATATTTCTCAGCGTACGTTAGCGCTGAGCGCAATATGCTGACCACGGTGGATAAGAACATATCTCACATGTGAATGTTTTTGCATAGTTAAATTTGTAATCGAAAGCAAATTAACAGCCTTAAATTTACTAAAATATTGCTTACATACGTAAGATCTTATTTCGTGCCGTTATGCGAATAATTATCAAAGCATTTATTTCACGGCATCGCGCTGCACTTAACTATCGATAGCCGGAAGTGCTGCCCAGCAACACAACAATGCTACCTATAAACACAGCAAATAGTTACTGAGTGAATACAGCAAATTATTTTCCGTCAACTTTGAAGCTAAAAAAAATTAATTGGATTGTCAAATAGAAACATTTCGCAAGTGGTAAATTGCAGCTTATAAGGCTGGCAATCAAATGCGCTACTGCTGCAGAACGGCAGTGCACGAATTTATATAATAAAAACCATGCAAAAAAAAGACGCATGTTCAGTAATTCTACGGCAAAACCAGATGATAACCAAGCGAGAGAGCGAATGAGCGAGACGGGGCGACGCGAGTAGAGACAACGAAACCCGAAGCGGGTGCGACACTAAATTCGAGTCCATTTAATTCCAGTTCCAGGAGAACTTTCATACTTTTTTTTAAATAAATAGGCACTCAGTGCCTCAAACACACACAAACTCACACACAGACACACACCCACACACAATAATGGCCGAGTCGCTGCTGATTGAAGAGGCGCCTCCTTACTTGGAGGATGTCGGAGCTTCTGTTATTGTTCAGCCGGCCACAGCTGATGGGGGCGGCGGCGTCGGGGGAGCTGTCGGCACACTGCCAGCTGCAGCCATACAGTTCGCAGATCTGACCGAGAGCGGCAGCGAGAGTGGCGACGAGGTCAGCGCCGAGCAACAGCAGCAGCAAGAGAGCGGCTCCTCCGGCACTGGACACAACACGCCCACCGCACGTTCCTCACCGCCACCCAACTGTGCCATCTGCCTGTCCCGCTGCAGGCGCAAATGTTTCACTGACTCGTGCATGCATCAGTTCTGCTTCAAGTGTCTGTGCGAGTGGAGCAAGGTGAGTGAGAGCTCGAATGTCAGTCCGGGCACAGTACTTATCAATGAATTCCCTTTTGCAGATCAAGCCGGAATGCCCGCTATGCAAGCAGCCCTTCAAGACCATCATACACAATGTGCGCACCCTGGACGATTACGATCGCTATCCGGTGCAGTCCAGCACGCCGGAGCACTCGGCGCTCAGCTTTCACATTGTCAACATACGACGCCAGCGGTACATGGTGCAGAACCAGGCAGTGATGACCAACGAGATCGATGCCGTGGCCACCGATGAGTCGCAGGATGGCTCCGTCAATGCTCAACCGTCGCGCATGCATGCGCCCTTCAATCGCTTCGAGCCGTACCGCATGGAGCTGCTGAATTTCTATCGCCACGACCAGGATGCCGGCGGCTCTGGCTCGCTTAGCCAGCTTTGGCGTCGCTACGTCTACGATCGCAAGTTGTACGCGCTGCCCGTCAGCGACAGCCTCACCGGACACTTTCGGGAGTGGAGCGCCCGCTTCTACAGGTGAGTGGAGAGCCATGTGGACCTCATCCACAAGCCAAGCTAATCTATAATCCGTCTATTGCAGAGATAATCCCGCACAGATGCATCGCCTGATGCCGTGGATAAACCGGGATATTGTGTGCCTGTTGCGCAACTCGCCGCAGAACGTGAGCGAGGTGATGCAGCTGATGCACGACATTCTGCCGATGATCAACATACCGACCCGCACATTCCGGCGACGCCTGTCGCCGTTTCTGGGCGAGCGCACCAATCACTTTATCCACGAGCTGTTCAACTTTGCCCGTTCGCCGTACGACATGATTGGCTACGATCGCGTTGTGCAGTACTCGGCGCGTGTCGCCGAAGAGGTGGAAGTGGATCTGCTTGACCTGGTGTCCACCAACGATGGCAGCGCACCAGCACCAGCGGATGCCAATGCCAATGGCAGCGGCAACGGTGACAGCACCGAGGCGAATGCCAGTGCGGAGTCGTCCAGCGAATGGAGCCGCTTGCCACGACCATCGACCAGTGTGATTGTGACAAATCCCAGTGCAACACATTCCTTCAGCGTCACCATGGCCACCGATGGGAGCGAGCTGCCGGGAATCTCCATACGGCGCACCACCACCTCGAATGTGGGCTCCCAGACGGTGGCCATCAATCTGAGCATGCGTCGTCCCGCCAACGAGGTCATCGAGATCGACGACGGCGACGCCGCTGCCAATGCCGAGGTGGCCGCCATCAATGATGGCAGCAATCAGACCGGTCGCCGCCAAGCGGGCGCCAGTCTGCCCATCACCGCCCACATTGAGCTCCAGAGCAGCGATTGCAGCAACAGCAGCGATGAGGACGAATGCGTTTTCGTGCTGGAGCGGAAGCCGCCGCATTTGCGCACGCCGGAACTGGTCAGCCTGGACTCGAACAGCGACTCTGATGTTGTCTTTGTCGATGAACAGAAACCGAGCTCGCCGCCCAGAGCAGCTGCTGCCGACGGCGACGAACAGGCAAAGGATGCGGGCGCCGTGACTGCTGCTGCAGCTTCTGCCGCCGCCGCGACCGGCTTGCCCAGCGAGCTATTTATGGGGCCCAGCACGAGCACAGGTGTGTGCTCCACCTCGGGCAAACACTGGAAGACAGTGCTGGAGGAGGCGCGACGTCAGGATCTGATGCGTCTGCGCAGCGGTCTGGCCAAACGGAACGTGACACGCGCTCAACAACGCAGGCTGCCAACGACGTGCACGCACAGCAACAGCAACAGCAGCAATGCCACAATCTGGACAGACACCAGCGCGAGCAGCAGCAGCGACGACTCCTTTGTGGAGGTCAGGCGCCGAAAGAGGTCGCGCAAAGTCAAGACGCGCAAGGTGTCAGCCGTTAACAAATCAAAGAATCGGATCAAAAGTAAACGGCGCAGAACGCAGCTGTCGGAGACTGAGGATAGGACGCAGGACTTGCGCGTGGACAGCAGCAGCAGCAACCACAGCTGGAACAATAGCAATAACAACAGCAACAACAACAACAGCAGCAGCGGCAGCAGCACTGATGGAAGTAGCGAGGAGGCCGCAAGCAGCGACAGCAGCGATGCAGCTGGTGCGTAATATATTCAATGTATTCACAGAAGATTCTAAAAAGAACCCATTCCTTTTGCAGGCAACGTCGAGAGGAACGCGATGAGCAGCAGCAGCAGCAGCGAGGACAGCACACTAAACATGTTGTTGAGCACACTGCGCGCCTCGTTGAAAGCGGAGAAGGTTGGCGGCGACGAGAAGAAGCCGAACAAACGAAAATTAAAGGAGGAAGTAGAGGTGGGTGTGCAGGCGGATGCGAGGCAGATGGAACCGGAGCAGGTCCAGCACACTGGACTGTCGACGGTGGCCAACACTGAGAGCAGCGCTGCAAAGCGGCGACGAAGCCGCAGCTTTAGCAACAGTAACAGCAACAGCAATCTATCCAGTCACAACAGCAACAGCGTGGCCAGCACAATGGCCAGTCACTGCAACACCATGTCCAGCTCCTCAGCGCTGAGTCTGGGACTGACCAGCACAGAGGCGAATGCGCCGCTGACGCAGCCGCTGTCCGTGATGCACGCCGTGGCCAATTCGCTCCTTGAGCTCTCCAATATGGCAGGCACTGGTCTGCTCAATGAGCAGTCCGACCAGGGCGTGGAGGACACCATCGACTATTTTCACAATACTCTGCCCAGCGCGCAGCGTGCCGATGATGAAGATGCGCAGTTGGGCAACTACTCGGATGCCAGCAACAATGACTTTGTCATCGATGTGGTCAGAGATGCGAACAGCAGCGTTCAGTCCGTCGAGTCCGTCGATGCCAATGAGATCAACGTGCATGAGGAGCAGGAGGAGGAGCCAGATGATATCAACGAGCCCAAGCAGGAGAACGAAGATGAGTCTGATGACGACGATGAGGATGAAGAGGATGAGGAGGAGGACAATGATGCGACCGACGATGCCGAAGAATCGCCAATTCCTGACTCAGAGGCCAGCGACTCGGATTAGGCTACAAACGGATGCCTACTTAGACGCCTTGCCGCTTGCTTAAGCACGCACTGTTTTTTATGAGTTTTTTTAATAGCTGTTTTTACTAATCGTGTGACGTCGTTTTAACAATTGGCCGCCCACAACTTTCCTTAAATATGGATCATCTTGTTGACTATACTAAAAAAAAAACAAAAAACACAAAATACTATTTAATTGTAGACTTTAATGTTAGCCACACCCAAAACTCTATGATAAGCACAGCCCCAGACCCAAAATTGATTGTATTTTCAGACCTAGGGTTGATCTTAAGCTTTTAAGTTGTACATACACACATATAGATATATATATATATAAAAAATCTAGTATACACATCGATTGTATAACATGAGTCCGCTGATTGCATGACCCCACAACCCACCCAAATCCCACAACACATCCAGACAAACATAGACACACACACATCTTAATCCCAAGAAAAGATATAATAATCACATCTGATCTGCTCGCATGCGTAAAATTAATTGTAAATGTTTGTACTTAGATAAGTTGTCATATAACATACATATATCTATATAAATATATATATATATTTACATGCAATTACATGAAGATACATGTATATCGTAATATTTTTAAGATTAGTTTATGAACTTTAATTGCGTAGAACACCGTTTAATCAAAATTCATAGACGTATGCCAAATGCTGAGCATATCCAAAGTTTTTTTTTTTTTTGAATAAACGATGTAGCCGGTTAATTAGTTTATCAGAAATGCAATAATTGTAAAAATTTGAAATAAGACAAACGCGATTTTGATTAAAATGTCTATATACGTATATATATACAAATATGAAGTGTATGTCAAAAATCATGTTGAAGTCTATACCGATGTTGCAGCTAAAGAGTAAACAGATATTAAGAATACTATTTCTGTATAAAAAAAGTTCACGTAGTTAATAAAAATAATACTACTGTGAATCAGCTTTATTGCAAGTATGATTCAAAGCATATATTTATTTTGTATTTTAAAAATCTATACTGATATTGAATTTAAGATTCGTCAGCAGCTTGCTTAGCTTTATTTTTTCAAATCAACCTTTTTAACTGCAGTAGTTGCATTATTATTATAAACAATCAGTCAAATCTGACGATGTCTATAAACAAATCGTTGAATGTCCAAAAAAATATTTGTCTTCTGTCTGTGGAAAACAGTTCAGTTCGGGGTGTCTCTGCGAACGCAATTCTTCAATTGCCTTTTTGACAGCCATACGTTATAGCAATATGTTCTTAATCAAAATCTGGTCAGTCATTAGAAATAGTTGAAAACAAATTATTGTATATATAGGCATTATAGGTAGTCGATTGGATGAGTAATCTACTTGATTCATTGAAACTCTTAGTAAATTATACTTACTCTCTGGTAAAGGGTAAGAGTTAGTTATATTTCAAAATGTCATATCTGTAAGCGTTATCGATATCAACGATATCGATAGCGATAAGGCCGTGAGGCAACTGACATATCTCTGTCGCATATACCAAAGCTACAAGCCTGGACGTACCGGTTTAGAAGTAAAGTTCTTTGAGATTTGGTAAGAATTTTAATTAATTAAGCCAAAAATGATTGTGGACTATTTGGACACACTCACACACAAACAAGTGAAGTTACGCTCGCTTGAAACAATGTGGAATCGAAACATGAGCAGCTTCAGACTGCAGCAGACTGTCATTTGTGTTGTGATATTTCTCGTCTGCCTTTTTGCTAATTAACAGGCGACAGTTAATTTAAAAATTGAAACCTTCACACAATGGGCTCTCGCTATATGGTCTATTGGCGTGTCTACGTCTATGCGAACGATCTGTACTCGCTGCCGGAACGCGGGGCGCGCAGCTTTCGAGATTGGAGCCCGCTGACGTTCAGGTAATGTCGCATATTTTCCTTATTTTTAATTATATTATAATTATAATGCATGTTTAACATTCGCAGACGCAACTCGGATGAGGTGCATCGCCTGTTGAATTTCGCCAATCGCGACTTGTCCGTCCTTTTGCGCCACGTGCAAACGGATGTGCTGAGTGTGTTCGATGTGCTCTTGGAGCTGCTGCTGGATGTGAGCATGAGGAGCGTGGAGTTTAGCGCCACGCTGGCCGCCTATCTGGGACCCCGGACCAATCACTTTGTCCACGAACTGATCAACTTTGCGCGCTCGCCCTACGACGATCTGATCAGCTATGACTGCAATGTCCAGTACCGGTTGAGGCCGGGTGCGGATGCTTCTCTGCTCATAATGCCGGGTGTGCATGGCTTTGTCGACTTCTCGATGTGCGTGGACAAGGATGAGTGCATCAGCTTCTCGGCGGATATCGATTTGTGCGACGAGGATCCCGACGAGATCGATGAGCTGACCGATCTGGGCGATCTGAATGCACCGCTGCTGCCCGAGCTGCGTCGCCTGCTCGCCGAGCGCAGCTCAGCCAGCGCCCAGCAGTCCCAGGCGCAGGGCCAGCGTCTCAGCCAGCCGGCGGCGGGCCAGGCGCAGAGCGATCTCACGGCTCAGGCGCCGGCGGCCGCGTCCACCTCGAACATGATGGCCAATGAAATTGGCCTCGATGTGGCCATTGAGCGCAGCATGCTGGACAGACTCGGCTCCGAATACTTCATACCCAGACGCACCCAGCAAATGCTATCCTATCTCAGCTTAGGCGGCGTGGCGGCTGCCGCTGCAGCTCCCGCGGCGCAAACATCAGCAGCTGTCAATGTGGGTCTCCGAGCTGCTCTCAGATCGGCGCCCAGGCCGAGAAGCTCCAGTGTGGCGCCCAAGCGGCGACGAACCGCGAATCGCGATCTCGAGCGTTAAATGTCAGACAAGATTATACGCACACACCAACGCACACACACACAACAACACACCAATACACACACACACGTACAAATGCAATTTGGGCACGTGGCGCGTTGCCCTCTTGTGTATTATTATGCACATCTATAACAAATAAAAGAAAGGAGCTTAACGAATGTTGAATAACAAAAGAACAAGAGGGAAAGTGTTAAAAGTTTGCCGCCATCAAATATTGATAACCGTTAACGGTTAACGGATAACTGAAAAAGGGATCGCTCATCAATAAGGACATGCCAACGAAATTGCGTGCCAAATATGCCTTTGACGTATATTTGCCGTAGTCCTTTGTCTCAATGCCACCAACCACCGTCCGCCGTCCACCGTCCACCCTTGTGCCGCAGCACAGAAAAGGTAACCAAGCGCAGTGCCCGCTTTCCCCTGCAGTCCGCCCGTCGGTCCTGCAGGACGAGCCTACAATGGCGCCTGGCGGCGCATGAAAAATTGAATTACACGCACTTTTGCGCATAAACGGGAGCCAAGTAAAATTGAACAACAACCAGCAACAAAATGTCGAGTGAAAAATGCGGCCGCTTTGGTTTTAGAGTGTAAGCGCGTAGGGCGTAGGGGATGGGGTTTGAGGGGGGTTGGGCGTTTTGTGGTAGCAAATTTATGGGCAGCAAATTGAGTTAAGTCCTACGCTTTGGCATGAAAAAGGGATAATGTAATTGTCTCCGGGTACACAATGTAATTCAATGCATATTTAATATTTTGATTTTTCAGGTATGCCGAGGCAATAAGAGGCATATCAAACGAAGTTGATAACATCTGGAAAACTGAACTTGGTAAACCAACCTTTGCTAATAATAGTTTCTCTCTGCCTCTCTCTCTCTCTCTTTTTCTAGGTATCAAATCGAAGAAACTCGACTTCAATCCCTCAGCTTGGGTAAACTTGGGGTCGCTTGGTATAGATGTCATTACGGGCACGCCAGCATTTGCTGCTCGGCTCGCAAACTAATTTGCGTAATGTTGACGAAAAACTTTCGATTTGACTTGCCGACTCCGCCCAGTTGTCCAATTGACAGACACGCCCGCGCCAACTTTGGCGAGCCAAGAAATAAAACCGAAATGCTTCAAACTTTTTCAATACCCTGTACGCCACGAGCGCAAAACGAAGAAAAATCACCAACACTATCCGGTTCGAGAAAAGTTGCGGTCAAATGAGCAGACAAAGTGGGTAAGACAGAGAAATAGTTTTCCATTTCCATAAATGACTGATAAGCAGAAGATATAGATATAGATAAAAGATGTTGGTGAGTTTGATAATGCCAAGAAAGCAGAAAATTGGTCTAAGCTTTATAATATATATTTATATGTCAGTATTTATTTTGACAATGGTTATTGAAATATTGAAAACTCGAACCTAAAAAAACAAATTTTTTTCTTTTTAAAATATAACAAAATTTTTTTTTATATGTAAAAAACAAAATTGTTTGACTTAAATCTTGGTTAGATAATGCCTCACAATTAAACGTATTTTAATTGTACCTTGTAAAACTTATATATATAAAAAAAGTTTGTTTTAAATTCTACAAGTTGAAAAAAAAATACGTTTTATAGTCAGGAATTATATTACGACGATTTAAGTGAAGCAATTTTATTTATTACATTTAAAATAACAATTTTGTTATAATTCAATATTATATTATTATTTTTTTTTATACAGAAGTAACTAGTTACAGGGTATTTTTTAGCCTATTACTTAAATAATGTTTTTGTGTGTGTATTTTTTTTTTTTTTGCTTAAGAAGTTTTCCGTTGCATTTGCAGCTGCTGCTGCTGCTGCTGCAGGCGAACACTGTTTGTACGTGCGGTGGGTGGGGGAGGTTGGGAGAGGCGTTTGCGGGTGTTGTCGGTTTTGGGAATCAAATTGCCAAGTCAGAAAAGTTGGCGAGAGATTTGAGATTTAAGTTTGAGTTGCAAATTACGATGGCGGCTGAATTAAACGAGCCAGATATTAAGCATACGCACCGTTTCACTTGTCGGCCTTTAACGCACTTGCATAAATCAGGCGCCGCACAATTGACGCCAACAAATGCAATAATCGGCGCCTTAATGTGCGTTTTATGAAAATCAGACTCGGAACAGTCCATGAATTATAGCAGTTGATATATGCGAACTATGGAGCATAGATATTGCTGACTCTTGCCGAGCCAAAGCTCTTGGCCGATATGCCAGAAGGGGGAATGGGTGGGGGCGGGGCGCAGAGTTATGGCGCATAAATGTTTAATGCGGCAGCATTTTTGGGCTTATCTTAAATTGGGCGCGCGGCAAGCGGCAACAAAAAAAAATTAAAATAATTGCCACATTTGCCGCAGCGGGCAATTAATCAAAAGCCACAATGATATGCGGCACGGCGGCTCGGCAATTATGTAGCATGCATGCGAGCGGTGCCGATGGTGCGTGGCTGAACCTGTGTGTAACCACATTCTGGTAGCCGTTTAACACTAATGAAGGGCTGATGGTGTTGCCTATGGCAACGTTGTCGTTGCCTGATTTGATTTATGCCCTGGCATTTTTCCACCTGAATTCAAAGCCAGCTTCTTTTTTTTTCGCGGCAGCAGAGCAAGCGTCGATATCCCGCTGTGTGTGTCCTGATACCTGCCACCATTTGGCTCGCACCACTCACCGCCACTTCTTGGCCATGTGTCAGTTTCATTTCTGCTTAGATTTCCGCCCGCGACACTTTTGCCTGCAGTCGCGTTGCGTCTTGTTGCCATTTGCCAACAGTAATGTTGCCGCACAGCGTGGCACGTTCTCAGTTTGGTTTCCATTACATTGCAACGGAAGCCGGATGTTGAAATTGTTGAGCTTCTTCAACATCTCCATCTAGCACTCTCTCCCGTCCCCTCTTCTCCGTTTGTCCCATGTGGTAAGCTGCTTACGATGAAGTTGGCCAACGCCTGGCAACATCAAGGAAATTGCCATGGATACGTTGTGGCAGCCACGTCCGTAATTGCACAGCATGCGAAACCCAATCGCGGCATCCTTTAAATGTTCAATCAAAACTTAACTGGGAGCAACAGCAATGACTCAATTTACGCGCTGCACAACGACTGCCAAATACAAATCCAAAATTTCCACATCCCACACCAGCCCCATCCTTAAACTGAAGGCGAACTTTCAAATGCCAAATGCTAAAAAAAACATTCGCACAGCGAAAAGATATCAACGAGGGCGACTTGCTGGAAATTCAGCTGAATTTGCAAAAGTATCTGCCATGGTCATAAAAATGCGTGAGAGTCCGGATGCAGTTGCAACAACAAGGACGACGGGCAAGCAGCAAGCAGCATCAACGAGCACTTAAAAAGTTGCGGTCGTTACAAGTGCAGCACGAAAGCGGGGTGGTGCTGCGGGAGGGGGAGCGTGGACTGAGCCGGTCAATCGTCGTGTTCAATGCTATCGCAAATCGAATTTGATAAGCAAGAAAATAAATAAAACTTAAGCAGTGAAAATTTATAGAGCATCGTACGCACTATAAAAGTTAAAGGTGAAAAGCGAATCGGAAAAATGTTTATTGCTCAACGTTCAATTCAATTTAGCAGAATTCATTTAATGCCAGCGCCATCAATTTAAAGCAATATAAAAATTCTATTGTAAATTTAGTTTCCATAAGAGTTTAATATAAATGCAAAATATATATATATTTAATAGTATAAGAAACTAATACACATTAAGCGAAGTAGATCTTATGTTTTTTTAAAACTATCATGGATTGAAGTGTATATATATCTCATGACAAGTAGGATTGTTGCAGTCTGGCGTAACCGATGGTGGAATAGTCGTTCGCTGTATTATAGACGGGCATTATTTGTGAGAAAGGTAAGGAGCATGAAAAATTTCAAAAATTAATTTTTTTAAAACTCCATATATTTTGAATACAGAATCAATCTATAGGACAAATCAGGACGAAAATGCCCTGAAACTTAAAAATCGGTTAACTTTTGACAAAGTTATAGTAGTTGTAAGTATGGGAACTGCGAATCCGAGAGTTTTACATGTCAAAATTTTTGTTAATTTTGGCATGATTTTTGACCAAAAATTTGACCCCCTCAAAATCGACTTTAATGTTGTTTTTTATACTAATTATGACATTTACAATCGATTAAAAGTAAAAATTCGCATTTCTAAATTTTGAAAAAATTTTTTTTTCGAAAATTCACAAGGGGGAGTACATGATATTTTGACAAAAAAATTGGAAAAAATTTTATTTTCAAAAATGCATAAATTTTGAATGTAGAATACATCTATAGGACAAATCATGATCAAAATGCCCTCAAACGTGAAAATCGGTTGAGTTTTGACAAAGTTATGGGGGTTTGATATATGGGGGTTTGGATCCGAGAGCTTTACATGTCAAAATTTTTGTAAATTTTGACATGATTTTTGACCAAAAATTGGACCCCCTCAAAATCGACTTTAATGTTGTTTTTTATGCTATTTATGACAAATAAAATCGATTGAAATCAAAAATTCGCAAATCTAAATTTTGAAAAAATTTTTTTTTCGAAAATTCACAAGGGGGGGTACATGATATTTTGACAAAAAAATTGGAAAATTTTTTTTTTCAAAAATCCATAAATTTTAAATGTAGAATCAATCTATAGGACAAATCATGACCAAAATGTCCTCAAACGTGAAAATCGGTTCAGTTTTGACAAAGTTATGGGAGTTTGATATATGGGAACTATGGATCCTAGAGCTTTACATGTAAAAATTTTTGTCCATGTAACAAAAATTTTCAAAAAAATTATTTTTTTTTAATTAAAATACTTTAAATGCAGAATAAATCTGTAGGACAAATCATGGAAGAAATGCTATCAAACGTGAAAATCGGTTTAGTTTTGAGAAATTAATGGGAATTTGAAAAATTAAGTCTTATGTATAATAGAAGTCAAAACTTGTGCCGATTTTTATAGGAGCACGAGTATATATTGTATATATATTTCAAGTTTCAAGTCTCTTTAAGCGCAATGAAAACATTAGCTTTGTCAACGAGTATAAAATAAAATTGAGAAAAAAAAATTAACAAATTGAATTTCAATATGAAATTGAAATCTTATTCATTATATTGGACTGTCATTAAAATGTTGAAATTCAATCATAAACTGTGTAAACCATCCATATTCAAAATCAATTTCCATTTCAGCGCTCCCGTTTGCTTGCTTTCTTTTCATTTGGGCTTCGGGTGGGATTTTTGGCTTTCAGCCGGCAGGCAGCAACGACTTTTCGTGGTATTATAAATGTGTGTGTCATAAATCTACACATGAAATTTTTTGCGATTGCCGTTAAAAATCATGCTACATATTTATCAGTAGGCGTCGTCAGCAGCAGCAGCCAGCAGCGTCATGAGGTGCTGCCAGACACTTATCAGCAGCGTCATCGCCATCATCGGAGCTGAAGGAGCAGCAGCAGGAGCTGGAGTTGGAGCAGCCACCTCATCGAAGTCCTGCCGCATACACATGTTACGCAGCTGCCGCTGCTGCTGCTTCACGCTGGCATTTTATAGGTCTTTCCACGGAGATGAACTTTTTGGCAACAAATACGCTGCGGGGCCCTTGTGGCAAACAAAGTTTTCTTGCTGTGTACGTGTGTGTGCGTGTGCGTGTGTGTGTGCGTTTCTCTGTCACTTGGGGGCGACAAAAATTCGGTAATTTGTGCCTGAAGGTTAAATGTTAATGTCCACCATTACGGCACATTTGACGTTTGTTTTATAACCAAAAGTTGCTGGCGGGCCCGACGAACGGGTTATGAGCAGGTGCCACGGCGGCAGGGTCCTTTGGTGCGTATACGTAATTTTTAGGGGCTTGCTAATTTGCTGGTCCCCGAAAGCAGCCGCAATATTTGTAGTTTGTTTAGTCAAAAACAGCACAAACAATTTAAAGAGGGGCGGCAGCCGAGCTGCAGCTACTGTTGACAGACGCCGGCGCAAATGTCCTTGCCTCGAGCAGTGGCCACAACTGAAATGGCTCAAAAGCAAACACACACACACACGAACGCACACACACACTGCGGGCCATATTTACGCATGTTGTTCGCCATTAAACAAAAAAAAAGGCAGCGTCGAGTCGCATACTTGCGGCCAGGCCGATGGGTTTTTGTCTTAATGGCAACTGCAAATGCTGCTAATGTTAATTTAAGAAAATACATTTTCCAAATGCACATGTGTATGTTCTGTGTGTGTGTGTGTGTGTGTGTTGTGGCTGGCAACATTTGTGCAATATTATTTGCGGTCAATGTGTTTTGAGCGGCATCGCCTGCGGCTGATCCTTTTAGTTTTGCGGCGAGTGCCTTGAAGCCAATTAATTGCTTGAGCCGGTTGCCAACAACTAATTAAAGAAATATGCGCTTCAAAATAGCCAGCAAGGACTCAGGATGAGCACACACAGGACACACAGCGGTGCTGCTGCTGCTGCTGCTTTTGCTCATGTGGCCGGGTGACGTGCCAAGCAATCAATTAGGCCAGTCAAGGAGCAGACGACTCACACCAAGGACTCCGATTGAGCGTTCAGTTAAGTTTGGTTACCAAAAAGCGTTGCCTACTTGGCACGAGCCTATCGAGTGGCAACAACAACAACAACAACAACAGCAACAATAACGAGATGGCACAGCAACAAGCACAATTAATTACGTACAGCGAGGGTCCTTTGTAGCGCCTTTCATGCCGCCGTTGCCCATGTTTGAACTTGTGTTTATGTTTCTGTCTGAGTTTGCCCAGGACCTCATCCTCGTTCCCGTTCCCGTTCCCCTTCCCTTTCTCGTTTTCGCTTTTGCTCTGGCTTCGGCTCAGCCATATGCTTATGCATGCCTAATTACGACAAATCCTGTTCCCAGCTCTTACTCCTAACAAAGATCGAGGAACAGACAGCGACAGAACAAGCACGCGCAAATGAAGCAGATACACACACACACACACACACACACACACACACACACACACACACACACACATAGTTGATGTGTTTAGGCTTAGGCGTTCATAATTATGAACGTATTTAGAGAAATTGGTTATTATGTTGCTAACGCCATTTGTCTGACAGAAATAGTTTGTATTTGCCAGAGTTTGGCCAGCGAGGGTTGCTCAAAGAATAGCTACGTCACATTTTATAAGAAATTAGCTTGAACTGCTTTTTAATTTCATTTTAAACAAAATATTCTACAATTAATTTCATAATTTATTTAAAATAAATATATAATATAAGATTTAGAGCCACCCTCGCCAATTACTGTTGCTAGGGTCGAAATTGTTAGCTAATTCATTATTATTGCCACTCGACTCTAACAGTTAACTGCCGCATTGTCCCTACAAAGGATCTCCCGTAGCTGGAGCCTCTGCAGCAATTAGCCCAAACTGTGTGTGTGTGTGTGTGTGTGTGTGTGTGTGTGTGTGTGTGTGAACCGATAGATGTCCATTAATAATGCCGGTTTGTGGCGCTCGTTATGCCATCCGCGTCTGCCAATTGGCCATCCATCAATTGTAATTAATCATGCTTCAGGCTAACGATTCCACTTCATATATGCAACAAATTGATGCCGCAATTAGCCACGGCTATAAAACACCAGCTTAGCCCTGTGAGAAAGTCTCACATGTTGCAAGCACAACAATGCAACAATGTCAATGCGAATGCAAATGCTTTTCCCTCTTTAATGCGCATTTAACAACCAAATAAAATATATAAACAGAGAAACAGAGAGAGAGTGCGCTTGGCATCTGGATGACCTAGTCCATCATTACGGACGAGTGCGCCTTGGCGCAAGGCGGACATCATTTGCGACGCGTTGACATCTTGCTGATGCGTATGAAAAGCTAGCAACGCTGTCATAAATTGCCGCAGCAAACACAGCAAAGTGCAGTTGCTGCTTTGTGTGCGGAAAAAACACAACATAAATTCATCAACGCAGATTGACAATAGCCTGTCAACTGGCCAGAAGCAGTTCTTCCGCGAGGGGGAGCGAGGGGGAGCCAACGGAGGTGGAGCTGCGTTAAACAAAAGACAAACAGTTCGAAAATAAACGCAAATGAAGTCCAAGTCCAACCAAACAGGGGCCATTGCCACAAAAAAATAAATACGCACAAGCCACAACGTTGCACACACACCAACACACACCAACACACACCCACACACACACACTGTCGTTTTATTAGCATTGCACGATACGTTTTTCACTTGCAATGCCAAAGGGGAAAAGCTGCTGGGATTATGATATGTCTGCATAAAGGAATCTGGGACAAAAGCACAAGTAGTTCTTCAACTGTAACATAATGCGACTTTTCTCTTTCTCTGTCTTCCTCTCTCTCTCTATCTATCTCTGTTTGTGTTTGACAGAAGAAGCTGTTAAAGTTGTAGATATAAAATGATTGTAAACTGGTATAATGAAAATTACACAGGATTTCATTTTCAAACTAAAACCCACTCTAAGGTATTTGCATAAGGTATTTCTCTGAGCTATTCACTTAAATTATAGTATCCATTTAAAATTTCATTGAGCAAGAAACATAGAAATTCTTATATATAATTTCTAAACTGCAAAGCTACCCAGAAATATCACAGGTACTTGGAAATGCAACATTTAATTTATTGAAATATTCCAGGTATGCCACAATTATCTTTATAATTCTCATTCTTATCTAGTTCCATCAATTGCAATCACATAAAACAATTTACAGAGTATTTCAGCTACGAACACGGAAAACTCTTCTTGTTCATTTTGCATTTTCTTCTTGGAAATTGCAATTTTTTCATTTTTTTGTCTTTTACCTTTCTGCTTTTTATGACTTTTGCCAATTTACCAGGTATTTACCTTGCATTCCTGAGTATTCCCAGCATGTTCTTTGTTCACATTTCATTCAATTATCCTTCCCTTAACCCATTTTCGCTTACTGCAAATTAAACACAGCACAAATGGGATGTTTTTGCCTCCGCATTCCTTCAAATTACAGGGTATTAATACTGCACCTATTTTGTTCTGTAAATGGAGTAAACGAATTCTTTGCGCAGACAATTCAGATTATTTGTGCATATTTTAAACGAATGTATAAACTTGTCGATGCTGCTATATCAATAATTATATAGGTACTCATTTATAAATACACAAAAAGGGGGAAATGATTCATGAATATTTGGACAAAATGCGCGTGGGTTGCACACAGCGAATAACTGTGGGCAGCCAAAACCAGCTGCGAAATATGCAAAGTTAAAGAAATGTCTTAAAAAAATATAATAATTAAAGCTTTTTTGCAGCAGCCTTGTCTGCAGTGCACTGGCGACAATGAAAATTAATAAAATGTCCATTGTAAAAAGATTATATAGAGACTTGAGCGATTTCCACACAGCGGTTCATCGAGCTGTGCGTGTGTGTGTGAAAGTGGACAGGCAACGAAATTCTTTCTATCAATTCGCTGTTCTTCTTGTTGTTGTTTTGCACGATATTTTTATAAAATTCACCTCAGAACGGCTGATCATCAAAGATGTTGCCGCTGGCCGAACAGTGAGAGCCAACATTCATTTTCATTTGTAGCACGCTCGCGAGTGGACGTGTCGCAGTACCCAGTTTTGATATATAGCACAAATATATATATATATATACAGATATATATATATAGTATATATAGAGTGCCTGTAGATCTTACACCTGCCCGCGCAGCGTGTTGTGCGTGCAACTAAACGCAGGACACAGAACGTGTTGCGTGTATCTCGTGTTGCTGAATCGGTGCATAAGTTAGTTTTTGAGATAGTCGAGTGGCAAAACTAGTGGAGTACGCGACGTGCCGCCGAGGCATGCGAATAACTGTGCAAAAGTTATCAAAATTCAAATTATCAAATTGCAGTGCGGCCCAAAAGTGAGTGCAAATTCATTCACAACAGCAACAATAAATGCGAATATTTAATGCTGCAAAAAGCTGCGTTGAATGCGCGCTGATTATGTAAAATATACTTCTATATATATGTATATATATGTATTGAAAATTGCTACAAACTGAAAAAGCTGAAAATGTCACCTGGCTACAGTTGACAGCAGCCACACCCCGCGCCCCTTCCCCCCTGGTCGCCCACATTCGTAAAGAGCTGTCAAAATTATTTTAATTTTCAATGCTGTTGCTGTTGTTGTTGTTGTTATTGTTGTTGATACATCTTGTTTTATTAACACATTTTAAGTTAATCACATTAAAGTATATATAAGAGTAGTATAATTTATTTTTAATTTCGTTTTTGAGTGGCGTTTGTATTTATTTAGTTAGATTGCTCATACGCCGCGTTTGCCGCGTTTTATTTTTAGTTTCGTTCAATCAGCGACATTTTTACTCAATTTTCTGTTTTTCGTTGTTTTATTTGTTTTCGTGTTCTGAGCTTTTTTACACAATTCTATTTTATATTTGCCTTTCGCTTGACGCTTCTGGGCTCGTTTATTAGTTTTACTTTTCCGTTTGCTTTTGTTGCCAATTTCGCGCATCAAAAAATTCTTTTGTCTCTCTTCGCACATTGGCTGTATTTATATATACTTTACCTGTTTCGTTTTTTTTTTATTCACACCTGATTGTTTATGTTGCGTATTTTGTTTGCTTTAACACATTTGATTTTTATTTGCAATTTCGTTTTCATTGTTTGCGCTAACTGCTAAATAAATTCGGCGATTAAATCCCATTTAGGCGGGCGCGCCGCCACAATTGATCGAAAGCACTTATTTTAAGCACCAGCCCCAAAGTATGCAACAGATTTCCACATTTCGGATTGTATTTGCTGTATATGCACATGCTATTTGCCCCCAGTTACCCGCTGTGCCACACGGCGTATGCGTATCGCTTCTGAAGTTCAAGGCCGCCAATAGCGTAATTAAAAATGCAAAATGTGCGGTGAAAATTTAAATAAAATACAAATCAGATCAGAATCAAAGATTGACTTAATTCGAAATCCGCTTTTTGAACTGAAATTGGTTTAGTTTTAAGTTAACGAATTTAAGATATTTTACATTGAAGCGATTGCTACAACTTTTTCAGCAGAAAGATTTCGTTCAGCTGCTTGGCTGTATTCCTGTTTGTCTGCAATTAATCTCAGGATAATGTTGCTCTTTCAATAATTTCTTGAGAATACGGGCAGGCTTAAGCTCGTCATTAAAATGGAATGCTTTTGTGTTTGGCTCACTGCATCTCCCCGAAGGCGCTTTATTAAAACAAAACGAGTAACAACGTTTGAGTCGGGTGTTACCGACTGCGTTGTACACATACCAAATTTGGTGACCTGAGCTTTAAAGTTGTTTTATTGATATATGGCATCAATCAATTCTTTGTCTGCAGCAGATAAGTACGAATATAAAAGACATTGCATCAACTTAATATACTATTTTGCATTCGTGAACGAGTATAAAACAATAATAAGAATGCTTGCAATATTGTTGCAACAGCAAGTGCAACGGGTCGGCAACTGACATAGTGCAACTCGTTAATTAAGCCCGACATTGTGCAATCAAAATACGCAATACGCAACGTATCGCTTATCGGTGGGCTTGCAGCATGTGGCATGAAATGCTTCAAGCATTGTTAAATATGCTGCAAAGACTCACTGCCCTGCGGCGGCAATATTATGCTGCGGCTCTTTTGTGGAAATGCAATTAAATACCATACCGTGTGCGGCTGCAGCTCATAATGATAATGAGCAGGTAAATAATGCCGGCATACGGTAAACGCATGTGCATGCAGTATTCATTGTGAATGCGAAATTGAATCGCCACCCGGCCGGGCTATCATTTGATGTGGTCGCCGTGCACACCTTGGGGGCGAAGGGGTAGACTTTCGTTGGCATCGTTACTAGTCGATTGGCAGCCAAAACTCGAGTGATTAATCATGCAATTTGGCATGCAACATTGTATTTAATGCGTATCTCTATTTTACATTCGCAGCCATCACAGTTAACAGCAGCAGAGCAGGGCCCCAAGGGGCGCCTCGGATACACAACAGGAACAGGAAGTCAAAGCAGAGCGAAAGTAACCCAAAAAGAAGCTGTAAGTACAAAATTTTTTTTAAATTTATATTCTATATTTGCTTTTCTTTTTAGTATATTCATATGAAATGATAGCGATTGTTTTTCTATATAAACACAAAACTAAAAACCTATTAAGGCTTTTTTTGTGAATGTTTAAAGTTAAACAATTACTTTGTATCCGTTAAATGGCAACTTGCCGGGTTTGTTGAAGTTTTCTTTCTGTAGGAAAATGAAAAGTTTTTGCTTTTGCTTTCACTTTGGTTTGGCATTGCTTCAGACTCATTCGACTCCGCGCTGCAGTCTACGAAGTTTCAGCTGGCGCGCATCTTGTGTCTGGCCTTTATTTATAGCCGTTAGTATTTGCAGTTCTATCTTTAGGCATCTGCAGTCTCATGTTGAATTCTGGGCAAACGCATTACGTATTTTTAGCGCCTGTCGCCGTTCCAAGGGTCTCACACATGGATTCGACCTTGAGCCACGCTGTGTTCTTCTCTGCTAAATCCCTTTCGGCTTTGTTCGAGCAGCTGAAATGCGCCACATGGCTGAAAAAAAAACACAAAACGAGAAGCCAATGGACTCCATGCGTGTCAGTTATGCGTCTTTGTTTGCCAGGTTTATTAAATACAACAAAATTTTCGGTTAAATGCGCTGCAGGAATTTTCCGACCAGAAAACGCAATTGAAGATGCAAGCGGAAAATGAAGTTTTCGCTAAAGTATCTACAAGTTGTAATAACTAGGGCGCAATTCAAATAGCCCAATGTGCGTTCCAGTTTTCAATGGAGTTTATTTTTAGGCTTTACAGCGGCCCAAAAAATAAAACACACACAAATACACACACACACACATACGCAGGCACAGTTGCGTTAGATGCTAACGGAAAATGCCGGCAGCTTTATTAATAGGCAGTCATTTGATGACGTCAACGGATACGCAGAGAGGCAGAGAGAAAATCTCTCTCCTCCCAGTGTGTTTGTGTGGTGTGTGTGTTTTAATCAAATGACTTTTTAGCTGTGGGTAGCAATTAACAGCGCTTTCTTGTGGCCTGAAGTCAAAACAAAACAATGTGAAAACTTCATTTCGATTCACACACGTGCAACAAATGTAACTCATTAATGAGCTGCTGTGCATTGCCATAGATACAACACAAATACACACACACACACATACACACACACACCCATGCAATACGACGATGCCAAGAATATCTTTTTGCGTTCGTATTTCGATCGCGCGTTTGTTTGTTTGTATCTCAACATCGCTTCGCTCTATATGTGTGTATATATATAGATACTCTCACACACACACACACACGCAGCGTTGATTTGTATATATTTAAAATATTATACAGTGATCTTTTTTTTTCGCTTTTATGCCGTCGCTTCATGTGCTTGGCAATTTTCACTTGCCTTCAGTCGGTTCTTACATTTCCAATCGAATTCTACGAGGCGCGTTGCGAAAAACCAGCAGCGCTTAAATTTAAATGAAATTATAAAACAAAATTGTGTATAATAAGAATTTAATTAACAATCAAAATCAAAATAAATTACCGCTGTATATATGTAGCAAAAACAAAACAGTTAATGAAAAGTGTACGATAGAATATCTTTAAGATATTTCGAAATATCTTTATTTAATTTCGATATTCAAAAATTTGCAAATTTGTGGAAATTTGAATTAAATTAGCGAACTTTAACATTTATCGTTTTGTGATTTAAAACTTTGGCCAGTTTCCTTATCTAGTCGAGTTTCAAACCATTTGCATTTTATGATTGCCCCTGAGTGCCACTTTGACACAGCAGCAGCAGCAGCCGCAACAGCAGCAGCCGCAACAGCGGCAACAACGTCAAATATTTTCCTTTATCTATTGGTGAGTTTTTCTTTTTTTGGATGCGGGCGGTTTTGCATTTCGCTGGCCCTGCCAAATGTGTGACCCAAATTGTAGCTGCAATTCGGTTTCTCGTTTTTCAATATGTATTTTTGTTTTCAATATTTCGCGGTGCGGTTCAGTTGTTGTTGTTGTTATTGTTGTTGAAATCTATCAACTAGCCGTCGATTTTTTTTTTGTCACTTGCGACAGCTGGCGAATGGTTTTCGACCCATTTAAGAATTGATGAATGGCCAAATTGGAGACGCCAAATTGAAGTAGCTAAAACTGGCACGCGTCCAGGGTCAATAGCTAAGGCGGCGAGTCTTTGAACCCATTTGTAATGAACTCGAAATGTACGCATTTCCGTTTCCGCTAGCCGCTAAACATGCCAGCCGCTTGTCACATAATTGGCTAATTTTAATTACCAAGGTTAATGCTTTCTGCTATAGCATATATACACTCGTGTCTACCGATCTGCAGTTAAAGCAAAACAAAACATTGAGCAACTGTCCCCATCAATCTTGGCGAGGCGAATAAACAAAATGATGCGCTAAGAAAAGTAAATAATAAATATTATTGTTGGATCAGCTACCAGCTGAGCGCTACAAAACGTTGGCTGCGGTTCAGAAAGCGAAATCTATTTATTATTCCAATTATTCAAGTTTATTTGAAACCCTAAGAACTTATATACTCAGATTTCTGACTAAAATGAGGTTTTCTCCAGCTGTTGTCCATAAATCTATAAATATATATATATATTTTGAATATACACAAAATTGAATATCTTATATATAATATATATATGTTCAACAGCTTTTTTTTGTTGTAGTTTCCATTCGAATGGTTTAGTTTTTATTGAGCTGAGATTTTAGCATACATGTTTTTAATGCCTTTATTTATGGAATTGGAAAAATTAAAGCGCTGGCCATTTTAAAGGTCGTAAAATCGCTCCTAAATTGCGAATCCTCCCGTTAGCAGTTTACCAACTTGCCCCACAAAGTTGCCGCTTTCAATGGCTATTCAAAGTGTGCATTGAATGTGCTTTGAAGTAGAAGCAGCAGCAGCAGCAGCTCTGGTCCCGCCCCAGTTCTTTGCTAACCGTCCAAATTTAGTTAAGACCGTGAAGAGGGGGTGAGGGGTGCTACGATATTGTTGGTAGGTTGCTTTGTGTGGCAGTTTCTATTATGCCAGCGCATGCCTTTCATTTAAATCCTTTCCGCACCAATTCCGAGCTGCAATTGCAAAATTAATTTCGCTGCACACACATGTGGCTCGCAGCGGCCACGCCCACTTTGGGAACCGAGTCCGCCGCCGGCCTCAAACCACGCGATTGTCGTACGCACAATTTGAGCGGGCGACAAAATTTCTATTCAATTTGATTTTAAGCGTATTTTCCAGTTAATTGCACGCCACTCGCACGAGTTTCTCAGCAACTAGCCAGGGGAAAGGGGAAAGTGGAAAGTGGAAAATCGACGTGTTGCATACAATGTGAACTTTTGGCCGCATTAAAGCAACGCTTCAAATATTATTCGCAATATAATTGCCCAGCACGACAATTTCAACTCGATGTTTATTTATTTGCTGCAGGAAGTGCAAACTGCAACCGTATACGAAAAGAGAGGGGCGTGGCAGCAGCAGCCCGCTAGCCGCGGTGCTGACGTGGCGTATGCGCAATAAACGAAACTGCACGAAATTGCATTTATTTATATATAGTATAAGGTATAGAGCGAAATATTTTTGGGCGCTTCGCGGGAAATCTGTGTCATTTTTATTATTAAAAGCTGCGCGTTTGCAGCTTATTTTTGGCCAGAAATGATGAAAACTGCAACGGGACTGCCAGAAATGTGTTTAACCAACGCCAGATCCTTGGGGATATTACGCAAAAGTCGCCAGAAAATTGAGTTTTTAATTGTAAATCTCAAATGCTGCTCTGAATGAAAAATATATCTTTTAAATACATTTATGATAATTTTTGTATTTCATAAAAATTAAATATCAATAAAAATATTTAAGAGCATTTCCTAGTCGTGCCAGATTAATGTGATTTAAGATCACAAATATACAAAAGAGATATATATCACAAGATTTCCTCTAATTTTATTTAGATTTTTGCATATTTTGTTTATTTACAAGTTGACTTAAAGGTTTTTTGCCTTGTTTACATCAGTTAACAAATAAATTATACAAATAATCAGATTGTGGCCAAGTCGATTGGCAATCAAAGAGTACTTCGGCGGTAAGCGCTGAAGATGGCTCATAATTAAGCTCAGTTATGGGCAATTAAACTGCTGAACAAGTCGGCATATCGGGTCCATGGACCAAAGTCTATTTACTTTTTCTTGGATCACTTACATTTCTTTTTGTGTTGTGTTGTGTTTGGTTGCTTTGTGTGTGTGTGTGTGAACCGTATTGAGTTCTTTTAAATAAACCGCTTTTAATGAAGCCAGCCATAAGCAGATTTGTGGCTTAGAATATTTGGCCAAGGCCGAGGGTCGCCTCGGCGTCCAACTGGAGCACGCGATTTACGACAATGGCACAGAAATGCTAAATTACGTTGATGCCATCTCTTTTATTTTTGGAGGGGGCGAACCTGTTCTTGTGCTGTTATTCAAATGTGAGAGGACTCGTAATGTTGCAATCCGATTTGGGGGCATCTTATGATGGGCTTAGCGGCGGGCGGAATACGCGAATTTATAATGATATGAATATCAAATTGGCAGGACTTTGTCTCTGCTGCTGCCATCTAATCAAATCAAGTCTAATGACGTCTGATTGAGTTTGCCCACCTCACTCACACACACACCCTCTCTCTCTCTCTCTTTCTAGTGAGCCATGGAACAATTCGAACAGTTGTTGACGTGCTGCGTGTGCCTGGACAGGTATCGCATACCGAAGCTGCTGCCATGCCAGCACTCCTTCTGCATGGAGCCCTGCATGGAGGGCCTCGTCGACTATGTGCGGCGCCAGGTAAGATTAGTTGTCGCATGTAAGCAAAAGCCCATAAATCATAATCACAGTCAAATGCATAAGCCAAGTGTGGGTGTGTATATGTGTGTGTGTCTAACGAAATTTTTGGTTGAATGCGGCGTATTTATTTAGCGACTACGTCACATGCCAAAAGCTGCTTAATAAATCGCTCGGCAAAAGCCCCAAAAATCGCATCGAGGGAAATGAAAACAACATTTTTTGTGTCCAAAGGCAACTCAACATTGTGGAAATGAGTTGAGTTTTCTTTTTTGTTTTTCTTTAACGCAATTTCTTTTCTTCTTATAAATTTTCTCTTGTTGCTTGCGGCGCATTTACGTCGATTTTTGCTGTTTTCTTCGTTTTCTTTTATTTTTAATTTTTTTTTTGCGTTGGCTGCTGTTGAAAAATTATAAAATTTACATATAAAGCAGGCATACTTATCTGTAGACACATGTATATATATAATGAATATGTGTCTACTGCACTACTTATAGACGCCTACGGTGTGTGTGTGTGTGTGTATGTGTGTGTGTGTGTGTGTGTATTTATAAATATATTTTGGCTTTACGCCAGCGACACGCAAATAATTGGTAAGCATGACCATTGTACGCCACACACTGCTGGCCAAATAGGCGTAATGCCAAAAAAACGTTCAACCAAATACCAATAACTGTCTTGTTTAAGCCCGGCCCTAAGGATTTGCCAACACTTTTCGGCCAGGCCACAAAAACAGCAAAGACAGAAATTAAAATAAAAACAAAAACTTGCTCAAGATGCCTGCACTGAAAAATAACTGAAAATTCTGTGAAGGTTTTTAAAGCATGTTACAAAATTGATATATCATATACCCAATCTATATATATATCTCCGACTATAAAGAGTTGTTGGCTGTAAAGCGATAATTGGGATTTACTTACGTCTGATTGCACTTGCAGGTCAAATGCCCCGAATGCCGTGCCGAACATCGTATACCCTACAATGGGGTGCAGGCGTTTCCCACCAATGTCACACTGCAGCGTTTTCTGGAGCTGCACATCGAAATCACCGGCGAACTGCCCGATCCCACATCAGGTAAGTTGCAACCCCGAACTACCCCCAACTACTACCCCGATGGAGAATTTTCCATTGACATAGACAAAACAAAGCGTTTTTATTGAAATTTTCTGTTTATTGCTTTTATCGCTGCAGCGCATAACTGTAACGCATATCCGATGTCCGTCCGGCTCATCGTTTTGTCCGTTTGTCCATCAATTGCAAATTAAAATTGCTGTGCATTGCCAAACGCAAAATTGCAATTTAACATTTGCTGTGCATTTCAGATTAGTTTTCAAAACACAAAAAAAAAAAAAAAATTTGAGTAAAATTTTTAATATGTATATTTTCGTTTGTAAAATGATTTTGTGAACTTTTAATAATTTAGCTAGTCAAATTAAATGGCAAAAATGCCGTTCATAAATTTGTGCTGTGTCCAACTTTAATTAAATTTCTTTTATAGAAGGCAAAAAAGAAACACACACACAATCACAAAGTGAATAAAAAGCAAATGCCATGGTAATAATATTTGGTTTCCAATTAAAAATCAAGCGTTTTATGTATTTTACAAACCAGAACCAGAACGGAGAACAGAGAAAACGCTGCCTCCTTGCTGGCAGCAATTAAAACTAAGCAAAAGCAAATTGATTTTGGGTTGATTTTTTGTGTGTGTGTGTGTGTTGATTTTTTGCTTTTGTTTAAATCATTTGCATTGTGGCCATATTGCGGGATCAGGTTGTAGCCATGACTATGCAAATAACTTGAAACTTGATAGTCACAGCAAATTGCAAACGACAATCAGAAACGACAAGCGACAAAGGACGAAACGACAACCGACACTCATCAGCAAATGCAAATAAGTGTTGAAAGAAAGTGCTGTGAGTATTATGAGTGCCATGAGTATATTCACATTGCTGCAATCAGCATCAGGCAGTTAATAAGCAGACAAAGCTTCGAGTATTTTTGACAATTTTCAACAATTTTTCACAATTGCTATGCAAATGTGTGTGTGTGTGTGTTTGCAGCACCGAGACAAAGGCCAAAAGTTGCTCCTTCTAACAAGTCGATTTTCTACGTTTTTTTTGGGGGGTAAATCTTCAGAAGCCGCGCTGTTATGGATAACTGGATGCCATGATACAAGGACTCGCAATCGCATGTAGTATTTGCAAATTCACTTTTCCATATGATTACACAAGAAAATACAGTCAACTATTGGCGCAGCGAACGAGCTTCAGATAACCTCCTATCTTTTGTATGTATGTATGTGTGTGTGTGTGTGTGTGTGTAAGTTTATTGTTATGCTCAGTGGAGTGAGTGAGGTCGCCAAGATTGGCGAGTTCATCTGGCAATGGTCGGGGCAAGGTTGGCCCAGCAATTGATGCAGAAAAGTTTACTTTCCTCGCTTGCCACTGTGTGTGTGTGACTTTGACTGTGACTGTGACTGTCACTGTGACTGCCATTGTGACTGCGACTGGGACACTGTGAAATGTTTGCATTGTTGGCTGCTCGGCACTCGAGAGTGGTCGGGGAGCTCGTTATTTGCATTTTGCATGGCTGAGACATCGGCATGGCTGAGACAGGATGCAGGATGCCTGCCAACGACACATAAACATTTGGAACACATAGAACAGAGCGCTTAGGTGCAGTTGATTTCCAGCATTTGGCGACACTCTTGAAATCGCATTAGTCCCCAGTAGCAACTGCACCCTCCTTCCCCCCGCATGTTATGCGCTTTTAAGTGCAATCGCTGTCTTGATGCAAAACGCAGTTGCCTTGTTGCTGCCAAACAACAGTGCAAATTGATGGGTTTGGCGGCCTGTCAGCGGCGTTGCTGCTTGCTGCACAGTTGCAACTTGGCATTTGATTGCCGAGTTTAACAACTGGCTGTGCGACAATTTACTGAATGCTTCACATTCTTTTTGTTTGTGTTTTTTTTTTGGTTCGCAAAAATTCGACAATGCTAAACAAGTTGAAAGTTGATCGAACGTGCCTTGAAACAAATGGAATTTCAATTGTTAAACACTTCGTTTTGACATGGAACGTTTTGGAATTGAAATTTGAATGCTCTACACTCAACTTAATCAGCCTCTTAACACAAGAAACGTTTTTGGAATTGGAATTCAACTTAAATTTAACTAATTTCTGTTTCATTCCGTTTGTACCAGGTCAAATAATGGAACGCTGCGGCGTTTGCTCCGAGAAAGCATATTTGTCCCACTGTGCGCACTGCGAGAAAAAGATCTGCGAGGACTGCAAAAGCGCACACATGGACATCCTGCGACGCGAGATTACCCGCTTCAACTCACAGGTGAGCGCAACTATTCATCACTAATTCCAGGATGGTCTGAATCCTTCTGAGTCCTTCTCTTTTCCACTTCCAGATTCGCCGCAGTTTGCATCGATTGCAGGACTCGTTGGCCATCATCGAGAAGAATACGCTGAGTTTGCAGACGAACGCGATCAGCGTGACGGAGGAGATCGATGAGATCTATCGGCGCATTACGAAGGCCATTAAGGACAGATCGGACGGACTGAAGGGCGAAATTGATCGCTATTTGGCCGTGGAGCTGCGCAACCTGACCACGCTGAAGGAGAACCTCGACCTGGAGATCACGAACATCAGCAGCAACTGCGACATCGTCGACAAGTACATGAATGAGACCGTCGAGTGGGACGACTGCGAGCTGATGGACACCAAGGAGATATTCCTGAAGACGGTCGAGTTCCTGCGCCACTTCGAGTACGAGAACAACGATTACAGTCGACGCGTCCGCTTTCTGGTCTCGATCGATCCCAACCAGCTGGTGATGAATCTGGCCACATTCGGCGATCTGAACATTGCGCCCCACTCGACGCCGAGCGGCTCGGTGAGCAGCTCCCACCTGGCGCCGCCGAGCGCCCTTCAGGCCGGCCTGATGCGCTCCAAGAGCGATCATCGCCTGGCGACGCAGTTCCGCCAGCAGGAGGAGCGCGGCGGCTACAACGATGAGCCGGTGCTCGGCGGCCGCAAGTTCGGCGAGCGGCCCCAGCGCAGCGCCAACAACAACAACAGCGATCGCTATGGGGACAATGGACGCTACGGACGGTCCGAGTACGACTACGAAAACGATTACGAGAACGAGCCGGCGGGCCGTGCCGGCAAATCGTCGCGGTTCCGATCGCGCTTCGTGCGCTCCCACCAGAACGAGGACTCGGACAGCGAACAGCAGCAGCAGCAGCGCCAGCAGGAGATCGACAAGCGCAAGGATCGCGTCCTCGACAGCGAGGACGTCTCGCGCGGCCAGCTGAGCGGCATCATACGGCTCAGCGATTGCTCGCGCGTCGTGCAGCGCCTCGCCGACATCGGCAAGGAGAAGAAGGAGAAGAAATCGGACGCAGCGGTCGCCGCCCAGGCGGCCGTCCAGGCAGCCATCCAGGCCCAAAAGGCGGCCATGCAGCGTCAGCAGCAGAAGAGCCAACAGCCAACATCAGCGGCAGCCCCCGACGAGGATGAGCTGGCGCGTCAGAAGCGCAAGAACACAGCGACCGGTGGAGCAGCCACCTCGACGGCAGCCGGCGGCGGCGAGTCGAGCGGCGAGCAGCGACCCAACACGGAGCGGGTGACGGCGTTGAAGCGAGGCGGACAAGGCGGCAGCGAGGATAGCGACAGCAGCAGCGCCAATCAAACGGCGGCGGCATCTCCAGTGCGTACAGCGACGGCGACAGCGCGAGCCGAGGTAAGTGTGAATGAGCCAAATGAAGAAGAAGAAGAAGAAGAAGAAGCTAGCGTGGCCAGTGACAGCAGTGGCAGCAGCGAGACTGAGAGCGAGAGCGAAGCAGAGGCAGAGCCTGAGAGAGAGGAGCAAGAAGAGCAGAAACCGGCTGAGAATCGAGTGGATAACGATTCCAGTTCCGAGTATGAATACGAAGAGGTGACAGCCAGTGAGAGTGAGGAGAGCGAGGGGGAGGGGGAGACGGGCAGGGGAGGGGAAGAAGAAGGGGAGAGTGCACCACCAGTGATAAATGTGGTGCCGCCAGAGAACGAGCTGGCGGACAAGGCGGCCGAAGATGAGAACAATGATCTGATCAGCGACGGGCACAAGGAACAAGAGGCAGCTGCTGAGAGTCAGCTGGAAGAGTACACAGAGGAAGATGAAGAGGAAGAAGATGAGTCTGAAGCTGAGGCAGATCCAACAGCGGTCGCAGCTGCTCAGTCAGAAGAGGAGCATGAGATGGAAGAGGATGAGGATGAGGATGAGGAGGAAGATGAGTATGAAACGGATGATGGCCAGGCCGAGGATTAGGCACAGTCGTCGTCTCGTCACGTTGGCTGCCACTGTGTCGCTGTTTGATTTTTCGGGGGGAACTGCACAGTATTCTGTTCTTAATATTATGTATACGCCATGTTTGCCAAGTGTTTGTTTGTCCAAACTCTTCTTTATTTGTGTTCACTGTTCACACTTTGCCCCGCTCCGTAAGTCTGTAAAAAAAAACGAAACAAAAACAACAAAACTTACTTACTGTTAACCGTTAACTATTTACCTGTTACCTTTTTTACCTGTTTACCTTTGACCTTTACGCTAACAAAATGCCAAAACTGAATTGTTCCCTTATTATTTTATTTTATTTTTTTTTTTTTTGTTGTTGTTTTGTTTTATGTGTTAAGCTAAGTTTCATTTATTTATTTGATTTCATTCACGTTTCTGTCTTGTGAGCGCCTTTCATTTTAATGCTGTTTTGGGTCAAACCTTTTCAACAATCAACTCCTAATCGACTAATGTGCTAAAAGAAGAAGAAAAAAAAATAATAAATATATATATATATATATTGCAATTCGGCTAAGCCGAACCCCGCATTCACTTAACAAAAAAAAAAAATTTTTTTTCGAAATTTAACTAAAATGCGAAAGCAGAATTTAATGTTTAGGGAAAGTTTCGACCCAAGGCAGGGACATCAGAAATTATGAATTGTACAAATTGATTTCGTAGTAATTTAACATCGATTACCTTGTCGTTTAATGCTTAGTTAGAGACTGCAAAAACAAAAAAAAGTTACAAATAAAACACACAATTTTATGTGAAACCAACAAAAAAAAAAACAAAACAAAAAAAACAAACCTCGAGTAATTTTTGTTACGTATATTTTGCATTTCTCTCTCTCTTCTCTCTCTTTTTTTATGTGTTTCTACTTTATTTTTTTTTTTGTTTGCAAGTGGACAAACGATGTGGTAGTGATGTTAATTTGCTTAAACCTAACTAAATACCTCTATTCGATTTTGGCCGGCAACAAAGAAAACAGCTAAATAAAACCTCCAAAAAACCGCCAAAACGAACAAATTACATTTCTCCCGCTATCTATTTCTATTTTTTATTTTGATTTGGATATTTATTATTTTTGCGTTTTTTCCATTCTCACAAATTTCTGATGTCCGTTGTATATATATATCTATTAGCTGTTGTGTGCGTGTGTGTGTGTGTGTGTGTGTTCGGATATTCCATCTTTTCGCCCACAGCCTGCATCACATTGTTGTCGCCACAGCTCGTGGCAAGTTCAATGGGAACATTTCAATCATGACTGTCAGCGTTGCTGCTTCCGTCAGTTTAACAACGTATTCATTTTCCGTTCAGTGCGTGTGTGTGTGTGTGTGTGTGTGTGTGTGTGACATATGCGCACTTGCTGCATATTTGTCTTGTTTTGTTATCAACTATTTTTGGCATTTTTTTCTGTGTGTGCACAAATATGAAAAGGTGGCTCAATACATTTCGGAAATATCCCCAAAACACAAAGCAAATTTAATCGAATGAAAAGTGTGTAAAATGCAAAAGATTTGATCAACTTTTGAAAATGTTTCGCAAATGTTTCGAGCTGCCTTCGCAAGCGCCAATAAAAAACGGGAAAAATGAAAATTGGTTAACTATGACAGTCGTTTGTGCCTGCGTTTGACATTCGTTCGCCTAGTCCCGGTCCAAATCCACCCATCACCCATCACCCGTCACCTCCCCTTCGCCCACGCATCGTTGTCACTTGCACATGTCCACATACATCCATATGCATATCGATATCTTTCTCTCTACTTGCATTTCGTTTCGTTTGCTCGCTTGCAACCCAAACAACAACAACAACAACTACGAAAACAACTAACAGGCTGACAGCGCCACAGACTCTGATGCAACTCCCACTCCTACCCAACAGTCCAAACCGGCCGTTTCCGCCCAGGTGGCCGCTGTGAAGAAGACCCAGCGTTCCGGCAGCAGCGACAGCAGCGCCTCCACCGAAAGCTCAGCGAGCTCAGCGGCAGCGGCAGCAGCAGCAGCTGCCGCCAGTGCAGCGCCGAGTAGCAGCAACTCGCAACAAAAGGCGGCAAGTACAGCGCGCTATTCGAGCGCCCGAGAATCGACTGTGGCGGCAGCGGCCACGCCCGAAAAGAAGCCCTTTGTGAGCCGCTTTCTGCCGCAGCACAGCAATCCGAGCACCACAAACGGCGCCGCGGAGAAGAAGAAGGCCGAGTCGGAGTCGAGCAGCGAGGAGGAGACCAGCTCGGAGTCCGAGTCCGAGTCGGAGGCGGAGAGCAAGCCGAAGACGAGCGCGGCGAGCAGCAGCAGCGCCGCCAAATCGACGCCCAGCAGCGCGGCCAGCTCCACAACGACGGCCACATCGGCCGGCGGCAGCTCCTACCGGGATCGCCTGGAGGCGAGACGTGCCTCCCGCGACGAAACCGCAGCGGCGACGCGCAGCAGCTATGCGACGCCCAACTCGACCAGCAGCGGCTACGGCGGCAGCGGCAGCAGCAGCAACAGCTCGCCGCGCACACGCCCCGTGCCCGCCGCCCATCACCTGAACGACACCGAGGACCGCTACGGCAGCGGCAGCGGCAGCAGCAGGTATTTCCATCCGAATTTCCAAATAGATAAAAATAGATACTATTTACTAAAATTGGCATGCAACTAACGAGTTGAATTTGCTATTGATTTTTGCTTTTAATTACCACACACATACACATACACACACACTGAACTATGACATCTGAGCATGATAAAATAAATAAAATGTCATCCGCTTTATTTCTTGTGCCCTTGCTGAGGTTACATCAAATTTGAAATCTATTTGGGCTATGGGCCTTAAATATATGTATATATATTCCGATCAGGTTTTGAGCTGAGCTTTATTGATATAACAGTAGATATAACAGTAACATTGGACTATGAGTTTTTTTCTGTTGCTGTTTTATATTGTTTCAATTTAACAGCACAAGTCAATCTTTTACTTAAACCCAATAATTTTTCGAATATATTAAAAATATGAAGACTATAAACTTATCAATCTTTTACAGAAACGTTAAAATACCAAAAAAATACTAAACTGATGAAAGGATTTGTTTTTAAGTGTTGTTAATTTATTATGGGTTTAGTTTAGTTTCAAAATATGAGTTATTTGATAGATTTAGTAACAGTTTATATCTATTATAGGGTATTAAAAATTCGACAATATATATATATTTTTTTAATCAGTTGCATTAATCAAATTACTGTGTGCACCAAGTGTGTATAATGGAATTAAATTTATAATTAGTTACTGCACAGACTCGTACGCACACACAAACACACACACACACACTCGCTCGCCTTTATAACAATAGTAGTGTAACTAAACAATTGTGATGAAATTGATATGCACAATGAAGTTAATTGATTTATATATTTCATTCAGTTTTGCAAATTTAATATATATATATTTTTGATTTTATGTGCTTGTATTCTGTATATTCTGTGTGATTTCTCTCTGCTGCAGCTTTGTACAACTGCGTAACATTGGCATTAGCATCGCAGTGGCCATTTTATTGCTCATACGCCTCGTGTGGCGTCTAATTGTCAAGTTCATAACCTTTACATAAAAGTCGCCAGCAGTGCCACAGCCAGCTCTAGGTAAAACATGCGCCAAAAAACAAATACCCAACCCCACCCCTCTCTCTCTCACTCTCTCTCTCTTTCTATGTCTGACTGTATTTGTATTTGTATTCTGTATCTGTGTTCGTCTTTGCAGCGCACTGCCATTTAGCATACCGTACATAAGTAGACCCTACCGGGCACGCTACCGAAAGCGACTTGCGGATGTTTTGCGTGATATTAAATAATATCCTAGATGCAGTTATATATTATTGTTGTATCCTGTTTTGTTTTGTTGTGCAACAAATTAAATGTGCAACTGCATTCATTCAATTTGTATTTCCTTTATGCCACTGTACAGTCAACCATTTCAAATCATGCCACAGTTAGCCATTCATTAAAAGCATTTTGCAGTTCACTAACGAGAAAAACACACGCCTCAGACAAATTGACACAAGTTGGCTTTTGTACTCAGTTTTTGCCTTTGTCTTGTCAACCAGTCCAACAAAAAGCTAAAAAGCTTAACCCATGCGAAATTTGAAAATTTATATAAAATTAGATGAAACTAAATTTTGTAAAAATATTCGAGTTGTTTAAATTAGAATGAAATGTAATTTCAAGGAATCGCAATCTTTTTTTTGTAACTCGTTAAATCTTATAAATATCTGGTAAACATTCAGATTTATATTTCTGTGCAAGAGAATTTTCTCTAAATGTCAAACGTGCATTCAGACTGTGCCTCATTATGGCTGAGTTGACGTCGAGGGGTTAAAGTGGGGACAGCGGCAACTGGAACTTGAAATAAGTTGACGCACATGCCGCTTGGGTGCTGCTGCGAGTGGTTGATGGTGGTTGCATAAAGGAGCCACTCAGTGGCTCGAAAGCAGCTTCAATTCAATTCACAGCCATTTTCAATGACCTTTTGTATTTGGGGGCCACACAAAAAGAAGGGTTCAATGTGCCAGGCACAACTAAACGAACTGATGTCGTTGCCATTGTTTGGGCACATTCTGTAATTTCCTTTATTGACAATAATATTGAATCCTTTGGTCAGCTTCGACTGCGCACATCTTACGTAATGTGATTAAAAGCTGAAGCCGGAAAGTGCCCCAGCCACCAATTAAAGCAATTGTAATTGCCGCAGCAAAATAAATAAAATAGATACGTTGCATTCAACCATTGTTTCAACACGATTCACACTGTTAAATTTATATTTATGAAAGACCAACACATTGTTTTTTTTACCGCTGTGCGTGTTTCATTTATGCTTTGATTGCTCTGGCTTAATTTTTACCCAGTTCTTTGTTTTTATACTCATTCATAAAATGAATAGAGTATATTGTGTTTCTGCACTGTCCGTCTGACACAATTTTGACATAAGTTTTGATGAATTTTGAGGGAGTAAATTTTTTGGTCAAAAATCATGTCAAAATTGATCAAAAATTTTGACATGTAAAGCTCTCGGATCCGTAGCTCCCATCCTTAAAACTTCCATAACTTTGTCAAAACTGAACCGATTTTCACGTTCGAGGGCATTTTGGTCATGATTTGTCCTATAGATTGATTCTACATTTCAGATTTATGCATTTTTGAAAATAAAATTTTTTGCAATTTTTTGGTGAAAATATCATGTACCCCCCCCTGTAAATTTTCGAAAAAAAAATTTTTTCAAAATTTAGAATTGCGAATTTTTATTTTTAATCGATTGTAAATGTCAAAATTAGTATAAAAAACAACATTAAAGTCGATTTTGAAGGGGTCAAATTTTTGGTCAAAAATCATGTCAAAATTGACAAAAATTTTGACATGTAAAGCTCTCGGATCCGTAGCTCCCATCCTTAAAACTTCCATAACTTTGTCAAAACTGAACCGATTTTCACGTTCGAGGGCATTTTGGTCATGATTTGTCCTATAGATTGATTCTACATTTCATATTTATGCATTTTTGAAAATAAAATTTTTTGCAATTTTTTGATGAAAATATCACGTACCCCCCCTTGTGAATTTTCGAAAAAAAATTTTTTTCAAAATTTAGAATTGCGAATTTTTATTTTTAATCGATTGCAAATGTCATAATTAGTATAAAACACAACATTAAAGTCGATTTTGAGGGGTAAAATTTTTGGTCAAAAATCATGCCAAAATTGACAAAATTTTTGACATGTAAAGCTCTCGGATCCATAACTCTTATATTTAAAACTTCCATAACTTGGTCAAAAGTTACCCGATTTGCACGTTTGGTGGCATTTTAGTTACGATTTGACCTAGAGATTCCGAATTTTTATTTGCACAAAAAATTACAGGCTACATATTTTATTTGTATTTGCACTGTGAATGAGTATTGCGCTGTCGGTTACACTCGACTGCAATGTTTTTAAATGTTTTTTTGTTTTGTTTTGTTTGCTAGCTTGTAAACAAGCGGAAATCAATTAACGTACTCAAACATGCCGCACTTTGGTGGATTCATTTCATTCGTTTCACCCGTTTGACTCATTGTTTGCACGCACTGCATGCAATTGAATGCAATCGATGCCCGCACTGAAAGAGGAATAAAAAGGATTGCCTACTTTTGTGCGTCCCATCAACAGGATAAGAGAGAGAGATTGTGAACTGGCTGCAGCTGCTGTTGCTGTTGCTGCTGCTGTTTTTGCTCCAGGCTTAAATACTAAAATACTGGATTAATGAGCTTTTTGTGTCTTGCTTTCAGTATTATTATTTTTGGTTTTTTACTTTTGTCGAGTGGCATGGAATATATAATAGTATAAAAAAAAACTGTGTGTGCTTTGTTGTTGCTTTCTATGTAGTTGCTGTAGTTGCTGTTCATTTCTGTTGCTTTGCCGCCATATCTGTATCCCCTGCCCCCGCCTCCAACCTGATCCTGTCCAAGCTGTGCCAATTGGCGCCATAATTTCGTGTATTTAACTTTCGACTACTTTTTTTTTGTTTTTTGTGTGTTAAACTTTGCGATAATGCGAAATGTGAATTTAATTAGAAACTTTTGCGAGCGCATTGTTGGCTTTCTTCCGTTTTGTATTTTAATTGAGTTTGGTAGCCTAATAAATGAGCCAAGGCAACCAGCCAACCGGGCGACGGACGGACACATTGACGAACCGAACACTCAAACTCGAACTGGAAACTCGTTACACAGAATTCAGTTAGTTAGAAGTTAATTGAGTTTTGGGCCAGGTGCGAGGCACATATAACACAAAATACACTGCAACAAAAACAACAACTACAACAACAATATCAAGCAAAATGCAAATACAACAGAAGCAACAACAAATCGCAAACATACAAAATTTTTTAGAGAAAAACAAAAAAAGCATAAAACAAGAAAAAAAATAGAAAATATCCAAAAAAAAATCAACATTTTTCTAGCTACACAAGCCGCTTTCTAAACAAGAGCAAGAGCAGCGCAATTGTAACGCAACCCTCGCTATCCACGCCCACCGCCTCCTTCGATGAGGACGCCAACGGCACCGGCGACGATTCGGACAGCCGCTACGGCACCGGCCGTTCCCGTTACCTGGCCATGAAGGAGCGGCGCACCCGCCTGGCGCGCAGCCGCTCCTCGCATCAGTTTGGCAACGACGACGACGACCTGGATGAGCCCGTGTCACCGACAACAGTCTCGCCATCCGCTTACTTGGCCTCAAGGTGCGCAGAGTAACCAAAACCAAAAATTAGAAAACCAATTACCTAAAAAAAAAAAACGAACCAATCCTGACACCAAAAAAAGAACAAAAAAAACTCAGTTGTAAATAGGACGCAATCGGTTGTGTACATATGGCATATATATATTATACTTTATTATTATTATAAAAAAAGAAGAAGACGTAACTGGGCGCTTTCATTGTGCGTGTGCTCCCCCCGTTTGCCCCATTTATAGACAAGAGTCAATTTTATTGTGTTATTCATTTTCTTTTTTTGAGTTTCATTTTTATTTACTTCTCTTTTTTTATTATCTTTTATGAGTTTTTCTGCGTGTTGGTCCCACGTTTTTTCTTTCACGTTTCGTTCTCGTTTATGTTGCACTCTACACACACTAATTTAAGTTTATTTTTTGATTTCGTTTTTGGGTTCCTTTTTATTTTGATTTTCATTTTGTTTTTGTTTTTTTTCACAAACGTTTTTTACTATTGTCGCTTTTACGAGTGGCACACAAATTATTTTTCAGCGCGTTCAATTAACCGCAATTAACCGGATTCAGCCATTTTGTAAAGTTCTTTCTCGAAATACAGTTACCCAGCCACCCTGTACAAATCTCATGCAGTCTCATCACGCAGTTTCCATTTCAGTTCCGTAGCGCGCCTCATTCATAAAAAAAACACACACACACACAGTCCAGTCCAAGAACAGTAATTCCAAACGAGGGTTGCTCGATGAGTTTCGCAGAAACGAAACTTTGCGGTTAACCCTCGTCGCGCGGCAATCCGCGGCTAATCCTTTTTGCCATATCTTGCAGGTATAGCGGCTATGGCAGCAGCGATCTGTCCCGCAGTCGCTCTTCGCACGCGCTCAAGTCGCGCGACAATTCGCCAATCGGAGCGGATCGGAGCGCGGGTTCGTCGCGCAGCGCTTTGGCCAGTTCGGCGGACAACAAGGACGGCGAGGCGCTCAGCTCGTGGGCGCGCTATCTGAAGAACAAGTATGGCAACAAGGGCTCGAAGGATGCGCCCAGCGGCAGCAGCGTTGGCAGCGCACGCGACAGCCACGCCTCCGGCTCGACGGGGGCGTCGTCGCATGCGCACGGCGCTGCTGGCAGCCGGAGCACCGCCAGCGATGTCTCCAGACGCCTGAGCCTCGGCCTGCCACTGCGCCAGGCCAACGAGCTGGCCTCGTCCGACGATGACGGGTCAAAAAACGGGCTAGGCTCCCCTACGTCCCCTACGGTAGCAGCAGCAGCCGGTATAACCGGAGTGGCAGGTACTATCCCTAAGCAGGTGTACCTCCGCAAGCGCCAGCAGCTGTTCCAATTGGGGGGCCGGGGGAGCGAGCCCGGATCCTTTACGTGGCCGCGCGGCCTCGCCGTCGGCCCGGACAATAGCATCGTCGTCGCCGACTCCAGCAACCATCGCGTCCAGGTGTTCGACTCCAACGGCATCTTCGTCAAGGAGTTCGGCGAATACGGCAACGGCGAAGGCGAATTCGATTGCCTCGCCGGCGTCGCGGTCAATCGCATTGGCCAGTACATCATAGCCGATAGGTGAGTGTTGGCCTTTCTCTTGTCTTGTCTTTCTGTCTGTCCGGCTCTCGAGCTGCTTTTTAATTAAGTCAAAACAATAGTCCATGATTAATTCTTGGGCTTAGCTTTATGCCGGGCTCTGGAGTCGTGTAATTGGCACGGCTAAGCGCATAATAGCCGCGTTAATGAGAAACATGTGCGTGGCGGCCACCTCCTCTGCTCTTCCAGTTTAAGCCTCATGTACAGTAACCTTTTTTTCGTTGTTGTTGTTGTTGTTGTTGGTGTACATATGTGAATGTGCCCGGACTCATCCGGGCTGTCATTGTCTGACGAGAAATCTCGTTAAGCACCAACGTGGTGCTCGGCCAGCCTCATTGTGTCTCTCAACTTTGATTTTGCACGTTAAGCGGCTTAGTCTAAGCCCAACGCCCATCAATCCCAGCCGCCCAGCTGCCTAGCAGCAAATGCCAAACGCGTCCCCCTCCCTGCCACGCCCACTGTTCAAGTTGCGGCGTGGTAATGAGTTCTCTGCCAACCCCCATTTTGTAATTAATTGCAGTGCGAAGCATTTCACATTTTGATGCCTGGGCTGTTAAAGCAACAAATTTATAGAAAGTTGCCAAAAAGTGATCGACTAGCAGTTACCCTGTCTTTTGCAACTCAACAAGTCGAACAATTAATTCTTACATTCAATCAGATTTCAAACAGAAAAGATTTAAAAGTTGACAAGAAACATATTAAGTGCAGTTTCAGCATACCCCATTTGATACAAAATTACAGGATATGCAAATATACGTGAACTTAAATTATTATGTTAAAATATGCGCTTTTTTGGTCCCAGAATAAATGTGAAAGGAGCAAGTTGAAAGTTTTCAATTAAATAGTTTTTAAGTAAATATAATTTTAAGGATAAGAACAACTTTAATGTGAGCTGTCCTTTGTGTTTGTTGCAGATACAATCATCGCATACAAGTGCTCGATCCGCAAGGACGCTTCCTGCGCGCGTTCGGCTCGCAGGGCATCGCAGATGGCAAATTCAATTATCCTTGGGGCGTTACAACCGATGCACTCGGCTTCATTTACGTTTGCGATAAGGAAAACCACAGAGTGCAGGTAACGTCTGCTTCGCCTCTCCATTTGCATGCAAATATTTATAATCATCAGAGCAGGAGCAGGAGCAGCGGACCGAGTCACAAGCAGCAGCTCAGAGGACTCAGTGTCTTGCCCAATTTGTCACACTTGAGCTACGCCAGCCAGCCAGCAGCTGCTTCTGCCTTCAGCCACGCCCACCTAAAGGCACAGCAAATTTTCATGCGCTTAACTGCAATATATTCGTGTACATTCACTGAGCTGCCAGTTTTACATTCATTTTCCTTCTTTTTTTTTTGTTTTTCCTTACTGAATTTTTATCTTTATTTCCATTGTTGTCTTTTCTGGTCAGGTTTTCCAATCCGATGGTTCCTTCGTTGGTAAATTCGGTTCCTGCGGCCGTGGCGAGGGCCAACTTGAGCATCCGCATTATATAGCCGTGTCGAATACGAATCGTGTAATTGTTTCCGATTCGAATAACCACAGAATTCAGGTAAGCATCGGCTTCAGGTCACCTCAACATTTTTAATTAAAATATGCAACGGATTTCACACACACACACATACATACACACACATATCCTGTCACAGATATTCGATGTTAATGGCAAGGTGCTGTCCACTGTGGGCGGCGAGGGCTCAGACGATGGCCAATTCAAGTTTCCACGGTGAGTAATTTAATTACGATTCGTAATTTTATTTAATTTGAAACAAAAATTTGCGTTTTTTTTTCAGTGGTGTTGCTGTGGATGATCAGGGCTATATATTTGTGGCCGATTCGGGCAACAATCGCATACAGATCTTCAATCCGGATGGCAGTTTTCTGAAGACCTTCGGCTCCTGGGGCTCCGGCGACTCGGAGTTCAAAGGACTCGAGGGCGTGGCCATCATGTCGAACGGTAATATTTTGGTATGCGATCGCGAGAATCATCGCGTGCAAGTGTTCTAAGCCACGCCTACAACAAACTACGATCACGCAAATCAGTGCATTACTTGGATTAATTTTTATGATGATTCAAACAATAACTTTTTTTTTATTTCTTTTTAAACTTATTTTCTTTTCATTTTGGTTTGCTTTAAGATTTTTTGTGTAAAAATTGAGTTTCAAAATTTAATGTCCACATTTCTAGGCCTGGAAATTTGCCAATCATTTAATTTGCCAACTCAAACAAAAAATATGAAAAAAAAGAAGAAAAAAAATCGAAAACTTGTTAGTTCGAAGTAAACAAAAAAAAAAACAGATAGAAATATATTGAATAATAAAAAACCAAAGCGAAAACTCGTCAGAGTTTGAGTGAAAAAGCACTTGGCCCAATCATTTAGACCACGCAATGAATTCCACTGCATTCGCTCGCATTTTATTCTGGCCTAATTGAGATTTATCTGTGCAGCTGGCCAACATATTTGCGCACAGCGCTGGGCACTTTATTAAATTAAGATGTTTTCGGTTTGCAAAATGAAAGTTTTCTGGTCCCTTCCACATAAACTATGTGGCTTAACATGTGTGTGTGTGAGTGTGTGTTAGTGTGTGTGTGCAGAACAACAAGAGTGGCAGCCATCAACTAGCAACACCCAACGCTGAATGGGCAACAAGCAACAAGCACTGAAAGCAGCTGCAGATTTATGTGTAATCGCATAAATTTGTTTGCCAGCAAATGTTGCGCATACGCCATGTAGCACTACTGAGCACCACAACAAATAACACAAATACCTCAATGTCGTTTTTGTTTTGTGTTGCAAAACCAAAACGAATACCAAATACACTAATTGAGCTCAGGTACAGAATAACTAAACCCAACATCAGATGCAGTTTTTTCTAACTTATATAAAAAAAAAGAAATTTAAAAAATAAAATAAAATAAAATATAAAATATATAATAAAATTTAAAATAATTTAAAGAGAATTTAGAAATAGGTTTTATTTTTTCAGCCAACGGATTTCCAACTTGGTTTCTCAGTAATAATACCCACTTTCATCGTAGAACACAACACCACACACATACACACACACATACACACAAATACAAAGAACGCAAAATGTTGCAAGTGTAAGTGAGTTTTATGTGATTAAAATGCATGTGTGGGGGCAAGTGCGGGCTGGTGTTTGAGCACTGACTCTTGAGTGTTGCGTTTGCCGTTGAGCTTTATGGCCATGGCAGCCCCTTTGGCCCAGGAGTCCTCGAGCATGGATCGACGCCTGATTACATAATAAAATTCGTTGATTTGCAGCGTGCGCAATTAACCTTTGATTGGCCCAAAGCCGAAGCCTACAAATTAGAGGACAAACGACTGCCACGCCCACAATCGAGTCGGCCTCAACTTGTGCATTCCGCTTATCTAATTGAATCAAATGCGAGCTTTTCCCATGTCACGCAGCAGCAACGCCTTTCAATTGGCAGGTGGAGGAGGTGGGCGGGGCAACTGTGATGCGAATGCGGTTCACATTGAATGCAACATTTTAATTCAACTTTGCACATTATAACAAGGACAACGTCACGTGAACAAAAAAAGTTGAGCGAAATAAAAACGAACAATTTGCCAAAGTGCCGCCGTCGCCGCCGTATATGTATATATATATATATATGTATGTATCCCGTATATATATATTTCTTCTTGCTCCTTTATTTTTATGGGCTGCACATGCGTGTTGTGGGCGTGGCAGCTGTGAAACGAGAGCAGCTACAAGTTGCGTTGCTGCACATAAATTACAACTTTTTTTTTATTTTGTTGGGGTTTCTGACAACAACAACAACAACAACGTAGAAAAAACAACTCCGCACGATTCGATTTTTTTATGACTTGTAATTTTTATTTGCCATATTTGCATGTATCACGTGCGACGTTGCGAATTTCATTTAAATTAACCACTGCATGGCCGGGCGTATCCCAGTTGTGGGCGGGAGGAGGGCGGTGGGGGGCGATGCCGTTTAATTGGAACACGTTCCGCATCAGGAATAACAAGAAACTGCTGCTGCCGTTCGTTGTTTTATGGCCGCGCAATTTGCCACACCAAATTGCAAAGTGATAAAAAATTATAAAACATTGTGCGCTCAAATGTATGCTACAAAAACAAAACTTAAACTTAGTGGTGGAAAATGAGGGGACAAGTTTAATCTTTTTACAGCCGCCGTCAAAGTGCCGTTACTTCACATTTTCATCGCTTTTCCGTTTCGATTTTCATTTGTTTGCACAAAACTCGTTCTGCATTTCCACTCGGAAAGGTCAAAAAAACAAAAATCGACTTACAAGCTACAACACTGGCCTTGTTTGCTTGCGCTTACAATAAACGCACGAAATCAATCCATGCCACAGCTGAGTGGCATAGACCGTGCCCCAAACTGTGGCACCCACCCCCAACCTTATTGCCCCCTGGTGCAATTTTGATGTGCGTTCGATTTTTGTGCGCTTGTTTCTGAGCGTTTTATGAGCTGGTAAAAGTTTATGTTGCATGCAACCCACCCACCACAAAGTGAATTCGCCTTTAACGAAAGTTGCACAAAAAACCGAAAATGTTGAACAGTTTTCAATTCAGTTTGTTTGCTTGTTTTTTTGTTCCACTTTCAGGCAGAGGTAAATTAAAGAAGAACTGCCCCAAAATGAGTTAAATACTTGAATCTGCTTGCCTCGCATTTGCGGCTGTCAACTGTTGCGCAGCTTTCGGCTTCAGTTTCGCTTCGCTTTTAATTCTTGTAAGAGTTTTGGCCCAGCTGTGTGTTGCCGCAACATGTAAACCCTTTTCGCTTATTGCTTATTATTACAGCGGCCAGTTAAATTTTTATTTTATTTCATTTTTCCACTCGGTGCACAATAACATTTTGTCAGACCCAAATGCGCGCCAGTTCTGATTGTTGGCCTCGAGGAGTGGCCAAAAGCAACAGCTGGCCACCTTTTTGAGTTTCGTTTCGTTACGTTTCGATTCTCTTCTTTTTTTTGCCTGGCAGTTAAGTGTAAAAAATTCTTAATGCCTTTGACAGACGCACACTCCAAATAAACAAGCTTGGGTCAGTGGCAAACACACGCGCTTCAATATAAAAAAAAAAAAAAGAAGAAAACAGAAAACAGAAGAGAAAATAAATGAAAAGGTAAAGCCACTCAGTTTCAATCAAAAATTACGCACCAACGCAAAAGGCAAAAGTCAATTCCGAACCGATCAAAATGGCCGGAATATTTTCTATACACTTTCGAGAGTGGATATTGTGAATATTATCAAAGGGGATGCAACATATTTTTGAAAAAATAGAACAAATATTCGAAACAAGACAATTAACAAATATTAGAAAAGATTTTTTCTAACTTTTTAAAAACGAGATTTAAATAAATATATTTTAGTTGTAAAATGAAACATATAGTGACAATTATTACTTTCTAGAAACTTTTTCTAGAAAAAAATTAAAATTGATTTTATGGCATTATTTTGTACACAAATTAGTTTTCTATTTGGACATAGGTTTTTAAGATTTTGATTTTTAAATCTTAAAGCTGTAAAGTCAAGATTTAAAAATAGCTTTTTTTATGTAAAATGAAAAACATAAAATGATTTTTTTACTTTTAATATTTTATTACTTTTTAGAAATCATTTAAAAAATTTTAAATATATTTTTATGACATTTGAGGATTAATTTTGTACACAAGTTGAGGAACAGCCTAATTTAATATTCTAGTTGGAGATATAGTGCTTAAAATATCGATTTTGAAATCTTAAAAGCTGTAAAAACAAGATTTAAAAAAAGCTTTCTCTACTTATTATATTTTATTAAAAAATTAATATTAATTTTAAGGCATTAGAGAAAATATTTTGTACATAGAATTGAAGGCTGCTCTGGTAATTCAGTATAAACTTATATAGTTGTATATAGGGTATATAAATTTTCGATTTTGCGATATTCTTTTTTTGATTTCTGTGCTATTTTCTATTATTGTTGCTGCCGGTTGCCCGGTTAGTCAGTCGGTGAGTTAGTTAGTTAGAATGTTGGAATGCGACCTAATACTCGCACGTCGATTGTGAATGCGAATGTGAATGCGAATGCCACAAGTGTAGGCAGTCTTAACCTTTTCGTTTATGTGTGTGTGTGTGTGTGTGTGTGTAGAGTTCCATTTGGTGTGCGTTTCCGTTCTGTTGCGCTTTGCTGGGCGCTCGACCGGTGCACTTGGCGGTACGTTTAATACCACTTGAGTGACTTTTTATGGTCATACATATGTGAGTGTGTGTGTCTGTGTGTGTGTGGGTAGGTGTGGGTGTGCTTGGGCGTGTCACTTCAGTTGCTGTTTTTGTGTTCGTTTGGACTTGGCTTTGCCATTTGTCTGCTGTTGGTGTTGCTGCTGTTTGTGTTTTGTTTTAGTTCTTCTTCTTTTTTTGCAACGTGTCTGACATTTTTATATGCAGACCGCGCGGCAACAGCAAACAGCAATAACAACTTTTCACTTTTATTATTTCCATTTGCCGGCTTTTGTTTTTGCTGGCAGCGTCATGAAAACATTTGCGACAGCATCTGCATGCATTTAAATAAATATTTTAATAAATAAAATGGTCAGCTCAAGTCGTGGCCGCAGCTGTGCAATTTGGCAACAATCCTTTAGGGATCCCCGACTGACAGACAGACTGACTGACTGAACGACCTTTCAATGGTTTGAAGTGGACTCTTTGCACACTCGTCGTAGTAGAGACACATGCAAGTTGATTTTTGCCAATTGAATTTTAAACTGCTTCGGCAAAGCAAAGGGGGAAATTTGGGTTCAGGTTCGTTTTCCACAATCAACGCTTTTTGGTTGCAGTGCAAACCAAATTTTTAGCAGCTGGCGAAAGTTTGTGCAAGAAACGTTTTCTGGAGCTCAACAATGAACAAAGTGGCGAGTAACGAGTGACGAGATACTCTTAACGGTAACCGAATGAGACCTGTGTAAATACGATTGCAATAGATAAAAAGCCAACAGTTGCCCTTAAAAGTACATATATGTATATGTATATGTGTGTTTGTGTGTGTGTGTGTGTATTCGAGTGCATTCTGGCCACGTAACTTAGCCCAGGAACAGCTAGAGGGACTAGTGAAGGGGGCCGACGGGCGGGCGCATTGTGAAGTGCCTTTTTGTTTGCGTAAATCAAAGTAGGAGAAAATTAAACTTCTAACTAAAAGCTTACAGTTTCGAGCATTAAATGGATTTTGAAATATTGTTTGTACGAGTGTGAGCTTATCAAACTGGCGATGGGCACGTGCTTCGATGTGGGGTGGGGGGGTTGAGATTAGTTAGCGAATTAAAACAATTTATATGATATAAGCCGGTTGCAATAAAGAGTTAATTAATTGTGCTTTGTTCCTTATAAAGAGCTCATTTGGGATTAATACATAATAGTTTATGTTACTCGTTATTTGCTTTCGCTACTCGTTACTCGTTTTCAAAGCGAGCTTGGGTTATCGTTACTCGTTAGATTTACTCGTGTGTAGTCAAGAGTTTTATTTATAGTAGCTCTTATAGATATTTTGATATGATATTTTAGTAACGAACTTCCACTCGTTACTTGTATGCATTTGTTGCTAATGGTTACTTATGCGTGTTATCAAAAAAGGGATAAATGCACAGCTAAAACCACCAATAAACATTTGGTACTTTTTTGTTACTCGTTACTCGCTACTTTTATCAACTCGCTGTTGTAAACAAACGAACTGTTTAAACAAACGAGCAAGGAGTTGCGTGAATATTTATAAAATTCAGCGAATAATGGCTTGTTATGCGTTACTCGCTACTTTATAAGACTAGCGAGTAGATGCTGTCGTTTCAAATAAAATGTAACTAGTATTGAAAATAGAAAAGGGTTAAATGCTTTAAATATACTCACTCGTTACTTACACCTTCTCGTTACATTACAGCGAGTAATCAGTTCTTTAGCTGCTCACGTGGGCATCTCCGCCGGGATTTGAAAGCGCTGCATTGTTTGCCAAATTGCAATTACGCAAGTCGGGCAACGTTGGTTTGGCCTGCATTAAGCAATTACATTGATTGTTTTCGACTGCATTAAGCTCACGATAAACATATATACATATAGTATATATATATCCACTCGCTGGCAACATATGTGCGCACACACAAGTTAGTTGATGTCATGAATTCAGCGTTAATGCTGTCGAAGATGTTTAACTGAGTCACAGCAGCAGCGGCAGCAGCAGCTTGGCTTTGATGGCGCATTAACATTTATCATGCGCCACGTGAAGCCCATTTATCACAGGAATCGCACAAAAACAAAGAAATCGCATTTGCTATTTATTCGTGTTTGGCTTCGAGAACGGGATTTGGTTACGTATTTGTTTAGCTCGGCCCCGTCAATTCATCAACTCCGACGCTCGCCCAAACTCTTTATGTTAATAAAATCGGGCAGACATTTGGATGCAGACAGCCGAGCAACAGGATTGAATTTGCGGCACAAATCTGAAACGCGCTGACCTTGGCCACGTTTACACCAACATGTCCTGCAGGCAGCGTCCTGGCCGTGGGCTTCATTTATATTTAAATGCCCATTGAGGTCAACTCGTGTTCATAACTCTTTGCATCGACGCCGTCTGCCTGCGCCCGCAATTTATCATAGGCCAAGTTCCGGAACGGGGCGTTAAATTGAAATTCGTCCTGCTTAAAATAAAATCAATGTGAAGGAAGGCTCGCATAAATGCGAGTTTATGTGTATGCAAACTTGGCTTCTGCTCAAGTTAAAAGCGCTTCAAACGTAGACAATCCTTTCGAGCTGCGCCCGCATTTTAATCACGAACGGACGGACGGACGGAGCGTGGGCTGGCGACCGTTATTTATTGCCTTGTAAAATGAATTTACGTTAAGGTGCTAACCCAATTCTCTGGTTGCTGCCGCTTCTGTTCGCCCAGCACACACGTGCGAGTTTATTGAAAGTTGTCGCTGAAGGCGGCGTCTATAACAAATTTATTGCCAACTTTGACACAGGGGGGCGTGGCACAGTTTTTTGTTTTGTTTGGTTTCTTGTTTATTATTTTTGGACTTGTGCAATTTGTATGCAAAGTGAGCTATTATCGGTGCATGTGGCATGTGGCATGCGGCATGTGGCATGCATGCTGTGCTCGACATGGGCGTGGCGGCATATTTAAATTTTATACAAAAAGCCAAAATGCAAATCGCAAGCCGCAACAATTGGAGCAGACATTGTTTGCCACAGCAGCAACAGCGCCGATTATCAACACGGAATGCGAATATTTAGCACAGCCACTGTTAACTGCAAGTGTAACTGTATATAGGTGGCTTTATAGCCAGCGATTAGTGCGGACACGCCAGCCATTTGAGTCGAGCAACACCTTCTCCTCCTTGGACTCCACCTGCGTCCGGTTTATGTAATCCGTAATTCGAATTGTGCCACGAAACGAACACGGGCAAAGCGCAGAGGCCTTTCCGGTTCATGTTACGGCGGCGTCTGTTGCATGTTCCAACCTGAAAATTGATATTAAATGCTTTGGCATAAAAACATAAAATGATTTCGTTACAATTTCGACGCCAACTTTTTACCTTACGGTTTTCACGTTTACGGTTTACGGTTTACGTTCACGTTTACGTGCATAATGAAGGTATTTTTGGGGCTGGGCCCCGCCCGGCTGATGTATGCAGTGCCATTTGTTAGGCCCGCTGATTGTGCAAGAAATCCAACACTTGGCCAAAACACTTGGCCAGCTTCGTGGCCACGTCTGTCGCTGACCCGACGGGCTTGAGCCCGTTCTGACCTGGCCGATTGGGTCAGTTGCTGCAAATTAATTTGGGATTTTGCGTCTATTTGTTTGCCACATACACTTCGTCTATCTCTTTCTCTCTCGCTCGCATTCATCACAATCACACGGTTTGGGCCGCTTGCAGATAAAATTGATGTGTCCTGGCGGGCTGCATGCATCCGTGAGCAGCGTCTGGCCACGGACGGGCCACGTGGACATTTCAAATGCCGCCAAAGCTCAACGGACATTTGATATATTGCGCCGGGACGGACCGACAGACATATAGATAGAGAAGCACACACAGTTGGCCACAATTTCAGTTGATGTTTTGGCCCTTTTCGACAGTTTTGCAACATGCGAATACGTAAAAATACACACTCTCTCTCTCTCCCTCTCTTTCTCGCTGGCTAGTTTAATTGCTGTGCTGAGAGCGTTGTAAGTGGGCTTGTAAAAAACTGTGTTGTCCGCCGCTGTTTAATTGATGAGAAGCACTCGCCAGTGTGCAACAATTGCGGTTGACTCAACTTGAATTTAAATTTAAAACACTTTCGGTTTAATTTCATGGAAAAAATGCAGTGCAAATTCCCGTAAATGGGATTTAAAAAGGTCGAGTTACAAGTGGGATACATTGAAATATGTGGGCGTATTATTGCGTCTATTTAAAGCGCAGTTAACATTCCCATCGCCCTTCTATGAGATTCTCATGAATTCAAGTAATGAGTACTTGCAGCGCCTAATACGATTTTTTAATTAATTTTGTGAAATATAACTCTCTTTATTGAATCTCTCTGTTTCAAACACTTTCCGTGTCGCTTACATTCTTAAACAACGCCTCTCTATGCGATTTTCACTATTTTAAGTGAGTCTCACAAATTTTTATGTATATTTTATATGACACACATGTATTATAGGAAAATAAATATTTATATATTAGAAACATGACAAATTCAAGCTCACATTTTTTCGCTCATTTTTTTTTCGAGTGTATCCAGCGTCTTCTCTCTGCTTCAATCACCTTAATTGACCCTTTCTTTCTTAAACATCGCCTCTCTATGCGATTTTCATTAATTTAAGTAACGTCCACAACTTTCAGTTCGCATTCTTTTCTTACATCGCTGTCTCAATTGTCTTAAATTGGGCCAGCATCCAACTTCTATTGATCGTTAGTCACATTGCATCCCATCCATTCTATCTCGAAGTCGACTAACATTTTGTCGCACTGTTTGTCCGGCACTCGTCCAAAACGTGGTGCCAAAAATTGGGAGAGATAAATGCAACGCGGCGGCAGCAAAGCGCCGCCAAGTTGAAACGTGCCAAAAATTAACAAAAGCGACTGAAATGGACAAACACACACAGATGCGAAAACAAAGATGCAAAGATTCAGATACGGAGCGAGCCAAAGACTGGAGAGGGGTGGGGGGAGCTGCCCCGGTGGGGGTGTTAACTATCCCGGACAAGTGTCAAAGCATTTAGCATGCGCTGAATTTTAATTTCACACTTTGCACTGCAATCAAAAGGAATTAAGCGGCACGCCCCCCCTTTCCACCCCCCTTCCACACCCCCTCCCCTTCCCCTTCCACGCCCCACAAAGTGGGCGAGGTGTCAACTGTGCGCGTTGCATGACCATGTGGCATCGCCCGCCGCCGTTGTTGTTGACTGTAATTAGCACACTCTGATTTGTATTTGGCCAACAATAAAATGACAGCTTCTGGCCAAATGGCACGCAACGAACGGCGGACAAAACAGGCCCAGCTAAACCGAGCTGCCAGCTCCGGAATGGGCACGGAAATGCCAGCGTAGTTTGGCGTGCGCTCATTTCGATTGCATGTGCCCTGCCAGGAGTCGACAGCAGCGGGCGGCGGGCCAAAACGAACAACGCGCAATAAATTCCAATAAACGAGTGCAGCCTTGGCCCGCTCTTCCGCCCCGCCCACCGCCCAATGCCAGTGGCACGCCCACACTCGGTTGGTGCAGCCGCCAGCCTCAACAGGTTCTGGTTTTTGCTGCAGTCGCGCAGAAATATGATAGCCGCTAATTAACGCCCCCTTTCCACCATCCTTCCCCTTCCCTTTACTAGTGACCAGGCGCCGGAAGTGTTGACAGAAGTGGAGCATGGGCGGGGGGTGGGGTAAAAACAGCGAACATTCGCGGTTCATTAGGGAGACAACAGCTCCGTGTATGTGTGTTTGGTGCATTTTAAAGTGAGCTGTGCACACTTTTTTTTAAGTAGTATTTTATTTCATTTGGTCTGACTGCAAATTAGAGACGGCATTTTTAATGCTTCCACAGCTGAGGCCAACGGGCAATTGCGGTAAAAAGATAAACGAGAGCAAAGGAGTTTATAATAAAGGAAACTTGTTACTCATAAGCAAAAGAAACACACAGAAAACCTAATAAGTAAAAACGGCACGTGCAAGAGTATCCAAGTATGTGTGTGTGTGTCTGAATACAACTGTATACACTGTGTATAAGAACCGGCAAATGCCAGCGTATACAGTATAAGAGTGTGTATAAGAGCGCGCTTTGTGACGTAGCCAGCTGCGTGGATGCCAGCAAGAGGGAGCAGCGGAGGCTGTGTTTTCACTTTCAAAGGTAAACACGACACACACACACACACACACTCAGGCAACACGCTTGTAGAGTTTTCAGAACTAAGCGAAACGAAATGCGAACAAAAGGAAACACTGTAACAAACACGCAAACACAGGAAAAACAGGTAAAAGGAAAAGACCAAAGGCGAAAAGCGTTTATTTATTTTTTTTTTGCTTCTTTTTGTATACATGGTGCGAAAAGGGCGTGGAGATGGTTCAAATGTTGCCAGAACATGCAACTGTATCAAAAATCTAAAAAGTCAGCGACAGATAAAACACGCTTACAAAATTAAACTGAACGCAATTAGAAAACATTATAAAAGACAAAAAACACAGAAGTCAACTGAGGAACTCTTGGGGCTTGGCCATGATTAACTTTTAGCTGCGATTTTATAAGATTTGTATTAGTTTTCTTGAATTGAAATAGTAACGGTGCCAAAACAGTGTACTTAACATTTTATGGCACTTACGATCCTCTTAACAGCAAATAACTTTCAGCTAACAGTCAACTGTTAAAATTTACCATTGTTTATTGGTGGCGCCTGCTGCTCTGTAAACTCAACAGTCCGCTTAAAGGCTTACTAAAAGCCTTTAGTATTTTAAGTATTTAGTTGGAAGTATTTCGGTGATCGCGCTTAATGGTCACATTAACATGCTGTGGTGAAATTAAAAGCAAAAATTTTTAAGAAAAAGTCGAGTGTAATTTAAAGTGAAGTGCAATAATTAATTAAAGCAAGATATTGTGAAACCTGTAATGTATGGATACCTGAAAATTGGTGAACCTCAGCAAATTGCTGTTGCGTCAGGTCGCAGCAATCTGCGGCTTTTGGCAGCTGCTGCGTGCACGAGGCGCCAAAGGGCATTGTTGCAAAATTTGTATTGCCAGCTCCCCGCTGGCTCCTTCCACCACACCCACGCCGCCGTTGCATGTGGAAATGCAGCTGCGCTGCATTAAATTTCAATTTCATGTTCATTTATCGCGCTTTGAGGGCGGCGGCGAACTGGCAGCGCTTCGAACCGGGCACGGAAGTCATAATGTCAGTGTCTGAACTTAGCCAAGGCCGCAGCTAGGCGAAAACTTTCGGGCCATGTGCACCCCAAAACTTGTCTGAGGCGGCCAGGGAGCGGAGGTAACTGTCTGACTGCCAGCTAGCGATAGCAAATGCGAGTGTTTGCCAAGTAAATATGTAAAACCAACAAGCGCAATAACTGCAGCACGCACACAAGTACAAACTCACACACACACATACATACAGATGAATGTTGCATAAAAATTAAGCAAACTGCACTTGTAGCAGCAACAACAACAACAACAAATCGCACAAACTTGGTGCTCAGCCCCAAAAATGCAACAGTCGACAGCAACTTCCGCTATGCGTTGAGCGCCAGCGTCACGCCGGCTGCAGATCCTACTTGGCCAACACCAATGCGCCCGAACGCCCTTCAAGCAGCAGCGGCAGAGCAGGCTGACAACAGCAACAACTACAGTGGTCGCCCGCTAAAGACGAATGTTTGTTATTGAGGGGTTATTCAGGGTAAGTAAATATTTCTCATTTTAAAAACATTATTTTATAATGAAATCTTAATTTATATATTTATGATAATTAATTATTTTTATTGTATTATTTTCTAGCGATCACTGTACCTGGCGGTTGGCAAAAAAAAAACACTGCAACAAAGTTTGCAGCAAGTTTTAGTTTTTTGCTGTTGCTGCTTAGCCAAGGACTTCGACGCAGTGCAAGTTGGCCAGCTGAAAGTTTAAGCCCCAAACGTTGTCGCTGCTGCGTACGTGTTGGTGTTCATTATGTACGTGTCCTTATTGCCATTTTACTCAAGTTGTCAGCGTGCCACAAGAAGCAGCAGCAGCGCTGCACGTGGGCCACACAAACTAAAAAAAAATGTAAGAAAAGAAAAACACGCACGCGTGGTTGCCAAGCGGATGAAGATAAGATTTGACGAATTCTGGTATTTGATTAGACTCAAAGCAGGTAAGCATATGTCAAACAAGTATATATATTACATTCTGTTATTATTTATTTTTATGTATTTTAGATACACAGATACAACTACTTGGACTCTACTTGGACATCTACTTGGACACAGTGCGGGTAAGTTTAATATATGAAATGTACTTTATTTAATTCGTCAAAGCTTACTAGAACTAGTCTATACTACTAATTTGAAAGGCGCATATACAATTTTAAGCTTTATTAATTTTTAACTTTTATTCTTTGATTTAACTTTGTCTCTTTGGCATCGATTCTACTCAATTGTTTAGTATTGCTTAAGTAATATTTGCACACTTTTTAACAAATGCATTATTCACATTTTTTGGAGACAAATTTCGTATAAGCACAGATCGCATTGTCCCCCCGATTCATGCTTTGTATATATAACTTTTTGTTCTTTGGCGTTTTTCTTCAATTGTCAAAAATTTTATTTTATTACAACTAAATTTCGAGTTACTCAAAAATAGTTTTACGATGCGTATGATTTTTTTTGAGTTTTTTTTTCATATTATTATTAAGCTGTGCTGTTATTAAAATTCCCTTCTCGCAAATATTTTGCTTAATTAACGCATATTTTGTCGCTGCAATTAGTGCGGCTGCTCTGTTTGATTGCTATTTTTTGCTCTCACTTAAGTGGATGATGCTGAAGTCCTGCGTACTGTGTCCTGCTTGCTTGCTAGCTCACCTGCCACCTGCCACCTGCTGCCTGATAACTGTCAGGTGCACTGCACTGTAGCTCCTCAGTGTAGCGCAGCTTTCAAAGCCATTGAAAAGTGCACTTGACCGCAATTTGCAATGACTCCAGCAGGAGTCGCAACTTGCCAGTGCGGTGGTGCTTTGTGTTCAGCACTGTGGTGCTGACAGTGGCGGGTGTTGACAAGTGCTGAGCTATCTATGCGGTGTCAACAACTTCAAAATGAGTTTTTTTTTTCATATACCCACACAGAAGCACTCACAGTTGACTCATAAATTTATTTTTTATATTTTGCGCGTTTTATGAGCTGTTTTACCTGCAGCGCTTTAATAAACACAACTTGGCAGCCTTTTTGTTGGCGCTGTTATCGCCATGGTTGTTATTGTTGACATTATTATGGCTGCTTGGGGGCACATTTAGCAAACGCTGCAGCAACTGCAGCTAACACACACACTCGCACCAAAAAAGAAAAAAAGCATAGCATAGTTTTAAGCGCTGGTCTCAATATCTTTTTACCTGCAATCAAAGCTTTGGCGTTGGCTTTGGCTTTGGCTTTGACTTTGGCTGTTCGTTATTGCCAGGACGTGGGTTTTAATTGCTTGCTCTAAGTCGTTTTAGTCCTTGAACTAATACGGTGCCATAAGCTCTTAATCATTTCAAGCAATTTGCGCACGTTCGCTGCAATTCAATTACAACTTTGTTAAGCACACACACACGCACACACACACACACACATATTGGGTACTTATGTACTTACAGTCCTTCCAGACTGCTTGCGAGTGTTATTTGCACAGACACACACACACACGTACACGAAATGCTAGTGAAGTAGCTTTAAGTATCTTTGCTAAAAGTATCTGATAGATACGTAGCTACACTTGAAAGTTTTTGGCAAGGCAAGTTTGTCAGCTCTTCAGCGTTTATAATCAGCCGTCGCTGTTTAATACTTTTAATACCCTTTGAATTGCCCGCAAAGTTTTTATACGACTCGAGCGGGCTTGAAAAATAATTCCACCGAGCAAACCCCGAGCATGCCACTCATGTGGCATATTAACTGTGCGCCCACTCCAATTAAACTCATCCATCCACCCCCCATTTTGCTATCTTTCGATGTGTGGCACTTGAGCGCAAAAGATATTTCGATTCGATTTATGAATTTTTCGGGCTAAGACATTTTTTAATAAAACGCATTTTTATTGACATTGTCCGAACCACATCGAGATGGAGTGGAGTGGAGTGGATAGAGAAAGGGATATTAATAATATGTAGTAGCTAATAAAGACACACACACACACAAACTGTTTATACATGCACACACACACACGCATATTGTTGCATATTGAAAGCAGTCGGTTTTGTGGCTCTTATGCCCTGCAGCTGCGGCTTACGACGAGGCTTATTGGCTTGGCCGAAATCTACATAAGTAAAAAATTGTCAGGTTGTACGCACAGTTATTGATTGATTCGGATTTATAAATAATGTACGCCATTATGCTGAAGGCCATTTTCAAAATGTGTTGCGAATGGTTTTTTGCTTGCAGAGCGAAGAATAAATACAACAATAAAATATAAATATATTTAATGCAGAATCTAAAGCGCAGCAGAGTATTCAAATGATTGTCAGTTTATCCCTGGAGACGGCTAACTGTTAACATTGTTGGCCAATGTTTACGCATGTCGCAAGTTGAACAAGTGGCAAGCTGTGAAGTGTGTGCTGCATGCCTCCATGTCTGCAGCTGGCCCTTTCTTTTTGGGCTTACGGCGACTGCTGGTGATAAGTTCGGCTTTTGGGTGTGGCAAGTGCAACAATGATGCAAGCACCTGCGGCGGCAATCTAAGCAATAACAAAACAATCGCAACAACAACAACAACAACATGAATACAGGTACGAACACAAGTGCAAGTGCTCGAGGTGAAAGAGCTGGCAGCGTGGGTAATGCGACTCCTGTTTGATGTATCGATTTTGTGCTCTTGTTGTTCTTATTTCTGTTGTTGTTTCAGTTCGCCTGCTGCCCCCCTCTCCCCCTCTACCAGCTGCCTGCTGGTTGTTTGTCAGTGAAAGCACAGCCATTTCTGGGCCATTTGTCGGCTTTTGCCTGTTCCGGTGTTGATAACGCCAATGCGTAATCCATCTCCATGACACACACACACACACACACACACCCATGCTGCCCCTGTTTAACGACGTTTCCGAATCGGACTCCGAATCGGTAACCGAATCCAAATTCGAATTCATTTGACAGGTGCACTTTGAACTTTCAAATGCGCTGGCATTTTGGTGAAACGGATGTTGGGGCAGGAAAACTTTGTCGATTTTGAGTTGAGAGTAAACATACAAGCTGCCCAATAACGGTAGTTTGCTTCTGTGTTGGTGTGTGTGTGGATTTGAATAAAACACAGTCGAGCATGATAAAACACAATTTTAATAACTTTGACATCAAATACACATCGAGAAGTTCCAATGACACACAGACTAGTACAATATACATAAATAAATATACATACACATACATATACATATATATATATATATATAATGCTTACAGACTAACAGATGAATAGTTCAAGTATATGCGATTTAACATCAAAGCGTATTCGTATTTGTTGCTGCAACTGCACCTAATATCAATTGTTGCATAGTTAGTTTTTTGCAACATGAACGCAAATTAAAATATATACAAATTACACACATACACATACATGTGTATATATGTATATGTATATGTCTGGTTTAGCATTTTGCGGCTACTTTGGTTACCTGGCTTGTGCAACACGAGACATAATCAACAAAAGTTTAACTCTTAGTTATTCGAAAGCTTGCCACAAGCCGTTGCAAGTACAGTTCTCCCACACTAGTGTGAATAAAATTAGTGCAGCAACGAATGCTAGTTAGTTAGTCTTTGCAGCGTCAAATAACACACACATAGTTTGATAATACAATTACAGCACATAATATGCATATTCATTTAACTCTTTTTGCATTTTCTGGGTGTGTTTGTGTGTGTGTGTGTAAATTCGGTAAAATTTTGTTGCAACACGCTTTATTTAGGTTATTTAATATATATATATTTGACATCGATATAGCTATGATCGTCTGTTATTTATATAGTTAACCTGATTACATCGAGAAATATAAATTAATCGCAAATTTGTTAAATTTAAGAATATTTCAATTTCTTTTTGTATTTTTCTTAAGCTTATTAATTGAACGCGACAAAAAAGTTATTTGGGCTTATTTGCTAAAGTTGCGCAACACATCAAAAAATAACACAGAAGTCGAAAGCGTAAAAAAGTTGTTGGACCCAGCCTTTTCATAAAAAACTGAAGAAACGGTCTGGTTTTTTGTAGACCTTTTAATGGGTATTGCCAATCTTTCAATATCTAACATTTTGCATTTGCATAATTCTTTAAGACACAGGGAAGACTTTAGAAACATTATAAATTACACATATGTACATATATATATATCAACTACCCAAACGTATACAAATACAATATGTGTGTGTGTGTGTGTGTGTGTGTCTTAGAGCTAACATTTCTATATAGCATATAAAAATTGTCGTTTTTTTTGGTTGGTTTGCTTTAATTGGTTGCTTGGTTTGTCGGTTTTCTATTTGGGGCACGTGTGTGGTATTTTGTTAAGGTAGGTTAGGAATTACTTATCGCGTACTTAGGATTGTCACTGCTAAAACATCGTTAAACGCACTACGACTACGACTACAACTACTGCTATGCCTAACTTTAATCTTTAATCTAATGCAATGTCAATTTCAATTCCATTTCCCTTAGCCATATCGCTTATCATACGTTCATTCACATACCGCTTGATCAGTTGGTGTCTTCTTGTCGCAATCTGTTGAGTCTATATTTATTGTTTGGCGGCTTTTATTTTTACGCCTGCGTCATGGTTTAGTAACTTTCGCTTTCACCTTTTGATGGGTCTTACAGATACTGGTCCTCGTTGGTTTTCAGTTGAAATCAAATTTTCGCACTGCGCGCGCGGGCCGCATGCTTTCGGCCAAACAGAATGCGCTTAAAGGCGCGTCGGAACTCTGGATTGAAGATGGTGTAGATGACCTGTTCAAGTGGGGTAATAAGAAGAGGCAGGAATAGGATATATAGAAAAAAAACTAGTTAAGAGTACTTTCGATGAAATTTTGATTGATGATTTAAATTTCTGAACAGCTGCCAAAAAATTCGAATTAAATCAAGCTACGCATTCAATTGAAACGTATCAAATCAGAATTAGTGAAACTTGGCTCATTTGCTGCATATTCTCCCCTTTTTGTGTATTTGATGTACCGACACGGACAGTTGGATAGCATTTACGTACCGGATTGAGTGTGGAGTTGAAGTAGCCCAGCCAGAGGAAGAGCGATGCGATTGCCGGATGAATTTCGCAGTCCTTGCAGAGGCTCATTGTCAGCGCCATAACAAAGAAGGGCAGCCAACAGATGACAAAGGCGCCGGTGATGATGGCCAATGTTTGTGCCGCCTTCCGTTCCCGTTTCGCCTCCAGCAGCTGGCGTCGCTTGGCCAGCTTCTGGTGCGGATTGGCAATGCTGGCCAGCACGCCCTTCCCGGCGGCCTTCTCGGCACCGCCGCTGGGACTGGAGGCGCCTGCAGTTGCCGTCTGTTTGCCGGCTGCAACGCCGCCACCCATGGCGATGGACTGCGCCAGCGGCGTAATGGCATTCAAATGGGAGGCTATTAGATGCTGCTGTGCGCCGCTGGCCACCTGCTGTGAGAGCGTTATGATTTCGTTAGCATTGCTCGTGCGATACTGGCAGAGCACACAGCGAGAGAGATTGGAAGACAAAGAGAATGCAAATGGAGAAAAAGTGCACACACAAAAAGCAAACATTTAGCAATTAGCGCCATTTTGTGAACAGTTTAACGACAGACCAGACCAGCTGGACCAGGTCTTGGCCAGTTGTTACTTACGTCATCCGCATCGCTGGAAATGGTCGTGAGTTCGGTGCCCGCGTGACTTTTGTTATCGTAGTTGCTGGTGCTGAATTCGGTCTCCTCGCGCGTTATCGCCAGGCTGGCAAAGTCCACGGCAATGGCGGCCACCGAACGCGCCACAGCGCCCTCTGAGCCCGCACTGATGTTGGCCGTATTCGAGTTTCTCCCAAAGCAAATTTTCATCCGTTTCCGTGTGCGTCGCTGCAGTTGCCCGGCACCGTTCTCCGTGTCCTCCAGCTGGTTCTGGTCCTGTTCGCGTCTCGCCGGGCGCCGCTTGCCGCGCTCCTTCTGCAAATCAGGTGCCGTCGAATCGCACTGGAAAATTTTAATTATATTTGCGTGTTTAACAGGTGTGGAAGAGACAGGCGCCCACCCCATTCCCTGTTGCCCCAACTCCAACTCATCCAACTTGAGCTATTTTCGTGTTTGATTTAGGGGCTGTCTAAGCATTTCTAGTTGCTCCCCCGGGTCACATTTTGCTTTTAGCATTTCCACTACAACACAACTAACGCTCGATGCTTTGTTTTCACGCATCGCACATTTGCCACGCCCACGCACATGTACATAAATCGCTGGCAGCGAACTTTTTGGCCGCTTTAAGTGCTCACTTGGGTCTGCAAAGGATTCGCATTATCGTTTCGGTTAATGACACGCTCATTATGGCAACAAGCCGGCGGCCAAATGAGTTATCAGCTTAAATTTCATTAGACGGCGCTCGCTGCGTATGCGTAATATTATTTAACATTTGTCAAGTCGCAACTACCCCAAAAAATGTATCACTCTTAATTCTCTTTTTCTCGTTGGTAACTCACCTCGGTTTCCGTAAGGGCCACATTGTAGGTCTTTTGTGTGCGACGCTGAATGCGCTTCCTGGCAATTAGATAGATTTTCCAGTACAAACACAAAATGACCAGCAACGGCACATAGAACGTGCAACATGTGGCGAATATCTGCGGCGCAGAGAGATGGATTAAACCAGAGCGAAGACTTATGTTCGTTAGCAAGCTACCTGATAAGCCACATCCTGCGAGACCATGCAGTTCTGCTCCTCAATGCGCTTCATGTAATCCGGATCCTTCCAGCCAAACTGTGGCGCCAGCGACACTATCAATGCGGCGAACCAAACGCAGAATATCATGATGAAGACGCGGCGAGGCGTACGCAAATTGTTGTAATCAATGTTCGTAACGGTCCAATATCTGCCGTCAAGTCACAAGTAACGCGTAACGAATAACAGGTGATAACAGGTAACGGGGGTTAGATAACTCACCTGTCGGCGGCGATGGCCACCAGATGCAATATGGATGCCGTGCAGCAGAGCACATCGCACGATGTCCAAATGTCGCACAGTTCCGGTCCCAGAATCCACCCGTTGCTTATCTGTGGAGAATATATTGTTGATGATTGCAAGGACACGGATTTCAGTCAGCGCCGGCGGGAGTGAATTCAATTAAGTTATGTCATTGCCTCAATGCTTCGCAAGATGACGCAATTTGAACAATTAACAACGCGCAATGGCTCATTACGCATACACACGCACACACGCACTCTCTCTCTCACTCACACTCTCTCTCACTCTCGCTTTCTGCAACTCTTTGGCCGTAATTTCATTTGCACGCTTTTCATTCCAAGTTTCCATTAGGGTAATGAAGTTTGTGCAACAACTGTTGGCGACAACAAAGCAGCTGCACAAGAGCAACAGCAACGGGTTCAGCTACAATCTACATTAACAACAATAATAACAATAACAACAACAATAACAACTTACCTCGTAGACGGCGCCAAGCGGCATGACGAGACAGGCAACAAATAAATCAGCAACTGCCAGCGATGCGACCAAATAATTAGCAACATTCTGCAAGTTGCGCTCCAGAATAATGGCAGCAATCACAAATACATTGCCTGAAATCAGCGATATTGTCGATCGATAAATTTATCGATTTTTCAAAAATATTTTTAATTCAAGTCAAGCTAATTAGCTTTTCTGCTTGAATACACTTAAAACTAGTCAAATTAATTTTAATGAAGCTAAAATTGATTCTTTCATGATCAAATCAAGTTGACTTCTTCAGGAACACATAAAACTATTCAGCTTTAATTGCGTTTGCCGGTTAAACGCTGTTAAGACACCATCTACAGTAGGCACTCGATTTGAAGGTACCGTTTAACTATGCTGAAATCAATCAACGACACAAATCTGCTGCCAAAGACCTGTCCACTTTTCGCCTCCCCTCTGCTCTAATTGCAGGCAATCGTGCATTCGATGGCACATGCTTCAACTATCCACCCACCACCCCCCACTCCCCCCTGTTGTGGATAGATAGATTGCTGCAAGGTTCTGCAAATCTCTGTGTGATGCAAATGATGCAACTTTGGCAAATTGTAATTGCCACGGCGGCATCCAGAAACGAATGCCCCCTTGCGCTCTGCGCTGCCTGTCGATTGTCTGTCTGTCTGTCTGGGTTGTATCTATTCTGCCTGTCTTGTTGTTGTTGTTGTTGCTGTTGTTGGCGTTCTTGTGCAGGTTATGAAAACGTTTTGTCATCGCTTGGCTCGTGCCACAAATGCATTTGCATATGCCCCTAGCCTCTGTTGTTGCGCCTGCCTTTGCCTCGGATGTTGCGCATACGCTGCGTATGCCAAAGATGTGTCTCTATCTATGCGCAGGTGTCTTTGTGTGTGTGTGTCTCTGTGCGTGTGTTTGTGTAATTTCCATTTGACGCTTTGGCGCGCTTTTAATAGCTTTTCACGTGTCGATGCCAAAAAAAAAACAAAAGGAAAAAACCTAAAAAGTAAAAATATATATAAAAAATATAACAAAAAACGGCAAACATTTTGAAAGTTTGTTTGCCGACGCTCTCGACGACGTCGCTGTTCGTTTTTGTTCGTTGTTGCTTGTCGCTTGTAATTGTCGGCGAGGCCTCCCAGGCGATTCTTTTGCTCTGTGCCACCCCATTTGGCCAACTCCGGCCTGACCTAAGTGCCGCGTTTAACGCAAAGCTTTTTAACGCGCTCTAAGCAAAAGTTGCCACGCTCGCTGCCTAGTGTAGGACCCCCTCCCTCATCCCCCCGCCAAGTGCCAACTTCAGCTGCTGGCAGCAGGCAGCAAATCATCTTCGTAAGCCGAAAATCAATAAAATTTTCGAGGAGCGCAATAAAAATCTTCTGCATCATAAATTTCACTTCATTTACAGTTCACTTCGGCGGCGATATGAAAACTTTTTGCACCAAATTCCCCGGCGGCATAAATTTGAGAATAATTTAACGGCCTCCCCCCGCCCAAATGTGGCCCCCCTTGGTCCAGTCAAATGACAGCTGCTGCTTTAAGACTTAAATGTTATTTTGATAGAGTTTTCATCGTTTTGTATTCTGTTTATTTTTTGCCACAGTACTTGCCTATAATGGTGACGAGTATCATTAGGCCCAGCACAACGGTCATCGCAATCATTTTGACCAACAGCCAAAACTCGGCAGCGGCCCGTTCGTTGGCGGCCCGTTGCTCCTCCTCCATTTGGGTTATGTTGCCGGCTGCATTGCTGCTGTTGCTGCTGTTGTTGCTGTTGTTGCTGCTGCCGCCGCTGCTGCTGTTGCTGCTGATGATGGTGATGTTGCTGATGTTCCAGCTGCTCTGGTTAATGCCGCTGCCTTCCAGCTGTGCCAGGCTGCCATTCAGTTCAATGAAGAGACTCTCGTTGAACAAGATTGCTGGCAGTTCTATTTCCAAGATGCTTGGCACATCACCAATTGCCCCAAACTCGAGCAATGTGGCTGGTGTTGTCATTGCGCCCAGCATAATGTATACGACGTTTTCTTTTTTCTTTCTGTTTCTTGTTGTTGCTGCTGCTTGTTGTTACTTAACGCCCCCTTTTTGACAGTGGGCGTGCCACTGTAGGTACGAGTACTTAAAACCGTTGTTGTTACTACTGCTGCTGCTGCTGCTGTTGTTGCTGCTGCGACAAGGTTCGCCGCAAGCGCCTTTGTTGCTGTTGCTGGCGTCGCAGCTGTTGCTGTAGATTTTGTTTCACTTGCCGCTGCTGTCGTTCGTGTTGCTGCCGTTGTTGCGGGTGATAAAGCGCCTTAATCGTGCTTGCCAAGCACTTAACACGTAAACTGAAATGTCGGGAGTGAGACAGACGTATCAGTTGAATGGCAAAAGCAAAACAACAACAACAAAACAAAAAAGTAAAATTTTTTGATTTGCCCAACAAGCCAAAGCCACCAGCATAGATCATAACTTGGCCAAAAGTAGTCGAAAAAAATGGCCAAATAAATTTAAAAAGTGCTCGAAAAAAACACAGTTGCTCTAAAACTGTAACTTTAAGCTCACTTTTTAATTAAATTAACAACATATTTTCTGTTTGTTTTTAAATTTAAATTTAAAAGCTGTTAATAGGATTTGCCAATAGCTCTCTATTGGACTATTTGGCTTTTACAAAATAATTTGTATTTAAATGTAGCTTTTTCTGATTTAACAAGGTCTTTCAACTTTTTTACTGCAATTAATTAGTGTGTATTAAAAGCTGTTGTACATCAAGTTTGCAGTAAGGACTTCAACTTGTTCAAACTATTAATTAATTTTAAACTATATCATAAAAAAGAAAAACGTTTCTTCTTTTCCCTTGTAACAGCATTGACTGCACCAAAGCACAATCCAGACTTTTTGTTCCTTCTCCCTTTCGCTCATTCTTTCACTCTATCGTTGTCTGACCCCAGCTGACTACATCCTTATCGCCGCCACTATTGATTATCGCCCATTCCGCATTATCAGCGCTTTAGTTGATTTCAAAATGTTGCTGGAAACACACGTATTTCTGCCGCTGCTGCTGCTTTGTCTGCTGCAACTGGCGATGCCCGTGGCTATCTATCCACAAACGCTATTACAGCTAAGCCGAGGGGATGGGGATCGACGTCTACCCACTGAATCGCCCCGGGAGTTTCGGTCGGGATTCGGAATACCGAACCTGGAAGTGTGTCCTGAGATTTTTCTCTGTTTGCTTAGAACAATAAAGCCAGGTGTTCTTTTGCATTTACGTATGCGTATTATCATTTAATATACACAGAGTGCTGCTGTATGTTTGTGTGAGGAGAGTGGGGAGGGGGGGCGTTGCCACTTGCCCTTTTGTGTGTGCATAAAAATGCAACAAATTAGGTGACCTTTGTCTGTGTCAAGGTGCATTGCGAGCAGCCACCCAAGCAGCAATCTAACAAACACTAAGCAAACACTTGCACTCATCAGTGTGTGTGTGTGTGTGTGTGTGTGCAGCTCACACATCTACAAATGTGTGTGTATGTGTGGTTGCAGGCAGCGAAAGATACACACAGACAACAGTAAACCTGTACGATTAACTGCGAGAGCTGCTAATGAAGTTATAATAAAGAAGAAAACGTGCAAAATTTTAAAATTTGTATAAAAGAAATGGATTTAAAATATACTTTTATACTTCTTTTAGTAATTTATATATTAAACATATAAATTTATCTGACTAGTTTTTAAATTCATAGTTAGAACATAAATAATATAGAATAGAATATGAAGCTCAACGATGAAATCAAATCATTTGGAGCAGCCCTCTGTCGAACAGTTGCCATTGATGTTGGTTGGACGCTGCCCCGATGTATGTGTCTTTTGGGTTTGCACAGGCTGAAATGTTAATGCTTAAAGGCGGGGGGAGTGTCAACCTCAGCTGCAGCAGCAGCAGCAGCAGCAGCATCAGGGCGATGCGCCCAAGTAGCTCATGTGTGAGAAATATTTTCATAGTCAAGGTAATCGCCTCCGAGCCCGCATTTGCATCACCTTGGCTGCCCGCCCACCGCCCGGCTATTAATAAATGCAACTAAATGTTTCTCAGCAGCGCAGGGTTAACTATTTTTCTTTATTTTGTGCATGTTTTTTGTCTATTTTTTTTTCGTCTTTTTATTTTGGCTGGTATTTTGCTTGCCTTTTGCGAATCGCTTTTAATTATGAATAGCGCGTGGCTTGCTGATGTTTTTTTTTTTGCCTTGTTGCAAGGTTGCTCTGTGCACAACAATTTGTTGCAGAAAAAAAGTACTCTGGCAAAGGTACAAGACCAGGGAGCAGCAGCTTCAGCGGGAAGACGTCTCTTCTATCAGCCGCACCATGTAAAGGACGAACAACAACAACAAAAAAAAATAAAAAATAAAGGAAACATTTTTGCTGACGTTTGCAACCAACTCGCCATGGGGCACAGTCCGAGAAACGCGCGCAGCGGACGCGTTTGCTTAGCAGCCACATTCAGGCATTCGGAATCCATATACACACACACACACACACACACGCACACACATTCGCTTACACTTGAATTAATTCATAGTCTAATAAATATACAAAAAGTTTTGTGTTGAATGCCTGAAACTGGCAGCGCCTTTTATGCTGTGATACCCGCAGCCCGCCAGCCCTCAGTTGTTCTCGTTTGTGTCAGCATAATCTTTTGCTAGCCTCTCTACTCTACTCTCTCTTTCTCTACTCTCTCTCTGCTCCGCTGTGTGAATGTGTTGCACACAGTTTTAATTCTATTTGCTGCAACTTGAATCCTTGCGACTGTTGCGACGCTGCGTGTCCCCGTACAATGTGCCAATTAGAACTAGCTTTCTGCTAAGCAAAATGCTTTAATTAAATATGTATATTATATTTAGTTGCTAAACGGGCGACAATGGGCAAAGCACTCAACTGTGTGGATTCACATTTATACTGTGCATGTATAAATTGGTTAAATGAATCTTTTATATGGCCAAATGGCTACTGAATGGTCTCTGCCGCCTTTCATCCTTCCTTCTTCTTCTTCTTCTCGTAGTTTGTTACGCTCGTGCCGACAGCAGCTATAAAGCTGGTGGCAGTTATGGCTCTAACATTGATTGAAAATCGAAATCGTCAGATATTGTGGCGAAACTTTCTGCTGCAGACAATGGACGAAGGATGGGGATGGGGGGGCAAAGCAATGACAACAAACTGCACTCAAGCGCATTGCCAACTTTTCAACATGGCCGTAAAGTTTGCAATTCCTGTCAACTAATTGCGCTACGCTAGCAACTCCACTTTATTTCGTTCCGGGACTGCGCCTAGACTAAAAAAGAGAGCGGGAATGGGAATGGGAGTGAGAGAGAGTTCGTAATTGAACTAATCAACTAAAGCGGACGCAGACATAAAACTTGTGACCAGCAATTGACCCACGGCCATGCAATTTTCCATTAGTCCAACACATATTGTTGTTGTTGTTGTGAGAACAGCAACAACAGTTTAAAAGAGATCGAAATGACGTTAAAGCCAGGCCGAGTAGACGCCAGCTCAATAAGTAAATATAGTAGCCTAGCAAATGGTATTTCAGTTTTATCACAAAATTTATTATACGTAACGTGAAAAGCAAGCATATATATATATATAAATTGATCGGTATCGCCAGCTGAGCTAATGTCCGACTATCTGTATAACAGTCTACCTAATTTCTATTCAAACATTCTCTCTGTTTAAGATCTAATGGCTGAAATAGAAAATTGAATTATATCAATTAAATTGGTATTTCATGCAATCTTAAGCTTAAACTTAGCATATACGAAATATTAAAAAGATAATTGTTTTTTTTTTTCAAAAGTTTTTATATTTCTATTTAACCAAACCAGACTTTATCGTATAAATTTTATACGAACGGTTGTAAATTTAGTTTTCCTCAAAATCACAATTCTAGCTTAGTTTAGAAATTTATCTAAAATAAATAAATAACAATTCTGGGTATTTAATTTGAGCCAAATTGTGTTGCCAGCTATTATTTCGTACCTGGGGCCCAGTTCTTCGTATTTTGTGTTAAATTATTTCTAAGCTGAATTGCTGTGTTGCCAGCGGATTTATGGCTTTAAGAGTGCCTGACCTTGGCGTTACGTTAAATATATAAAAATTTATATTCATTATACTCACACATAAGCATAATTATGTCCTCTCACATTCATTTTGTGCGCTTCATTAGCGACGCTGCAGCGCCGCAGGTAAATTCGTCAACATAAATATTTATGCCGAGTGTCACAGACGACGAAACGACAACAACAACAACAACAACGACGACGACCGACAGCAACCTCAAAACTCAGCCACAATCTCTGAAGCTGTATTTGTGTCTGCTGTGTGTGTGTGTGTGTGCTTGTATTTTTATTTTTTTTTGTATTTAATTTCGCGTTTTATTTGTATTCTGTTTCGCCCTAATTATGCGGGTCCTTCGCGTTTCACATTTCCAACTGAACTGAACTCGGACTTGGATTTTGATTTAGTTTAGTTTAGCATTTTTGATTATGTTCGTGATTTCGCTTTTTTGATTTTTGATTTTTGATTTTTGATTGTTGATTTTCGTTCGAAGCACTTTGCCACACGCCGCGTTTGGTTGCTTTGTTGTTTTGTTAAATTAGATTTCAGTCTTCTGTGTTTGGTGCTCTTTAAGGTGTCCTGTTGCTGGCGGCACATGCGTCTTTAACCTATACCCAAGCATAACTATTGACAAACTGCCTCAATGTGGCCGTTTCTGGCAAATGGCAAAAGCGGCAGCAGCTGATTTCCTGTCGACTTTCAACGGCGCCTGCGCCTCCCCAAACGCCACACTCTTATACGGCGCGGCCAAGTCTACACGGAAATTTAAGAGAACGGCTATTCGAACTCGAAAAACTCTCTTACGAACTGTTGCATTGCAATTCTTTTTAGCGACACGCTGTGTGGCAATTAAATCATTGAAGTGCACATCACAATTCGCAATTCGCATAATCGGGCGGCGGCTTGTGGCAACAACTGTGCACAGTTGCCGCTTGAATGCAGCCGCAGTCAAATAAACTTTTTAGCCAGCATTCCTTCAACGAAATTATTTGCTGTTTTGAAACTTTCAACAATACCGCATATTTTTGTTGGATTTGCTTTTAAGCAATTTTTAATATGACTAATGCAATGCGGCTTAGCCAGGGCTGGACAAAATGCCACGCCCACGCGCCTGCCTTGTGCGTGTTCGTGTTTATGTTTCTTCATCTTATTTTCTGTTTTCTATATTATTTTGTTGTTATTCCATTTGGCCATTTCCTGTGCGTCCTTCATCTAATGCGCATTAAGCCAAGTCTAGTATGCGATGTTATTGGCATTTTCGATATTTGCGTTCGTTTTGAAGGCCATTTCTATGCAGCTGCCGTAACGTGCCACAAGGCCCCACAAGCACCCACTGAAGAGGGCCAACAAGAACAAGAGCAACTCCAGCGCCCGCTGCTCTTGCAACATTATCGGGCATCAACTTTCAAAGTGGCCAAGTGGCTGCTTAGAGGGCAGCCGCCGCTTCGTTTGCCATTTGATTTCCGTCGGTCCGAGCTTTGTTGTTATTGACCCTGTCCGGGGACATCGTAAATTAGCAGCGGTTTATTGCCAGTACGTGACATTTTGGATGCGTCCCGGCGTCTGCAATTATTACGCCGTCCATTCATTCATTTGCTGGTCAGCAACAGACCAGCCGCGCCTCACCCCCCGCCCCCTTTTTTTTTGTGTTGGTTGGTTTTCATTCTTTGTGCGGCCTTTTGTGATTGTCTTTTAAGTTGGGCGCTGCTTTTGTGGCTTATGTGAGGTCACGCCCCCATTTCTGGCACTTGAAGCATTGCCATTTTAACATTTCCTCATTCAATATTTGTACAACAATAAAACTTTGATTGTTCCAATTGTTTGGCCGTACTATAAACAAAGCGCGGGTCGCCTCGCTTCGCCTCATTCCAGCTACTCGCATTACGTATACGACGCCCACGATTTAAGGTTAATGTCCTTCCAATGTCTGATGAGAACTGGCACAGATTGAATTCTTAAAGCTGTAAATTTAGTAGATAAATAACTTTTAGCTACATTCTGTATAGAATTACTTTAAACTTATTTTTACTTTAATTTCTTTTAACATAAATTAATTTATTTTACGAAAAAAAGTTCCCTTTTGCGTTTTAGCGCATTTAAAAACCCGTTTTAATTAAATAGATTTTCATGTGGGAATTGCCAATGGCTAAGATTAACCGACGCATTTAATAACTGTGCACATCATCCTAATGAGCCAGAAAGTTAAAGTTGCACTTGCTGCAGCAGCATTTGCTGCGAAGACCCTCGCGGCACGTAATGCGCGTGCAGTTGCAATTGTATCTCAGTCTGTGTGCGTGTGCGTGTGTGGTTGTGCGTGCGTGTGCTGGGGAGCATTTAGAGCGAGAAAGCAAACGCCGTTGTGCGGCAAGTGCGTGACACAAAGTCGAACGATGCGCCCCGCCCTGCAGCATTGCTGCAAACGTGCTGCATTTTAGTACTCCGTTGCTCTGCTTCAGCAAGGCCAATTGCAGCTAAAGTTTGTTGACTTTCTGCCATTGTTTCCAATTGCTAAAAGTTAAGCAAAAAGCTTCATAATTTGGTTCTCAACTGTAAATGTGCGTCAGATAAGCTGCAAAACGGACATTTGACAATGAGTTAAATTTTGAAACGTGTGCGCGGGGGGAAGGGGAAGGGGAATGCGAATGGGAACATGTATAAGAAATTTGACGAGCATCATCAGTTCATTTTCAAGTTTATATGTGTATGCAAGCCAATGGCAATAAACTTGCCAACACACACACACACACACACACACACACACACACACACACGCATGCATAACATCATAATTACATATAATAAAAACAATTTTTGGCATTTTATGAGCGCATAAAACTGTAGCATATTTTCAGGCAGCGCACTAAATTATTTGCAGTTATTGTGCGGCGAACAACATGCGCATATGTTGAGCAACAACAACAACAACAACAACAAACAAGCAGTTGATGGGTCCAAAAAAGGAATTTACTGATGAATTGCGGTTTAGTTTTATGAGTTGCCACAAGACGACACACACTATAAATGTGTGTTTGTGTGTGTGTGTGTGTGTGTGTGTGATTCCTTTTATGGGCAGCGGCAAACAAAGCTGTACGCAGCGCAACGTCAACATTTTATGCGTCTTTAATGTTTGTTGGTTAATAAAATCGAGCAGAGACACACTCAAGGCCTAAACGCACAGGCCTGGCCAAGAAGTTGCGTCGAGTTTTGGATGATATTTTAATGTGCGCACTTTGACACTTTTAATGAATCCCTAGCATTAATTTTCTTAATGAGCGCGCTCATTTAAAGCCCTGCAAAATATAAATAACAAAAAGAAAAAAACAAAAAAGCCAAGAAAAGAAAAAAATTGAAAAATGTTGAAATGTTTGCGTTTGCCTTGGCAATGACATTGCGAATGACAATGGCCCAAACAATTTCCCACTCATCATTGACACATAATGAAGTTTGTACAGAAAATCTATACACACACACGCACACAAACTACGGCAACTACACACATGACTTGCGTTCGTTTGTGCCAAGCAGGACGTGCAACGTGGCCGGTCAGCTTAATGAGCCGCACTAAATTCACAGGAAACTTTTTGGCCAAAAGCTCCAGAGATGCTGCGAGGTTTTCTTTGTGGGAAATAGAGAGAGAATCTGTGTGTGTGTGTGTGTGTGTGTAAGAGGTGGCAACTATTTATCGCTGATAGCCGGATAAATGTGCTGCACTCGGGCGACTGGCAGGAATTTATTGACACACTCAATCGAACGCTTTGATCGTAATCCCTTTGCCTGCCCAATAAACAACAACAACAATGTGCCAATAGAGAGAAGGGGCCAAATAGAGTTGGGGGTCCCAGAAAGCTGTTAGCAAAAGTTTGTTAAGTTCGTCTTCATTTAGCTGCGTTGGTTTTGGCCAAACTTTTCTTTATGGATAAGTGCATTAATTTTACCAACGCAATCTGCAATGATAAGTTGCGACTGCGAGTCGCAGTTCTTTTATTGTCTGTCTTGCTAATGTGTATACAAAGGAAAAAACTTAACAATATAACTACAAATGTGTGTGTGTGTGTGTGTGTACAGTCTGCAATCAGTGTAAAACCTAACCATAGCTGGAACGAATCAGAAATTTGTGACAACTTTTAAATTACATTTGAAATTGTGCGGGAATGTCAAGAGATATACATATATACATATATATATATATATAGAATTTTGTACAATTTGCTAATTATCGCTGGCATCGTCCAGCTCGGCAGCAGCTCGATGAAACTCAAAGCTGATCACCTGTTGATCCTTGCAGCCAGCAACGCTACTGCTGCTGCTCGGCAGGCACCGCTCTGCCTCCCCTTTGTCCGCCTCCGCCACCGCCTTTCCTTCCACCTTCACCTCGGCCGCATCAGCAGTTGCTGTTGCCTTTAAGGTTAAGTCCTCCATTTGTATGTCCTGGGGATCCTCATTTATCGTGCGCTTTTTAGACGCTGTTCTAGGGAGCTCCCTGGGCAGATATTTATAAACCAAAAACATGACGGCAAATGATAATATCACATAGCCTGCAAAAGAGTGACAGATTGTTCGCATATTATAGAGTATCTGTGAAGTCGCTACGTACCTTCCATTATTAGATTGATAACGCGGTACGTTGAACCGCGCTCGTCCAGTCGACAACCCCGTTTGTGGTCATACAGCTTGGGCCCAAACCAGAGCAGCGTCAAAGAGAGCCACACGATGACGGCGCAACGATCTCTCTTTCGCAGTCCCAAAAAGAGAAACACGTTGAGGAATACGTTGCCCATGTAAACGGCTAGCCAAACAAACGGCTCATTGTCTGTGAGAACACACGCAACCCAAACAACAACATCTGTCAGTTTTATTCGATATCCAATATATATAGAACGTAATAATTACGATATCTTACCGTCATCGTTTGTGTGCTGCAGCGCCACGCACCACATTAGAAAATATGATAGCGAGTAGTAGACATTGATTATTGAAATGCCAAGGCCCAAGTCCAAAAATTTGCTCATCTTGGCAACTGCCACTGCTGAGTGCCAGTCGTGTGAGTGTGAATGTGATAGTGAATGTAATTGTGAGTGGCGAGTGCGAGTGCGAGCAGCGTTTGCTATCGCATTCGCTCTTTCGACATAAACAAACGCGAATCCGGACCCGAGACCGCTCGCCCAGAACGAGGGTTCAGCGTAGACTGGCGACCGTATTGTTTGGTCAGCGGCACGAGAGAGAGCGCACGTGAATGAGAGCCCGAGCAAAGAGAGCGGCCAAAGGCGGCGAGCACGTGCTGTGGAACCCATTCCGATTCACAAACAACAAATGATGTGAAAACGTAAACGCCGACAGGCAAATGTTCTCACAGCGAGCACAGCGGAGAGTGAGAAAGAGTAAACAAATAGAAATTATCAAGTAACAGTTAGTAAATACATCAAATTTCGAAATGAAGTCTACGTAAATCAACAAGAATACAGTTTCTGTAAAAAAAAGTGAACTAATCACTTTTGTTCATTGCTAAATAGCATTCACAAAAAATAACAATAAATAAAAACTTTTGTTTATTGGTGTATAAAAAATATAAACAAAATTAACAACTTGAAAATTCTCTTAAGGCATTCTCTTAGGCATGTTGAGATTCTTTATGTTTTTAACATATTTGAGATTAAGTATTATTTTAGTATTCAGTTTTACACACTTTCAATTCTAACCTTCCTCCACAATCTCTCCGCCGCCGTCTTCGCTATAGTCAAAATCGTTTCCTCCGTTAGTGGCATCATCGAAACAGTTAATATTAACAGAGCTATCACTGCTGATATCGCAGTTACCGTAAGTTGCATCATCGAAACAGTTATCATTAACAGAGCAATTGTCCCAATCACTGCTGATATCGCAGTTACCGTTAGTTCCAATCATTTGTGATGCACTGACTTTCATTTAATTCAAAGTAAACCACTGCCATTATCATTATCGATACAAATATATAACCTATGGGAAAATATTGAATTCAAATGAATAATAAATTTAAATCTGATTATGGACATCTCCACTTACAACTTAAAAGACTTTTTACAGGCAGTGATAACTATTTCAAGGACAAACATCATTCCAGTCGCAGTGATAGATCGCTCTCCGGCAGACGGATAAAGAGAACCACATTGATAAATAAATAAAGCTACAATGAATAGCGAATAAAGCCCGTCTGAAATAAAGGAATCTTACAATATTGATAGATATCTGTAAACATACAACATAGAAATTACTTACCGGAGATTGCTTATGCATGATCGAAAACGGATAAAGTGATAAATGACCATTAAATATGTAAGACGGCAATGCCAAGCTCAAGTTCCATTCCATTCCATTCCATTCCTATAAGAACTCATTCACTCCGGCGATAAGCAATAGCTGACTAAAAGTGAACCCGATCGCCCCGAGCGAAGCTTTGACAAAGACTGGCGAACGTATTGCTCGAAAGCTGCTATTCGCTCCGTGAAAAATTCTTATGCCGAAGTCTCAATACGCTACTCAAAAAGTTCGAACAATTGTTAAACAGTGTCTACAATAAATTTGCATAATGATCAAACAGAAACGAATGCTTGCAAATTGACGCCGTTAATATCTGAAAAATGTATTAGAAATGGAAATCGGTTTATGTAAGATTGGATTTATGCCCTATGAAAGGGTATTCAAACATGTTTGGCATGTGCTGAAGCAAGAATCCCACTTGCTAAGCACTTCATAATGAGAGCCAGATGGCATTGCGAATATAGAGAGACAAAGAGAAAGAGAGATAGAGAGATAGAGAAAAGACATGACTGTCGTTGGCTATTAACATGCATGAACGATAAGTTCAGCACATTGTCTGCAGTCGTCGCAAGCTATGTTAGTCATATATATATATATATATATATATATATATGTATACTTCAAAGGGTATTTTAATACCGACCGCATAATCAGAAACTTTAATGCAGAACTTTGAAATCTACTTTAAGTGCGGATAGCCCTCTATTAACTGACCTAGATTACATTAAATGAACGCCTTAAATGTTTAGTTGCATTTGCTTTTTAATTATATTACTAATAGGTAATTTGGGTGACTTCAGGTGTACTGCACAGGTATTGTTTAATGATCATTTTAAAACAACTTAATTACCTAGGCATGCTATAGGTTATAGTTAATCATGTGGCTTACAAAGCAAAACTATGTTTGTCATATAAAAAATTTCGCGGTACAAAATTCAAGTTCCGAAAAATTCAAATTAAAAATATATTCATAGTGTGAATAAAAGTGAAATAAATTAAAAATTAAATTCGTAAACTGATAATATTATCAACTAAAATTTATTATTTTAAATTTATTATTTCAAATTTGATTATTTTAAATTTACAAGTCAAAATTGTCGTGTTACGAATTTGTATGCCCTGCTATATATATATATATATATATATATATAAACCACTCTTTATATGGATTGTTCTGAGAAATTCGTCAGCTTTTTTATATATATACTATATACTATAAAAACTTATCGAAAACTGCCTGATTTTATATGAACAGAGTTTAGCGCGAAAATGGACGACTTTTCTTTATTGAGTATGATATCATAAAATGCAGCAGCAGCTTTTCTCGTTTTATGAATAGAAACAACAACAACAACAACAACAACAACAACAACAACAACAACAGCAACACTAGGCGACAGCTCAAAATCGATGTAAAATATTTAAGCATGATATGAAAATGCAAAACCACAGCAACCAACAACAGTCGGCGGAGTGTGTCTGTGTGTGTGTGCGTGTGTTTGTGTGTGTGTAGTAAAAAGTTTAGTTGAGTTCACTTTAGTTAACTGTAAAAGCAGCAGCGGCAACGGTCCTAGTTGATTGCTATGCTTTGGTTAGTTGCATGAAACGCGGCGTGTGGCACAAACCAATGAACCACATAATGCGGTATGCCCAACCAACGCACACACACACACACACACACACTTATACACCATGCCAGCGAGCGTTTAAGCGTGTAAATTATTTGAATTATTTATGAGCTGCACCAACAACAACAACAACAACAACAACAGCAGGCACGCGGCAGCAAAAACAGCCACAGCCAAAAACAAGCAAAGAGCTTAAAGCCAACCGAATGCAAGCTCTCCATATGCAACCAATTGCCCCCCGTTCCCCCCTTCGTATAGAAAATGTGACTAGAGTAACTTGTGCAGCGACAAAATCAAAATCTCGCACATTTACCAAACACAACATTTTGGGACGTCCTTCAGTGCCGGGGCGCGCTTGTGCCTGCAAAATTTGAATCCCTCGATGGCGCTTAAACAGCGCCGAGCTTGGCCATTTGCTCGACATCGTCATGGCCGCCGATAAATGCGACGCAATTCGGCCAGAAGAGCCAAAAGTTTTGGTCAGCTCAGCTGAATGTAAGTGGGAATTCCCAGCCGGGAAATTTATTAATAGGCCGGCTTTCCCCCAAGAGCAAATACTGTGTGTAATAAAACAAAAGAGAACAAAATTAAAACAACACAAAGTGAATATAAAAACTCGGCCAAAGGTTCCTCTCATAAGCTTAAAACAAAAGTAAAAAGAAAACTTTTTATGCGTCTATTTCCGGCAAAAATAAACATGAATCGTTTTAAATATATTGTTAAACTATGTAAAAAAAATGACAATATTTTAAATTTTATGCATGCAAATTTAAAAATGGGAAATTTCCGAATAAAATTCCCTTACCAATTCATCATTGAAATAACCTATTAATTTTTAGTGCATCCCAAAAGTATGCAACAGAAATCACATTGACATCGAACTAAAAGTCTCTTACGTATATTAGTTTTTATTTGCTTAATATAATAATTTCATTATTTGTCCTTCGACCTGAAAATTTCCGCAAATTTGGTTATAGAAGACATCACCTTATTCCACAAGTTGCTTGCCAACTTTTAAGATACAGTAACATGGTACGTGTGTATCTTTTAGATTGCTTTCTTTGGCTCTCAATGTGCCCTCGGCTGCCTGGTGGGCAAATGTGCTCACATCACGCATACGACCCTCTCGTCTTATGGCCACAAAATCTATCGCCGAGTGGGAGCAAAAGAACTTAGGCTCGCAATATGCCTGCCAATTGCACGCACTTTTGTCGTTCAATTTACTTGGTATTGCCACAGCCAGTGGCATTGGGAATGGCAATGGCAATAGCATTGGCAGTGGCAGTGGCATTGGCAATGGCATTTTTGTGCCCTAAGTGGCTCAGTCGTCTTGGCTGAGTGGTGGCACGGCCATGTTGCACGTTGGTTTGTTTGTGGGTTCGCAATAATTTGGTCTATTTGTTGCCTGGCATTGAGTTTATTGAATTTGGCATTTGCATGTTATACGAGCGCCGAGCATGTGAAAACAGCAGCCAACTAAGCGGGACTGACAACCTCCAATTGGAATCCTCTTTGCGCCTCCTTGAGGGGTGTCTTTGTTTTTTTTTGTCTATGTCGCTGCTAGAAGCTATTCAATTATCTGGTAGTAAATTTGGCAAATGAAGTTGTTTATTGTGCGCGATGTTATGCCAATTGAATTTGCTGCCTAAAACCCGAAGCCCCCAATCCGCTCATCCTCCCCCCTCTTGGGTGTTGGCAGGTGTGCGTTGGTTGAAATTTAATTTCGCAGCCAATTAAAAATGTTACACAGTGCGTATGATGAATTCGAAGCCGGCTGCCAACAGCTGCGGCTTTTTTTGACTCACGTGCGCCACTTGGCAACTTGGAAGCTTAATTGCGAGCGCTCACCTCCCGCCCCCGCCCCCGCGCTCAGTCTACACCACCAAACTTTCGACCGTGAGTGCGTATTTGAATACCGTTGACAGCTCACTTCAATTTGATTTATGCTCGGACCTAACAACAACAACAACAACAAAAGCAAAGAAAGGAAAGCGCTCGCAAACAAAATGAAGCCTTGGCAAAGTGCAAAAGCAAATTAATTATGCACATTAACTTTTGTCGCCTAATGTGCCGCTGCAAGTTCAACGCCGAACGCTGATCGGACTAAGCCCGAGCTGAGCTGACCCAAAATGGCCGCTCTGGACAGAATGTCCTTCAGGTCCTTGTGCTTGTTCTTCCTAAGTGAACGAACGACTATGAGAAATGGTCGAGGCCGCAGCAGAAGCCGCTTAATTAGTGCGTAATTTGTAAGTCTGCGCGCAGCGAAAAGGAAAGCAACAAAAAGTAACACAAAAAAATAAAAGAAACAAAAACAAAAATATAAAAAGGAAATCAGAAAAGTTTGCAGCGAAACAATAAGAGGTAAATATTAATTACAAAAATTTACTTTTAAATCGGCAAGAAGCAGAGCAAATATGGAAGAGGAGGAAGACACTATATTCTTATAAGATATATTTGCTGTACACATGTCAAATTGAACGCATTTTGAAGCATTTTGATGGAAAATGAGCAGTTGCAGCAGCTGCTGTTGGTCCGTTTGCCTTTTGATTTGCTTTTTGTTGTTACCTTCTTGTTGTTGTTGTTGCCCTGTATACAAATTTGTTTATTTTTAATTTCGGACACCGCTTTGAAGGCATTTTTACATTTATCTTGCGCTTGATTGAGGCGCCCGAAAAGCCCTGAAAGCCAGTCGGCACAAACCGCAGTATTTGCATTATTTTTGTTTTGTTTGTTTAGGTCGCTCTGACCAGCCGCACTTCACCCCCTCTTTAGACCGGCTCTGTGGGCGTCACAGGTGTCAATTAGTGTGGCCAATCTGCCATGCATAAGCTGCGGATGGGTTAAGCCAACAGCGGGCGTCTGCATACAACTGCGCTGCCCTTTAAATTTTGCTTTAAATTTTTGCGTTGCACGCAGCAAATTTTATGCCCGACTGCCGCAAGCACACTTCAATTATGTGGCATTCGCTCGCAAAGTTCTCGTGTTGCATACGAGAAACACTCTTTAAGATCATCTGGGTAAATGCAAGTTTATAGTTTCTCATTACTTTGTTCAATATTTAAATGGTGATTAAGTGGCCTTTGTTCGGGCAGCAATTTGCAGCACGCGGACAGCCACAGCCGAAGTCAAAGAATTTCCCGTGAACTTTTAGCTGGAATTATAGATAAATGTGCGGCTCAATTTCGATCTTGTAGTCTTTATTGCTTCGCATCGATTACAGGCTGGTTTTTTATATATTTTTTAATACATTATTGAATTATTTATTTTTGAATTTTTTTGACAATTTTTTTCCCAAAATTAACTTAATTCTATGCTGCAAGCGCCATGTATTTTTTGGGTGCAGGAACCCAATCAGAATTCGTTAGCAGTTTTAAACTATTGCGCATAATTCTTGTTGATTAACTTAATTTAAGTTTCATCACAACAAAATAAAATAATAACTTTTTTGGGCTATGTTGCCTAACAAGCAATTTAAGTGTTAATTGTTTTTCTGTGCACAAATAATGCTAGAGTATCTGTTTTGGTTGTTTGTTGTAATATGAGCAAGTATTTCTCTGTCGGTTACACCCGACATATATATACATATATATATAAAAAATTTTTTTGGTGCTGTAAAAGCGACGTCACCGGACTTTAACAAGCGGCTCGTTAATGGCAACCGCGCAATTACACTCGAAACGCTTTAAATTTTAAGTGTTGCCCCGAGTTACTGTGGGCTCACTTTTGACTGTGCCAACTGCCAACTGTCGACTGCCACCTGCGTGGCACCTGTTGGCAATGACGCTGCCGTTATCGTTACCGGAACCCTTCTCGTAATCGTTGCAGTTGCCACTCACTCAATGCCACGCATTCACATTCACATTCACATCCACGTCGACGTCCATTGTGGGCTAATTGGGCGCAGTGTACGAAACCTTTGCGCTACTTTGAGCCTGAAGTTCACTCGAGAAGCATTTTTGTGATTGTATGCGTTTTTCTCATAAAAAATGGGCAAACCAAAAATGGGGCTGAAAATATCTTTCCTTAACTCAAAATTGCTGTCATGATTTATTGAAACTAAACATTTCTAATAGCATTTGATGGTTTTTTTTTCCTTAACATTGATTCTACATTTATAATTTGTATATTAAAATACACTTTTGTGATAAAAAATTGGTTTAAACTTCTGGTTGTAATTTTTTGTCGTAAATGAAAGCAAACATGAAAAAATTCTAGGAAAATTCACTTTGTCAACTCTGAACGATTTTCACGTTGTATATTGAATTACACCTAAAACCTTGGCATTGAAAATAATATTTTTTAAAAAGTTTAATAGGGTTTTCATGAATCAAAGTTAAATTTTTAAAGTATATTTTGTGCCATCGAATGATATAAGGAGACCGAAAGCTATATTGAGTTATTACGTCGTAACGATTTGGACTATTTGCCGGGTTGAGGCTTGCAGATGTCTTTTTCTGCTCACGAATAAAACATTTGTTCTTGTTGTTATTTGTGAAATGCTGGGCTGCTGCGACTTGCAGCTGATGCGTCTAGTGCTGCGCTGCGGGTTGGATTGGGTTCGAGCACTAAAAAGGGGATCGTTGCCCGCGGGCAGAAAATAAATCAAAATTGCTTTGGCATATTAATTTCATAGCTCAGCACTTTGGGCGCTCATTTTTATTGCCAGCTGTACCGCGATGTAAGCTGTATAGCTGAGGGTATATGCGACTATTGAATGAGCATGCAACATGCCATTTACAGTGTGGAAATGTGTTGTTATCAGTGACTTAATAAATTCATTTAATGAAATAAATGATTAATTTGAGAACTTATTTGCGCACTTCGAAATGGTAAATTGTGAGAATTCTCTGAGAGAGTCTATCTGAACGAAGTCTTTCTGCCTTTGCCAGCAATGAAATAATCCGAACTGCTGCTTGTTGACTTAATTCCGATGTGAGCCTCAAGTTGGGATAAAAATAATAATTGTGGCCGCCAGCGCCAATGGACGCCGTTTCCGGCTTTTCAGTTTGTTTTTGCTAGCGCTTCCTTCGGCTTCCTTTTCGAGCGCCTTCTCGCATATTTGTGCACTGCAAGTTGTGTAATTTTAATTTTCCAACGTCAACGCTGCGCCTCGGGCAAACCCAGCTGGGTGGGTCGCTTGGGGGGTGGTGCTGAAATGCTGGTCAGCTTTATTGCAAGTGGTGTCCAATAGATGGGTCTGGTTAAGCTCAAGGACTTTGATGGACGCATGCCCCAGTCCAGCATCATCCGTCCGTTTGTCCGTCCGTCCGTCATTTATTGCTCATATTTCGTGTTTGCCACATTTTTGCCATTTTCCCATTTTCACTCTGCAAATGAAAAAATGAAAATCAAAAATAAAAAGCAACACTGAAATTTTTAATAAAAACGTTTCGCGTTGTTTTCATTACTGCTGCCGATTTAATAAATATACCAAGCTAATACATATATACAAGCTATAGCATATTCAATTTCGATTGCACCAAAAGCTACGTTTGCGTCAATTTGCGACATTTTCAAAGATGACCTTTGTGGACATATGGCAACAGCTGCTGCAGTGAAAACCTGTCTGATTTCACTTACGAATTTTACAAAATAGTATGCAAAACCAAATGAAACAAGTCTCAAGATCAGTTATTTGACCCAAGCAAATTGATTGATATAAATTGTGTATTTTCAGTGACAAAGAGGCACATTTAGTCGGGAAAATATGCGTACGTGTCTGTCTGGAAAATTCTTGAATATTTTAAATACATTTCTAGTTAAACTGATTGTTCAGTTTTCGTTTCGCCTTCAGGCTATAAACTAAATAGACATTTGCAAATTAGCAAGCGAACGTAAACACAGCAATTGTTTCGTACAAGTATTTGAGAACATTTTTGAATACTGAAGAATTTTTTGAATACGTTGAATATTCTAGATGCGCATTAGCCACTCAATCTGTTCAAAAAATTACTTAAGAAAGAGACTGCTCTTGTTGTATCTTTTTACTTATATACCTATATTCGTATAGATTTTACTGAACACGATACGTTCACAATTATTTTGGAACCTGCTCTTCAACTGAAACGTCAGTTATATGACCCAAGGAAATTTATTGAATAATAAATACTGTAAATATTTTGAGTGATATTTTTTATATATAAATTTCTAGTTAAACTGATTGTTCAGTTTTCGTTTCGCCCGCAGGTGAGCAAATAAACATTTGCAAATTAGCTAGCAATTATTTCACACAAGTACTTAAGAACATTTTTGAATACTGAAGAATTTGTTGAAGACGCTGAATATGAATATGAATATGATGCGCATTAGTCACTCAATGTTGAATATCGACTTTTGTTAAGAGCTCTTTGTTCTTCGGCATTTCAGTAGGCATTGGATCCTGTGTTAGTTGCACATATTTATTGTACATGACGCTCAGCATGTAAATAACGGCACCTAGAGTTAATCAAATGTGTTTTTTTAGGTAGATTTAGTCGTATTTTGAACTGTATTGTGTGGCACTCACCGTCAGCCGACGATGTTAATGTGACTATTGTTACGTCGTTACTCCAAACTCGCCAACCCCAATGATTTCTCAAATGATTGATAACATAAAAGAGGAGCGCGAAAAAAAGAAAAGTAGTCGCCAACAGCCAGAAGAGCACAAAGTTGGCTTTATGCTGCGGATGCGCCCTTAGGATGCCGAAGAGTAGCACGCAGGTAGCCACAACTTGCAGCACGCGTACATAGCCAAGGTATTCAGCGTCATCTGCGAATTGAATCGAACATTGATCAGAGAAATTATTGTGCAGATATTTTCAACTCACATTGATAGGGCAAAGCAATTGTGGCCAGCGCGATAGCCAAGGCTAAGAAGCCAATCGAAATCGTACAATGTGCGTTCAACAACATTTGTGTCCAACGATAGCAGCGAAACTGAATTTATAAAAGCAAAAATGTTTATGAATACATTTTGCTTAAGAAAATTACTTAAACGAGAGACTATTTGTGTTGTATCTTTCTTTCTCTCTTCCATTGATAAATAAATATAGCTGAAATTCATTTCGACGTCTTTGCAACATTTTCACTCGTTTTTCGCACTGTTGCATGCTTGTTTAAGCTGCAGCAACATCATCGATTGCGGTCCCAACAGGATCGGAAATCAGCAAGCAACTTGGCCAATGAAGGGACTGTGGTAAGGACTGCAGCAGCACATTATATGGCACATTTGCTCATCAAGATGCAACAACTTTTCCTAATTGAATGTCATATGACTGACATTATGTCAGTTTGCTGCCCGTTGCCTTTCGCCCAAGCTGATGTTGGCAGCTGCACCCACTTCTGCTGCTGCTGCTGCTGCCATGTCGACTTAGTCACGTGTGAAATTAATTTGTAATGGCTACAAGCATGTGCGTCATTTGCATTTGCATTTGCCTGGTGCAAAATACAAAAAAAAAAAGAAAAGAATACTTGTTGAAGTCGCAAAAGAAGCTTACCCTGCGCCTGCGTGTCTCTGCCAGATTCAGCCAGGTGCCAATCAGTTTTGGCCAGCTTTCGAGTCATCGTGATGTGCCCAAAAACTTGTGCCCCAAATTTGCAAATTGGAAACTGTGCGAACAAAGCCTTGATAAATTTTCACCCTTATTGTGTGTGTGTGCGCCTTGAGTAACGCTGTGTGGTCTTAGTTAGCCGGAGTTTGCCGGCGGCAGTTTACCTGGCCAACAACCGTTTCGCCCGTTACCAACTTTTTGAGGGCAACTTAATTTTGTAAATTGTTCGCAAATTCAAGGAATTGCAATTACTTTGTGATTTTGGCAAGTGGCAGCTGCTGACAAAGTTTCGCGCTGCGAATGCGATTTGGTTCAATTGCGAATTTCATAGAAACTGTAACGAAGTTAAATTGGAATTGCATTAAAACTGCGCCGCGCCCTGAACATGACTCGAATGCAATTCCTTTTTCGACTTTGCTTCAAAGTTCGACTCAGCCTTAGGCAATATGAAAAAAAACAACAACAACTTGAAAGTCATGACAACGGCGCGCGAAAAAGCGCAGAAACTGAACTGAGCCAAGTCAAGCTAAAACTGGCGGCAAGCAACAGGTTAAATTGGCACAATCTGTGCACCGCACGCTGTGGCAACATCGGCAGCGGCAGCTTTGTCAAGGACGAAAGGAGTACGAGGTGTGGCATGGAATCCGAATCCCAACCGGGTGACACAAATTGCTGCAAACACCTGCTTGGCAGGCTGAGCAGGCAGCGCAAAAAATTGGAACTGAGTAGACAACTTAAAGCGCCAAAAGCAACAACAACAATGGGCCAAGTTGTTGCTGCCTGCCAATGTTGGCCACGTTGCATGTCTACTTAAAAGTTTTACAAAGCACTGCTTATGGCACGTGCTGGCAGTGGGCGTGGTCGGAAAGGGGTGGGGAGTAGGGCTAGCTGCCAAGCAAGCAAAGCGTATTAAAATACAAAGCAGCATCATTAAATGTTAAAAGTTGCCTTTGGGCAAAATGGCAGAACGGAAACGAAAAAAAAACAAAGAAAAAAGGGATAAAAACTTAAAAGAAACTACAAGTGCACAAAAAAAAAACCACTTAAAACAACTACAACTGAAACTACAACGACGACGACGACGTAAGGCAAACGCGCAAGGACAATGCACACAGTCGGGAGATTGCATGGCTCAGGTGAGCTCAGGGAATCTACCTGTCCCCCCGCTGCGTTAGCTGTTAATAATTATAATTGAAATCATGCCACAAAGCCACAGCCAAAGCCGAAGCCAAAGCGGCAGCCACAAGGGAAACGTTGCGTATACGCGACGTATGGCTCGCATCAGCTTGCGAAGAATCGATGACACAGATCGCAGCCAGCAAGCAGGTATTGTCTTTTGCAATTATTACTGTTAATGCAGGCCACAAAGCAACTGCAATCAGCTGGAAAGCACAGTTGGTAGTGGCAGTCCCAAAAGCATTTTTGGCCGACTGCCAGTTGTCAACAAGAAAACCCACTTTGCGCCATTGTCTTGGCCAAGGCCGAAAAACAAGTCCCACGGTTAGTTAGTGGAGCGAGGGGTGGCGTGAAGGGTGGCAATGCAATTGCAATTGCAATTAACTGCAACGCAGACAAGCGAACGAGCATAATTTGAGAAGTTTGCCAGCCCCTTTAGCAGGCGGCCACAAATTGTTGACGAATTCGCGCCGGCCATTGTCATTGCTTGCAACGTGCAGGGTGCAGCGTGCAACACGGCGAACGCATTAAGTGCCACACAGCTCGACCGCCGCAGTAATGCGATTTTGTTAAGCAGCTGGCAAGCAGGGGTTAAGTTCGCCCCGGCATTGTTCTCGCTCTAACTAGCAGCCACAGCCACGCAGCTCCGCACTAAACACAATAAAAAGCTGTGCGGTGGCAAGTGGATTTATGCTGCAAGCAGACGGCTGCATCATAAAATTTGTGTATTTAACTCGGTGCCAGTCTGACTCAGAGTCTCGACTCGACTCGTGAGGGGAGTTTTCTGGCCAACAAACTTAAACTGAAATTTAGCTGCTGTTCTCTAAAGAGCTAATGTTAAATATTAGTGAACACACCTTTATTGCCTGTCAATGTCAATTTAAGCTGTTATTGTTTAAATAAATGAGTGGCATCCGTTGCCTTCTAGCTGCTTAAAATGAGGACATGAGAAAAGCATTAAACAATTTGCATAAACAAGAGCTATCAGCTCATATAAATATTTTACAGGATATTCTCGAGTCGTTGGCACGATTTTAGCATAAACTCACTTTTATCGCTTAGATTTTCAAATTTTCTTGACTTTCGGCTAATTTGAATTCAATGCGGCTGTTTGATATTAAAAGGCAATAACAAAAAAACAAAAAAACGAACGCAAAAATTGTTTAACTTTTCTCAGGCGCCATAAATTGGAAAATAAAATGTTCATTTCAGTCAGTGTAATTATGTTAAAGCTGCTTTATGGTATGCAAGAGATCCAACAGTATATAAATATATATATATATTTCAGTGTGTGTGTAGAGAGAGACATTTTATAGCAAATTAAATTTTATTAGCGCACAATGTGCGTTGACATTCCCTTTGCCGGATTACGTGTTTCAGCTCAAGTAGATTATGGAAAGGTGTATAACTTTTCGCAATTTCTGTGCTGGGAGGACAGAGGACAGAGGGTAAAGGGCGAAAATGGTTTGGCTGCTGTCGTTTCGAGTAGTTGTCATTGTCATTGTCCTTATCAACGGCGACAACAAAAAAGTTTTGCAAAACATCTTACAAGTGCCAGGACATGCGTACAAACAAAAGCAACTCTATGCCAGCTTCAGGTGCGCTGTGTATGTGTGTGTGTGTGTGTGTGTTTGTCTGCGGTGTGTGCAATACGTGTAACCTTTTACTGCTGCCGGCATTATGATGAGTTTTGCTTTTGCCAGACTCTAAGGCCAAACTCGTAAATACCTTCATTATCGTTAAATCATGCTGAGAGCTGAACTCGGTGCCCCCACTGAACTGAACTGAACCGAACGAAACCAAACGAAACCAAACCGAACCGAACCTTACTGAATATAACTCAGATTGAGCGTTGCCTTTTATTTGCCCTTTATTTTGTAGTTCAGTCTCTACGGCTTTGTGCCTGGCTCATGTGGACTTTTAAATAGATTTAAATGCGCATTTAAATGAAATAAATGAACAGCATTTCCATGGGCCCAACCCTCGCATATTTGAATGGCAGCTGATATTTTTTTGGAACACCCTACAGCAACCAGTTTTTCTTTCGTCGTTGCACCAGCTCATTTGTCAGACAGACAGACAGACAGACAGCCGAGCTACTGGGCTCCCCAATGTGGCGCGGCTTTTGCCGACTTTCATTTCAGTTTTTTTTTTTTTTGATTCATGGCCAACTCGAAATTGTGAAAAGATTTTCGCTAATGGCAAAAGTTTTGCTCCATTTTTACATTCACGCCTAATAAACTAGCAAATTAATACACAATCGAAAGCGAACATTAACATGAGCAGATGGGAGTGCTCAACTACATAATACCCTGCAAGCATCAACATAAATAAATATGCGCATTCATTTACCCAGAATTCCTCTATCTATCAGACTGTTCTTTTTTATGCTTGATGCGGGGTATCCATTATGGAGCTGTGGAATGTAATGCATACCATTAGCCACGCCCATCATAATGATTAAATGAGCTTCGGCCCAAACTGCGTTTATTTATGGGCTTCCCCTTGGCCCAGTTTCGAAGCAAAACTTTGGCACCATAAAAATGCAATTAGATGAAATTTATTATGATTTTCGCAGGCAATGCGTTAATTACAAATATTCATAAATTTCGCAGGCCAGTGACTTAACGGTAGAAAATACGTATGCGACACACACACACACACACACACACACACACACCCAGTGCACTTATGTGTCTTAGAGAAAAACAAATTTTAATTAAAAACTCAATTCGTTGAAAAGTTGCGTAGAACTTTTGCCTTTTGCCCGCTTGAGAACTGGATAACTTGATGATGTCGCTTGCCAGCGATGTATGCAAAGCTGCATCCTGCACCTGTTTATGCGAGCAGGCAGCCAATTTAAGAACTTAACTCGCTAAATGCAAAAATAATTGCCTCTAAAACCCTAAAAAAAAAAGCGAAAAGTTTTCTATGCACAAATAGAAAAAGTTCAGCTATCAAATGAACATGAATGCACAATGTGGCCCACTGTTTCCGTGTGTGTGTGTGTGTGTGTGTGTGTGTGTGTGGGTGTGTGTTCATCAGAGTGTGTGCCTGATTTAGTTATGCTTTCATTTTGCTTTATGAACTTTTCATAGCTTTGGCAGCAACCGAAAAGCCAAAGTGTGTGTGTGACCAATTGGTTTTCTTATGAGTGCAACTTTTGACTTTGTGGTCAAATGAGTTGCCAAAAAAGTTAATATGCCCCAGGCAAAGCACAGGCAGCCCTTTTCTAAAACCAAATAAGTAACAAACTATTTGCTAAAATATTAATAGAGTTACCCTTCGAGAATATTGAGAAAATGCCATTCAGCTAAAGATTTTACACTTGAAATAGTTCAGCCTATCTAGAATTTTCAAGTTGATCATCATATTTCAGCATATAGAATACAATATACAAATGTAAAAACATTCATTTTTAAATAGGCAGCAATCAATATTTTCTAGCACAGCTATTTTTCTGCTCTCTCTCTCTCTCAGTCTCCCTGAATGAAGATAACGCGTAAAAAGAGCGCGCGAGCAACGAGAGAGAGAACAAATATAAAGTCTGTTGTACAGATAATTATTTGACTGCGTCGTTCGCGCAAATATTCAGTTATTTTCGATCCGTTGAATCAAAATGTTGTTCAGCAAGCGCAATAAGCTAATTGCATGTGGCGTTATTGCCATGGCCCTGGCACTGGCCACATTTGCCATAGACCGTCCAAGTAAGCAGCAACTGATATATATTCCATCCAATTTGGATTTTGATGCTAAATTTGATAAATTTTAGTGCAGGGTTTGCTGAGCGTTGTGCGAGCTCTCCAAGTGACGGCGACTGTTGCGCTGTTCTTTGGCGTTCTGAAGAAGGAATCGCTGCACAAGGATAAGTTTCTGCTCTTCTGGATGGGCATAACGACAATCCTATTCACCTCACTGGTCTTTTGCAGTTCAGAATACTTTACCGATGTTCTATATTATAATGAATTCGATACATATCTGCTGGTTGTTCTGGTGCAGTGGCCCGCTACAGGTTCTTTGTTAATTACTTAAGTAATTAGTAAGTGAAACTAACAATTTGTGCAATTGCAGCACTCGTTGCCTACCTTTTGTATTATGTGTACCTGGAATATGAGGAGCTGAAACAAAGCAGCGCGATAACAACAACGACAAACGCTGTTCGAGAGACCAAAGAGCAGCCGCCCCCATATGTTGTTCCCACCACTCTCTCAGTATGAAACTGAGAGATCGTTATATATATATGTACATATATAATGTATAAATCAAGCAAACAAGAAGAGTCTTATCATTAGTTGTTGGTTGTTTCATATCTTCAGTTTGCTTTCAATCGTTGGGTCGCAATGTTGGCTAAAAAGAGCAAGAAACTAATCGCAATTGGTGCGATTGCCATGGCTATGGCATTGTGCACATTTGCGATGAGCTATCATGGTAAACATAAACGGATAAATGTATTATACTTTGGCTAATATTACACTAATATAGACCAGGATTTCTTGAACGTTGCGCGTGGACTTCAGGTGACGGCAACTGTTGCGCTTGTTTTTGGCGTCCTCAAAGAGAACCCGCTGCACAAGGATAAATTTTATATATTCTGGATGGCCATTACAGCCAACTTATTTGGCTACCTGTGCTATTACAATGTCACCTTTATGACTCACGACTTTTTTAATTCCTTTTACGACTTTGGTGACTTTTTGGTAACGTCTCTTCTGTTTATCATCCTGCTGGCAGCTACAAGTAAGTCGCTGATAATAATCAGATAGATAGGTAATCACACTACTACCGATAATCCATGAATTGCAGCACTTCTGGGCTATATGATTTACCAAGTATACCAAGAGTATGTCGAGTTTATCAAAACCAATTCCGAACCAGCTCCCGAAACGGTTGAAAATAGAGCGGTTGTCGACAGCAAGGAAGAGCCTCCGGCATATGGGAGCATTGGAAATATTACCGTCTCAATACAGAATTGAGTGATAATGATTAATTTGAAATCAATAAAGAGATTATAAAGATAACGCATGAGAGAGAAAGGTAACAACAGTGAATCATATATAGATTAGCTTTTATCAGTCGTTTACAGTTATTGTGTTCGTTTAGTCAACTTTGAATCGCTGAGTCGCAATGTGGTTCAGAAAGTGCTATGCCGAAATAGCCATTGGGCTTTTGGTTTTGGGCCTGACACTTGTTACCAATACTCTACCCTATACTTGTAAGTTCTAATTTGAATCGGCGGCCATTTTGCGGTATTTTTACTCTGTGGTTGCATTCAGGGAAATTCCATCTAGAAGCGATACGTCTGCTGCAGTTCTCGGCGACTTTGGCGCTGCTCTTTGGCGTTGTGAAGGCACACGAAAAGCATAAAGCTAAACTCTTCCTCTTGTGGCTATGCATAACGACAATCAGCTTTTTATCCATGCTCTACGCTGGATTGCGGATGCTCTATGAACATGGCTCGGGCTATGGGACCATTATATCTTGGTCGCTGGCAGGTAAGCAAGCACCTTCTTGCGACTCGTCAGGTCCTTTACACCCGTTTATTTTACAGCTATCATCTCGTTTTTGTTGAACATCATGTACAATAACTATGTGGAACTAACAATTGAGTGTGCCGAATCGGTAACTGAGGTGGTTTTAACCAATCAACCGCCGGCGTTTGAGAAAAAAAACCAATTCATTTTATATTAACAAAATGTTTTATCGTATTTGTGTTCGATTCTTAGATTAGATATCGATCCACTTAAATAAAAAAAAAAGTGTGCAAACTTGTTTTGCCAAATTTGCCACAACTTGTGGCAAGCCTATTTAACTGCATTCGTCGAAATTGATTTGACAGCGCACAAAAATTTCAAGCATATTCTTGTGCAATAATTAGACGACTATTAAACAAAGTTGTGTGGCAGCGCCCAAATGGGCGGCCAACAACATCATCGGCGCATTCAACGCATTTCCCTTGTGGGATAATTTTAATTAAAAACTGTCTGTTTCAATGCGGCGCCTGCCACTTGGCGCGCGCAAAAGTTGACCCAAAGTTTGCCCAATTTGCTGCTGCTCCAATTTGCATTTGCCAGAGCCAAAGACCAAGCGCCAGCCAATGTCGAATTTATGTTATCAAATTAAATTCTGTACAAATGTGTCAAGCGAATTGCATAATTTAGTCAGGACCAAAATTTAATTTGTGCACAGCGCATTATTGTAATGCGCTCATTTGCAAACAAGCCAGTTCAACAACTTTTCTAATACAAAACAACAACAAAAAAAAAAAAAACTCCCCAAAAATATATAACAAAAACAAACAAAACAAATTACACCCGAAAAAAACATAAATTAAGCCCCCAGCAGCGGAGTATTAAACAAAAGAAACATTCACAAATTAATAATATATATTCAACCTATTCTATATAAATTTTGATAACGAATGAAACTTTCAGCATTTCACAAGCATGTACTTGTGTATTCAATTTATATATATTAATGGAACAAGCTTTCTGGAGTAAAAATTGATCGAAAAGCGTTTTCATGCTTATCATTTCCAGACTTATTCTGGTGAAATCGTAATCTATAAAAAAAATGCCAACGAACATGTATATAAATATAATCAATCTATAATCTATCTATGAAATATACAAAAAATTTCGTTAATTTTAGAAAACATGATTAAATTCTGAAATCTATTCTCTTAATTGCTAACTCTCTTACTTTGAAGCGTTATGATTATTATCAGTTCCAATATACAGTTTTTAATTGCTTTGCTAGTAATTAAATAACTCTCTCTCTCGCTCTCTCTCTCTTTCTATCTCTCTTTCGTTACTCTCCCATTCAGTTTTTTGCTCGTGTTTTTTATTGTTATCATATTGTTATAAACCCATTCGATCGATTCTTTTACCCAATATTGTGCAATGAGACGGCGTCATTTGGAATATGCTGCTGCAAAGGAGAATATGTCAAATCATTGAAACGAAATAACGGCGGATTTTGAGCACGTATTTATTTGGCTAAAGCATAGCGTAAAAATTATATTAAACCGGCATTAAAAATCATGGCCCGTCTATGAGAATGAAATGACACAAGAACAACTCGAAATCGACACAGTAAAATGGCCATTAAAATAATAAGGAGACCCCCGATGGCCGTCTGGCTGGCCAAAAGACTCTGAGTCCGGCTAATAGCCAGGCAATGATCACAGAGTGTGCATGCTCAAATATGAACAGCACGTGCCGCAGCCCAACAATGAACTTAACTGGAGCGATTCGTGACCCGGACCCGGGATAAGGCGCAGCCAGAAAGAGCCCCGAGTACTTATGCAAATAATTTACATGGCCTGTGTGTTAGCCGTGCTTAGTGGTCAGAAGTTGGCTCAGTAAGCGGCTGCTGCTATTGGTCAACCGCATAATGCTTGCTTTTTGGTCAAACTCGGACTTAAATGGGCTTAAACAGTGCCGCAGTTAAACTTTAACGCTTAAAGCAGCCCCTTTCGTGATTAGCGGAGGGCGGCATTCAAACCGTTGAGCCATTCAAAATATGGTCCGAAGCTGTCCGCTGATGAGTTGTGTGGCCATGTTGCTGGCCATTTAGGCTGATTACCAACATTAGCGATGGGCCAATCAATGCTGTTGACACGTGCTAGTTTTTAATTAACGACAACTCGACAATTGAATGCCGTCAAATTGAGGCCATAAGGAGACGGCAACAAGCGGCTACCCGCTTGGCTGTCAGTGGCTTGATATGGCCATAAATTATGGGCAACGGCAACTGACAGTTAATAGGGCAACAGCCGTAACTTGGCCAATACGGGCCAACATGCTAAGCAGCAGGCGCGCACGATTATCTTAATTTATACACACAAGTCCAGTGGCCAATGGCGGGGAGTGTGGGTACTAGGGGGGGGTGGTTGGTTGATTTTTGCAGCTCGCAAAATAAATATAAATTGCATAAACTGTCAAAGCCAAAGGCACAAAAAGGGAATGCAATGAAAACCGTTCAAAGTCCGAAGCCAATTGTTCTTCTTGTTGTTTTCTCTTCGTCGTTTTTATTCTGCGACAAGCTGGGTGTGCGTGTGTATGTGTGTGTATGTGTGTGTGCGCGCGCGTGTTTTGCCAGAATAAAGAAATTTTTATCGCTGCCGCATTTGACATTTGAAGTATGCGCTGCAAAATTTATTGTTGCCCCGTTTTGCTTGTTTCAATAAAAATCCGATAAAGCCCCGACTAAACTGAAAAACTTTTCCCTTTTTCGCCTTGGAATTTCAATTTTATTCTCAGATTTAATACTTCACGTCCTGGCTGTGTGGCCATTCGTTTCTGCTGCTATTTAAAAACAACAAAAAAATACCACTCAACATTTGGCAAACAAAAGCAAATTTTGCGTAACGAATATTTGCCAAGCACTAGAAATTGTCCAGCACAAAGCGTAAATGGACATCGGCTGCTTTTTACCTGTTGAAAAATAGTTTTCCCATACCAATTTTCTAAATGCACGCAAACGTCAGAAGCAACAAATGATGCCGCAGCGCAGCAACGGCCCTGAAGAGGAAATGCGAGACTCGTAAAACAGCAGCGACAGGAAGCCAAGCGACAGGACTGTCATTGATTGTCACACATTGTGAGCCGAAGGGGAAACGCTTTCTTTTGTCTCGCTTCAATCAATCGCGCGCTCTCTCTCTCTCTCTCTCGTTCACCCTTTCGATTCTGTAAGACTGTAATTGTGCGTGTTGCTGTTGCTGTTGTTGCTGTTGTTGATTATGGCTGCCAGCAATCAGCTTATAAATATTGCATGGACTCAACAGTAAAACGATTGAAAAACAATGCGCTCGCTGGCGCCAAGTGGTTCAATAATGCAAACGCAACGCGTTGCTGCAAAACAAAGCAACAGCAAAAGTTGACCGCCGCCCCCTTGCCACCCCCCTGCCATGGGGCTCTTTATCGGCTGGCCAACAATGACAGCTTGGATACCTGTTCGGACATTGGGTTGCATTTGGCACGTGACGTCAATGCAAATTGAGCGGCAATTGCAACGTTGCGTATACGCAATGTGCCGAAAAACCTGTTTGGTTAGCGTTAGCAACCCACGGCCCCATTTACATAACAATGGCCACCGTTTGCCGCTCACCGTCGATGTCGGCGTCCTTAACACACCCCCATTTGCGCTAAGTGTGACAATAAATTGCTGTCAACTTTTATTTATCTATAGCACGGCCATTTCCTGCGTGCGTTCCATGCCCACAAAACTTTGTTAGGCCCACAACGGAAAGAATACGCGCACAGCTATAAACTTAGATATAGAAAAAGCTTGACTTTACGCTTTACTAGTCTTAAGCATACAATTTTATGGCATGAAGGTGTAAATTTAATTAAATTTTTCATTTCATTATATTTTCGTTGCAAAGGCGTCTGTTAAAATCCATTTAATGCGCTTACTGAGTGCTGATTGTCTCGGATGCAAAATGATATTCGATGTGTTTACTGCTTTTTGGGTAAGTGAACATTTATGTTAACAATCATTTCAAACAATTTGTTGATACTATTAAACATATTATTATTTATTTTTTTTTCGTAAGAAATTTTTATATTTATATTATAAATTAATTTTCTGCTTAAACTAGTTTTGGGGAAGGCATAAAAGATCACTGGTGATCATAAATACAATTAACGTTACATATATGGGCAAAAGTATATAATTTGTAGTATTTATAAATAAGTTTTGTTATATATATATTATTTGAAATATTAGTTTAGCAACCGGAGAGATCCAATGGATGACAACTTTTGAGTCTTCTCTTTTCTGGCTTGAAAGTAATATTTTAATATTCCTTGTTCAAAAAAGTTCAAAATTTCTGATCCGAACGAACTTAAAAAGGTGCGATTCGAGAAACTGAATTTTTCCCAAGATTTTGCAGCTTTTAGTTTGAAAAAAATTACTTTCGCACAAAAGTAGGCTACATTAAATTGATGTACGTGTCTCTGTGTCTTTACACTTTTACTTTTATGCACACCTTTTTCGTGCCGCGCACTTAAATAGTGTTAGGGTATTGTATGTGGCGGCAACAGATACTTTATGTTCTTCTTCTTCTTCAGCCACAGCAGTTGCGGTCAAAATGGCGCTAGCGAGTGCGCTTTATTACCATTTTTTTTGTTCACTTGCACTAGGCAAATACGTTTTTATGTTTTGCTCTTGCCTTTGTTGTTGCTGTGGCTGTGGTTATTGTTGTTGGCCACCTTTTTTTTTTCATTTAGCAGGGTTCATTGTCTCTTTGACCAGAGACCAAAGTGCCAGGCAGCGTCTGGCGGTCGCACATGTTTGTCTGTGTGTGTGTGCGTGAATCCTTTTTACGCGCCTGAACAAGTGTATTGCGTACTATATGAGTTTTTGTGTGTGTGTGTGTGTGTGTGTGTGTGAAATTTGTATGCCTCGCGTGTGCGTAGCAAACAAATAACACAAAACAGAGCAAAGCCAATGGCGCAACGCGCCCCCTTCCCGCCGCTATCTCAGGGGCATAATTTGCGTTTAATGAATTGTGCAAAAAGATTTTTATTCACTTAGCTGCACGCACACACACACACACACACAGAGAGTAAAATAGGGTTCTGGAGAGACAGACACTCACATGTGTAACAGACAGGAACATAAGCCGCTTAGCCGCCATTCTGGCCAAGCAAATTGAAATGCTGCGCATTTTTGACAATCGGCTAATTCTTCTTTATTCCCGATTGCTTTTCGATCAATTATTTAGTCATTAATGTTACACAGAATGCCTCACAGTTTGATCGATAAAGTGGAATGCCAAACGAAATTTAAGGAATCTGAATAATGGACAAGCTACCCCAAAAATATATTTAATGAACTCGGTGCAACGAGAAAAGCCATTAGACAGAGCAAAGGTGTGCTGTGTTGGAAGGGAATATTTTCTATTTACGTTTAGCTTGAAAACTTGGAAAATTGTTCGGCTGCAAATATGCCAGAAACCGAACTAAAAATCGCATTAAAATTTTCGCTTATTTCTGTCATATTTTTCCTGGTGGAAGAAACACGAAAAATGTGTAAAGTGCTCCGTTTAGCACTTGAAGCTGGTCATTACTCGCACGCACACACACGCACAACAGCTGTCAGTTCATCATTTCGAATGCAGTAAGAACAACAACAACAACAACAATACTTAACACCACATCAACTTAAGATGATAGCCGGCGTGACAACAACACACGCGCCAACTTTTCAAGATATGCGAACAGTAACAAAAGACGGCCCAAACACAAACACATAAATAAACAGCACTGAAAAAGATAGAGGAAGAGAGAGAGAGATAGGGAGAGAGTGAGTGAGAGCGGAAGCTGTAATTTACACAGCCGTTGCGCGTGTCTGAAAGTGAACGTCAGAAACGTTTTGCTGCTATCGGCCGCGTTGGTTCCGCCCATTGCACGCCTTTATCTGACGTCTTTAGATGCGTGCCCCGCTGCGGAATACCCTATCACGCACCCAAAACTGGGTATATACAATCTGAAGAAATACAAAAAAGGGGGAAATTTATTAACTTAATATTTTGTTAACCCTGTTTGATGAATTCATGTTTAACTTGTTTATTCCCACCAAAGCGGGGTATGCTTTAGTCGATCATACCCCTTCGATATACTCCCTTCGCTGCCGCTATGCAACATCGATGTCTTTTGGCTCGCTTGTCGATTGTCGCCTTCCGTTGTGGCCCAATCATTTTACGTCCCATAAAACATAAATAGAAATCGATGCTCGGGCCGCGCATCCACCGCCTCTCTCCCCACCCGCAACCTCTTGAGCCACAACCACAGGCATTGCCAGTTTCATTGCCATTTCGATTGTCATTGTTTCGTCTGCCCAGCTACAATTTGAATTACCACAAAAAAAAAAAAAAATACAAAAAAAAAATACAAATAGAAGAAAAACAGAAGGAAAATCGCTGGCAAAGGCTGAGCTCTTGTGGGGCGGGTGGGGGGCACTTGGCATATGTCGCACGTAGTATCTGTTGTCTGTCCTTTGTATTTGTTGTTGTTGTTGCTTGATTGTTGCTGTCCTTGTCTCGGCGTCGTAACGCGCTCCCCAGGGCAACATTTGGCGGTTTTTTCCGCCCGTGGCCCATGGCAGGTCTATAATGCAGCATTATTTTATGTCGAGCCAAGCAATTTATTGAATTTTCTCCATGGCTGGGGCCCCCTCCCCCCCCCGGTTCCAGTTTTATTTTGGTTTTTAGGTTTTGCAGTTCGACTTTTTGGGGGGGGGGAGGGTATCTAAGTTTGGGCTCTCGCTTCTCACTCGTGTTGAAGTATTTTATGGCTCTTTTGGCGTATATCAATAAATTTTTAATACATATGATAAAGTGCGTTAAATGATGATTGAAATTGGGCTTCAATATCCATGCTATATTCCCCTGCTGCTGCGCTATCTGTGTGTGTGTGTGTGTAAATATTGTTGCAGCAAGTTGGCCAAGTTGATTTAGCCAAGCTGAAAAGGTTGTTTCATTTCAGACGCGTGGTCTACGCATTAAATTCAAATCACTTTTTGCCTTTTATAAGCGATTTCTTTTCCATTTTCACACTTTCTCTCTCCCAATCTCTGATCGCTTTTACACTTTGCTTTGCCATTTGTCGTTTGCATGGCCAGCAAAAGTGATAAGCAAAATGCAATTTTCAGCACACATGTGACAAAAGTTGAAGTGTGTGCGGGGGGTGTGTGCTATTGCTGATGCTAAGCAGCTTAGCAACAGCTGAGCAAAGTCTGCCCCCCCTTTCCCTCCTCTCCCTTGCAAGCTCGGTAGCTGCCTTTCAAGCAGTGCCCAATTCAATTGGCCCAATCAAATCAATGGCAATTCCACTAAATTTGTGATTTTTATGCAAATTTAAACGAAATATTTGCATAGAGCACAGCCAATCGCTGCCTCACGTAAAGGGCGCAGCGAGAGTCATCGGTTTTGGCCATGCCCACAATTTGGCTGTCTGGCAACCGAAAATTTAATTGCCTCGTGTGTGTGTGTGTGTGCGAATCAACTGTACTCACACACATTTAATTACAACACCGTTGGCAATAATTTATAATACTAATTAAAATTTGAAGCACGCACACACACACACACTCGCACACACGTTTAAATATTCAGGGGTAGAAGACACGCCGCTGGCATTGAAAATTTTCATTTGCATGCAGACAACAATTCACACACACACAGTCAGTCACGTATATGTGTGACCTTTATCAATCAAATGTTAATTAAGTTTCAAGTCAGGCAAAGGCAGCCAAATGCCAAAGCAACTAACAGTTGCTCAAATATTAAGCCCACCCCTTAGATTTAAGGATGTGGATGGGCGTTGGGTTGGTTCGAAATTATTATTGCGTATACGCCGCGTGTAATGTCAGCTTTCCTGCAAAATGCAAAAAGTAAATGGCGCGCATTAAATGAAATTAGCCACTTGCCACACGATGTCGTCTGCACAAAGCCAACGCACAAAAGCGCAACCGGAAACGGAAATGCTCTGCAGCACGTGTCGTCCGCTCGGCTAGCCTTATCTCTTTCGCTCGCCCGCCCACTATCCTTGTCTGCGTATCTAACTATCTCACTCTATGGCATTGTCTGGGCTTGTTTGTAATGGTTTTTTGGTTAACATGCGCACAGATTGATGCGTGGCCAAATTGTACACAGCCGCAAATTGTGGCAATTTCGGTTGCTGTCAACACACACACACACATGCCACAGAGAAATGGCACGTTTTTATGCCCATGCAAAAAAGGACCCAAACACTTTAAGTGTGCCTGTTCCTTAAATTTCAACCGACTTTGTTCAAGTATTCAAATATATGTCTGCAAGAGCAGACAGCTGCTTCTTCATGTTATTGTCGCATAACGGCATACAAATGGCCAAACAATAACTTGATGCGCTCGTCAACAGACTCAAAGTGGCAACTGCAGCTGGCCAAAGTTTCAAGCTGAAGTCTCGTCAGTTTTGTGTCCGACCATGTTTTAGTAGAGCAATTTGACCACTTTAGAAAATCAAATTAAAATCCAATAAATTTAACTAAAATGTTGTCCAGCAACATAAATGAAAATTACTCAAGTTAAAACCCAGAACGTATGTTCCGTTCGTAATTACTGTTTGAATAAGAAAGTTTATTTTAGCTTAAAGAGTATTTGTTGAACTTTACTTAAAGTTAGTTAACTTTTGTTCTTTTGTAGATCTTTAAGGTTTCAAAAGTGTTTGAAGTAGTTTCTTATTCTTCTTTAAAGTGAAAGTTTGTGATGTGTATTTAATTTTGTTTTGCATATTTAAAATCAACTTTTCAAAGCGCTTTTAACTGGACATTTATTTATCACTTGTGCGCTGAATTTCACGTGGCAAGCGGCACACATGGCGTATGCGCAACGTGGCAACTGCAACAACAATGGCATTGTGCGTGTGCAGAGCAGAGTGACAAGTGCAAAGCGAAAGGTCATCGCATGCACCTTGGCATTCGTGACCCACCCCCAGCGCACTTCGGTACGTTTCCTGTTACTTTTCAGTAGCAGTTGTAAATGACAGACGTCAGAATGGCACAAAAGACAACGTCTGCCAAGCGGATATGGATTAGATGCAATGGATTCCGATGTGAATGCGAATGTGAATGTAACGGTGGATCCGTATGTGAAGCAATGTCAGCTGCCATTGCGTTTGCCACATTTCACCGCCATTTTGCTGGCAGCCGTCGATTTATTTACACTAATTCGGAGCTGGCTTCCGGCTAAGACTCGAGAGTGGTCCCGACAGAGCTCCCAATCGATCTTGACACGTTGGAAATTGATCCCGGACAAAGACACGACGCAAGCTTCACCTGTTTCGCATGCGTGGCTTTTCATTTAAGCCAATTAGCTTCAGCTGCAAATGCATTCCGAGCGGGCTGTTAAAGTTATCCAAATGCACTCAGCAGGGCCGAGGGTAATTGCTCGTGAAGCGACTGTGAAAAATTGCATTTAAATTCGGTTTGGCAACGGTTCCAAAAGCCATTTCTGCAACAGGGACAGATGTTAAATATATATTTTATTTTTTGTTTTTGGCCAACACAACTCAAAAAAAAGAAGAAGAAAAGTACATAAAACGGCAACTGAAATGCAATTTGGTTAAAGCGACATGTTGCATGCATATTCAATGCAGCCGCATGAGGTCCGGGCCGAAATTCGATGCCAGCCCAGCGCGTGTTGCCAAATACGTTGCTGGTTAATTTCATTATCCAACTTTTCGCAGCCGTAAAACAAATAAAACAAATACGGAGAGAGAAAGAAAAAACAGCGTTGAACAAATCGCGACGTAATAATTGAATTTTCATTTCCGTTTTATGTGTTTACTTCCGCTGCTCGCTGCAGGCTGAACATTTCACAATTGTGACGGCCCCTGGCAACTCTGACCTTATAAATGAGGAACAGCTAAACACTCGTTCTCCAACTCTCGCTATATATGTGGCCCGCTTTCATTCTGATTTCAACCTATTTGTATACAAGAGCACTCAATTTTTGGCAGGCTTGAAAACTTTTTAAGTCAATTGTCAAAAACTTTTTAACGTCTTTTCTGTAGCGTCGCCCCTACTCTACCCTCCCCTCCCCCATTGCGTTGCCGTTGCCTGTTTCCGCTGAAATTGAAATATAATTCGGTAAAGTTTTGCCGTACGTGGCCATAAATCAATAGCAGGCAGAGGCGGACAACTGAAATTGATTTAAGCCCCAATGCGATGCGTGGGCGTGGTCGCCCAATCAAATGAAACACTGTCACATAATGCGGTTAAACACAACTCCGACGCTGGCGTAAATTAAATGCATCAACGCAAACCACGACAAATAGTTCGCAACAACTCAACTCAGATGCTTAACTTAATTGAAGAAGACTCTCATAGCGCTCTAGGTAAAATGCTCATAATAGTACTCAAATTGCAAACCCAATATCCATTTGGTATTTGAGTGAGCACTTTGAATAGAGTGCTTAAGTCAAGTTCGCATTCATGGCGCACAAACATTAAACTGGCTGCAGTCGCATCCCAAAATACCGCTCATCCTTCATGTTGATGGACAAGTTCATAATATTTGCATACGCTTAATATGCAACCTTTAGTTTCTGGTTGTAAACCACATAACTAACCCATAAAAAAAGAAGCGCATAATAAAAAAGAATGAAAGATAGAAGAGAATAGCAATCGCTGAACCGCGAATCGCGGGTTTTATGCGGGCTCTGTCAGCTGCCATCTGCTTTTGTCTAAGCACTTGCAATCCCATTGGCTTTTTACAGTATTTTTCGTTTAGTATTAAAAGCTGCATAAACACGTGCCACATCAAAAAATATTTGTACCGGTTATCCCTTGTCTGCTGTTGCCTTTGGCCGATCTGCTGTTTTGTTGTTTCGTTGTTTCGTTGTTGCCACATGTCGGAGAGTATCCACTCGAACTTCAAACCGTGCTTATTGCTGGTTCATTTTGTGCTCAGCGCGTCACTTGCACATTTAATTAAGTTTACGGCACAGTGCACACGCAAAGGACGAAGGATACACGCACAGCAAGGCTGAGGGCAGAGGGCGAAAGGACGCTATTAATTAAATTGCTTTATACAGTTAAGTCGCCAAGCCAAAAAGTTTGTGTGTGTCAACAATTGGAATATTAACGAACCAACTAATGAGACTTCACAAAAGGCGCGAAACACTCGCTCTGTGTATTTGAGTCTGGGTCTGAGTCTGCAACAGAAACTAAATAAAAGGCTTATTAAATGTTTGCCGTAAACGGACTCCACCTGCCGACCATAAGATCAAAGGCACCCTGCAAATCCCGTCTGACTGCCACAAATCATGCGTAGGCAGACAGCTCGGCCAATTATTGGCTCAACTTTTGTCTGCTTACCATGTCTAACTGGAACTGAAATTGGACATGAACTAGTAAGAACCGGGAAACATGGGTCGCTTTAATAAATAGCGACAAAGAGCGACTTAAGAATCGGACGTCCTTTGAACTGTGTTAGGCTCTTGTCTGGGTGGTTCAGTTAATTTTTTGAATGAGACAAGAAATGATTCTATAAAGGAAATATATATCGTTTACTTTTACTCGTTACTTTATTATGCAAGTATTTGTTAGTATTTGTTTAGTAGCTCTTTGTTCCTATAATATATATATTTAATTATTTTGAATATTTCTTATTCGTTTTGTAGCATTCTTTACGTTGCCCGCTCGGCTATTCTGTAAGCATTATTCGTTATTTATTTTGTGTGAGTTACTCGACTTTATAGTTTTTGAATATTCATATTTTTATCTTCAACTCGTTGCTACTACTCGTTACTTTTGTACTCTTTATATTTTTCACAAACCGCCCTCGCTTTACACTGAAGTTCCTATAATTATTTATTTATTTTGAACATTTCTTACTCGTTTTGTAACATTCTTTACATTGCCCGCTGGGCTATTCTGTAAGCATTATTCGTTATTTATTTTGTGTTTACTCGTTACTCGTTGCTTTTTTTTGCAAGAAATGTGCCTCTAAAACAAATTATATATTTTTTGCAAATATTTCTTAATTGATGCACATACATATATTTATATTTCACTCGTTGCTACTACTCGTTACTTTTGTACTCGTTATATTTTTCAAAAACCGCCCTCGCTTTACACTTGTTCGCTTATTTAGCGGTCCGATTCGTTTTGACTTATTCAGCAGCCACGGCAAACAAACACATGGAGTATATTTAATATTTAAACCGCTTGTCGAACGCCAATCCAGCAACCGAATCGACTCACATTAAACACAGTCGAACAAAAACAACTGGCAATCGCAGATAAGTTGCGAGCTGCGAGTGGAGAGCCAGCGGGCATACAATGTGCAAATCCCAATGCAGCAGCAGATGCTACAGATGCTGCTGCTGCTGCTGCTGCCGGGAGAGAAGACGCTTCCAATTCGAATTCGAACGAAGGTGGCAGGTTCGAGTAAGAGTTCCCCTGCCAATCGCTTGGTATTTACATTTAAGCTGATAAGCAAAGTGCTTCCGCCATCCAACAAGGTGTCACTCACGCTCAGCTCACGTGGAGGCGTCTCCTCAGCTGTGCCCCGCCAGCCGAATGCCGATTATGCAGCGGAAAGTTTTTGCGTCAATGTGCGAGAATCGAGAATGTCGCAGGTTTATGAAATCGCAAGCGTTCAACTTTACATTTGGGGCACGCACTTTACATTATTAATGCCAGAGACGGAAGACGGCGCAACACAACAAAAAAATTAGTTGCCAACGCATATTGGAGACATATAAGTTATGCACACACTTTGTGTGAGTGTGTGTGTGTGTGTGTGATTGTTGTTTGTTGGTAAATGCTTCAGCCATTTGGCAAATGTATCGCATTTCGTTTTGTGTGTTTGCACTTTTGCGCATCACTGAGAATTTCCCAATTTTTGCTGCTAATATTTATTAATCAAGTAATAGCTACACACACACACACACACACTCACACACACACGCACGCAGTGAGCGTGCGCTTATGAATACATGAGTGGGGCACTTGTGTGTTTGTTGTTTGATTTTTTCACAAAAATTGATTGGAAATTTATAAGCTAAACTTTTTCACAGCATTTTCTTTGGCTTTTATATTTGTTTTTTTTTAGGTTTTGTTTCGCGACGCGCGCTTGAAAAAAAAATATCCAACTTTTTTGGCATTGTTGCTGTTGCCATTTGCAGCACTTGAAAAGGTCGCCACATATGTGAGTGTGTTCATTAGTGTGTGTGTGGGTGTGTGTGTGTGTTTCGATGTGTGTGTGTGTGGGCTATTGACTTTTCCATACTGCCAGCCATATGCTGAATTACAAGTGGAAACTTTAACGTGCCCAAAAAACTTGAACGGGATTTCCATAAAAAAATCATTTGATATACCATAAATACATATATGCATATATATATATATCTATATAGTGTCAGAGCAGGCTTTGCCGCATCGAAAGCTCTCTGTCAAAGCGAAACTGAACAGGCAAAAACTAAAACAAATCACTCTACGTACAAACCTCGTAACGTGCACATCACAAAAGTAAGTTTCACAAAATATCAAAAAAACGAAACAAAAAAAACCCATTTTATTAAATATTCAAACTGGCAATAAATACCAGAAAGCTAAACCAAAAATTCATCGAAAAGTTTTTCCAACTACAAATAATCAAAATTTGCTCAAGCTCAAGTATTTATATGAATTTTGTTTTACGTATTTCATTATTTCTTCCCTTTTTTTTTGTTTTGCGTAGTCCTTTTCCTGATTTAAGCCTTTCCAACTTGTACAAATAAAACCCCCCGATAAACTACAACAATGAACAAGCTATTGGCCAACTTTTTGCTCTTGATCTGCTGTAAGTATGCGCAACTTAATATCGAAATACCAGAACTCTATTGGCCCGATTGCCGCTTAGATGGCAGCCTGTTGCTGTCGCAACCAACGAACGCTTTGCGCATCAAACGCGCCGATAGCCTGGCTAATACCACAATCACCGCCACCACCACAAACAACAACAGCAACAACAACAACAACTTGAGAGCCAACTTAACCGTGTCGCCATTGCCGTTGGCCCTGGCTGCTGGTTCTGTAACCGCTGCCGTCGCCGATAAGCCACAAGCGAAGATTGTGGAGACAACCCAAGCTGCAGTTGCCAACGAAATTGCTGCCACAGCGGCAGCAAAAGCAACCTCTGCTGCGGCCATCGCTGAGCCAGAAAAGAAGCTGGTGCAGCTGGATGAGGCGCAGGCCAACGAGCTGGCCGGCCACATGCGCCGCGGCAAGCGTCGCATGTCGCTCGCTGACGAGCTGCCGAAGGCGGCACATCATGCCCACCACCACGGCGGTGCTGGCGGTGGTGCACCACCTTTCGTCTATTTCAACAAGATGGTCTCCCCGGACGGCAAGCAGGAGCTCAAGGAGTTCCAGCTGCTGGCGCCCAATGTGGTCATCGAGAGCGTGCAGCACGACATGAACTATGCGCCCGCCGGCGACTTGGGCGGCGGCGTCCTGCTGCTGAATGCAGACGGCAATTTGAACGGACACATTCACGGCATCGGCAAGCCGAAGCACCACCACAAGCACAAATCTTCACTGGCACTGCCGCCCTTTCTGTTCATGCTGCAGCAGCTGCTGCAGCCGAACCTGAATGTGGATCTGGAGTTGCCGACACAACGCAACCGTTTGGATGGGCCGCTGTATCAGTTCGTCGATAGCGCCGTGGACAATGCGCTGCGCAATAATCACGAGATGTTCGAGCACGAGATCGAAATCGGCGACAAGGAGGACAAGAAGGATAAGGAGCGGGAAGTGAATGAATTGAAATTGGAACTCAACAAGGAGGATAAAGCCAAGGAACCCATTGAGGTGGCAACAAATCGCAAGGATGATGAATTAGTCGTCAGCTGTCCCATTCACCACGACCATCATGCCAACAATAATGGCGAAATAGTTGACGATGATGTTGTCCTGGTCAACGAGTGTCATATTGTTTAAATAGCTCCGCAGCAACAAAACAAAATAGGGCAAAAAGTCGACCGTTGTTTGAGGGATTTTTTTTTAATCGAAGTTAGCTACGGTTTTGGCTACCAATTCAAAATTTTAGGTAGGTTTGTTAGTTTTCTTTTTCTTAAATAGTTTATTAATCGGTGTGTTCTCAAATTGTTTAGAGTTTGTTTTTGGGTTTCCACGTTCTACACGATATGAATAAATACTGCGAACTTCTGATTAAGGATTGCTTAACGGTATAAAAATATAAAGAAAAGAGAAAATACATCTAAAATCAAAGTTGGTCGTTTATTCTGTGCATTTCATTTGCTTTTTCTCGGAATTCAACTCTCGCAGTTTATTCTAGTTTCGTGGAACTCTGTGCTTTTAGCTGCTCGTTGGATTAATTAAGTAGAGTACAACTTTTTACACAGAAAAGCATCTGTGTTGTTGAAGAATACAATTTAAACAATTTATTTTTTAAACAGGAATGCTGCAGTCCCACAGCGCAATAAGTATATAACTTGTAAATAATCATTCTATTATAAAAAATCATGGGAAAAGACACCATCAAACATGATATTTTGAGCAAAAAATTCAAAAAAATTGTATTTTCAAACATGCATAAATTTTGAATGTAGAATAAATCTTTAGGACAAATCATGGCCAAAATGCCCTCAAACGTGAAAATCGGTTGAGTTTTGACAAAGTTATGGGGGTTTGATGTATGGGAACTGCGGATCCGAGAGCTTTACATGCCAAAATTTTTGTCAATTTTGGCATGATTTTTGACCAAAAATTTGACCCCCTCAAAATCGACTTAAATGTTGTTTTTTATACTAATTATGACATTTACAATCGATTAAAAGTAAAAATTCGCAATTCTAAATTTTGAAAAAAAATTTTTTCGAAAATATACAAGGGGGGGGTACATGATATTTTGAGCAAAAAATTCAAAAAAATTTTATTTTCAAAAATGCATAAATTTTGAATGTAGAATAAATCTATAGGACAAATCATGACCAAAATGCCCTCAAACGTGAAAATCGGTTGAGTTTTGACAAAGTTATGGGGGTTTGATGTATGGGAACTGCGGATCCGAGAGCTTTACATGCCAAAATTTTTCTCAATTTTGGCATGATTTTTGACCAAAAATTTGACCCCCTCAAAATCGGGTTTAATGTTGTTTTTTATGCTAATTATGACATTTACAATCGATTAAAAAGAAAAAATTCGCAATTCTAAATTTTGAAAAAAAATTTTTTCGAAAATATACAAGGGGGGGGGTACATGATATTTTGAGCAAAAAATTAAAAAAATTTTATTTTCAAAATGCATAAATTTTGAATGTAGATAAATCTTAGGACAAATCATGACCAAATGCCCTCAAACGTGAAAATCGGTTGAGTTTTGACAAAGTTATGGGGGTTTGATGTATGGGAACTGCGGATCCGAGAGCTTTACATGTCAAAATTTTTATCAATTTTGGCATGATTTTTGACCAAAAATTTGACCCCCTCAAAATCGGGTTTAATGTTGTTTTTTATGCTAATTATGACATTTATAATCGATTAAAAGTAAAAATTCGCAATTCTAAATTTTGAAAAAAAATTTTTTTCGAAAATATACAAGGGGGGGGTACATGATATTTTGAACAAAAAATTCAAAAAAATTTTATTTTCAAAAATGCATACATTTTGAATGTAGAATAAATCTTTAGGACAAATGATGATCAAAATGCCCTCAAACGTGAAAATCGGTTGAGTTTTGACAAAGTTATGGGGGTTTGATGTATGGGAACTGCGGATCCGAGAGCTTTACATGTCAAAATTTTTATCAATTTTGGCATGATTTTTGACCAAAAATTTGACCCCCTCAAAATCGGGTTTAATGTTGTTTTTTATGCTAATTATGACATTTATAATCGATTAAAAGTAAAAATTCGCAATTCTAAATTTTGAAAAAAAAATTTTTTCGAAAATATACAAGGGGGGGGTACATGATATTTTGAGCAAAAAATTCAAAAAAATTGTATTTTCAAAAATGCATACATTTTGAATGTAGAATAAATCTTTAGGACAAATCATGATCAAAATGCCCTCAAACGTGAAAATCGGTTGAGTTTTGACAAAGTTATGGGGGTTTGATGTATGGGAACTGCGGATCCGAGAGCTTTACATGTCAAAATTTTTATCAATTTTGGCATGATTTTTGACCAAAAATTTGACCCCCTCAAAATCGGGTTTAATGTTGTTTTTTATGCTAATTATGACATTTATAATCGATTAAAAGTAAAAATTCGCAATTCTAAATTTTGAAAAAAAATTTTTTTCGAAAATATACAAGGGGGGGGTACATGATATTTTGAGCAAAAAATTCAAAAAAATTGTATTTTCAAAAATGCATACATTTTGAATGTAGAATAAATCTTTAGGACAAATCATGATCAAAATGCCCTCAAACGTAGTGAAAATCGGTTGAGTTTTGACAAAGTTATGGGGGTTTGATGTATGGGAACTGCGGATCCGAGAGCTTTACATGTCAAAATTTTTATCAATTTTGGCATGATTTTTGACCAAAAATTTGACCCCCTCAAAATCGGGTTTAATGTTGTTTTTTATGCTAATTATGACATTTATAATCGATTAAAAGTAAAAATTCGCAATTCTAAATTTTGAAAAAAAAATTTTTTCGAAAATATACAAGGGGGGGGTACATGATATTTTGAACAAAAAATTCAAAAAAATTTTATTTTCAAAAATGCATACATTTTGAATGTAGAATAAATCTTTAGGACAAATGATGATCAAAATGCCCTCAAACGTGAAAATCGGTTGAGTTTTGACAAAGTTATGGGGGTTTGATGTATGGGAACTGCGGATCCGAGAGCTTTACATGTCAAAATTTTTATCAATTTTGGCATGATTTTTGACCAAAAATTTGACCCCCTCAAAATCGGGTTTAATGTTGTTTTTTATGCTAATTATGACATTTATAATCGATTAAAAGTAAAAAAAATTCGCAATTCTAAATTTTGAAAAAAAATTTTTTTCGAAAATATACAAGGGGGGGGTACATGATATTTTGAACAAAAAATTCAAAAAAATTTTATTTTCAAAAATGCATACATTTTGAATGTAGAATAAATCTTTAGGACAAATGATGATCAAAATGCCCTCAAACGTGATAATCGGTTGAGTTTTGACAAAGTTATGGGGGTTTGATGTATGGGAACTGCGGATCCGAGAGCTTTACATGTCAAAATTTTTGTCAATTTTGGCATGATTTTTGACCAAAAATTTGAATCCCTCAAAATCGACTTAAATGTTGTGTCAATTGAGTTTTGACAGAGTTATGGGGGTCTGATGGTTGGGAGGTACGGATCCGGGAGCTTTACATGTAAAACTTTCTGTAAGAAACATACAATATACTCTTTTCACTTTTGTGAACAAGTATAAAAACATTTTGCCTTCAAGCCTTTCGATCGAGTCAAATTTGACTTCCAAGTGAAATTAGCTGTCCGAATTTTTAATAAAAATCGATTTGCTGTCTGCAGCTGGCGAATATTTTTATGTTGCGTACGGCAATATACTAGTAAATAAATAATAATACAAGGCACACACATGCTAAACACACACACATACAAGGCAGAGCAGAGCGCCTTGGGCAAGAGTTTTGCCTGCTGTTGGCGGTTAAATGCTAAAAGCTGCTAATTTCTTATACAATAAAACTAATGTAAATTGCCACTTGACGTTCGGCACACATTAGTATGTGTTAGTTGTGTGCGTGTGTGTGCCTGTGAGTGTGCGCAATCCATGGACATTAAATGGAGCACATAATGTGCTGAAAGCCAGAAGAGCATTGAAAGACAAACCCAAGCCGAACCCAAAGCCAAGCGAATGTCATGGGTGCTTTAGCTACAGCATAAATACAAATTTGCTTTACAAATGCATGTCACCGAGAGAGAGAGAGAGAGAGAGAGAGAGGGTATGTATGTGAGTGTGTGTGTGTTGATGTGTGGATGTTGCCTTAAGTGTACATTCAATGTACATAAGTACATACAAATACACTAGAGTAAACTATTATACATAAGCTTATATAAAAGGCAAACGTGTGCGTGTATGCGAGTGTGTATGTGTGTGTGTGTGCCTCTAAAGCAGAAAAGTGCAACGCAGCATTCGTAAATTGCGTAGCTGCTCCTGCATTGTCCCTGGGGTGTTAACTGGAGTGTAAATGTGAATGTATGTGCAAGTTTGCGTCGCAACCCATTTCAATTCATACCACACATCCGACTCCCCTCAAGCCAACTGTTGGTCAATGCACATATATATATATTGTATATATATATACATTAGTGTATATATACTCGCATATTTATTTACAATTGTAAATAATAAATGCATTTGACAGCCAACGCGCTACATTGGCTTCGCTGAAGTTCCCCTTTTGCTTTTCAACAGTAAACTTTCAATGCTTCTTTAAGAGTGCTTACTCCGGAAAGGGGAGGGAGGGGGCGAGGTTATTCCAAGTGCATTAGCTAGCTGAAATACATGGGTTATGATGATTTCAATGACAGCCGTCAGCATTATTAGCATTTTGAGTGCCATTCAATGGGCGCGGCAACAATGCCGAATGGGAAATTCTTGAAATTTTCGCCAAAAATTCCAGCAATATAATTTGATAAAATTCGCTTTTGAGTGGATAACAACAAATACAAAGTGAAACTTAGACAAACGAATCGAGGGCTTTTGTTAATCTTTTTGTTGGCTGCCTTCAAATTTATAGCTTCATTATGGGGCAGCAACTGGGGGGAGGGGAGTGGGGGTGAACAACCATAAGCAGGCCATCAGACAAAGCGTTGCCAGGGTTTCGACAGCTATTCGGTTAAGTTGATGCTGCTGCTGCTGCCGCTGTAACTGTTATGGCCGTCATTTGGCAGCTTGTAATTATGTTTGCCACAAGTTGTTGCCAAAAAGTTGTTATCTAGATTTCATAGTCAAAAACCATGAAATTCAATTGAACCGTTGACTCAGCAGCCACTCAACTATAGCCGACATTCAGCAGTCACTGAACACAGCGCCGACGTTGCCCCAAAAGCTAATTTGCCAAGCGCCAAAAGAAATGTTTTTTTTTTGCATTCGAAATGGTTTAATAAAGAGCAAGTAATGGCAACAAAGAGCTTTGAATTCCAATTTCAAGGTTAAAGTTTGCAAATTTATGTGAAAAATAATAATAACAGCAACAACTGAAAAGGAATATATAACACTATATCTGGTGTTGGAAAAGCTATATAGGTTCAATCGCAATCTCTTTGCACACAAAATCCTCGCGTGTTTCCTTTTTTTTGTCATAGCTTTAACGACTGTCACACACGGCGTATGCGTCATCTGTCAGCGGAATTATGTAAATTTGGACGCATCAGCTTCGCTGCAGCAGTTGACAGCAGCAAAATAAAGCGAATGTTGATTATTTTACTTGGCAACTGGCAGCAAGCAAATCAAAAGCATTCCATCGCTGACATTTTGAAATCAATAGCAAATCAACGGAATGAATAACGAGAAAAATAAGAAGAACGGTATTGAGTGGAGGGGGGTAAATGCATTTGAAGTTGTCAACAACAAAGGCGTTGGGGCATGCAACAAATTTATGGTGCATGCTACGCCCCGTTCGAGTGTTGTGGCCTTTAATTGAGTCATGCCAGTTGCTCGGATTGTTGCTGTTTCTGTTGTTGTTACTGCTCAAATTTATTTGCAACGCGTTGCTCCAAAAACCGCAAGCCAAAAAGGAAAAGGGCGGCTGTGAGGAGGGGGACGGGGCAGCAATAGGAATGCATCGTGTTGCGTGCAACTTTTACAAGTGAAAACTTTGCTGTCAGAGATACTTTATGTGCAAATTTTTGGTTGGGCAAGATACACAATGCAACTACAATGGCAGCAAACACACACACACACGCACACACACACAGGCACGCACGCACACACTGGCACGCACACACTTGGTCAGCAGTTTGCTGGCGCTGCGGCTGTCAGTTGCCAAGTCATTTGCATGCACACACAGCACAAATACAAATACCAACGGGGCATGCATGGCAACTAACAACAACAACAACAACAATAGCGACAATGAACAACACAAAAATGCCTTCGCTTGCAACTTGAAACAAGTACAACAACAAATTGACCGCCTGTTAGCATATAAATCACATTGTAAAAGATAAATTGAAAGCTGTTCTGGCTGCCGCTGCCATGTCCTGGCTGCCGTAAGGACACATCCCCAACCCCCAATTGCTCAAGTAGCTAATGCAATTAACATGCGCACGAGTAATGCAAACAGCAAATGCGACTTCGCAACTGCATTGACAAATGCCAGGGCAAATTTGAAAGCTGACCTCTGAACTCCGCAGAAAAGTAAATATTAAACACAACTGAAGCCATACAAATTAGAATTAAGCAATGAGAAACATGAGACAACTAATTGTTGTCCTTTTTATATGGGTTGGGCATTTTAAACATTAAATTATATACACAAGATTTCACTCAACAAATTGGGAAATTTGAAGTTGAAACTAAATTTCAATTGTAGCTGATTTGACTTATAAAAAGATATCTGTATATATAGTTAATCAGCTCACAAAAGCAACTCGTAACTAGCGCATTTCAATGATTTCTATAATATTTAACTGGCTATTTTTCTACCTCCCTCTCTTTCTCTTTCTCCCTATTTCCACTTCAACAAGGACATGTCCCACATTTAAATGCGCATAAGGCCAACTTGTTTTCGTAGTAAAAAGATAAAGCGATTCCCTTGGAACGTCGGTTGGCTGCTTGTTTATGAGTACGAGCTCATTAGATCTGATTATTATGAATATTTGCACAATGATTATATAGCACTTGGCTGTAACCCCTTTTGACTTTTGTCAGTCGGCGACATTATCAGATTTAATGAGCTTTTATTTTTATCCATTTTCACTGTCATTCCCGTTCTTCTCATTCTGTGTTCCTCTTTGGGTGGTTGTAGTGCCAGGTGGCCAATTTATCATTTAAGTAGCTCCACTTTAGCCAGGTAGCCATGGCAACCAGTAAGCCCCACCTGACTTTAAGCCCAATTAGCAGCAAGTGCACCCACACAATAATGCAATGAAATTGAATATGCTTTCTTCCTGGGTGCTTTCACTAAACTGTGGCACAATAAAAAATATCATTTTGCATGCAGTTGAAAATCAAATCGATTCTACTCAACTAGTTAAGTAGAAAGATAAGGAATATATATAAAAACGGGGTGTATAAACTAAACTCAAGCAACTTAACAGTTAGTTGAGCTTTTAGCTCTAAATATAATATAATGATTACTAAAATATATTTCAGCTATTGATTATAATTTAAAAATAATTGCATTTAGTTTTAACACTTGAATTTACTTAACCAAAGAAATTCCTTTAAATTTAAGTTAACTTCAACCCACATTTGGCCAACAGCTAAAAACTCTAACGACCTCTTTTATACTGCTTGTATTATTTGCCACGTTGCTGGCCAAAAATGTTATATAGAAATATATAACATAAAAAAAAAGAACTGGCTGCAGCAGTTTAGTTTAGCCAACCGCACATCAGTTTGGGGCCAGCTGCTGGCTCCTGGCCTGGCTCCTCGAGAACTTGGCTTATAACTTTTAGTGCACGCTAAGTGCATTTTAATTTGTCTTTTATACTTAAAGATGCTGTTCGCTGTCGCTGCGGCAAATTACCACAAATTAAATTTGTTTAAGGGCCTGGGACAGGTGATTATCTTCATTTGGCCATGGCCAAAAGTCAAAAGAGCTGCACTTCATTCTATGGCCAAATGCAATCAGCCGAAGCCCATTAGCAAGAATGTTCGATATATTATTTTTGGCAACTTAATTTTGGTTGCGGCTGCTTCTTCTTCATCTCAACTGACAGCTGTCCGAATTTTAATGCGATCATTCATTTATAATTTTATTTCTTTTTCCAACAAACTACTCGGAAATTCAATTTGTGAATTTTGTTTACTTTTCTAATGTAATTGCGCCAATTACAAACAGCTTGTCCAAAGAAAATGAGAAAATGCAAAAGAAAAAGTGAGAGAGAGAGAGAGAGAGAAAAAAAGTGTAAAGAGAGAACTGAAACTGAAAAATTGACATGCAGCGAAAGGCGTTGAAAATGCAAGTGCATAATTATGAATTTCTTATTGCTAATTAGCTCAAGAAGCAGAAGAAGAAGAACGAGCCAAAACGTATCTGTCAATGAACTCAATTAGAAAGTGAGTGCCAAGAATAGACAAACAAGTTAGGAAGCCACGAATTTATGCATAGCTAATGTTAAATTTAACTGACTGATTAAAAAACCAATCTCATTTTGATTTAGTTTCGTTATTTAACTTTTTAAAAAGTTCAAATTAAATTTAAAGCTGCAGGTAATTTTGCGCTTTTTATTTAAGTTGACACAATTCTCACTCAATATTTTGTTGTTGTTTTTCAGTTCCTGTTTTGACTTTTTGTGTATTATGCATATCTCAAGTTTATTGTTAACACATTTGGCACTGTCGTTTATTTTGTAGTCCGTTTTCTATTTTTTGCTAATATTTTAGTTGTTGTTGGAGTCGAAGCAGCCATTGTTCCATTTTGTTTGAAAAATGCGAAGAATACATAGCCGGAAACAGACATTTGCATATATTGCGGTTGTGCTTTCTGCTCACTTGGCATTGCAATGTCCAGTAGTTAATACCCTATTCATGTGCGAAGAGAGGGTATATAAATTGAATTATTATAAGATAACATTAGAAATATCTATTAGATAAACTTAAATTTAAATAAAACATTTGTTTGCAATGTTTTGTTAAGCTATCTGCCGCAGGGTATCTGCTAGTCGAGCACTCTGCTGGCAGTTATAGTACCAGCATCTGCGTAGCTTTGATTGTTGTTGCCTCAGCTTTCAGCTGGCATTTGTTTGCTCTGGTCTGGTCCGGTCTGGTCAGAACTTTTGTGTGCATTTATCTGCCGCGGGCGATTTAGAGAAGCGAAAAGTATTTGAAAGGTTGTCTTTCATTCCTTGTCAACAGTTTTTGGCGATAGCTTATCGCCAAAGCTGTTGACCGTTTTGGTGGCAAGTGCTGAACCGATGCGGACACAGTTACAGTTTCGGATGCAGCTGCTCTGCATAAGCTGCAATAATATTTGCCAAAGCAGCAAAGCAGGTCCTATCCCAACACAGAGGGCAATTGATAAGCAACTGATAACAGCGCTTAAGCCAGCGACTGCCAGGCGCGCTCTTCAATTCGAACTAAGAGCGCAACTCTACAAAAAGAGAGCACGAGCCGAGACAGCAGCAGCAGCAGCTGCGACGCTGGCAGCGCAGGCGGCGCCAACATGCACATGGCATTAACTTGGCGAACGAAATGACTTCGGAACCACGACGAACCGTTGATGACGACGACGACAACGACAACAACTAGCGAAGGCAGCGCTGCTGCGCTGTGACGTAGCCAATGCGACTGCTGCTGCTGCTGCTGCGACGTCAGCCGAGGCAGCGCAATTTTGGGTGCTCTGGCGACGCTTGCTGCTGATAAACACTTTTCGTTTATCATCAGTTTGTCGATGGCACAGCGCGCAACTGGACGTTCTTTCGCTTGCAACGAGACTCTCAGGTGTGCGCCACCTACAAGTTTCACTTAGTATTTTCTGCATGTGTGTGTGTGTGTGTGTGTGTGTCCGTGTGCGTGTGTGTGCTTTGTGTAGGGGCTAACTTTAAACGGTTTTATTGGCACTGCAAGTGATAAAAGAGCCGGCGTTTTGCGCCCAAAACAACATGCAAAAAATTATTGATGAAAATTCGAAACTCATAAATATTGAAAATCTTTAAGATACTTGTGTTTTGTGGCATGCACCGCACAACAGTTAATAAAGCAACAGCAAAGCAGTCAACAAAATGTGAGTATTAAAAAAAATTTAAGGACAAAATACAGTTTGTAAACTTAAAAGCAACTTAAAAGGCAAATCATATAAAATACCCCTCAAAAAAAATAAATATTTCTTAAAAAAAAAACAAGCGGGAACGTTAAGAGGATTTTTTTTTTTGTAAGTTCTTAAGTCTAAAAATTGCATTTGGGTACTCAGACTGTCAGATAACTCACGTCAAAGCCAAGTTTCCTGGAAAATCGTAATTGAAAAACAAAGACAAAGCGCAGCTATAAATTACTAATTGGCCAGAAAAACAGCTTAACTGACCTAACGGGAAAAAAATATACAAAAAAACGAATAAAAAAAGCTTATTTTTAGAATTTGGTTTTAAATTTCTTTATTTTTATTTTTTTTCGTGTCAACAGAAAAGTTACCCAAAAAACAAAATAAGCTCTTAAACGAATTTATCTAGAACGGGGAGCGGGGGCAGGCGCTGAAAAGTGCAAAGGCAGCGTAAAAGCGCACACGATCCGAAATGCGACTTGAAAAGTCAAAAATTATGTAAATGCAAAACATTTTTTATGCATGTAAACAATTTTTTGCGCCATTATGCGCCATCAAGTATGCAAAGATATGTTGCCTGATGCCCGGGGCCAAAAGCCAGTGAGTGTGAGTGGAGGCAAGTCAGTCACCTGACATGCCAGAAATCGTGTACTAAGCAAGATTGTTCAGATTTATGTCTGCCTGCTGTCAGCTGGCTGCCGACTGCTGCGTTGCCAAATCAGATTTGGTGTTTGTCTAAAAACCCAAAGTCAAAGTAACAGTCACAGTTAAGAGTTCAAGAGCTCTCTCTTTCTCTCTCTCGCTGATGTAATCGTGTTTGCTTTGGTTGCTGGTCGCTTTAATTAAATTTAATATGCCAGCAGCTCCCGTTTCAGCAAAGTTGCCTTTCCTTTCATTTGGCAGCCAAGCGTGCAATATTTAACTTTCCAGTTTTGCATTCAATTCACGCACGCAAAAACTTCGCAACGACCAGCGTCTTGTCTATGGCTACATCTTGAACAGATACATATATATATATATATATACAGATTGGTGTGACACACTCTGGCATGCACATACATGATTTGGAGACTGACTTATGCACAGACAAAGTGCCACGTTTTTATTGTAATGCGAAAATCCCTGGCATGCTTTTAGTAGACAAAATATGCGCCTGTGGGCCTGAAATCGCAAACTGCCCTTCAACGGCACAACATATCTCTCTCCCTCTCTCTCTGTGTATATATATTGTATATATATTTCGCTCGCAGCTGGCGACATTTGTTACATTTATTTACGCACAAGCCAACAAAAATTGTATAGAAACGCTGGGCGCTGGCAGCAAATAAGATTAACGCACGCTGCCGCCTGAGCTGAAAGTAGTGAGCGCCATAAAACTTATGCCAGCATCCCGGATCGGCCACACACACACACACACAGACAGACGCCCGAAGCAACCATTACCCAAAGTCAACGACGCACACACACGCCGGAGTAGCTTGCCGGCGGTGCCGGAGGTGCTACCCATTCATCATCAAGTGGCGTCTCCTGTCACGAGTTTTGGCCCCAAAACGTGCAACTTTCTGCTGCAAACAATGTTCCAAAAAAAACTTTGCTCGCCGTGTCATTTGCTCGAGCTGAGCATAATGCACACTCTCCTTTTTGGGGGTGTTGGTCGCTTGTACTCTCGGCTATAATTTAGGGTTTAAACATTTTTATTGCCTACATTTGGGCGCACGCCTGGGGCTTGCGGTTTATGGCCGAAAACCTAGTCCCAATGTCAGCTGCGTTTTATGTGCAGCCGCTCGTTAAAGCATTGCAATCAGCCCGACGTGCTCTGACAGTATTCAAAACATCATCATACAATTAACACACACAAACCAGACACTGCGTATACGCAATACGCTACGCATACGCATCGTTGGCCAGATCACATAAATTAAAGTTGTGCAAAACCTTGCAATTATTTATTAATATCACGAAAATGTCTTCTTAAAGTGTATTAAACTCAACTGTGCATACTTTAATACCCCTTCGCTTATTTTCCGCTTTAATTAACTTGATGAAGAGCATCAGAGGCACAAATTTTGATGGGCAGATATGTGAAATAAGGGGCTTTTGGGGGCGCTGTTTCAATCTTTCTAAACATGGCTCTGAAATTAGCCAGTGAGAAATATGAAATTGAAGTATTCGCGTAGCGCAAACTTTTAAGCTGCTTAAACGTTAATTAATTTGAGCGACGGCACAAAAAAACCAAAAAAAGAAACAAGTAAAAGGAGCTGAATTTGAATTTTGAATGTAAGTCAGCAACTGTCAACGGCTGCAAAATATATTGCAGAAATATTAAATAAACTAGCTGGCAAGCTAGTCCCAACAGTCCCGAATCCCGCCAGTGTTGTCTGCGCGGCTCCATTAACATTTCATTTAAATTTGAGCTACTTAAATTTGGCAGCAGGCAGCTGAGCAAATAAATTACAATAAAATTTCGAAATACGCAAAATGTAAACCGGAGCGCGTCGCCCGCTGCTGCGGCCGCTGTAGCAGTAAAGTTTAATATTTCCTTTAAGGGAATTATTAAAAATTGTGCAATAAAGGCGAGAGAGGGAGCAGGGACCATTAACCTGCCGAAAATGTTTAGTCGTAAACATATTAAAAGCTACTTTGCATAAACTTGGCCCTCGCACCCAGAGTCCCTCCTATACCAAGGACAAATGCCCATTTCCGATTTATTGAAAAAGGGAAAAGAGCAAAACAAAAAAAGCAAAAAAAAAAACAACACGAAGGCATGGCAAACAGCAAAAAACCATAAAATAAATGCGATGAGTGACGAGTGGCGGACGGCTGACGGCTGACGTGGCGCGTCCTGGTCCCATTTTACCAAAAAGGACTCTGTGTGAATGGCCGCCAAACCGTGGTCTTTATTAGGCAGGCCAAACTGACTGGTTAAAAGGCTTCATTAAAAACACATTTCGTGCATAAACGTCGACGTCGACTTCATTCGAATGCAGCAAAATGTAAAAACTGAAAAGCGCTGAAAAAAGTAAAATAAAATAAAATAAAAGCAAGAAAAAAGAAAACAAAAAACAGCCGACAACGAAATAAAAACCAACTGTGATACTATTTGCATTTGAAAAGCGGCTGTCAGCGCAAACGTTACACAAACAAACAAGAAAAGTGCGCAGCGCAGCAGTGTGAAAAAGATGGCACATTCGGTGCGCTATTTCGCTTCGATAATAGCAAATTTCAAAAAAACAAAATAAATATTCTAGTAAAACATAAATTTAATAATTTTTCAACATTCTTTTTATTTTCTCAATTTAAAACTAAAGACAACTTAATAAATATATATATATATCAGATATTCCCTTTAACTTGTGACATTGGCACGTTCTTCTCTCTGTAATCTCATCACTAATGCAAACAGACACACACACACACATACACCCTGTGTGTGTGTGTGCTGGTTGTAGCTTAGTTTATCAAAGCGTTTCTTTTATTTATATTTTCGGCTGGCGTTTGTGTCGGCAGCTGGCAAAGCGCGGCTAAGAAAATATTTACAATGCAGCCAAGCGATAAAATGAAACGGACACGCCTCCCCCCGCAACGACTGGCCAGTGGACACTATCGTTCTTGGTGGGGGCAGATCAAATGTATTGTGGTGTGTGTGTAGGTATCACTTGGCCCAGACTCTTGACTGAATGAATGTGTCGTGGCTGTTAGAACATAATCAAGTTTCAATTTCAAAACAATTCGGCGCAGAACACACTGCCAGTTGCTTTCGCACAAAGAGTGTTCGGAATTTTAAGCACCGTGCGATAAAAAAAAACACACAACACAAAAAAGAAAGAAAAAAACAAAAGCTGCGGCTGGAGAGGGGGGATTACATACGTATGTGACGACGTCGTCAGCGTTGTGATGTGAAACGGAGCGAAGGGCAGAAATTAAATGAAAACGAAAACAAGCAGGCAAAAAAGAGAAAAACGAAATGGTAGTGAAATGTACACAAAAGGCAACTCAGGCCGCTGCATTTGACAGCAGGCGGCACAAGGATCGGAAGGCAGGAGGCCCACATCAAAGCCCCGGCTACACGCATCGATGGCATAGCTGTTGCTGTTGCTGTTGCTGCTGCTGCTGCTGCTGTTGCTGGTAGTTCATTATGTCACTAGAACAGTTTAATGTCGTTTAAAGAGTCGCAGCCAGAAAACAGCGCGAAACAAAGCCACAAAATGTGGACAGCAATAGTGCCGGCAGCTGCAAAAGGGGAACGCGGGGGGAATTTGGGGTGTAACGCAAGGGTTCCCATGTTACACTTCTGGCTGCGGACAATGGCCGTCCCACATTGTGTGACTGTGTTGGTTTTTGTGTTTTGTGTATTATAAGCAATTTTCCATTTTCCACATCTTTTTTTTTCGTTTTTTGCTTTATTTTTTTGCTTTTTCAAGTTTTCGCTTTGCGCTTTGTTACACGCTGACAGGCGACTATAAAAGCGAAACGTAATGAAAATGGCAACAAACAAAATAATTGAAATTTGGTTTAGCACAGCAACAACAACAACAACAACAGCGAGCCATGAAAAAATTGGCCAAATGAGAACGAAAATTTGAAGCGAACGCCAGAACAAAAGCAGATGGCGACAACACTGCGACTAAAACGAAGATGAGAATTTAAGCCAAGTCGAGAAAGCAAATGAAAAACACCAAAAAAAACAAAAAAAGAAGAAATAAAAAGAAAGCTGCTCAAGAAATACGCAGACCGAGACGACAATGTGGTCTTATTTTGTGCAGATTTGTCTGCTGATTTTCCTCTCATTTTCTCTTTTATATACATTTTTTTTGTTTGTACTTTAACTTGTTTTTGTTTTTTCGGCTTGAAAAGTTCTCTCGGCCATTGCAAATTAAATTTTCCAATTCGCAACGCCCATTCTTTATGTCGGATTCGGCTTCACCTTGACTTGCTCCAAGTCATCGGGATAAGGATCCGCCGCAACGGCTGACATATTCAATTTTCTAATTTCGTAGGGAAACCACACACACACACACACACACACACACACACACACAGACAGAAACACCACCAACAAGTAAAGCTGACAATTGCAGAGTTTCAACTAAAGCACATCCAAAAAAATATGTTTGTTACACAATTTTCTGTGTTTTTTTTTTTTGTATTTGGTCGCAAATCAATTTCCTTTTAGTCCAAACTTTCCACTAGAAAGTTAAAATTTTGCAATTATTTATGCATTTGAGCAGCGATAAAAGCCAAAGTTTCCTGCAGAATGGCCGAAATTGCTTTGCGCATAGAACTTTAATACTCTGTTCCAGTTATTTATGCCAATCTTGGCGGAAAAGTTATTATGCCACAAGAAAACATAAATCATATAATGATATAATAATGATAAAATGAGTTCGTTCGTTTCGTTTTTAATAAAAAAATAGTTAAAGTGAAAAGAAGTGAACATAAAATGCATTGCAGAAAATAATTAAAAATATATTTCTTATGTTTTTTTTATTGTATTTATACACGATCCATTGCGCTAAACAATTCAAATAACCAAAGCAAGGGTATCAATAAAAAAGAGGGCAAAACAAGCCACGCTAAGCGAAGCTCAGCTAACGGAAATACAAACGGATCTGCTCCGATTTAGAACTTGGCCAGCAGCGTAGCCGCAATTTCCATTTCGATTTTGGAATGTTTTCGCATTTCGTTTCGTTTCATGCATAATTTAAAAAAATCTGTTGCTCGCTTTCGGGCGCTTCTCTGAGCGATTTAAAGCACAGTTAGCTCGAATTTAAGTTCAACGCGTGTTTTTGTGTGTGTTTGCAATTATATGTAATTAATTTGCTTAATTGCACAGCGACAAACGCCAAAAACCTGTCGCAGCATTACAAATTCCCTAATTGTAGCCGTGGGTAATTACTTGTATCAATTTCCGTTCACACACACACACACGCATACTAGCATGGCAATAACGGTAACTAGCGCAACTTGTCGTTGCTTGTCATTTAAGTTTAATGACGGCACGCGCAGGAGTCGCAGCAACGGTGTCTCTGAGCCTGACAGCATATCATGTCCTGCACCATAAGCAGGTCATGGCGCCGCCTTGTGTGCCCTGCATTTTTCATCATCAATATTTGCGTTAAAGCCAAGCGCCGTGCAGTTAACAAACTTACGAGATGTGCACAGCAAGTAAATATAAAACAAAAAAAAAGTGTTACTCGAGAGGAGCATTCTGCTCTGTAAAAGAAATTAAACCTTAATACTACTTATTGCACAGTTTCTATATATATTTTCTCGATATAATTTTGTCAAATTTTCACCAACGCATATTTTCCAATAAATAAATAATTCTAAAAGTACACCTCGAAAATTCTTAACCGAGAGAGAGAAAATGAGGCAAGCAAAGTGCACACGTTCAAAAATTCAAAAAGTGTTTTTAGTTTTAGATTCTTTTTGACTTTTTATATATGTATGTGTGTGTGCATATATATATTTTTAGCTGCCTTTTAGTTAATTTGACAGAAGTTTGAAGCGCACTCGATGACCTTGACCCTGGTCGCCATGTGCCACGCCCACAGCTGTGCCATCAAACGCAGACTTTTTAATGAAAACGTGTCTGTTTTACCAAAGCAGCGCTCATAAATTAGACATAAAGCAACCTATGTACAAGTAGATATATCTTTATATATAATAGAAGTAATACATATTCTGTTTCTGGCATAGATAAAATTCATCTATTTAAACTCGGTTACGCTTTAAAGTTATTTTTTTAAATAATTCATATATCTCATTAGAAACCTTGGCTCATAAAACAAATAAACTAACGATAATTCAAATTTATATATATAGATATATATATATTTCCATCTGTTTGAGCTGTCGCACAACTTTCGCATATTTTATGGATGAAACTTTATGGTTTTTATGGTCTGCCAGCAGAGCGGCTGATAAACGCAGCCAAACGGAAGCTACCAAAAGTAAATACGAAACAAATTCAGAATTTATTGCACCGAACAAGTGGCTCGCTGGCAACTGGGGAACTGGGGGCCAAATTGGTCAGGTAAACTTTTGATTTCAATGCCAGCGTCCAACAGGCAGCCCCAACTGGGTCGAAAGCGGAATGTTTGCAAAGTTCCCGTTTGGACTTTAATTTTGTGCTGGGTAAGACGTCTGAGTTAATTATGCGTCGATTTCGCTGGCAGGGTAAACAAATTAATTAAAGAGCAAACATGATGATAATGATGCTAAACACACACACACACACACACACACACACACATACGAACAGCGGCTGCCAAGTGCCAAACACGCGTCGTCTTTTTGTTTTGATATATTTATGTTTTTGCAAATGCTGCTGTTGCTGCTGCTGGCACGCATTAATGTTAATTATTAAGCAAGTGACAATTTGAGTGATTTCGTTTGGGCCACCACGCCATACGCTCATCCAATGTCAACAAACAACATGCGACAAGAAAAACAATCAAACGACATTTGATGACCCACCCAAAAAAAAGAGAAAAAAACACAGCCCAGTTCCGCAATTTCACACATCCCCCTCCCCCAACGCCACACTAAGCAATAGCAACAGTATTTGGCCTTATGGCAGCAGACAGAAAATGCTGATTTTTATCTTTTCCTCTCATTCTCTCTCACTCTCACTCACACTCTCTCTGTCTCTGCGCTGTCATTTATTATCTGCTCGGTTTGATATATCGCTACATTCGCACTGTCCAGCGTGGGCTCGTTTCTTTTGCCCGCAAACGTGTTCACACGCAGTCATATTGGCAATTACACCTACATACACACACACACACACACTTTAGTGAACTTGGTAAAAGAATCGTGTGAAATGTCAACACACAGCGACATGGCTAAAGTGGAAATGGTAATTGCGTGTTAATTGCTTTACGCGTTCAAAGTGCTTTTTCGCTATACACGTTTATACGTTCACTTTTTTGTTTACACCCACACACACACACACACACACACACACAGCAGATCACAGGGCACATTCAGCTGAAGCACAACTAATCAATCTGAGGCCAGGGTCGCTATTGAAGCTAGCATCGAGCACAAAGGCAGCTACAGCACAAACACACAATAGCACACACACGCACACACACACACACACACACACGCTTATTCACATATACACAGCACAGATTTCCCATTTTCACTTGGCCAACGAGCGCTGCAATTCTGTTTTAGTGGGCTGCCAGCATTCTAAAATTGCAAGGTTGTTACACGTTGCGTATGAGCAATGTGGCGCAGCGCAACGCAACGCATCCATTGAATTCTTTTCCGCCGCCCTTCACACTCGTCCTCTCCTTGTCTGCAACAACAATAGAAGGCCGCCGCTTCCATGGAAAATTGCGTTTATAGCTGTTTAAGCTTTTAATGACGAACGTGCTGAAATAGTTTTTTATTTTTGTCAAATATTCGCTGAAAATTAAAATAGCAGCGAGAGAAAATATCATTAATTTCCAATATTTACTTGTTTTTTTCTGTAGTATATCAAGTAGCATAATATTAATTATGTTGTTGTTTTGTTAAACAATTGTTTAACCAAAAAATTTTCAACAGAAAACATTATTCATTAATTCAAGTCAACTGGTTTGGCAACAATTAAAAAAAAACTCAACAACTATCTGCAAAAAAATGTCGAGATGAGCAAAAACAAAAAAATGAAATAAAAAATATAATTTACAATGGTTGATTTACGGATCAGCTTTTCATAAATTTTTTTTTTGCTGTTACACAAATATTTCATTTAAACAGAAAACGTAATCAAAACAGTTCTTGAATACATTTCCATTGATTAAACGAGAATATTTCAAAATACGATTTATTTGACCTATTTTAAACCATTCAAATAAAAAAATAAATAAAAAAATTAAAAATATTTTAAATGAGGTATTAAATAAATACTAAATTTTAAAATGTTTTAATGCTAGTTAAAACTTCAGATAATAGCTAACAGTTTGAATGGTTTCACAGCAGGATCATAAATTCAATAATGTCAATAATTACCGAAAGTTATGCGGCAGCTGGTCCTGATTATTAACACGACCCCCGCTACCCCCCGCTAGCCCCGCCCATGTTCTTTGCCACATCAAGCGGCACTTCGAGTGTCAACATATGTTGCCAGTTGCGGGGAAGCTGGTGCTGGTGCCACGCCCCTAAGAACATTATGACTGTCAACATGTTTATTATTCACCTGTGCGTGAAAAAGGCCAGGTTATTAAAAACTTTGGCACATTAGGAAAGCAGACGCCGTGCGGGGGTGGAGGGGGCTGCTTGCCAAGCACTTTTGCAAACAATTGGCAAAAAAATGTTCACGCACGAAAAAAAATGCAATAAAAGTTGCCCGAATGCGACGTGTTTGCTTAAGTATTTCGCAGGTAGGCAAAAAGGAGAGCTGTGGGAGCTGTGGGGCGTGGCATGCCGCAGCAGACGGCAGCCCGTTGGCTGATTGTGATAAATGCGACAAAGACATGTGTAAAATATGCTTCATGTGCCTTATTATTGCGTTTTATGGCCCATGGGGACTGACACAACAGGAAAAACACACACGGGCACACACACACGGACGCACACCTGCATGTCATATGGGGCAAACAAAAAAATTCCAAACTGTCGAAATGCTGAAATGTCGCCCAGCATCTTGGTTCGCCCGGGGTTTGCCAAGTGTTTAAATATTTGCAGCATTTCAACAATTCCGGAAATTTTTTAATTATATTTAATTTTGAGACCTGGAGGCCACACTTTAGGTTAAAGTTAACTGTACTGCTGCATAAGCCAAAAGAAATGCACAACATAAAAAAAAGTTTCAAAATGTACAAAAAAAAACACAAAACAGGAAAAAGTCGCTCCCAATGGTCGCATAATCCATAACAACAAAAAAAAACGCAGCTCATAATCAAACACAGCACGCCGAAAATTTCCCTAGAGTGAGAGCCAAAAAGACAACACACACATGCACATATACATACTTATAAGTATATGAAGACATAAGAAATGTTTGCATAAGTATAAAAATAAACGAAGGCACAAGAAAATAAAGCAGCCGCATTTTAATAATAGCACAAAAGGCAACACAATGCCAAAGGCAACAAACAAACACACACACACACATACAAACGCATAATGATGCTTTGTAGGGAACAAATTCGAGAGTCTTTTTCTCAAATGTAACTGGATATTGTGTGTGTGTGTGTGCGTGTGTGCGTAAGCCACAAAGTCAACGCACGTTGTTATGCAAATAATCAACCCTTTTTCATTGTACGTCTGTGTGAGTGTGTGCGTGTGTGTGTGTGCAGCTCATCAGCTATATATAAGTGAACTATGCCTTATGACGTATGCGCAAATAGGATTTAGCAGCTGCAATTACAGTACTCCCCACTCCCCCACCCGCGCAAACCACTTAGCATTTGCTGTGTGCTCTGGCCAAGCATAATCAATTAAACAAAGTGCACTCTAGCCAAATGAGAGAGCGAAAGCTAAAAAGAGAGTGAGAGAGAGAGAGAACGCACTTAATGCAAAAAAATGTTGCAATTTGCGTTAAAAAGTAACACATGCACACATTGGCTTTATGCACACGCTGCGTATACGCAACGTCAAGTAGTACTTGGCGCGTAATTTAGCTCGTTTTTTAATACCGACTAGCACTTAAGGCCGCCATTTCATAAAATCAACCATTAAAAGAAACAAGCTGCCAGTCCTTTGAGGATTTCAGTGGGGAAAATGCCACTTTAATTGCATTTTAATTAATTTTTTCACAACATTTCCGCACAGGTAATGCCCATAATTACGACAACAGCGTTAATTGCTTAACAGCAGCAGCAGCAATTCTTTTAATGCAGCAATTCGCAATGCAATAATGACAAACTAAAGTTAACTTCAAACAAGACAGGCGGTCAAGATCAGGGCCAGGCCTGCACTTTGAGTGCAGTTGGGGCCAAAATAATATGATTAAAACGGTCGAGTGCAACAGTTGGACAATAAACAGTGGCAACCCTGGCGTTGGCCACTGGCCGCACTAATTGCCAGCTGTGCAAATGTTTGCCGAGTGGCAAAAAGCACGCAGTAAGCCAAGAAGACAACCGTCCGTCAGCTGTCGCCCGCCAGTGGCCCGTTCTGGCAAATAAACAAACAATTAAAAAATGAAAGCGACCTTTTACCCGCTTGTGCGTGTATCTCAGTGTGTGTGTGTGAGAGTTTACACTCTAAAACAAGTCGACTAAGCGAAATACACTTCTAAACACATAAATATATACGAGTATATTTATTAACCATAAAATATTGCAATTGAGTGTTTTTAGTATTCATAGATATATTTTTTTTAAATTATTTTTATACATATAATGCAAAACACCTCACATTATATATTTATTGACCGCTTAGCACTCGGCTTAACTTTTATCATATTTATTTATTAGCTGGGTAGATACATTTAATTAGCACTGTGTGTGTATTCAATAAGCCTAGTTTATTGCCAGCAATCTAGCTAATTCACCGATGATGCCCCTTTTGGGGCAAGTGTATAGCGAGCGAGATATAAAAATGACGACCCTGTTGGGGCCAACGCGGCGTATGAATGTTTTGTCTGCTCTACTTTTGTTTTGCTTGACTTTCGCCCCACGGCGCTGACGGGCAGGTAAACAGAGCACAGCATGGCACACACGTGTGTTAAGCCACTGACTTAAAGTGCGTAAATGAGCAAAGCACACACACAGCCACACACACATGCACACTCACACCCATAGTAAGCCCACAAGAGGCAGACACATCATTGTAGTGTGGCGCCTATTATGCGTATACTTAACATTTATTTCAGCCAGACAGTGAATGCGAGTGTGTGTGTTTTACTGTGTGTGTGCAAATGAGTGGCAGCTCGTAGACACACATAGTCGAGATGTATATATATATATATGTTTATGTATATATATATATATAAACGTGGCATAAATCTCATCGTGCATTCATCAATGTCAAGCCACAAGTTTGCTTTGCATTTGTTACCGCTTTTCTTTATATGCGCTGCATATAATATAAGCGCGAGGGTTGTTTATAACGAAATAAATTACATTTTATCGCACACACTTGCCAGCTGATGGAACCACCCACGCACTAGGCAGGCACTTAGAGGAATGCCTGCGAATGTTTAGCCATTCGCAATCAAATTGCGACCAGGCACTCAGCAAAGTGTGCCTATCAATGCATACCTGTGTGCATGTGTGTGTGGGTGTGTGTGTTTGTGATTGCCTTGAACTTGATTACGGATGCAGGTGTGGCGCACATCAGGCGATTGATTTGCATATGCTTGCTGACTGCATTTCAGTGTGCCCCACAAATGGCCGCTCTTAAAAGCTTCAAGGACCTCCTCCGTTGGCTATAAAAAGACAATTGCAGCAGCGCTGCTGCTGCTGCTGTTGTTCGCAAACTTGAAGTGCAGCTAAAAGCGCCAGTAACTGTCGAAAGTAATAACAATTTCAAATGCACAGCTTCAATTTAATGGCTAAGCAATCCCCAGTAGAAAACGGGGAAAAACTTTGAAATCTTTATAATTAAACTGATAAATAAAAGATAAAAGATAAAAGTGCAATTGCAAAGTTTGAAAACTACATTTGTAATTAGGAAAAGTTTCACAACAGATAAATAATACTGCTGTTAAGAAAATGTTATGTTAAAGAAAACAGGTATATTTAATTTTTATTTAATACAGCCCGAGATCTTTTAGCCAGAATCAATTGCAAGGCCAAAGCGCAAGTCAATTTCATTTAATGCCGAGCGACCGCAACACAAGTTGTCAGCCGACTAGGCCAAAAATTGCAAGGCATAAAGTGAGTAGGAGAAAATGGGCGGCGGGGGAGGAGTGCAACAACTAATTTCGCTGGCTACAAGTTTTGGGTTTTACGAGCGTCGGGCGCCAACATTGGTTGGCTGGTTGGCTGCCAGCGTCGTCAACTGGAGAGCAGCCCGTATTAAGTAAATAAAGTGCAAAATAAAATGGAAAAGCAGACGACGACAACGACGACGCCACGGGCCACAGATTGAGCCAAGTTAGCCGCGAACCGTGCGGCAGTTGACTTTAATATCTGTCGCCAACGTCAGCTCATCGATTTTGCGCGTTGGCGCAATGCCCAGATCAAAGGCATATAAATAGGTGTAACTGGCTGCAGAATATTGTGAATTGATACGTGCGCAATTCACAGTTGCCGTTTATTCAATTTCAATTTTCGAATCGAATGCAAATGAGTAGCCCGATGGCATTTCGGCAACTCGGACTGGGCAGATTTCAAATTGGTGCGTTCAAAGCCAACAAGCTGAAAAAAACAGCCGGAAGCGCAATTCACTCGAGTCATTTGGGGCTTTCCTGTCGCAAAAACTTTTACCAAAAAAAAAAAACAAATACAAAATACAAAAAAAATACCATAACAAGGAGCGCAGCAAATCACTTGTAAACACTTGAGCAAAAAGGCGGAGACTGAAGCCAAACACAAATCAAAAGATAAACGCCAACCGGATGCGGAGGCTGTGTGAAAACTTGCGCAGGCCGACAGCACATCAAAAAGGCAGCCATTTAAGTCGCCGCCCGCCCGGCGGCCATCTACAAAAGCGTCCGACGACAGCGCATAAAGATGAAAAATTGAATGCGTTGCGGGAATATTTGCTTAAATAAAGTGCAAATTTGCCGAGGCACAGACAAATGAGCGGGTCATTCCGGATGACAAGTGCCGGACATGATCGAACATTGTTGGACAGCTGCTCGAGAAGGAGCTGGAGAAGGAGCTGCAGCTGCTCGTGAAGCAATCTAATATGTTAGTGTCAGAGCCCATTCCTGAAAAAAGAAGTTTTCAACAACAAATCTTCAATAGAAAATTGAAAAGTGAACGGAAAAAAGAAAAGTTTCGCTCTTTCTTTAGACAACTTTATGGTTGCTAGAAAACTTTTTGCCGCTGCTGTTCTCATGTTGTTGTTGTTGCTTTAAAAGTTTGATGCCACGGTAATAATATTCACTTGGCGGCCAGTAACAAGCCCTTAGGGGGCGGGGAGGGGGCGGCGCTCCTTAATCTGTTGGCTTGCTATGCGCCAACATAATAATGATTATTTGTTGGCCAATCGAGTTGACGAGGGGGCGTGGGCGGGGGCCAGCTTGTTGATTAAATTTTCAACATATTTGGCGCAGCGCAAAACTTAATTAAATACATTAAAAGCTGATTAATAACAATATTAAAACCAAACATTGTGACGGCTGACGGTGCCAGCGCTGAAAAATTTCCTCATTAATATTAACAACTTCATTTAAGCCGCCGACGTCGTCGCTCTTCGGCCCGATTATTTTTGCAATTATGCAAAGTAGCTGCTAGTTGAACAACGATGTTGTTGTTGTTGTTGCTGTCAATGCGTGCACAAAGTTAAATATTAATAAATTTTTAATCAAAGCGACAACGCTGCCAGCTTTATTCGGGCCGCAAAAGTCCATCAAGCTGTGGCCAGTGTTAAAGCTTAAGTTGCCCCTGAATAACCTATTAATCGGCTCGAAAGTATTTTGGGGTCACTTTAAGAATCCTTGATTCTAAAAAACGTGAATTTTTTGTCCAAAATTGTGTGCTTTAAATTCGCGATTATATTGCTATATATTTTGTGTATATATAAAATACATTTTACATCTACTTAAATACCTAATTCCGGGAATTGTAAGATTTAATTTTAGACACGTCATTACGGAAAATTTTGGCCAACATTTTGTGCCGTTTCGTCGCGTTTATAACAGGCAAAACGCCAAATGCAGGCAGCTCATTCGCATCGATCGACTGCCTGGCGGCAGCTTTTGGCTTTACCAACCCCCTTCCCCATCCATCCCCTAGCTCCTGGATTACTCGCTCTGCTTTTGAGCTGTCGCCACGTGTTTGGGGTAGCTCACATTTATTTGCATGTGAAAGAAATCACGTCGCACACATGTCCCAGACAGACAGACAGGACAGAACGGAGAAATCTTTGCATTGTAACCAAATTGTGCGCAAAAGCATGAAATCATCTTTTTATGCCCCGTAAACATACCGACAGCAGGCACTGTTGTACGACTTTAAGAGTGCTTTAATTTTTTTTGGTGAAACTCGCAGTTGCAGTTGCAGTTGCCCGGTGACTAATTGATTGAGCACTGCAAAAGTGGCTCGGCAGCTGCAGCAGCCATCGCACCTCATCCGCCTCATGCATTAAACATGACAGACACACAAAGGCAGCAGCAACAACAACAGCAACAACAACAACAGCAGCAACTACTAAGAATTTACGGCGCTGCATCACCTGCAGCTATTCGCAGCGAGCAGTGAGAGAGACAGTCGGCGACGCGACACGTCGCCAAATGACAACAAACACATGCGTGGGTGATGAGGAGAGGGAGGAGGGGCAGGGGCAACGACTGTGCAGAAAGCATGTCAAGTTGCGGCATATAAAATTTATGCGCGCCACGCAAATGTTGTGCGACTTTGAGGCAAAAAGGGCTCCGCCGCACACGCACACGGCTCATAAATTTTTATTGTGTGGTAAAGATGGTCAAAAACAACCGCACCGCCCACCCCACACACTGGACCAAACAAAAAGCTAAAACTGAGCTGGCGAAATGAACTGACCAGCTGGAGCAGAGACTGAAATGGCCACGATAGACATGCTCATCGAAAAAGAAGAAGAAGAAGCAGAAGAGGAAGAGGAAGAGCGACTGCAGCACAGCTATGCCTCGGGGGGTAGTTGGGAAATAAATTCATTTCAGTGTCCCGCTGACGTGCGGACGACGGAGTGCCTTGGCCTAGACAGCGCACAGGAAGTGTTATTTAAATGCAGGATATTGCATGCGGAAATTTATTATCATGTGGCATGACATTCAAGAAAGCACACAAACACACACACACACACACATACAAACACATACATATATATATATATATATATATATATATGTTAAAATATATAAAAGCGCCGTTGAGCATGCGAAATTCTGAAATGTAATTAAAAGGCAACAATTTTCTTTACTTACATTCGCATATTGTAAAGAGTTGCAAAGCAGTTTTATTGAATTTTCCAGCACATAAATTAAAAGATAAACTTGTTTGTTGCTTAAAGACTTAAGCGGAATCAAATCTTATAAAAAATAGACACAGTTAAATAGTTAAATTTGTTTGGCAACGCAATAGCTGCAATTTCTATCATAAAACCATAAAACTAAACTCGAAACTCTTGTTCAAATAAAAAAATATTATAAATGACCCTTCCAAAAAAAAAATATATATATTTATATATATATATTGATTTTAAACGTTTTACAACTGCAACTAAATCTGAGTAGTGGCTTAAATTTATTTATTTTATTTGCGATTTGCAGCATTTCGACTATTGCATTTTTGCACATGCCACAATCCTGTTTTTTTATTTCATTTAAATGTTTGCAAAAATATGCTACATATATGCATATAGACTATATATATTTTGAGTTGTATTTGCATTGTTTTACAAGGCAATCGACAGACAGACAGACTGACAGACGGATGTGTCGAGCGGCAGTTAACTGAAGTGTGAGACCGTCGCATGTTTGACAATGTGTTTAATTTGTTGCTGTGGTCAAAAATTGTCGAATTCGTTATTAAATTGAATAATTGAACAAAAGACCCAACAGTTAGTCGAATATTAATGATCAATTAGGCAGACAAACCCTAAAATAAATAGTAGAGACCCCAAAAACTAAACGAAACTAAACTAATTACAAATGCAATATATGTTGTGCAGCACCACGTTGCGTATGCGTTATATTTATTGGGAAAAGACGAGATGCGAATGGCAGCAAAGTTGGCTAGTTGCCGGCACAGGCGCAAAAGTTATAAATTATTTGCAGTAGACTGATTGGCAAAAGCAATTGCAAGCTGGCAAAAAACAATGCCAACACTAACCACAACAACAGCAACAACAACAACAATAAAGTGATGCTGTACACATAACAGCTGCAACCGCAACCAAAAACAAAAACAAAACCAACGACAAGAGCTTGGCATAGTCGGGCCAATGAAAGGCCTTTTCCAGGACATGGCAACAACAAGGCGCAAACACTCGAGTGCAAAGATAGAGAAAAATGGCGCATGAAATGAAGCGGAAATGGCGCAAAAAGGAACCAGGCTATCACACACGCACACACTAACACACACACACGTACAGATTGTCGATGCACAAACACAGCTCGAATGAGTGAATGCGAGTGAATGGGTGAATGAGGGGAGCGCTGGGCGGCAGCCACTTACAGGGCTGAACTAATATGTACATTAGTATCTTTGAATGCATGTGAACAACTGATAAATGTCTGGTCATGTTTGCCTTTGCCCATTTACACACACACACACACATGTGTGTGTGTATGTTCTTTTTATTTGTGGCTGCCTAAGCGCATGTGAATGAAATCGAGCGTCGAATGAAAAATGCATGCAATTTATTTTATTTTATTTCAGTTTAGTTTAGTTCGGTTTGGTTTGGTTTGGTTTCTCCCCCTTTTCCCCAGTCAAAGCATTGAAAGCGACCGACGCAGCATTGAAATTGCAAAAAATAAAAAAAAAAATCAGCGCTTTAAATGTGCGCTTTGAAACGCCAAATGGAACGAGTGTAAAAAGGGGCTCTTTGCTAAACAGAAAATAAAATATTTGAATAAAGCGAAGTTAAAAAAGGCTAATTAAATGGAATTATACAGCTAGCAAAGAGCCAATGTAGTGCATGCGTAGCTTAAAGGCCAAGCTGCATAAATAAGCGATAAAGTAGAAAAACACACACACACACAGACACACACACATTCACACAAACATAGCTGTGCACATGCATAATATATGCAGTCAGTGCGCTTCTGGCTCTGAACTACTTACTCGCCAACCGCAACAAGTGCACTCGGCAGCGGTTGCTGACAAACTGCTGCATAGCCACACTCGCACACACACTGACACACAGATACACACACATATATAAATATAAATACACGAACTGACACGTAGACAGGTATGCATTTAAACGACATGTGTCGTCTTCACACTCAAATGCACTTCAAACGTGCCGCGCCGCTCGCTGCAACTGCCCAGCCAGCCCTAAACTACCTAACCCACAGCAGAAAGTAGCAACACTATCAGACCACCCCCCTAATGCACGCCTCTGGCAACCGCAGCACACATAGCCACTGTTTTGCCTTGAACGCTCATGGCTGACATAAACTTCCGCATTAAATCGACTTTGAACTTGAAAATGTTAGTTGCAGGGTCGCGTACAGGCATACACACACAACAAACACACACACACACACACACACATACATATGTTAACAATAGTTTTTGTTGTCGTTTACGCTGTCATTTGAAGGTTACAGCGCTCAGCTAGCAACTTGCTGTTAATATTTAAGCATGCAAAATTATTGCAACATGCTGTTTGAAGCAGCAGCAGTTGCCTGTGTGTGTGTGTGTGAAATCTGTGCAGCTACTTTTCTGGGTCCTTTGCACGTCTCCTAACGAATCGAAATCGGAAGCCCTGAAAAGTATGCTACGTTATGGCACACAGAGCAGTTGCCCTGTTAAATAGTAGATTGCATAAGAGAGCAGCTACTCAGATGCGAATACGATTGGCAATCAACACAGGCTTGCTTGCATATGAATACAGAGACAAAACTAGCTGGCGAACGGTAACAGGTCGAGGGTGGTTGGGTGGTTGAGTGGGTGGTTGGGTGGTTCTGTTTGACTGAGGTAAGTGCACAAAGCGTACTTGTTGTGTGCAGCTAATGCCAACTTTTAATGAGCTCCATGCAAACCGAAACGACATTTGCATCTGCATCGGCATCAGCATCTGCATCAGTCTGTGACTGTTTCCCTGTACTTAGCTAACTGAGCTGTGTAATTAGCATTGCGTACAATTCGGTGACGCAAAAACTAAACAAATCCAATTGCCGAGCACACAAAAGCTGCATAATAACTGAGTGCAAAGCACACAATGCAGAAAATTCTTTAGAAAATGCAGCTGGCAAATTAAAAGGATGCTAAAGTGAAAATAAAATATGACATTGATTTAGAAGAGCTAAAAAAGTTAAAGCATATAGTTGCAGCTTGGTCGAAAACCCTTTATTTTACTTTAGAAGCCAATTTACAAAGTTAGCTTGATAGTTTACAGCTTAGCCGTAAATGCTGTTAAGTGAATTGCTCTAAAAGGTATTTAAATATATATCACACTTGCTAATTGCCTTAGTAAAACATGCATCAAAGCAGATCACATAAATCTTTAGTGGCTTCGCCAACGATGGCTTTTTATAAAGTTTACCTCAGCTCATCACGAGAGAGAGAGTGAGATAGAATGAGGAAGTGTGTATGTGTGAGGGGACTGAGGTTGTGTGGGTAAATAAAGCGCTTTTGTGAACTATAAACCACGCGATAGACGGCACTCGCATTACGCATGCAACATTCTAGCGACGCGTTTATGGCGCCGCAATGTATATATATATATTTATATATATACTGGATGTGTATTATATAGTATAGTTACAGTTACAGCAATGGCTGCACACATACGGCATGCGCTGACATTTTACTACTGCTGCGTAACTCTTGGCTTCTATTTTATTTTTCCTCTTTTTTTATGCGTTTTAAATTATTGTTTTTTTTTTGCGTTGCTGCCTGCGATGGCGCCTGTCGCACGCACGCAAACTTCCGGCCACACACACACACGCATTCGCATGATGTGTGCCACACACATATGAGTGGTAGCAGGGGGCGGGGCCACAGTGGCAGCCAGTCAGCCTCAACAAAGAAATGAAAACAAGTTGCGTGCCAGTCCGTATTTTTATTTATCGTGCAAAGTGATTGTGTGTAATTGCAAAAATTGCGTTAAATTATTTAACAAGCGAATGCGGCCAACGAACGTGAATGGGGGCGGGCTACAAAGGGGAGCGTTAAATTCAAATTCATTTACACTTTACGCACAATGTGCAGGAAATTGATACGTGCAATAAATTTGTGGAGCACAAAAGCTTGTGGAGAACAGGAAATGATTTTCCTGCATCAAATTGCAAATATTGGAAAATATTTGAATTTCGGTTGCTAACAAAATTTATGTTCTAATTTAATTTGTGTTTTTATTGCAGCTGCGCAAATGGATGCGGTTTAATGCGGGGCATTTGGCCCCCAAAAACACAGACAACAACAGCAACATGCACAAGCAACAACAACAACAGCAACTAGAGCGGACAGGAGCTATGTCGCTTGCGGATGTGAAATTCACTTTGAGGATATGAAAATAGCGCATAAACGGGCCATAACACATGAGAACAAACGGAAGAGCTTAAAAGGAGTACAACAAAACAGAACAAAACAAAGCAAAAAGAACAAGCATAGGCAGCAATCAACACAGCAAGCAGCACTGCCAGCCAAAAAAACAGCAACAACAATAAACCAAGCAACAATAGCAGCCAGTCCCAAAAGAAAGTGAAATCCGAAAGCCGAAAGCCGAAACTGTAAACGACGCTCCGTGTAAACACTCAAAAGCTCGTTAACAGAATACATCCTGCCACCTACCCGTGTGTGTGTCTGAGTGTGTGTGTGTGTATGTGTCACCATGTACCGACGCCAGCGACGCTGTCTGAGTAGCTCCATCTCGCTGCTGGCCGAGCATTGCCATTGCCATTGCCATTGCATAGTCGCATAGTCGCGCTTCCGTTTCCGTCTACGCTCACTCGCCTCATTTCCGCTGCGGCTGCAATTAAGCGAACTACCCTAACCTCCTGGCAACCCTAAAAGCAACAATAAAAAAAAACACACACACAAAAATGGCGCGCGCGACCAACTTTAATGGTAGGTAGCATAATTTACTCAAAAAAAAAAAAAGAAAACAAAAAAATTTAATGCGCTGCAGCAACAGCTGAAAACTTTTCCCTTATATCAAATTTCAGTGCATAATTAACTCTTCTTGGAACATTTATTTTTCATATTTTGTGCACCTTAAGTGAATATTATTCTTAAAAATTTATGAAAATATTTTTATGTCAACTATTTAAGTCTTTTTTGTTTAATTTAGGTCTTAGATTAATATTTTTGGTAAAGCTTATTAACTTTCTTAACTTACTTTTGACCTTTGCAGATGCGTTAGACTATATCTACATAGGCAATAGCATGAATGACAAGGCCTATCTGATAGCCGAGCCTCGGCCGGATGATGACGCTGATGAGGATGAGCAGGACGATGACCTTGGTGGCGACGATAACAACAACAATCATTACTACAACGATGGCGGCGATAACGAGTTTATGAGCACAGGTGCCGCCGTCGGCGCTGTCGTTGGCTCCTTGGACAACAGCACCAGCTCACCCAGCGCAGCCGGCTCGCCGTTGGCCACAGCGGCGCTGGCAGCGGCTGCGGCGAGCGCTTCGGTTGCCGCGGCGGCAGCGCGCATCACCGCAAAGGCGGCGCATCGAGCCCTGGCCACAGGTGCGGCTGGCAGCAAGGCAATCCAGCTGATCGATATGGATAGCCGCAATTCCGCCGTCGCCGTCTCCGTCTCCAGCTCTGGTTCGGACAGCAACTACACGAATGTGGCCGTGGGACTGGGCGCCATGCTGCTGAACGATACGCTGCTGTTGGAGGGCAACGATACGGGCTTAAGTATTTTCGGGGACCTGGTGAATGGCAGCGGGCAGCTGTTGAATGCCAGCGGAGCGATCAATGTCACCGCCACCAAAGTGTCCGAGGATGACTTCACCCAACTGCTGCGCATGGCGGTCACATCGGTTCTGCTTGGCCTGATGATACTCGTCACCATAATTGGTAAGTCAGCATAACGGCAAACAGTGCTGTACATGGAAAGGTCATTAGGCCCAAACCGACAGACGAAACGACGGACAGTCACACAGCTAAAGCCAAAGCCTAAACATAGACATAATTATTTGCACTCTGCTTTCGGGCCGCCAATAAATTCCACGGACGCCAGTCTCAGGCACGCGCGTGCCAGCAAATCCGACGCGCCATTTCATTGGGGAATATGGCAAACAATTCAATAAGGCAAACCAAATGACAGCAGCCATTTGGGCGTTGCTGGTGTTGGGTGGATTGCTTTGATGGGGCATCGAGTGGTTCCGGGTTCTTCTGTTCGCTTCAAGATTTTTGCGCCTGTTCAGCATTTCGGTTCGGTTGCAGATAATAAAATACGCGTAACTGATATTTATGATGCTGCCGAGCCGTTTTATATTATTTATTATTATTGTTGTTATAGCTCAGGCAGCAGCGGCACTTCGACGGCTCGTTATTAATAAGGCTGCTTTCGCTGCTGTTGCCATTGTTGTTGGGCAACATTCATTACACGCACTTAGCCATAAATCCAAAGGCAAACACAGGACAAAATCCGACTGGCAGCCGCATTCATCTAGGGCAACGCAGAGACACGCCGCATTAAAATTGACAGACAATCAATCAATCAATCACAGTTTCGAGCCACAACAACAGTGTTTTTCTTTCTTTTTTGTGTATTTTGTGCTCTCACAAAAAATTACCATGAATACAACCAGATTGTAAAACGCAAAACATTTAAGTGTATGGCATTAAAAAAAAGAAAACAGGAAAAAAACAACAAATGAATAACAAGCACAGCAGCAGCTGAAATTGATTTCATTAATTTAAGTAGATTTAATTTCATTTAATTTAAACACGGCGCTAAAGTCAAGAGCCGAAAGCATAAAATCAAGAACCCCGCTGAAAAGCGAACTGGACGCAAAAAAGTATGCTACAGTTTTCGAGCGGGGCAGCCATGACGGCCATTTCCGTTCCGCCATTCACATGCGAGCGTTGTTGTTTTCTATTTTATTTTATTTCATTTCATTTTTGTTTTTTTTTGTGAATTCATTTTGTATTCATTTTGATTTGCTTCTAATTTGTGTTTATTTTTGTAGTTTTGCTTTGCAGCCTCGTTTCAACGCTAACCGGCGCCTTGGCTGTTCCTATTCTCATTTTCATTTGGGTTTCAGTTGTCGTTTTCATTTTGATTTCAGTTTTCTTCACTTTTGAACTCGGCAGTGGTTGCATTCGCTGTTTTGAATGCTATTTTAAGTGCCAACATTTAGCATTTCGCATATAAAAGGAAATGCTAATGAGCTTTAATGCTAATTTCACAAGCGAGCAACGGGATAACTGAGCAGAGCACTGCCCAATGGCTGCTCTATTTGTTGGCTAGCTGCAAAACAACAGCTAATCCAATTCAAAACATTCCACGTCTGTGCTTGTTAAAAAGGCTCCCTTCAAAACTGTCAAGAACTTGTTGTGAAAATTAAAGTCAATTTTCAAAAGCTTTTATTCTCGTTCACATTCAGCGACAAGAGTTTATTGAGTTTGTTCAGTGTCTATCTTGCTGTCCGTTCGTCTATCCGTAAAGAAGTTAAAATTTGTAGCATGTAATGCTCTGGGATCCATAACTCCCATAGTTCAAACTTTTATAACTTGGGCAAAATTGAAGCGATTTTCATGTTTTCATCTAGTTTTAATCAACATTGCATTGTTTAAAGTAAAAATATTTGGTTTTTCTTGCAAAAAATCATCAATTTCCTTAATCATTTTCGAAAAAAAAAAATGTCAAAATTTAAATTTATATTTTTAATCGATTAATATTTTCATAATTGGTATAAAAAACAACATTTAAGCCGATTTTGAGTTGGTAAAATGTTTGGTCAAAAATCATGTCAAAAAACGTTGACATGTAAAGATTTCGGATCCATTAATCCCATATTTCAAACTCATAATTTGGACAAAACTGAACCGATTTGCATGTTTGATAGCATTTCTGACATGACTTGTCCTATATATTTCTTCTACATTTAAAATATATATATTTATTAGTAAAATTGGAATTTAACTGATTTGAAACTGAAATACTTAAGCAGCTTATGTTAAATAAACAAAAAAATCAGCGAAGCTTTAGTATATTAATTATTATGTTGCAAAAGGATTAAAACTTGTGTAAATGATTCACATTCACATTTGCATTACTTAATTAATTGCTGCATATATCAACGAATAAACGAATATTTCTAGTTCATTAATTTATTGAATTCAATATTGAATAAATGCAAAACTAGCAGCATTTATTTAATTTACAAAATTTAGGTAACCGAACGAGCAGTTATTTATATTCCAGTTACTGTCAGTAAATTCCCAGGAATAATTCAGAATTCAAAATACTTACTGCATGCATATTGAGAGCATTTTTGAGCTGGCATTTGCCTTACACGTTGCTTCAGTGTAAAGGTCTTACTTGAAAAGGCCAGTTTCCAGGTGACATCAGCTAGCAATTTTTTCTTTCTGTGTCCTATTATATTGCTTGGGATTTTCTTGACAACTTTTAGCAGCATCCCCGACGAGCTGCAGCAGCTGAGTCGGGCTGCAATGCAAACAGCTGAGGGACAAGCCAGGCAGCCATCACTTTGCCTTCGCTTTGACACTGAAGTATCTAATTGCATGTGTATTCCTTTGTCGCCGCCCCTGGCAACTACCTGTGTGTGTGTATATGTGTGTGTGTGTGTTTCCCCTATTCCCAGTCCAAGTAAATTCAACGCCGCAAATTGCATATCTTGTGCCTGGGCTCAACTTTTGCACAGCGTCGCACTTTTCTTCTTGCTGCAACTTGAAGTGTGCGACAAGTGTAAAAACAAAATATATATATATGGAAAGCCCTGGCAGACATCAAAGGTGTGGCGCCTCTGAATGCAGCCGGGTCTGTTGTCAATTTTACGCCCACTCACTGAGAGAGATGGGCGTGCTGGCAGACGTCGCCGTGGCTTTGTCAAAGTTTACGACAGCGCGATTAGCTCATGTCGTTTATTTTGGCTTTTGTGAACTTTGCCAGAGACTGCACTCAAGTGCAACACAATGTGGCAAGAGCCAAAAGCTAGGAAGGAAACTGTGCGGCAATTGCAGTGATATTCGGTTACAGTGGGTGCTGCAAATGTTCTAACGGCAGCGGCAGCGGCAAGTTTAATAAGATTCCCACTTCATTTGGCCGCACGGCTCTGCGGCACACAACTTTGGTAATTTTCAAAAACTTTATCTGTACGCTTGAGCCTGGGTTTCGTTTTCGTTTTCATTTTCGTTTTTCGTTTTATTCGTATTTGGGATTGGGTATCCGTTTTCGCTTTCGCTTTGCAGCTGCGCTTAAACTCGACTTGCCAACGTATTTAATTGAATTGAAAACTTTTGGCTCAAGTCAATTTTCGCAATTAGGCCGCTGAGCACCAACGAGAACAGCAACGAGAACAGCGGCAACAGTTCGTGCAGCTGTCATTGCCATTTTTTTCCCTCTCTAAAGAATTAGTACAACTTCTTGCAATTGCAGGCAACGTCTTTGTGATAGCTGCCATTATACTGGAGCGAAATCTGCAGAATGTGGCCAACTATCTGGTGGCCTCCCTGGCCGTAGCTGATCTATTTGTGGCCTGCCTGGTGATGCCCCTGGGCGCTGTCTATGAGGTAAGTGTATGTTAAAGTTGGCATAAGTTCGAAGGATAATTAAGTTAGCTAAACGTAGTAAACAGCCAAGTTATATATGATTTTCATCAATTGGTTTTAGCACCTTTCCTTAACTTCCTTCACTTTTAATTTTGAATATTATTAAAGCACTTCACAGTGACTACTCGCTAAACAGTTCATCAAAGCGTTTGCAGTTGCCTAAATGTTATTGTCCTGGTCAACGGGGGTTATCCTTGCAATCCTTGTTTTGCGCAGTTATTATATATATATATATGGCATTGTGGCCAGGCCGCTTTGAACTCCTCCCCAGCGTGACATCAATTTTAATAAGCCATCAACTTTTATTGTCTATTTCACTGGCACTCTGAGACTTCCTTCCATAACTTTATGTCCTTTTTCTGTCTTATCTTTCGAACGCACACACACAGATCAGCCAAGGCTGGATTCTGGGACCGGAGCTGTGCGACATTTGGACCTCGTGCGATGTACTCTGCTGCACTGCCTCCATTCTCCACCTGGTTGCCATTGCCGTCGATCGGTAAGTAATTACTTTTATGCGAATTAAAAAACAAATAAATTAAAAAGAAAAAAGAAATCATCGCATTTGATAAACGAGCAGCAAAAGCTACTTGTAAGCGCCGTGTAAAACAAGCCAGCATACAATTTGAGTGGGGCGGGCTTCTGTCAATATATGGGCGATTATATGAACGTATGTGTGTGTGTGTGTCTGTGTGTGAGTTAAGCGAATCAATCAATCAAGTTTTTAGCATGTCAAATCTCTTTACAAATCCACTTGGCAACAAAACGAAGCGCACATTAAGACACATAGAAAAAAGAAAATATGTGAAAATATTTGAGAAATGTGCACGGTATATTGAGTTGCCATAGAAACAAATATTTTTGCGACTTACTTTACTTACGAAAATTGAATTTTAAAAATATATATGTATAAAATAAGAGAATATTTTTGATATATATTTTTCTGTTTAACAAAATTGAGAAATTGAATTTTTGATTCAAGAGCCGAATAATTTGCGAATATTAAAATAATATATCGAAATATTTATTAACTGGCTTGTGTCTGTTTGCCAAGACAGCTTTGAGCATTATTTTAAATGCGATTTCAATGCAAATTCGAATTTTATGCCAACATTTGCTGCCAATCGATATGCCCAGCATGTAGAAATCCATATCCATTCCAGCTGCCATTGCCGCGGCCAACTGTCGCCCGGTTCATAACGGGTGCGTGCGCCGTTAATATGCTATGCCATTTAGGGTTGACAAATCCTTGGGCTCTGTTTGCCAAGGCCCTGTTGCCTCCTGCCGCATTATGGCTATATCAATTTAAAATAAATTCTCACTTATTGAAGCGTATGGGGCATGTAGCACGCCTCGCTGCATATCATCAATCAATTTGCAGCAAACATTTCAATCAATCAATCGAACCCAAACAGACGAAAGCTGAAATGAATTTCATTTCCTTGCAATGAAACGCAAATCGAATGCTATTCGGAATCGAATTTTCGAATTTTGGCTAAAAGTTTGGAATTCGAATTGGAATTGGGTTCATTAGTGAAAGTAAAAGGACCCTAAATGTCAGCTAATTTCGGCTGCATTTGACGACGACAATGCCAGCAAAAGAAAAGTCAAATTTCATTATATGCTGTAGCACACTTAGTTGCACGCTGCACGTTGCACGTTGCGCAGGCAGCACAATATTGTGCCCGATATTCAATAGCTGTGGCACGTAGCGTATACGTAATGTGCAGTTGTGCAAATGAATGCAGTGCAGTCTCCAGCGGAGCAAATGGCAGCATTTTGTGTATTTAATGAACACTTAGCGCACCCCAAATTATCAGCAAGGCCGTAGTGTGGCAATTCCCGTACACCGGATCGTATACGCAATGTAATTTTGAATTGTGCTCTGCACTCGACTGGCTAATTTCATTTCACCGAACTGAACTGGTAGCTGGCAAGGCTGACAGCCAGTACGCCCACATTAATTGGCTAAGCTGCGGGTCAATGTGGTGCCAATTATTCGGTGGTTTCAATTAGTGTAGCCACCCAGAAAAACAAAGCCCGGCCGCAGCACACACAGCCCAACCATAAATAATGCAAAATATACACACAACAAAATTCTATTTATTTTTTAGTTAGTTGTGGTGCAAACACACACACACACACATACTCACAGAATTTGCGTTCAATGTTTTAGTTGCAGCTCATTAAAACTGAACCATAGAAAATGTTATTAGTTTTTGCGCTAATTGATGCGTTTGCCAGTGAAATTGTGTATTTCGGCTGCGGGCTGCATATGTCGCTTGGGAAGAAGCATAAAAATTTAAATTCAAATAATTGTGGTCGAAATTCATATGCAAATCATATCTGGGGGCAGACTAAAAGTAATATTAAATGGAATAATTTTTAATTTGAACATCGTTTTTTTCAGAAGATTGATGTGTTTTTTGTTTCAAAGCGGCTTAGTTCAACTTATCATAAGTTACCAGCTGGTATTTCCGCATTGTTATTTACCTGTCGAATTGATGCAGGTAGCAAACTTATTTACCTACTGCTGTTTTAGTTCTTATTATTTGCTGTTGGGGGGCCAGCGCTGATTTGGCTGTCAATTGGCCAAATTGAAATGCTGGCTGGCCCAAATTGCCTGTCAATAAATAAAGCCGAGCGATGCTTAGATTTCGCATGCATATCAATCAGTGGCATTCAGTTGAATTGGCCCGGTCTCAATATTTGGGTATTTGCCTGTCAGCTGGACGCCAATGAGATGAAATGAGGATGAAATGAGGATGGCGCCTTATTTCATATTATGATGGCCGCCACTCAAAAGTATGCAAATGAGCTGCATGACAGCTCAAATTCTGGCCCAAATGGCGCAGCTTATTGTGTGGAACTTTCCCCATGATGAAACAATTACGGCACATTTCTCGGCAGCATCCCCGCTTTCCCGCAAGGATACACTTTACGAGTATTTGCTAGTTGTCACTTGATATTTAAAATAGAATTCAAAGCCAGCTTTTACTTATCAGCAAACGGAATGAAAATTAATGTGCTTTTAAGCAAGAGGCCCATTTGCTTGTTGTCATTGTCGTTGCCAGATATCCAGAGCCAGAGCCCCACAGTGCTTTCAGTTTGTACATTAATAAATTAAGTTTGTCAAACGGTTCTTGCCCCCGGGTGCCCCCTGCCCCCTAATTCTGTTTCTGTGCCCACCCGCATGATAAATAGTTGCTGGAAATTCGGCTACAATAATAATATTTGCAAGTATTTGTCGTTACGAGCAGCCGACTCGTTGACAAGTAAGCAGCCAACAGGCGACGACAGCCAAGCTGCAAGAAATTTGTCCTCTCTCACCCACTCCCCTCCCCGCTGGCCCTTACACCGCCTTCTCCACAACGCCGCCGCATCGTTCAACGTTGCCAGGTTCATTTTCCATGTCAGTAATTTTTAAGCAATTAAGACAAAGTGCCAACAATATTTACGAAATTGCGAGACAAGAAACAGCAACAGCAACAGCAACAACAACAGCAACAACACTAACAAAAAAACATGACCAGAACAAAGCAAAAACCCAAAAATACCCCGAGCACAATAAAAGCCTATGACACGTTGCCGTTCACAACCAGGATGCCAAAAATGGTGGACAGCAGCAACAATAGCAGCAACAGCAGCAACAGCAAAAATGGCGCATGGTCATTAATCTTTATGCCTTTCGCTGGTTGCTGCCACTGCGGCTGCTGCTGCTGCTGCTGTTGTTGCTGTTGCCGTCGATGGCGCTGTCAATGCCAAAATATATGCACATACAAAATACTTGTGTATATACATATGTGTGCGTGTGTGTGTGTGTATATAGATATGTAGTAACCGCACTCGCACCCACCTCCCTTCGTGTGCATAAATTTCATGCTTCGAAGCATGTTGCTGACGTCATTATTAGTGCGACCAAATGACAAATGCCTCATGGGGCAATCCACTGTTCAGGTCAAACAATCATTTAAATGCAAAGTTTTTTTGACTTTGCATACAACACATGACTGCAACCTTTGGCATGTAGCACAGCGCTATGTATACACTGCGACCAATTGTTGTTGCACATGACATATTCAATTAAATTTCAATTAAGTTTACACAGTTTTTTTTTGTTTTTATTGCATAAATATTTTACCATTTAGCACTTAAAACTGAATTACATGTTAATATTCGCCGCCAATGGCGATGTTCGTTTTCGTTCTCCTTTTTCGCTTGTTTACAACAACAACAACAACAACAACAACAACAACCACTGCGACCACAAACTGTCCCCATATGTGCCCTGTGCTGTACGCAAGTGTAGTGGTAATTGCTGTTGTCACACAAGAGTTTTTCGTACTTAGTGCCGCAACAGTGAGCTCGATAAGTTTGTGCATTTCTATAAAGCATACATAAAATATTCATTTCAGCGTTTCTCCTATCTATTTGACATGCCTAAAATTAAATGTTGTTTTTGTTTAAGCGTTTTGTGCTCGGTACACCAACTGATGTCAGGCACTGTTTTTATAGTGTTGTAAGTGCAAATGAATATTGTGCTCGTATTTTACATAATTTGCACGCTGTCAGTGGACATTTTAGCGAACGGCGCTTAGACTGCACCACCACTACATTGAATCCAACCCCCAACCCCTACCCCCACTGCCCCAAACCGTTACCACAACTGCCCCACAGGGCTGTGGCATGCGGCAACGTTCGTTTGCAATTTGACTGCATGGCCTCTACAAAAGTTTTGGTGTGGAGTATTTTTAATTGCAAATGTTTTCGCGACACACAACGCACTGGTACAGTGAGGCAAGAATATGGTGCACATGTGCATATAAATTTTGATGGTAAATACAGATATCTACCAAATCTACAAAGTTAATTAAATTGGTAGTTAAACAAACGCATTTAACAGTATAATTCGTTTTTGTGCCTCACAAACTCACAACAGACAGACAGACAGACAAACAGACAGACAGAGCAGGCTGTGCGGCGGGGGGGAGAAGGTGTGGCAGGCAGTCAGTATTCGAATTACGCTTCATTTGCTTTGCACATTTCATTTCACAAACAGAAATGATCAGATTCATGTGTCAGACAGACACACACACACACACACACACACACATGCATAGTATTTATTTATATGTTTGTGTGTGCTTTTCAAATGGTTAATGACACAAGGCAGGCGCCTGGCAAAGCAAACACTGAAGCCAAGGCAATAAAACCGGATATGTTACTTAGACATTTATGTTATCTGCTAATGCCTAAACACACACACACACACACACACGCACACACACACACACGCACACATGAATTAATAGTTCTTACGACATTTGCAATGAGGTGTTTTGTTATATTTAAGAGCCGTTCTCAATGAACTCGAGTCAAGTTCATAAAACAAATGTTAAATATTTTGTGTGCAAGTGCAAAATAGCTAAAAGTGCTGTCAGGTGTGTGTGTGTGTGTGTGTGTGTGTTTGATTGCGTGTGTGACTTGGGGGCCAAATTCAATCTCGATTAGCAGAGCTTGACATAATTCTAATGATTTATGTATTTACGAGACAGCATTACAAAATGCCTCAATCAATATTTGCAAGCAACTTCAACACACACAGACACACACACACACGCACACACACATGCATACATTGTGTGTTTGTTGTGCCATTTAAGCTATAAACTTAATTATGCGCCGGCTGAGCCAAGTCTTGGATTTATTGACAGGCCAGGGAGGTGTGCTTGTGTGTGTGTTTGTGTGTGTGTGTTGGCATTCACAACTCAATTAAATTGCAAGCCAGGCTAAAGCACACACACAGCGTTAGAGACAGATAAATGCCAAAAGAGTGGGAGCGAGAGAGAGAGAACAAATAAGTACAAAGTACACTTGAAAAGTGTTGCCAACATTCTTGGGGTTAACCGAGCAGTTTTTTAACTGAAATGTCAAACAGCGCAAAAAAAAAAAAAAGAAAGCAATTATAAGACCAAATTTCTTTAACCGCAACGGCAAACATTTCAAACATTTCATTTAAAATGGCTAAAGCGTTGCCAACCACATTTAAGATGAATTACAATTCTATAACTGTCACAGGCGGCTAACCCAAAAATCTATGTCCCTGTCAGTGTGGCTGTGTGTGTGTGTGTTGGTGTGTGTAATTTAAATTTCGAATTTGTAAAAGTCGCATAAATCAAAATAATGGCGCACGGGCTGCCTGCTGCCTGCTAAATGATTAATCAGTGCGAGAAAGTAAATTGAAATTCAAATAAATCAAATAAGAGACAGACTCAGTCGGAGTTGGAGATGGATATGGAACCGAAATAGGGGGCGACGACGAAGGCTTTTTTTTTGGGGAAGACAAATGGCACTTAAATGAAAAATGTTAACACTCAAATTGAAAGGCTAACCATAAACTGCATTTAAAAAAGCTAAAAATAAAACAAAATAAAATAAGTGAACTTTGGGGTTAATCAGAAATTCAGCGTACATAAAAAAAATAAATATATAATCATCGGTGCGTCAATATATCGAAAACAAATTGTTATCGATTTCATTAGAAAAACACCGCTGCTAATATCGATCATTTAATTTTTTCAAAAAGGTGAGAGTAAGAATGAGAGAAGGCGACAGAATCGATTGATTAATGTCGAAAAATCATAAAAAATATATGATATCGATAATATCACTTGAACCAAGTAGTCGAACCACTAGATACCCTTTTGTCAGTGTATTATGATTTCTCTGAAGGAAATTATGGCAAAGGCAGTGTGTAAGACACATAAATCAAATACTTAAAATACACTTCAGAAACAGAGTATTAAAAAGATAAAAAAAAAAATGTAAAAACACAAATGAATATTATTTATTCACATGCAATTGAAAAGTTTGCGGTCATATTAAGCCATAAGTTAGCAAACACACACATATGTAAAGACACACAAATACACATATATTCGGGTGTGTGTGTGTGTGCATTTCGAGGTTTGTTTGTATTTAGTTTTGCGTTTAGCAGAGTTTGCGCACGCCGTGTGATTAATGGTCGGTTTTCGGTTTGGACCAAAACTTTTTCCACCGGAAAGGAAACTTGGCCGCAAGCCACAACTAGAGCGAGGCGGAGAGCAAAAGAGATAGCTAGTGCAAGTGTGCCAAAGGCAAACTACACACTCCGCACACACACACACACACACACACAGATGTAAAAAGCCTGAAAAGCCATTGACCAAAAACCAGCCAAATTAAAGCCAGAAAACCAAACTGTAGCCCCAGAAACCCATTGTTACCAACAAATTTGCACATTTGCGCATTTTCACAAATTGTTCGCCATGGAAAATTGCATGCGCTGACTAAAGGACAACAATTTTTCAGGGCTCATTGGAGCCAGGACAAGAGCTAATGAAGCAGCAGCAGCAGTTGCCACTTGCAGCAAGTGCCTTTTAGTGTTGACCTCAAGTGGAACCAGTTAATTAGCTGACGGAATTTTATATTACGGAAAAAAAAAAGCGAAAATGTTGTCCAAACTTGACAGGTGCCTTTTAAGGACATGTCAATTGGCAGCGCACTTAACAAAATAAAACCCCGTTTAAGCTTATTAAATATAATTAAATTGCCAGGACTCAAATATGCAAATTTTTCTGTTGCAACTTAAGCGCAGAATGCGGCACGCAGGACCCCAAAACAGCGGGGCCGCCAGACAGCAATCAACGCACTTGGCTGCATTCAATGAGGTTGCGACTGCGTCTGCAGATATTTCTGTGACTGTGACTTGGCTTTTGTTTTGTTTTGTTTTTTGTTCACTTTTCTGTTTGTGTGTGTGCGTTGTTGTTTCTTAACCTGCTGTGGCTGCTTTATACTTGTGCTGCGCTGCCTAGCAATTTGCATATAAGTTTTTGTGCCATAAATTACAATTGCTGGCCCCTTCTACAGTTGTTGTGGTGGCACGCAGAACCGAGCGGACGGCGCCGCACGCACCGAGCGGCACAGGACACATATGCGAAGGGCCCTGTAATCAACAGAAGACGCATCCTGTGCCAGCTGTGCGCCCAGTAGAAAACATTGCCGTATGCGAGCCAGAACAACAACTATTAAATTATGTGCTTACAACTGATCAACTTGGAGCTACCCTGTAAGTTACTCAGATAATACGAAACTGAATAATAAGAAATTTAGACAAATATACGTCAAATATATTTGAGGAATTATATATTATAATAGAGTTTCTTCTGTTTTATCTTTAATTTTATTAATTTAATTTATTATTATATATGACATCTTGAGCTAAAAGCTAATATACCCACTTGAGAAAGAATTCTGAATGCATACAAGAAAAATGTACGCAATTTCTGCTCATATAAATTTGTAGGTCGCCACTTAAAACGAAAAAGAGAAGAAAATTTATATAATATTGGCCAAAACCAGAAGCAAAATGGGAATAAAGAAAACAGAAAAGCACTATATCATTGTTAAAAACAAAAAAACAATATATATATATATCATTTAGAATATATAGTGAATTTATAGGAATGCTTGACTGTGAAAATGAGGCAGCGATAAGCAAGACAACTTAAATTGTTGCCCAACACTGGCAAAAGGGTGAGCCCCGAGGTGCCCGAGCTGAGTGCTAAGAGCTGTCTCCGCAGCTGTCTGTGCGAATCGTGCGCCGCTGGGCAACAGAATAGGCAGGCAGCCGGCCGGCCCCGCCCTGCAGCCTGGCAGCCTTAATGGCCATTCCATTGGACAGCCGGACGGGCTGTGGGGCAGGTGAGCGGCACCTTTGTTAGCCACAGGAGCAGTGCGCAGCCACGTAAGCACGTTTTAAATTGAATTTCGCTGTAAGGCAAGCGCCGTGCATGTCAGCATAACTGACGCCCCGCGCCACGTTGCAAGTGGACAAGACCATAACAAATAAAATGTGGCAACATTAAAATGTTGCTGGCCCTAATAAGCTGGTCGGTCTGCTCAGATAATGCGTCCTGCAGCAACCATAATTGAGTGAGAAGCTCCCATATTGAAAATCGTTTATTATGCTAATTGATTTCAGTTGGCAGTCAACGCCATTTACCGTTATTTTAATGGGCATTGTATGAATGCGAATTCATTATAATAATAATCATAAAAAATCATAATTATAATGATGATGGCAATAAACCGAACGAGCGGCATATATAAAATTAAATATCAATCATACGACGTGTTGAACTATTTGACATTATTATAATTAAAATGTATATGAATACGAGAATACGGGAATATGCCTTAATAATATGCAAATGCATGCAACGGCTATTACGAGACAATTAAGTTAAATGCAATGAATTATGTATTTAAAACCCGAGCTAAAATGGAGAATTTAAACGATTATTATTATTTATTTCAACTGTTCGATAACTTATAAATTTAAAAATATAACAAACATAAATTCTTATAAAAAAAAATGTTTTCATTTATTTTTTATTTTATATATAATATATTTTTTTGATATATGTTTTTGTTTTGTGTCCTTGCGACGTTTTGGGCAGAGGCCAATTGTTTGTATTTGTTTGTATTCCTTTTTTTTTTTGGACTCAGCACTTCTTCAACTATGAGCAAATGCAGCTTTATTGTTTCTATTGTTTGGTTGGAACATTTAGTGGTTATTACGGTTTTTGTTTCAATTGTTGTTGTTGCTGTTGTTGTTGCTGCTGCTGTTGTTGCTGCATCTCAACACGTAGAGGTTAGAGCGGGAGAGTCAGTAATTTGCAAAAATTTAATCATGCCACAGCTGCCGCAGGCCACAACAACAAAACAATGCAAAACAACAGCAAAAAACAAGCCGTGCATGCCACGCCCCCTCAGTTACATGTGCCTTAGACGTTTGCGGTTGTCATCATTGCTGTTGTCGTCGTTGTTGTTGTTCTGGCCTCCGCCTATTGTTATTTTCCTAGTATGGAATGCATTTTTGTATGCCTCGGTTTTGTTTTTTTCAGTTTTTATCTTTTGTTCAACGGGTCTTTTTTTTCGTGCATTTTTTCTTCCTTTTTTAAACGAAATATTATTGTAAACTGCAAAAATGGCAGTCAGCAACCGCAGGTAAAAAAATTTATTTATTTGTTGTTCGTGTTTTTTTTTGTGCCTCTAAATTGAAAATCAAAACAATGCGCCTACCCCCCGCTGAGCGATTTTCAATAAGCGCGTAATGCAATCGATTATCCTAAAAAGAAAAGCAAAAAGTAAAGTAAAGTAAAGCAGAAGTGCCCGACTAGGCGATACCCTGAACAACTGACAAACTCATTTCTTATTAACAGAATTTTTGTATGAATTCTTTTTCTTCTTTTGTATAATCAAAATGCATCAAAATGCAGTTAATCGCATTAGTGTAAAGCGGGGCAAAGCAAATATTTACCGACACTCGATTGCAATTAATTACAAAATGCTTAAAAGTACAACTGAATTAATTTGATTTTGTTTTGCGGGTATTTTCAATAGCAACTTCAGCGCAATTTCGCCAACTCATCCAAATTTATGGAGAGTGCTGCAAATACTGAAACATACTAGATACCAAAAGTGACAAATCATAATAGACAATTTTGAACTTCTTGAGCTTGTACATAAAATATATATAGTATATATATATTTATAGCTCTAAGCAGCTTTAGCTGAAATTAGCGGAGAATTGGTGGCAACATGCGTTCGTAATCAACTGGGATCAAGAGTAATGGCTTTTTGGTGTGCGAGGCGCGCAATTTTGAAATGCATTAAAAAGTGTTACACTCGAGTGCCGCACATTTATCAGAGAAAGCACGGCGGATAATGGAAAAATCGCATTTAAATTGTTTGGCGCACAATAAATTGTTATAATTCATCACACGACGCACTTGATAAATTGATTGACTTCAATTGAATTGAATCGAAATGTTGGCCTATGAAAATCTGTGTGTGTGTGTATGTGTGTGTATATATATTAAGTTTGCCATAACAAATTATGATACTTTTTTTTCTTCAAGCGTGATATCGCATTGCGACAGACGCATTACATGACAGGCATTTTATTAGGTTCCGCTTATAATTTGCATGGCATTATGCGGGCCCCATCGAACTCGAACTCACAAAAAAATGCCAAAGTTCTGCCCCTTTCCTCATTAAAAATTGTTAACTTAAAAAGGGAAAAAATTGACAGGAAAATCACAAAATTCCATTAATTTTGAAGCAGTCAATCAAAATTGCCAACTTGAAGTCGATTATATTATGCTAATGAAAAGCGGAGTAGGCAACGCGCCTTTTTAACATGCTCTTTTTTATGGGACAGCTTTGATGCGTTGTTTCACATCGTTAAAGATGCTACTTCAAGTTAATACAGACACAGAAGGTGGTGGTGGCAGCTGTCTGGACAAAAGTCATCAACTAGCAACATCATTCATTATTATTTATTATCGATGAAGCATACGTGGCGTATGCTTAACACTGCCTTCTATCATTTCTCATAAACAAGCTGACAAACTAACTAACTAACTGCAGCAGGAGCACGAAACACGTGTTAGCCATTTGACATTGGGCCGGGAAAACTACTCGGCCATCCCTGGAGTATAGGTTCAAATCAAGCTGGCCAAAACATTTATTTATATCTGCTGAAGAGTGGGTAGCAGGCATATATATTTGACCCTTAAACTAAGTAGAAAATATTCAGGTTTATTCATTTAATACAGGGTATCTCTATAGCTTTCACTCTGTATTCAACTGTGCAAACTGAAGTGGCTGGTTTATGGATAGAATTTAATTGAGTGACATTTAATTGAGTTTAAACAAAAATGCACAACACATATCGCAATTTATATTTATATTTATTCAGCTGTCATTAGCGTGTAAGTGCACAAATTAAATTATTATTATTGTCGATGGCGCCCGAGGCACTTAGCAATGTTTGCGCATGGCAGAGCACCAAAAGCAGCAGCAGCTGATGCAGAAATAGCTGTGTGTAGATGCTATCAGCAGCTAGTCTCGAGTGCTTTGTCAACTCAATTAATTGTTGATTTAAACCTACAAACATATTTTGTTTGCGCTGCTGCGGCCCAGCTCGGCACAATATTTGTTTATGCAAATTGTGTTTAATTAATACATAAACAAGAGACTCTTTTTGTTGTTGTTGTTGCTGCGGTCAGCATTCTAGTGGAAGAAACTGTTTACCGTTTGCTGTCAAATTTTGAAATGTGCGGTTTTCCGGCATTAATTTGGCTTCCAGCCACAGACACACACACACACGCACAGCCGCAGGTTGTGGCCAACAACCTTTGAACTGACAACAACTTGGGCCAGCCAACCATTGTCAACACTGACAACTTCAACCGAAGCCTGTTTAATGGATGGGCAACGTGCACCTAGTTACCGCCTCCGGTCGCGATTATCTATGCCACACACACACACAGCTGAATAGTTGGCATTCTTAAAGCATGGCCAGCAGCAACAAGCTTCAAAAAAACCAATACACTTGCACCTAACTGTAAGTGTACACATGTGTGTGTGTGTGTGTGTGTGCTAGTTACCATACTCGTAACGTTTAAAAACTCGTTTAGGCATGTTGCTCAACTCGCCACAAAGACACTGTCAACATTTGTATACTCTACCAAAATTACTTCAAATTAAGTTAAATTCATGCCTCTTCGCTTTTGTGTACAATAAATAATATATATATTTCGTATATTGAATTTCTTTTGCAATTAGGTTAATTCATTTCTTAATGCACTCCAATGCAAAGCTTGAATTTAAATTCCTTTCTTCTCGAATCTCATCAAATTAACAGAAAGTTGTTGCTTTTCTTAACACAACCAATTCAAATCCGGGAATGGAAATTCCTTGCTTCTATGCTCTGGCAAACATCATAACAAAGTTGTGTTGCTCTTTGGCCTGTTCATAGAAATGGAAATTCGAAAAATGGCTCGCTTGGCAGCGACACACACCAACACACACACACACACACACACACACACACACACCAGCTTGCATACATACATAAAACATGTTTTGGCACACAAAACCCAATAACGAAAAATGAAAAAAAAAAATAGAAAATGTACATAGAAAAACTGGTAGCAAAATGCTATGAAAAACTGTTGAACGGAATTCGAATATCGAACACGTTTCTTTACTTTGACGCTGTTCCATATGTCTGCCTGTGAATAAACGTTTCCCTGTGTGCGTGGCTGTTTTGTGCGCCTAGATTTATGCAGCATTTCGCTTACAATTTGTGCTCGTTGCGAATAAAGTAAATAAGAAATGCGCGCATTTATTAATAAAGAACGCAATTTGCTGCCGCTCTACTTATAGCTATTGGGCGGTGACCAACATCGATTACATCCATTCGCGCACCAGCAATCGCGTCTTCATGATGATCTTCTGCGTGTGGACGGCCTCGGTGATTGTCTCTTTGGCGCCGCAGTTCGGCTGGAAGGATCCCGACTATCTGCAGCGCATTGAGCAGCAAAAGTGCATGGTCTCACAGGACGTGGCCTATCAGGTGCGACAACTGTTTGCCACGCCCCGTAAATTGAATATTGCCTTAACACGTTTTTTTTTCGTTATAGGTATTTGCCACCTGTTGCACTTTCTATGTGCCACTGTTGGTCATCTTGGCGTTGTACTGGAAAATCTACCAAACGGCAAGGAAACGCATCCATCGACGTCGGCCGCGACCTGTCGATATGAAAGCCAATAATAATCAGGTAATTTTTTATTTTATTTATTTATTTACTTTTTTTATTATTAAGTACAAGTATTTTAAAACCATAAACTTCAAAGTTATGCAACATTTATTTAAACACTTTAATCGCATATTTATATGTGCGCAACTGCTGAGTTGGGCACCCTGTATACGTCCACTCACACTCACACACCCACACACACACCCACACACACACCGTAAGCCACAGCACAATTTCCCATGCAACCAAACCGTGCAATTATGCTCTCTAATGAAGTTAACCGCGAAGGAAGCCACATAATCGACCCGGGCTAAAGGTCAGCAGCAGACAGCCAGCTGCCAGAAAGGATCTGAAGGCGCAGGACTTGAGCTCTTGCGGAATATACGCTCAACGTAACCTTGCATACGTTAAGAGTAGATGCCGCTCACGATTTGGCCAACCGAGCGTTTTTGGGGCCAAATGCAATTAGGCAGCTTCAACTTCATTCAAGTGTGTTTAAAAATGCATTTTTAGAAATTTCCCCATCGCTGGCGCCGGCTTTAAAAGGCAACGTTGTCAGGGATCCAATGGAAAGTTAAACGATAACTGGTTGAACCCAAGGCACTTTTTCCTGGTGCTATCCATTTCGGTGTGTGTGCGTGTGTGTGTGTGTGTCTGTGTGTGTGTGTGTGCATAGACACTGATAAATTTTTTGTGTGGTTTGCTGAATTGCAATTTCGTTTTTGTGTGCCTCTACGTTTAGATGGCCTTTAAAAAAATACTCTGTCAGAGAAACGTTCAGCTAAGTCATCGAGAATGTTACCTAATATATGACATAAAAGAGGCTTAAATTTATCTCTCTGTTAAGCATTTTAGAAGGTCCAACTGTTAATGGTTAAAGAAACCACTTCATCGATTTGTCGATATATATCGATTCAGTGATGTTATTCCGAAATAAACACTAACATTTTACAGAAGTCTTGATGAAAATCGATAATTATCGATAAAAAGAATTTAACTCGATAATCTTTTTATCGATAATTATCGATTATCATCAACTTTTTTGTAAAAGTTCAATATGCATTTCTGATTAACATCACTGATTAATAATATACAGCATCTAACCCTTATCGAAGCGTTAGTAGAGCATCTAAAATTCGCATTGCTGCAAATTTTCAACATGTTTTTATTTCGTTTAGGTTATTTTTCTTTTTGTCTATAACTGGCACATACTTAGAAGCAGCTACTTAGCTTAAGCTTAATGCTTTGACTAAATTGAAAATGACCATTTGACGTAGAAATGTTTGCAACCACTTACCTACCAACACACACACACACGCACACTCACGAGAGAGTCGCACAGGGCATTGCAAAGCTGACAAAAAGTCATTGGAATCACAAATTCAATGCGCAAACAAGACAAGTTGTCCACTATTTGCCAGTGTACACATGTCCTAGCCATGTCCGGCCCATGTTGATGCTCCTCTGTGTGTGTGTTTGTGTGAGAGTGTGTTTGTGTTAGTTACATGTTGCCACACACACGCACACACACCCGCACTCGCACATACACACCCTCCAACTACACGCATCCATTTAGTGCCACTCACTAGCCTCGGCTGCTCGTTGATTTTGAAATAAATTTACCCCACTCAGCGCAGGCATTTTGATGCCCTTACCTCAAGCCTGCTGACTTAGTGAGCCAAAACGATAACAATATATATGTATGTACACGTTTCTTATATGCTGATAACATAAACAACCTTTGCAGAATGTTTAACTTTTGCTTATGAACTCCGTCTTAAGGGTCGCTCGTGTTTTTACAGCTGTTTTCGGTTTCGAGAATTTTTAGATAAAACTGTTTCTTAATATATTAAAATTTGGTAGCTATTTAAATGAGAAAATAAATGAAATATTTTTTCAGACAATTTATTAAAATTCTTCAAGTTTAGCGTTTTTTTTTATAGGATTTCAAAGAGCATTTGGCTAAGCACTTGCCAATGTTATCGAATTATTTTCTCTTGTTATTTCTGTTTTATACAACTAAATGCTTTCAAATTGAAAATTGCTTTCCTGCGACTTGACGAGGGTTTTACTAACATACAACAACAACAATAACAACAACAACAGCAACAACAACAACAATAGCGCACATTCCGAAGCTCGCCTGCTGCGCGCGCTTTGTTACAATTTTTTCGCGTTTTTTCTTTTTTTTTTTTGTATTTAATAAAGATTTGTTGTTAGCAAAGTTTTTGGATATTTGGATAGAAGAAAAAAACTTTGTTATTTTTGTTTTGCTGGCAGCACATAAATTTCAGTTAATTGCATTTGCATTTAACATATTTATGGCCAATTCAAAGCGCCAAGTGGTAGCTGTTAGCTGGCAACTGGCAGATGGCTAAATAATTTGGCCTGCAAATGATTTAAATTGCATAAACTAATAAAATTCGAAAATGTTGCATTTGCGATGCGAAGCTTAGCACATAATTCAGCATTAGTGTGCGTAATTTTAATTGAAATGCAGTTTGCATCGATCACACAACTGTTTCAGTTACGGCGTGTTGAACTCTGGAATAAAATGTGTTTAATTCGTACTTAAAATAAATTTATGAAATTATTTAATGCAAATTAGTGAAAACAGGAAACGCACTTAGTAAAAATAATATTGAATAATTTAACAAAATTTATTTTACATTAAAATAGAGTTTATGCCACGGTGTATTTTGTACGCATTGATTTTGTAATTAACATAACACACGCTAGTAAAAGGCAATTAAGCAAATGGAGCGCACCTGGTATTATGTGTAATTTGGCTATGAGATTAATGCCGCACACGCCCCGCTCCACAGCAGCAGCAACAGTGCACATTAATAATAATGTAACATTAAACACAAAAAGCAATCGGTCTTTGGAGTGTCTCTTAGCCAAGTGATGCTGACAACAACGCCCAGAAGCTTTGCTCTCAAGAGCACTGATAACTTTTGTTGTGTGTCTGCGTGTGTGTGTGTGCGTGTGTGTTGTTTCTGTTGTTTGTGTTGTTTTGTATCCGCCTTGACCACTCGAACATAATCACAATTACATTTGCAAACAGCAGCAACAACAACGAGAGCAGTAAAAGTGACAGCAGCTCAAATTGATTGCTCGAGATATTGACATTATGACCATGGCCATATGACAAAAAAAGCCAAAAAACGAACATTAGCAAGCTGCGACGCCGACTGAGCCGATTTGGCCCAAGTCCTACAATATGCCACACACGTCTACATGTTGTTGTTGTTGTCTCCTCCACTCTCTGCCACTGTCTTTTTATTAAACAAAGGCAACACTGTGCAACAAAAACTGTATTTAAATGGAGTAGCACAATAAAGCTTTATTGTTCATTTTTATTAATTTTATTTATTTATTTTTAATTATCGACTCCAAAAAGTTGTATTTGAAATATTTTCTAAAATCATTTTGGCAAATAACATTTTGCTGCACAGTGTTTCAAGCAACATTCAGGCCACAGTCAGGGCAGCATAAATCGCATGTAAGAATATTATTGGATACACACACGCACACACACACACGTTGACAATGATATGAAACTCAACACATGGCTTGCAAGAAAAACAATTAAATAAGAAAACAATTTACATAAATTAGCCAAAGTGGCAAAATGGCTTCGGCCAAGTATCGTTTATGCAAACGCTTAAATAAATGTGCGCACACACGCACACACACACATATACACACACACAAGTGTATATGCATAACGACAGCTGACAAGCACATCTACATAAAATACACATTGAGCCGGGTTTTACGTATCGTCGACGCTGCTGAAAAGTATGCTACAGTTTACCACACTGCGAGTACGAGCGCTTATCTCGCCTTATCTATGGCTGTGTGTGTGTGTTTACTTTAGTATTTAAATAACGTTAATGCGCCATGTAGTTTAGTTTTCGATCTAAGCTGAATGCCAAAGGGGAATCCATGGAATTTACGGCTAAGCGCGCGCAACACGCGCAACTTTTTTTGCGAATTGTTTTGCACCACGCCAATTTCATGGCACACCAACTGGCGTGCACAAATATGCTGGCAGTGCGTATGTGTCTTTCGAGCTATCAGCGATTCAATTACGCATTGATTACCCGCATGGCGGCAACGCCGCGTATACGCAATCTCAAGCATGTACCACGACGCTGGAACGCACAATTCAATTAGCGTGTTGCGAACAAATGCGTTTATTTCCGAATTATTTTTAGCACAGGTTGTAGCACAGGAAAATGCGCAACAATAACTGATTTATCCGCTAAAGTTGGCACCAAATTGCCTGACGAACTAGGAAATTGTTACCTTTGTAATGATTGATAAATAATAATAAAGTTGGGGATTTACTGCTGAAATATTTTATATAATTTAGATGTGGTTGTAAGATGCTGTTCTCGGGAGATGAATAACGAAAATCCCATCTATAGTATAGATAAAATTTAAGAGTAATCTAATAATTCAATTTAATAGCCGTCAGCTCCCAGTGGATGCGGTTGCACCTGAAGCAGTGTCTAATTAAGCATCGGGCATTTAATATTTAATAAGCCTTGCCCCAGCAATCTTCTTCGGACCCTTTAAGGGCCACTTCAAACGTACCATTTTGGGGCGGGGCTCTGCATGCGACGAAGCAATTACACTTCTTGTCCTGCCCACAAAATGAAGGTCACATGCCTAGCTGCAAATCCATTTAATACTATTTGCGCAAATATTCACGCCATTTGGGAGTGCTGAAGTGGAGCGGGGAGTTGGGGCCATGGCCAAAACCCTATGCCTTTTTCTCATCTGCTTCTGCTTGGAAGACGTTTTCTTTTCATTCTTTATTTTTTTTTTTGTCAAATTTCCGCACACGAACGCAAAATCAGCATAATTTTATTTATTTAAAGCAATATCGACTTGCCAAAGGGTCAACATGGCAATGACGGGAACGTTGACGATGAGGCAAAAGGTTTGACTACTCAATTACTTTAATTTGGTGGGGATTGAAGGCGACGACAACAACAACAACAACTACAACAAAAAAACGTGGATAAAAATGAAAAAGGAGAAAAGGATGCAGCCATAAGAAAGCAACAAAAAAAAATCAAAGAGGTCAAGCGCTTGAAGCAGTCAAGCGTGAAATTTATTTTGAGCAGGCACTGTAGTTGGCTGCGTACTACTGGGGGGCGGGGAGGGTCTTACCCATTTTTTTTTTGTTAGTTGCTTATGTGGCTGTGTAACTGTGGCGTGACTGTAACAAATACACACAATTTATTTACGAACGTATCCACTTACATATGCATATGGCGCAGCCAACACACGGGATCAGCTCGGGCTGAGCCCAACCTCTGATATGCGTACAAATTGCGGTTTATTGAAGCGTAAGGCGCAACAACAACAACAGCAACAACAACGGGCAAAATCAAAATGCAAATTTCAATCTTTTTGTTATACATTTTAATGCTGTGCCAAAAACTATGAATTTAATTTGAGCATTCAAAATCGATGCAGCTCAACTAAAAAACATCTTCTAACCGCTCTCTCTTTTTATAGCCCGCTGCGACGGCGCCAACAGATACAAAACTTAATCGTCTGCGGCTACGTCTTGGCAGATTCTCAGCGGCCAAGAACAAGGGCGGCGCTGCGGCAGCGGGCGGCACTGGGAGCACCGCGCTGGGTCTGGTCGAGGGCAATTCAACGAACACGGTGAACACTGTGGAGGACACCGAGTTCAGCAGCTCGAACGTGGACAGCAAGAGTCGCGCCGGCATCGAGGTAAGTGCCACCATCAACAACAACAACAACAGCAACAAAAGCTACGGATTTTCGATTTTCGAATTAGTTTTTTTTTTGGGGGAAGGCAAATTTCATAACGCCTGACATGTGCCCAACGATCTGAGTTTGCTTCCTGAGTGCACGCAAGCACGCAGCCTGCCAAAATAAAGAAAAAAGAAACACACACACACACACAGACAGAAAGAGAAATAAAGTCCCTGTCCAGACTAAGTCCCATTTCCAGCTTCAGTTGATGTCCGGTGCGCGTAATCCCTGTTAAATCCAAATGGAAACTTGCACATGTCGTTAGCTAAACATCAAGTAGTAGCCAACATTTGATTTATGCGTGAATAAATCGATTTTTATGCGGGGATTACGTATGTGTGAGTGTGTGTGTGTGTGTGTGTCAACAACTGAAAATTAAAAGACTGCCGCATTTTGATTTTATTGCAGCGGCAAGCCCACATGCATATTTATTTATATATTTATAAATATGCTATAAGCACATAAGCCGACGTCTAGGTAGCGCCTTTTTGGGGTCTCTCGACTCTCGATTCTCGACTCTGCCCGCAAATTACCCAATCGACGGGCGATAAAATGCAGGCAAAGCTTTTTGTTTATTGGCGGCCAAATTTGTATTTAGCAGGCATTTTATGTACTTCAATTTCAGCTTTTTATGGTTAAAAAAGAATGGAATAAGCAGGAAGACACACACACGCACGCATTCAATAATAAGGCATTAAAAGAAAGGCACGAAAATCGGAGAAATCCAAAACCATAAAAGAGTGAGGCAAAAATAAATTGCTTGAACGTTTTGTTGTTAGCACGGCCACAACGTGGCTAAAAGTCAAGTGGCCAAAGTCAGTGGTCGCACCGATTCGTGCAGGTTAAGTAATAGCAAAGTCAAATATAAGCTCTGTGACAAGGATACGCCAGGAACAGCGCCATGCAAACCATCTCAGTTTCAGTCAAATGAAAACAAAGCTCAGCAGACGCAGCAGCAACAACAACAACAACAACAACAACAATAACTTACAGGCAACAGCAACAGGAGCTGAAAACGTGGGCTAACAAGGCACTCAATACGCTTGAGTAATTGAAGAAAATATGTTGATGGCTTATGGCTAACAGCTTTCGTTTCCATTCGTTTGCCCATAATAACTAAGAGAACCAACTGCGTATCGTATTTGCCAGCAAACACACGCACACACACACGCACACACACATCAAGATTAAATATTTGCCTGGGCCAGGTTTCTGTGTATGTGTGTGTGTGTGCGCCAAATAAGTGGACAGCCAAACAAATAAACACACACACACACACAAACACGCATAGCCTCAAGCAAATATATGTATATATTTATCAGAGTAGTTTTGTTTAATACGAGCAGAAGGCGCACCCATGAGCCAAAAACAAACAAAATAGCAACAAATGAAACATATATAAAAAAAAAGAGCTGAAATAGCTGAAAAGGTAGAGTCAAACAATCGGCGCCGCACCGACGCTTCTATATACTTAAAACCCCAAAACAATCAGAATTGCAATTTAGCAAAAGCAAATTAGATTTTCATGCAACTGGGAATGCATTTTATCGAAAACAAAAGCCATTTTCAAGTTAAAATTGTGCAAAAATTACGTTTTCCATTTCTTTTAATGAAATGAATGTTATGTGGCAAATATTTTTTGATCTAAGCTATAAATAACAATTAAATTTGGGATGTTTGTTGATGTAGATCTATTGATAGCCGAAAGTGTTGTGCACATCTGAATTAAGATAGAGGACAAATCCTGCCAAAAAAGCCATCCGAGAATTTACAAGTGAACATTAATTCAAAAAAATTTTTTCGAAAATTCACAAGGGGGGGTACATGATATTTCGACGAAAAATTTCAAAAAAAATTCATTTGCAAAAATTAATAAATTTTAAATGTAGAATCAATATATAGGATAAATCATGACCAAAATGCCCTCAAACGTGAAAATCGGTTGAGTTTTGACAAAGTTATGGGAGTTTTAAGTATGGGAGCTGCGGATTCGAGAGCTTTACATGTCAAAATTTTTGTCAATTTTGGCATGAATTTTGACCAAAAATTTGACCCTCTCAAAATTGACTTTAATGTTGTTTTTTATGCTATTTATGACAAATAAAATCAATTAAAATCAAAAATTCGCAATTCTAAATTTTGAAAAAAATTTTTTTCGAAAATTCACAAGGGGGGGGGGTACATGATATTTCGACGAAAAATTTCAAAAAAAATTCATTTGCAAAAATTAATAAATTTTAAATGTAGAATCAATATATAGGATAAATCATGACCAAAATGCCCTCAAACGTGAAAATCGGTTGAGTTTTGACAAAGTTATGGGGGTTTGATGTATGGGAACTGCGGATTCGAGAGCTTTACAGTCAAAATTTTTGTCAATTTTGACATGATTTTTGACCAAAAAATTTGACCCCTCAAAATTGACTTTATTGTTGTTTTTTATGCTATTTATGACATTTACAATCAATTAAAATCAAAAGTTCGCAATTCTAAATTTTGAAAAAAATTTTTTTTCGAAAATTCACAAGGGGCGGGTACATGATATTTCGACGAAAAATTTCAAATTTCAAAAAAATTATTTGCAAAACTTAATAAATTTTAAATGTAGAATCAATCTATGGGACAAATCATGACCAAAATGCCCTCAAACATGAAAATCGGTTTAGTTTTGACAAAGTTATGGAAGTTTTAAGGATGGGAGCTACGGATCCGAGAGCTTTACATGTCAAAATTTTTGTCAATTTTGGCATGAATTTTGACCAAAAATTTGACCCCTTCAAAATCGACTTTAATGTTGTTTTTTATGCTATTTATGACATTTACAATCGATTAAAAACAAAAATTCGCAATTCTAAATTTTGAAAAAAAATTTTTTTGAAAATTCACAAGGGGGGGTACATGATATTTTGACCAAAAAATTCAAAAAAATTTTATTTTCAAAAATGAATAAATTTTAAATGTAGAATCAATATATAGGACAAATCATGACCAAAATGCCCTCAAACGTGAAAATCAGTTGAGTTTTGACACAGTTATGGGCAATTGATGTTTGGGAGCTACGGATTCGAGAGCTTTACATGTCAAAATTTTTGTCAATTTTGGCATGATTTTTGACCAAAAATTTGACCCCTAAAAAACGACTTTAATGTTGTTTTTTATGCTATTTATGACAAATAAAATCAATTAAAATCAAAAATTCGCAATTCTAAATTTTGAAAAAATATTTTTTCGAAAATTCACAAGGGGGGGTACATGATATTTTGACCAAAAAATTCAAAAAAATGTTATTTTCAAAATTGAAAAAATTTTAAATGTAGAATCAATCTATGGGACAAATCATGACCAAAATGCCCTCAAACGTGAAAATCTGTTCAGTTTTGACAACGTTATGGGGTTTTTGGGATCCGAGAACTTGTCAAAGTTGTAGTCAGTTTCTAATGTTTTTGATCCTCAGAATCGTCATGTAAATTTTCAAAAGCATACATTTTTGGATTTTCGTAAAATTCAATAAGATTTAACCAATTTGATTTTTAAAAAGTCATAAATTTAAAATGTAGAATCAATCAGAGAATCAATACATCAGTGCATAGGTTCAAAACCTTTGCTATTTATTCAAAGTTCTGAGCTAAACTTTTCCATAAAAGCTGGTTGCCTGCAAGTTACATTCAACTTTCAGGCAAATTGTGTGTAAAATTATAAAAAATGAAAATGAAAAAAATAGTTTTCTCTCAACCTTGCCAGCTGCATGATAATGCTGATAAGCTCAGTGAAGTGCTATTAAAAATACACTCACCGAGCGCACAAGAAAAGCAAATTCGAAACAAAAACAATAAGTCAATGCAAGTAGCAAGTAGCGCCTGCAAGTAAATTGAAACAAATATACATTTCACTTAAATGCACGCCAAAGGGTGGAAGGTGGGGGGAGTTCAAGTGCGTGCACACCCACATAAATAAAATATTAGCTGGGTGGGTGTGAGTGTGTGTGGAGTATTTGTTACACTTTGTTCTGCTTCTTGTTGTTGTGGTGTTGTTTTTTGGTTTTGATTTCTGGTTTTTGGGTCGGTTTGCTGGCGCAAACTAACATCTGACCACGTGGCGTATACGCAATCTTCAAGTTGTGGTCCAAACAACTTTACAAAAACTGTTGTCATATGGCCAGCCACTGAAAAGTTATTACAGCCACGCCCCCACACTCTCTCCCGCCCGTTTGCCCGGCGATGGCCATTAAGGAAGCCAGCGGAACGCGCAATCATTATTCGCATTGTTGCCGACTGTAAATGAAAGTACGTTCAAGTTCCGCATCTGCAATTGCAGCTCGTTTTGCAGCTGCTTTGATTTGGTTTACGTGCTCCTTTGGAAACATTAAAAATGCTCAATGTGCTCAACGAAATCGAAACGTATTGAAACCAAACGAAACCCCAAGCAAATCAAACAAAAAACGAAACCAAATTGAACATTGGCTGAAACATTTGTTTGTACTCTGCCAATGGGCGATGGGCAATGACAATGACAATAGCAATGGCAATGGCAATGGCAATGACAATGGCCATAGCTTAGGTTACATATGCTCCACTCGCTCCCTTTGTGTGGGCACACAATTTGCCAATGGCCATTGAGTATAATGTGTGTGTGTGTGTGTGTGTTCCTTGCTAGCCTGGCCAAGCCTGTCGTGACCTAGCCGAGCGTCTGTGCCATTATTGGTAAATTGAAAATGCATTTTTTATTTTGCTCCCAAATTTGAATGTCTTCCTCTTGTTGTTGGGGGCTTTCTTTGTTGCCTGCAATGGGAAGCGCATCAATTACACTCTTATAACAACCGGTAATATATTATGGAATCAAAGTCATAAAATTCATTTGGCCAACGGCACTGGCGCCGGTGTCTGTGTCTGTGTGGGCCATTAATTGTTTGCAGGCCCAAAAAAGCGAACAAGTTGAAATTAGAGACGAGCGAACTGTACGAAATTTCAGTTTCGGTTTTCACATGCTGTGTTTTATTACAAACAAGCAACATGCGAAAAAACATGGCGAGTACTTGTTTCATTCCAACATTCCGCTGAGAGAATACACAGGCAACGAAATATGACTACGGAATTGAATATACATGCCAAAGCACAGTTAAATAAATTGAAATTTTAAGATACTTCTTCAAAATAGTTGTAGCTATCGCATGTTCGATTACTTATCGAACTGCGCAACTATTAACTGCCAGTTATCGGTCCGTTATCGTGTCACGCTTTTCATATAAATTCGCACATCGCTAGACGGAAGCGCGCGCCACCTGTGCTGGCGCTCGTACGTCCTTCGTAGACAAAATTTATAACACATAAAAGTTGATTTTAGCACTTTACGCTTCTGCACATAATGTGGCCATGGACATGGACATGGACACCGCTGGCTCAAATTACAGGTGATTATATGAATTTTAGTGCCTGGGACATGCCGTTAGCAGCCTGCTCGACTCGACAAATTGTAGCCCTTTTCTGACCAAGTGCCGCCAAATCGTCCGGCACGATAGTTGGGGGCGTCGCTTAGTAATGGCATGGGCGTGGCATAAGGCGGAGCCAGGATGGTTCCACTGCCGCACAAATGCGCAACGAGCTTAACGAAAATAAATATTTGGCCAGCGATTTTATTTATTTTGGAAAATTTATAACCACAGCTGCGTGAGCACAAAAAGCCCATGAAAATTGACGAGCCAGTGGGAATGGGCAGGGGAGGGGAGGGCGGGGCAATACTAAATAAATTTATGAATGCAATTGGCAGTAGAGATTTGTGTGTCTGTGTGTGTGTGTGTGTGGCCAGCAGAGATTTGAAATGCTAATTTTGGCAATTGAAATTTGATTCTGAACGAGCGCAAAATCATTTCGCACTTGCAGGCACCCAGCACATCGGGCAACCAGATAGCCACCGTCTCGCACCTGGTCGCGCTGGCAAATCAGCAGCACGCCAGCAGCGCCAAGCAGCAAAAACCAGATTCAGCTGCCGGCGCAGAGCAGCCAACAACTCCGACTGCGGCATTGGCGACCAGACAGGAGCTGGAGGAGGAGGAAGAGGAGGAGGCACTACCAATGCAGCAGCAGGAGCAGCATGAGCTGGATGAGGCAACCGCAACCACAACATCAGCAGCAGCAGCGGTTGCAACAACGGAGCTGGGCAAGGCCAATGGAGGAGTGGAGGTGGAGGTGCTTGAGGATCCGCAGCTGCAACAGCAGCTCGAACAAATGCAGCAGCTACAAAAAACTGCCAAATCCGGTGGGGGTGGCGGGGCCGCCAGCACATCCAATGCCACAACGATTACATCAATATCAGCGCTATCGCCGCAAACACCAACATCGCCGGCCATAGCGCCGCAGGCCGCCGGCCCGATGACGGCCAAGACCAGCACGTTGACAAGCTGCAACCAGGCGCATCCGTTGTGCAGCTCGGCCACCGCCTCCGGTTCGGTAACGCCAGAGCCGCGCACCAAGCTACAACAGCAGCAGCAGCAGCAACAGTCGCATCCGCCACAGCAACCACCACAACAACAACAACAGTTGTCGAGCATTTCAAATCCGATGCAAAAGGTGAACAAGCGCAAGGAAACGTTGGAGGCGAAACGCGAACGAAAAGCAGCCAAAACATTGGCCATCATCACCGGCGCCTTTGTCGTCTGCTGGCTGCCGTTCTTTGTGATGGCGCTAACAATGCCTCTGTGCGCCGCCTGCCAGATCAGCGACAGCGTCGCCTCGCTCTTCCTCTGGCTGGGCTACTTCAATTCGACACTCAATCCGGTAAGAGATTCATATTTATTTCTATTTCAATTTATTTGCGCAATATTACGTTTACAAAACAACTAGCGACCATATTTCTCAAAGTTCCACTCGAGATTGTCCAGCGGACAGACGGGTCGCGTCTTCAACCAATGCGAAATGCAATGGAAATGGAATGCGTGATTGCAGGAGCCCCAGGCGACGGTGCACTCGGTGGCGCTGTTGGTCGACTGATTGGCCTGGCACTGGATGCACGGGTCCATAATATGATTCCGACAAATGGCGCAGTTGTCGACCACAATGTCCCACGACCAGAGCGCCACGCCATTCCACTTTTTTACGTTGAAACGCTTCTTTTCCTGCCCGACTCCGGCGGCAGCGTCAGCGCTTGTTGTCGGCTTCTCCTCGGCGTTCATATTGCTAATTAGATAATTGTGTTTATTAGCTGTATCGCTTGAATTCAGTTAACTAACTTACTCGCTTTAAGCCGTTTCCAATGCAGTACGATTTTCAGATTGATCAAAAGCGCTGCACAATTTAAATGTGCCTGCTGACAACTTGAAGTCGATGACATTTTCCAGTATTGTCAAGGCCTGCCAGTAGAGCTTAATCAACACTTGCTTTGAATATATATCGATTAATTGTTTGTGTATCAATTACAGGTCATCTATACGATATTCAGCCCCGAGTTTCGTCAGGCCTTCAAGCGGATCCTCTTTGGCGGCCACCGACCAGTGCATTATCGCAGCGGGAAACTCTAGATAGTGCATGCGAAGAGGCGAAGGTACGTTCCAAAATCCATTATCCATTCAACCATTCTGGCTGCAAATATTATTATTTTATTGACCATTCCGTTGCTGCAGTAAATTGCAATTTTATATTTCTCTCTCTTATCCGCTTGCAGTTATTTTGCTTTTATATTTATTTTTTTCAATTTCGCGCTCACAAGTTTCAATTTGCAATGCTCCATTCTGAAATTGATATTGCTTAAGCATTTGTTTGAGATGCTGCTGCTGCTGCTGCGGATGTTGTTGCTGCGAATGCTGCTGCTGTTGCTGCAGTGTTCAAAGTGTTTTGAATTTGGTTGACAACGTCCTCGTTCTCGTCTGTGCTTTGTGCGCCCAATTTCAACAGACGACAGCTTGGCCATGGGTAACAGCCGTTGGCACACACGCACACCCTCTTACACACACACACGCACGCACTCACACTCACACTCACACAACCAGCTTCGAATTGGCAACGCTTTGTTGCCAGTTTTCTAAGCCTTGCACAACTGGCAATGCTTGAAACAATTTGTAAGCCATGAAGCACAGGGAAAGTTTCGGGCCCTTCCTCTGGCCAGAGTGAAAGTTTTATCAGCCCTTTATCGGTGCTGTCATCTGCATGCGAAAACCGTTTAAAATCACTTGGCCAATGCAACGGCTAACGGATAACGTCTAATGGCCCAAAGGGCCATTCGAATTATGCCACAATGCGAACCAAATTCCGCACATCGTGCGGGCGGCCCGCAACAACTTAGTTAGCCATTTTGCACTCCCGGCTGAAGCGTTAGCAACTACTACAGTTACCATCTTGGCCAGGTCGGGCGCATGTCGGGCGGGGGTTGAAGCCATCTGCGTGTGGCAGCAGCTAAATCTCTGTCATTCATTTGCCCAACAAGGCTGCGTAAAAGTTAAATTAAGTTACATTAATTTCAAATTTCTGTTTTGCATTTGAATAAGTTTGCATGTCTGAATGGAAACTTGTGCGAAATTTTCTAACGAACAAGATTTGTGCAACCAAAAACTGTTTACTATTTACAGGCGATTCTGCTAAACAAAAACATTAACAACAAAATAACTGCGCTAACGCCTCTTCGTAATAAAAAAAATGAATAATAATATATAAATAATAAAGAGATATATATTAAAGAAAACCACCAACTAGAAGAAAAACACCACAGAGGAAGCACTCACTACATTCATGTATACCAAGGATGACTTAGTTAGTCTATCAGCGAACCAGATCTTTCTAATTAGCTACAATATAAAAACTATATTAATAATATATATGATAAGTGTAAATAAGTTGAGCTCTGTTCTGTTTAAAATGTATTAATAATAAGCGCTTTCATAATAAAGCATTAAATATAAAACAAAATATTCCGAGAACCGGTTGGAAACTGTTTTTTGGAATAATATATGCCACTAAGAAAATACAGCAAAACGAAGAATTATATAATCAAAAAATACCAAGTGTTTAGCCAATAATTTAGTGATTAAGCACAACTAAATTCTAGTGAAATCTACTTCCATAAACTTTGTGTGTGTTTTCAATTTCAATGTGTAAATGTAAATTATCCGTTTAGAATTTAAGATTACAATTGCTACAGATATTAAAAGCTTGGGTTATATGGATGGCAAATTGAAAATTTTGGAATCGTTGTAACTGAACCGAGCACATACTGAAAATACTAAGAGATATATAAATAACACGCCCACATATAACTATATAATACAACATATATATTATGCATATATTAAGTGTGTAAAAAGTCAACTAGAAACTAAGGTAAATCTAACACATTTGTTGACTATTGATGGCTATTAGCATTATGCCTATTGATTAACATAAACACTAAATGTAAATGTTTAAATGCAATTTAAACGTATTGTTAAACCAAATTCTAGTTAAATTACATTTAAAAAGCAAACAAAAAAAACTTAAGAAAAACTGTTGTATTATTAAAGCTAAGCAAGTTGGTAAATAAATGTCATGGATTTCTTTGAATATGACGCATATTCATATTAGTAAAATTTAAATAACTTGATTAAGGGTGCAAAAAACTGTTTAACATTAATGTAACAAAACTAACATCAACCACGTGTATTATTGAAAAGCAAACTACTTTCGGGAAAAATGGGTAAAACGTAATTAGCAAAAACAACAAACTTAAAGTTAATAATAAAAATGAAAAAACAAACACACAAAATATAAATGTACTTAAAAAATCTGTTAGTTAAACCTCGAATTAAGTAAGTGGAAAACAATATCAAATCAAATGTTTTACTACCCTACATACATAAACAACCTATTCAAAACCAAAAAAAAAAAAACTGAAAAAAAACTTAAAGCAGAATCCTTGAACTAGCATTTTAAGAATTTACAGATCTATGTCTAAACTTGATATCAACAAAATACAAATAAACTATCAATAGAGATGCAGTATAGTTACGAAATTAATTGTTCTATATCAAGGAATAATTCAAAACACAAACACGTATTAAAAAATTGCAAAAATATTTTTATTTTGACCTTTTTGTTCAAATGTTTTTTAATTTAAAACAAAATTGGCGCGCATTAAGAAAGAATTATTGCTTGGTATACAAAACAAAAATATCAATCTTAACTGCAAACTGCAACACAAAAAATGCTATACTAAAATTACTGTACATTTCATTGGCTGCAATTTAAAAATAAAAATTGATCTTTCAAGCAAAAAGTTGTAAATTTTAAATTTTTGAATTTGCTTAACGGCGATTAGCAGAGACACGAACCATAATTTTGCCTGAAAGCAGTTCAGCGCAAAATTTCGGATTCACTTAAAGTTGGCTGCGCTCAAATTTGCGCTAACTTGAAGTTAGCTGCGCGCAATTGCTTACTCACTTGAAGTTGGCTGCGCTCAAATTTGCGCTAACGTGAAGTTAGCTGCGCGCAGTTGTTTAGTCACTTCAAGTTGGCTGCGAACAACAGATGTGTTTTAATAAATCCGCGCGCAAATCTAGCAAGATCATTTTCGAGTGTGTTGTGCATACAATTTTTAATGTAGTTTTATTTTTAACATGTTGAATTTAAATTGTGTTATATGCGCAGAACTGTTCACGCATTCGGACGATGTTTACGTTACCCTTTGCGGTCACATGTTTCATCACACCTGCCTCATGCAATGGCTGGAGCGGTAAGCAGGCGTCATAGTGCGAAATATTTGTGTATATTGTGGTGGAAACTTACAGATCCAAGACATGTCCACAGTGCCGCAACAAATGCACAACGCGCAACATATTCCGCGTCTACTTCAATCTAGCCAATTTGGATGTGAGTCGCATCGATGTAGGCTCGCTGCAGGAGCAGCTGGACAATGCAAACTTAGCGATGAAAATGAAGGAACAGGAACACAACAAAATCGAACAGCAAATGAAGGATCTAAAGGACACGCAAAAAAAGTGCCTGTATGTTGGTTCTCATTACTAATCAGAATAAAAATGTAATAACCCATTTGTCGTCAGAAAAACAATAGCCGGCCTGGAACAGAAGCTGCAAAAGAAGGATTTCGTGATAAGCAGCTACGTTGAGCAAATAAGTATACTGAAAAATGATGCAGTGGTGGTCGACGAACTGCGCAAGGAGAACAAATCTCTGAAGCAACAAATACACACAATGGAAGGCGTTTCGGCCATACTGACAGCAGGCGCTGCGGATGCCGATCGTCTCCTCAAAAACGAGGCCAACCCACATGTGCTGGCCAACTGGGTTTCCACGCTAAAGCGTGAACTACGGCAGTGTGAGACAAAAAAGACTGAGCTGCGCAATGTGGTCAAACTGGTGCAGAATGATCTACGCAGGGAGCTGGACTCAAAGCGGTGAGTAGAATCCATAAATGTATATAAAAAGACATACAATTTATTTCCTGCCATTGCAGAAAGTTGGAGGAACAAATATCGCATCTAGAGAGTGATCTTTATCGCACTCAGGAGAAGGTAAGATCCGTATAAATGTCTAAGACTCATTTAAACATCTTCGGCATTCTCATAGCTGAAGACACTACAAAATCGACCCATTGACTTGGATGCGTCGAGCAGTTCCTTGGGCTTAAACACCAACATTGTAGCTTTAAAGCGCGATGAAAGACGCAGCACCATCTCACCTACAATTGTATGTATTCAGATATATGCCAACTAAGCTGAAACTAGCCCTTGATTTACAGAAACAGAGCATCAAGCGTATAGAGGAATCTACGTCACCCTACTTGAACATAAAATCCAGCAGCGTAGGCATGGTTCATCTGCTGCAACCGCCCGACTTGGGCATGACCAAAATATCGCCGATAAAAAGCGGCCCCGGCATAAGCATGGCGACTGGCGTTATACGCAAAACCACCAGCGATCTCAGTGAAAAGGTATTACAGGGTTTCTGAAATATAATGCATAAAACACCTACTGATTGCCAAAATCTCTTGCAGTACTCAATTTTCAAGAAGCCGCGGCTGCTGCTGGGCCCCTCCAGCTCGGCAGCCACGATGGCCTCAAATTTTGTTTACAACGGCATGGGCGGCTCCGAGAAAATAGATCCGTTTGCACAGCGCGCAGAAGAGGAAGCAGCCAAAGCAACGACCAGCCAACCACCGCCGCTGGCCAAGACTGTTAATTTTCGCCTTAAAGCGGGCACGCTGCGCAACATAAAACTAACCAAATAGTGGATGCGTAATTGTTATTAACTAAAAGTATGAAAGCCAAGCCTGCCTCTTTTAAATTAAAATTTGTTAGCGTAAATTTATAGATCAATATTGTGTAAGCTCCGATTATTGTGCTGTTGCATTAGCTTTGTATGGAAATAAGTTAGCAATGAATTATAAAAGTAGAAATACAAGTAGTTAGTATGAAGAGCCTTCTATGCGGCAATTTTCTTTTCCGCCTTGCCGGTCCACTCCTCGCGCAGCACCACCTTGCAACCGAGATCGCGTAGCGCAGCCTTAATATCCTGCGCCACCGACGGATGCTCCACCATGGCCGCATTGAGCAGATCCTCAACACCATAGGATAGCCAAGTCTCGCACTGGTTGCGCGAACGTGAAACCATATTGCGAATAGCCCAGGCTCCGTTGCGTTGCACGATTTTGTTGTTGGGAAGCATGCGCAGCGCCTCGACCATCACCTCAGCGATGCCCGTCTCAAAAAAGGCTTCACTGTGCTCCTTGACACGTAAGGTTAATGTCGTTATACAGGCAAAGACGGCCGACACAATGTTCTCATTGGCCTGATGCGTTTCAAGCACCTGTTTAACAACGGGCGCCACGCCCTGCTGCACAATGTGCGCCTTGACCACATCATGGCCGGCCAGAGCCCGCAACAGTTTTAGGGCTTCGCGATTAATGCGTTCCTGCTGCAAATTTTCGCTCATAATATCAAAGATCAGCTTCAGACCGCCTGCCTCGTCGATGATCAAGCAAAGCTCCTGGCGCACGGCCAGCGTGCCGATAGTGAGCAGCAGATCGGACAGCACATTGGCATCCTGGTAGACGGCCAACAGCTCCACGAGCGGCAGCAACATTTCGCCAGCTATTTGACGTGCATGCTCGTGCGCACAACCAAACTCCACGCGTATGTCATCGTCGAGCACGAGAAACCGCAATACTGCGGTCACCTCACGCACCAGACGTGGACTGTCCTTGACCAGCAACGGCTTCAATAGCTTCACGGCATTGGTGCTCATAATGTTCTGACGATTTGTTTCGTGCATGATGCACGCCTTCTGTAGCCACTGCAGCGTCAGGCATATTATGTCCAGCTGATCCTGGAGCGTCAGCAGCTTCAGCACAATGCACAGCGCCTCGGCATCGAATAGATCGGGCTGCTTATGGGTCAAACTGTTGACCGCCTGTAGGCATTTGCTCAGCAGCGTCGGATTGAGCGGTTCGGCGGCGTGCGTCTGCTCCAGCAGTGTGACAAGCGCATCGTGCGCCCCGTTCTTGCCCGCCAGCACGCGATGCGCTAGCGATTTTTGGCACTCTTGGTCCAGAACAGTCAGGAGGTCTAGTAGCTGTTGCGTATCCTGATCCTTTTCGCTAATGTGCGTTTTAATTTTGTCGACGGTTTCGTTGATAATCGGCTTGCCAGTATCCGAATTAATGGCCAAATCCTTTATAATGTTGGCCAGGTTAATGCCCTGAGGTAAACAACAAACACAACTTCAGACAATCTAAATAGATGACGCATACAATTACGCACCTGCGCTTCAAATTGTTTTATGGTCTCTTCCTTGGCCTCGGAGGGACTCATGGAGAAGTCCACCACATTCTCCTGGACGACATCGTCGAAGTATTCTTGAGTAATCATTTTGGCCATCGCTTTCAATTGAATTTTAACTCTAAATGCTGCAGCTGTTATTTTAATGCGTATTTCTGGTTTCTTACGTTGTTCCGCAACAACTCCCACACGCGGGCGAGCAGCAACAAGGCGAGTTTTCTTTGTTCTCAGTCTTGGCTACTAGAAGTGAAAGCTACCAATGTGCGTTTTATATACAAACGGGCAGTTATCACAAAAGCAATCTCGATTATGGCCCGCAATAAATTGCTTAATTTGTGTAAAATGCGCAACTGTAACTCAGCTGTTGTGCTGCCCGCAGGGCTGGAAAATAATCGTCTATACTTTTTTGGGCGCCAATTTAAAACCTATATATGCCGAAAAAGTTTTCGAATTTTATTTATTTGCATACTTACTTGTCAATACTCATAAAATAAATAAAAGTTTGAATAAAAGGCAAACTTTTAAGTTAAATAACTATCGATATGCGATAAGTAGATGGCGATTAGTTTTGCACGAATCTTTTGTATGAATCGATATATCGATACAGCATCAACAATCCCAGCTAGCGGCAGGGTCACGGCACGAAAATAGTTAATATTTACAATTTATTTAAAATTTAAGTAGGCCTCACATCATTGATTAGTGCAACTTATTATATTATAAATATGGGGTTTGTTCTATCGAAATTTCGGGTAAGTTCAATTTCATGTTTCTAATTGCCAAATGTCCAATAAGCCAATGACGCCAAGGGCGCCTATATACGTACAATCTACATATGCAAAAATTTACATACGTACGCATTTCTAATTATAGAAGGAAAAATCTACATCTGCTGTTCTGGAAGGTCTTCAAGTGGAGATACAAGAGCTAGAGAAATATGTGATCAATACGCAGGAGCGTAAAAGACGCTTTGTTACCAACTTTGTTGGCTTCACAATTGGCGCATATATCGTTGGCTTTGCGCTGTGGTATTTCTTCTACTTCCCGCCAACAATGCAAGAGCGCATCATGTATTTGGTGCCGCTGCTGCTCTTCCCAGTGCTGTGAGTAATCCCGATCGATGATCTCATTGCTAAACATTGGGCTGCATTTGTCAATAGCCTCTCTTTGTTGTTGTATTTCAGCATTGTATTCTTGCGTCAAATGTTTACGTGGTATTTTCAGCGCAAGCTCAACAAAAATGGCGATAAGCTAACGAAACTGAAGCAGAAGAAGAACAAGATATTAGAGCAGGTCATGGACAAGGAGACCTATAAGGTACACAGTCCATGCAATTTCGCCATAATTATAGATATATATTTAATATTCTATTATTTTCCAGGTGGCAGTGCAACTACTCGAGCGCTTTGGCGATAAGCAACAGAATCGCATCAGCACCCTGTTATCCAGCACAGCACGCAGCAACCAGAGCATCAATTCGCTGAATCGCTCCACAATAAGTTCACTTCAGCGAACACCGCAACAGGCGACCGCTGTTACCGCAGCACAGCAGCAGCGCATGCTGACGCCCTACACGGGCGTCTACCGCAACATGAATAACAATCTAAATACCAGCATTGGAGCGCCGCAACTGCAGCTGACGACAGCATCGCCGCAAGTGCGGGCCGTGCAAGAGCTGCGCAGGCGCACACCATTTCCCGTTGTCGATGAAAGCGCGCGAAGCGCATTGGATCGCATTGTGGACTTTATTGTGGGCGACAGTCCAAAGAATCGTTTTGGCATGATTTGCAAGGATTGTCATAGGCATAATGGTAAGATAAATGCAGCTGCTTCTACTTAGCTATATATAATACATATCTTACCCTTTTAGGAATGCTGCCGCTTGAGGAATACGAGTATACAACATTTCATTGCGCCTTCTGTGGAGTGCTGAATCCAGCGCGCAAGGAGCGACCAGTAGCACCAAGACTATCTTTAAGCGCAACGCATCCGGAAACTCCGCAGTCGGCATTGCTGCGCAATGACAGCTCGGACAGTGATTCATCAGACGATGAGGATGAGGAATTTGGTGACTTAACATCAAACTAATACTATATGTCTAATCTATAATATGTATATTATTAACGTAACAGATAACAAGCATTTAGCGCGCCGCGCACTGCACGAAGAATTGCCAACGACTGATACTGATGCGGATGCTGAAGCTGAAGCTGATGTAAATGCTGATGCCACAACGACTGCAACAACAGTGGAGGAGACTGAAACTATAACGGCGACTGTTGCTGAGGACAGCAAGACTGAAGCAAAAGACTAGCTTCGAGTTTTTATTCCGCTCGTAGAGTGCGCCATGAACAGGTTAAGGCTTCGCAAAGCGTTGGCTTTAAATAAAAAGCAACTTATTTATGCATATTTTGCTTAGAGTTTATATTATATTTAATTAACACATTGTTGGTAAGCAAATCTTTTTAGTATCTTTGTTCAACTTAGTCACTAAATCCACCCCACCCCTCCCCACCCCAATCAACTCACTAGTTTAAATCTACAAGAAACAATTTGAAATACCCAAGAATTTCTGAATAATTGTTGAGCATGTTTTGAAATACAAATTATAAATTGAAATAACCGCTCGAATATGCAAATTATATGCAAATTCGCTTTCTTTTTCATGGCACACCTTAACCACACGCCCCGATAAGTGCTATCCGCCAGCACAGAAGGAAATTGATAATTAAAAACTAGACGAAAAAGAAGGCGACAGCTAATGGCATAATAACTTAAAATGCGCCAATGTGACAAAAAAGGCAAACACGACAACCGCAACTAGTATCAACTAACAAGCGCGAGAACAGAACACACACATGGCTCTAGTGGATAACTGTGAAGTACTTGATGTGTCTGTGTGTGCGTGTGTGTGACTGCATTATGCGAGCGGTCAACAATTTCAATTTCGCTGGCTTTTATTTTTCCGGGCCATTGATCAAGGCTAACGAGAACAGCTTGCAGCGCGCCCGCGCCACGTAACGCATTCGCATTAGCCACCAGTCAATAGCAGCACCAACACCAGCATAGCCACCTACAAGTGGAGCAGCCGCGCCCGCGCACATTCCTGGCCAATAGCTGGCGGCGGCAGTTGCAAACACAAATTATAAGAATTAAACTAAATCTGTTACACCGTTGCCAACAATTGGCCACCGTCGCCGTCCACATTCAACTGCTGTGTATGTGCGCGTGTGTGTGTGTGTGTGTGTGTGCTGCACTCTGTGTGTCTTTGGCCCCGAGGTTCGCTGGTTGCTGCTGCCTCGCTGCCTGATTAGCTCATAATTTGTGTGACAGCGCATTTTTCCGCCCAACTAATTGAATTTTCCAATCTGATCTCTGACGTAGACCTCTGGCCAGGAAGTCGGTGCGTGCGCCATGTTCTCAGTGGCATTGGTCAGGCGCATGCGTATGCGGCACAGCTCCGACACCAACGCGCTATTAAGGCGACAATATGCAACATTATTTGCATAAGCTGGCCAAAACCTGCTACAACTAGGGCTGGCAAGAGAGATATGCGTCAGTAATCTACTAAGGAAAGCCTTAAACTCATAAAAAATGTCTATACAAATTTGAACCACATACTTTTCACTAATATTATTCATGAAATGTGTAAAACATAGTGCTTAAAATAATTTATTGAAAATATTTAAAGTTTTTACAAGCCATTAATTTTGTTATTTTTAATATTCAAACTATATAAAACTCATGAATTAGTTTTTAATAAATTAATTTTAATTAAATGCTTTTAATTTAATAAAAACTATTTATAATACTTCGTTTGCTTAAGCGCCATTGGGCTTATATTTTATGTGTATTTTTCATTACATTATTTTATGTATTCATATTTTTTAACATGTACTGTGATCTCAGTATTTGTATTGTTTATTACAACATTTCATATATGTATTTATATATTTCATCACATGTAGTTAGATTTAATGTCCAAAACAAAGTTTTAATTGCCTATCGCCCATCCCTAGCCTAGAATCGGAACCAGATAAGCTCTCATATGCAGTGCATTGAATCTAGTGCAAGTTCGCTGCACCGAAACCAGTTTCAAAGTGACTCGAACTCGCCTTCCGGGCGAGTCTGTGCGGGCAAGAGCAACCAGTTGGCGATGGCGATGGCAAAAGGTGTTGATGGCGGGGCACGACTGGGAAACCTGCGGCACAAATAAAGTGATTCACGAACAGATTCCATGTGGCAACAGGGTTGTGAGCCTGCCAAAGCACTTGGCCAAAATGGAAAACGCCAACGCGCGCAGCCATCGCAAAGTGCTTGGTAAGACAAACCAAAATATTTTGTCTTTTTTATTGTTTTTTTTTGGTCAGAATGCGAATGGGGGCTTAGTTCATTGCTATTGCTAATGACGGCATGCCTGTAACTCGATATACGTAGTATACATACATACTATACTATATATCAGAAATGTAAGTACACATGTGTATGTAGATATTTCTGTTGTGGCCGTTCGATTTATTTGTTCGCTGGCGCGCACAACAAAGACTCTAATAATAATCTGTTGGGCCAATCAAGCAAAATATGCGCGAGATCAGTCAACTACAACAACAACAACAACTAATGCAATTGCCATTGCCGCACCAAATCTCCAAGCCAGCCAATGAAAGTGAAACCGAGCCGAGACAACATCGCCGTCTGAGACATAGACTCGGGTTCTAGCCGGTCAGCGAGAGACTGTTCGGCTATAAAAGCTAACTGACGGCTGTGTTGGTACCACAGTGCAGCGCTGACCAGGAATCCAATTGGAAGTTTAAGTTCAAACACGACTTTATAGTCCAATTTGGCCACAAGGATTACATAACCACACCACACCACAAAACCAACATGTTCTTCAAGCTGGTGAGTAGTGTTCAACGTAGATTGGATGTTTACACCTAACTGGATCTGATCTGATCTCCTGCAGCTGTTCGTTTCCTGTCTGGCACTGGCTCTGGCCAAGCCACAGCACCCGCCGGCTGCACAATATCCAGCTGGCGTCAATCCTCAGGACTGCCCCGGCTTTCCCATCTGTGATAATGCACGGCTGCACAATCCGCATTCGCAGTGGCAGCAGCCGCAGCCCCAGTGGCAGCAACCCCAACCCCAGTGGCAGCCACAGCCCCAACAGCACTGGCAACAGCCTCAGCCACAGTGGCAGCAGCCGCAGCAACAGTGGCAGCCACAGCCCAGCTGGAATGCGGCGCCAGCACCGTCCGCCGGCGGTGACAAGTATCCAGCTGGCATCAATCCGCAGACCTGCCCCAACTATCCCTACTGCGATGTGAATGCCGGACACGCGGCCGCACCTGTCGCAGCGCCACCACTGCCCGGCTGGACGGAGCGTCTGTATCCCGCCGGCGTCTCGCCCCATCAGTGCCCCAATTTCCCCTACTGCCAGTAAGCAGTCCTCGCAGCGCCTCCACCACACTGTCCACTGTCTACCTGTCTACACTCATTTCACGCATTTCTCCTTTTTAAAGCTTCCTTTAATGCTTTCTCGTTCTCATCTTTTGAAATTCTGTTGTTGGCGTCAAATAAAAAACATGTTGGTCAATTAACTTGAAAAAATGTTTTAATTTTTATAAATTTTACACTAGAAACTTAATGAAATTAAATACAAAATAATTTAAAATAATTGTATACATTTTATGTTTAATAATTTGCTCACAAAGAAACTCAATTGCTTAATATGATAATAACAATATTTACTCCGTTACATTGGCTTCGGCTTCACTGGCTAAAAAGCTGAATTCCAACTTGATTAATGGCTTGATTCTGACACGTGTTGCAAAGAGTGGGTCTTTAGTTTAGATTACCAAGCCAAGTTAAGTAAATACTCGTTTGAAAAGTTGACCCAAAGTGGTCATGTGGCGATAATATGCCAAGCCCAGTTTAACAGACAGACTTTATATCAAATTTAAGAACTCCTAAAGAATTGTCTTTATTTACAAAAAAAATAAGAAAAATAAGAAAAAATAAAATCTATTAAATGCGACCGAAAATCATGACATGTATCCATATCCAGTTTGAACCTTAATATTCAAATTTAAGAACTTTTAAAGAATTGTCTTTATTCTCTATAAAAACAAAACATAAATTCTATTAAATACATATGTAAAAATCCGACCAAAAGAATGTCTTAATGTTAAAGCTCTAAAAATTCATTTAAAAGTAAATCTGCAGTTTGAAAGCCATTAACAAAATTTTAACTAAATGCTGTTGTAAAAAGTTGACCAAAACCTTGTCATGCGGCTAGAATGTGCCACGCCCAACGAAGTTCCAGTTCCGCGCTGTGGACAAGGAGTGGATTTACAGGTGATCACCGGGCTGCTGCTGCTGTTGCTGTTGCTGCTGTTGCTGGTTGACCCCGAGTCGCTTTTGTGAAAGTCGTTCTTGCAAAACGGCGGCCACATCAAGCGGCCAACAGTGGCCAAGGTCAAGTGCAACTGCAAATTAAAAGCACTCATACAGGTATATATAATTATATAAGTGTACTATAATCATTGTCGAAAAGTTACAATCAAAAATCTCACTTTTATTTACAAACATTTTAAACTTAAACATTGTACAGTATTTACAGAGCTAACGGACTTTAGCTGCTGGCGGGCGGCGAGTCTACCAGCCGTGCGAGAGGGAGGACCAGCCCTTGTGAAAGTCGTGATGGTAGTCATGATGATCCTCATGGACATGCACGGGCACAATCTCCTCGTGGTGGACATGGTGAACGGGCACCTCCTTGATAACGGGCACGTGCACCTCCTTGTAGACGGGCACGTGCTTCACCACCGGCACCGCGATCTTCTGGACGTGATGATGATGCACCGTGTGCACCTTGTACGGCACATGGATGGTGTGGTGTTCACTGGGCAAGGGAGAACAAGAAGAAGAAGAAAATGGAAAGCAAATGAAAGTGAGAAATGTTAATGAATGATACAAGCACATACACAAAATAATTGGCATTCAATGTTATTAGCTAATCAGTTAATAGCTGGCAGTCAGTTGGACTTGTTTAAACTGTCCCCCCCGCCATACCCCATACCCCAGTCCGTGTTGTCTGGCGGCTTGACAGTTGCTTGAACTCCGGCGCAGTTTGTCGCGGTTTGCCACTTGGCACAGGAGAACCGCGTCCAATGCTCGGAATTCATAATTAAGCGGCGCAATTATGTGCGCATTATAATGCAACAACAAATGCCAAGCGTCGCCTCTGAAATTCCTCAGCGTTGTCGTTTTGTCGCAGGTTCACTGCCTGCCAATTGAACTGCATCAATAAAAGCGACAACAGCAGCGACAACAACAACAATCTCCTCAACGGGTTAACCCATTCAACATTTACTAGGGCTGAACTCTTTACTAGCTCGATTCATATTGATTGCTTCATTTCGAGCGTAATTGAATCCATAATTCATGCCGTTTAAATGCCGGCGTTTAAAAAGCCATACAAAAACCAATCATAAACATAAAACTTAGTTGCACAACACGGGAAACGTTTTATATACATATACATATATATATATATATATGTCGGGCTTGGGATTATATAGTATAATAGGCTGTCTATCAAACGGTTTATGGTTCACTTACTGTTTGCCAAAGAAGCCGGGACTGGGCGCGCAGTAAACCACAGCGAAGAGTGCGATAAAAATCTGTAAGTAAAAACAAAAAAACTATTAAATTCTACAAATTAAATATTTATATTATATAATATACATTTTACAAAATATTTTCTCTGATATTTTAAGCATAAATTCTACATTCTCTGAATTCAAAATTAGTTTTGTATATCGAGTTGACAATATTAGATTTTTGATTAATTTAGAAAATATTTTTAAAATAATGCACAAATCCAGTATATAATTTTTTATAATTCTGTATAAGATTTTAAATGATCGGATAATGTAAGTTATTTAATTTTGAAAATCATTTTTCGCTTAGTAATTTGTGCATATTACAAAACTTTTCTTTTTGCTTTATACTTTCAATTTTAAGTGGTTAACAATTTTCGGCAATATCAATTAGGGCCACATCAATATCTAAATCAGAGCACATAGCCAAATCCAAGGTTGCCCAATTTACAATACTTTTACTGAACTGTTTTTGAGCCCGATTCCAACTATTTTCTTTGCTCTTTGATTTAATCAAATTTGCGTTTAATTGTGCAAATATTTTTGGTGTGTAAAACTTCAGCTTTGAAATCCAAAATGTGATTTTAGTGCTTCAGACTTGTTGACACAAGTTTTGCATTTAAGCCAGAGCACTTTAGGCTGTCAACTGTTGTATAAGATTAATTGTTATAAATTGCTATAAAAGACTTGTCACTTTAACAGGCGCACAATTAATCAAAAATATATTTCAATAATTTTTTTTGTTTTGCACACAACACGCGAGTCCTTCGAATATACGAATTCCTTTACTGCTGCCACTTACGAAAACTTTCAGAGCGGTCATATTTTGGTTTTATTTGCTGTTGTTGTTTATTTTGTGAACGCGATCTCGAACCAATGTCTGCCAATGACTGATAACCAATGGCCAACGGCTCATCCGTTTTATACACAATTGCAGGCGCCAAGCGCTAACAGCCAAGTCAACAGCAGCAGCAGCGGCGGCAGCGGCGACCAATGTAAAAAAAAATTACAGACGTGACGCATGCGCACAACAACAACAACTACAACAGCGCACTGTTAAATGTTTCACGAGTTGGTTAACCAAGAGGTCTGTCCCCATCTAGTGGGGAGTTGCTGTTGTACTGCTGTTTGCTGCAAGCACGCATCAGTTGCTGCTGCAAAATGAAGTCACATTAAAAAGTGGCCGTTGCCGTTGTTGTTGTTGTTGCTGCTGACACAGACAATCGAACTTTGACTGGGCAAGTTTTAGTGCAGATATTGTTGTCTTTGTTCACTTTGTGTAATACAATTGAAATGATTATACTAATGCCATTATATTAATGTCATAATCGCATATTGTCTTGCAGCGCGTCCTCTGTCAACAGCCAAGGAAATTATTCCATATGAATGATCAACTAGCACAAAAAACCATATTGCGATTGAATGTATCGCTTAAGCGGCCTTCTGCAATAAAAAGTGAACGTCAAAAAAGTTACAAAAAAAAAAAAAAGAAATAAAAAAATTGTCATATTTATCCCTAGCATATCAAGCCGAAGACATCTTTGCAGACGACCTTGACTGTTATGTGGTCAGTTATAATTGTTGTTGTTGCAGGTCGTGTCAATTAAACCAACTGTAAATGGGTCACAATTGTCGCCGCCTACCATATCACAGATCACGTACGATTCGTGTGCTTAACATAAACAACACTAAAAACTTGCAATAAAACGCATTTTTTGAACTTTTTTTTTGGCAATTACTTAACAGCTGCGAAACCCTAACGCCTTACCAACTACAACAACAACAACAATTGCTAATCATGAAATGCACTACACGCATTCGATTTTACAAGCATTTAATGATCGATTTGTGGGTCGGCCAATTGACATAACAACAGTTGCGCTGTTATTGTAACAGCCGCTGTAACAGGCTGCTGTTAACTGAACTGTTAAACGCTGATTGGCTGGCTCCCATGCCTATGCCTATGTATATGTAGGCCAGTCGGAGTCTATTTGTGATCATAGACTGCAGCAGGGCAAAAAATGCGCCCCCCACCATCCGCCCAGTTGCATGTAGATATTTGCCGCTGCCGGGGCACAAAATTGCCCGTTTGACTCAACAAATTGCATAATGGAATTTGATGTGATAAATATTTCAGTGGAGCCGCATGCGTGCCACACCGGGAGCCGCCGCCAGCTAAACAATAATATGTGTTCGCCTGTGGGCTGCGGCCACTCTGTGCGGATTATAACTTTCATTTTCAGTGCGCGAATCCCAAATTGCGAATGCAAATACTTCCTGCTAGGCGAGTTTTCAATTTTCCACGAAATGTGGGGCAACAGCTGTTAGCAAACAACTCGCTGTCATGCTAACATCGACAAATGTTACTGTTATTGCTACTCGGAGTGACAGACCCAAAATTGATCAAGTGTGCTGCATTGGCTTCAATAAAGATAACTTTATGATAGATCTATGACAGAGTGGCCAATCCATATTCAGTTAATCTAATTGAACACAAATCGTTTATGATAAGAAGCCAGGCGGTTTGTCTAATAACCGTTTATAAATATAAATAACCAGTTTATCCATAAAACTGTAACCAATTCTGGGGCATTAAGAATCCGTTTCGGTAATTAAGTAACCATTGTAAGGCAATAAATTGAATAATTTGTATATCACCTAGATCTATAATGGTACTTACAGTGTGCTGCATTCATGTGTGTGTGTGTTTGTGTGAATGAATGGATACTTGAATAATTTATACTACATATAGGCTAGGTTTGATTAAGTGAAGTTAGGTTAGCTTAGGTTACACTAAATTACTTCGGCTTAAGTTACAAAAGGTGTGTGCTTGACTCATTTTGTGTGGCAAAAATGTGCAAAAGTTAGGTTATGTTCGGATAAGTAAGGTTATGTCGGAATGAATGTGTAAAGGAAACATTCTCAACTTTTTAAAAGTCATTCGTCAGACTAAAATGAAAAGAAATAATTGGAGAAGAGGGGCAAGTAGAGCAAGTAGAGTTTGCTATTTCCTATGTAACAGACAAGTAAGTTTCTTAATTTTATTTTTTTCTCATATCGCATGTCTTATGCCTTGAATATATAATTCTTCTCTTCAAATATAGATAAACAGGCTCTTGGCTGATCCAAGGCCAAATCCCACTCTTAATATTCTTTTAAAGAAGCCACCCTTTAGTTCTCAGAATTATAGATCTTCGATATATGTTGGTCACTTTGAAGACACCGCTCCACAAAAAAAAATATATAAAACGTACAACTTTATGTAATTAAACTGCACGCAGATGGTTTTCATCGCGCGTCGTTTCCTGCCCGCCCACAACTGTCAATCGCCGCTGACAAATTTATGCGTTTGCCCAATCGATGGATGATGGGTGAGCTGCGTTTTCCATTTCAATTCATTTTCAATTTTGTTTTTTTTTTCTTTAGCTTCGCTTCGGTATTGCATGCTCCTTGGGCCCGATACGAGCTTACGATATCAGCGTCCAATATCTGTTTTAGACACGCGCTGCGTATTGAAATTTTTCACGGTGCAAAACGTGATGCCAAATCCAATCTAAGTTATGTTCACTGTGGTTGTTGTTGTTGCTTTTCCGCACTTGTCAGTCGCGACGCGTGCGCCATTCGCTGAGCACCCGCTGAATTTTGAGCGATTTCTGATGCGATTTCTGATAGGCGACCACGGCGGACAGTTTGGCCGCACTGACACGCAAATATCGGAGCCAAAATGTGGAGCATTGTGCAATCTTCCCATGCCAATATCAATACATATATATTATGTTTGTTTTTTGTTTGCTGTTTCTATTTGCTAATCGCACAGCAATTTGGGGCAGGGGCAACCTTCAAAGGCTGCACCCAAAGCAGCATAGGGCTGGGAATTCTAAGGAATTCCTGTTTTGGTTTTGTTTCTGTTTTTGCCATGCAAATTAGCTGGCGTTTTGGCTTTTCAGCGAATCTCTGCAGCAGCAATAAGCGATTCCTGACGCTGGATACGCTCGCTTAACGTTGCCAGCAGCGATGCTGACGTCGACGGCGACGGCGACTGCGACTGCGACGTCGAAGTCGTTGCCGAGGCGCTGATGAAGAACAGCCCCGGCCTGAATTAGACGACGTCAGCGAGCATGACAAGGTCGGCACTTAAAGGTGTCGCCAATTATAAAACCCCCCAAAAAAAATATACACACACACACACACACACACACTTGCACTCGCACACACACGCACAATATCTGTAAGCTGCAGTGAAAACTTGCACCAATTAACGCTTGAGGTGCTCGTCGAAAATAACTTTGATGGGGTTTTCATGGCTTGAATCTTGTGGTGCATTGGCCAGCGAGCGGCTATTCAATTTGAATTGCGCTCTTTTAGTGGCGCTAACAAAGCGTAAACTTGGTTCTAGAAATTATTATTATGCCACTCTCCGGTCTTGGGTTCTGGTTTCTTTCCGATTCTGTAGTTGGTTCTAATTCAACTGCTCTACTAATTCTACAGCTGCTGCGTCTGCTTTTATTGCAGCCCAAACACTTGCCTCTAATTGCGCATACAAATACACTCACCAGTTGGGGCATCGCAGCTGTGTGAAGTGTTTTGACTACCAACGAAAATTCTTCAACAAAAAATGTATGTAAATCAAATAATTCTTAAGTGAGAAAACTTCAAAGAAATTTATAAATGTGCAATTTTATAGATTTCAAAATAATAGCTAATCTTTCTATCTAATTAATGCGGCAAAAACAATATCTGCACCCATCATAAATTAATAATTCTGAAAACTTATAGATTTAAGGTTAAAAACCCCAAATAATTGTGTGTTTTTTTTTTAAGAACATCATTAGAGTTGTTTTAAGGCTAAAAATGTGGTACAAAAAATGATTGAAAAATATTATTTAGTTTTTTTAAAATTATTTTTTCAGACTAGTTAAAAAACTTGTCTTATATAATTTAGAATCCAAACGAAGTTGCTATTTTTTGCAAATTTTCATTATTTACAAATTTGATATAGGGCATACAACTTGCGGCTTGCAACTGCGAGCCAAGTTACTTGCTATAATTTCATTTTTAAAAAACCATTTTACGTGAATCATTTTCAGCTATTAGAGGAAATGGCGGCAGGCAAAAGACAACGACAACGACAACGACAACGACAACAACGACGACGGCGACGAAGTTGCCTCCAAGGCAAGCGGCAGGCCGCCCGACACCCCAACCAGCTGCCCCAACTTGTTGCCATAGCCCGTCTCAAGTGGGCGCAGCGTGGCAATGCTAATGAACATAATGATGAACTCTAGCGCCAAACTTCGGTGCCTCAGGCTACAAAAAAAAAAAAGAGCCCCCTCAGCGCCTAACTGAGTTCAAATCTAAAAGGCGTAAACGCCAACAACTACAACTATAACAACAACAACAACAGCAACAAAAGAGTGCGATGCCTTTATTTGATGTTGCTGCTGCTGCTGCTGCTGTCGCCGCTGCTGCCTCTGCTGGCAGCGCTGCTTTCTGCTCATCCGATGAGTTTCGAATACAACTAAATCAGAATTTTTATTCAGTTTCAATTGTTTAGCGAGTGCGGATCGCCGTTTCGAGTTCGAGTCGCAGCGCAACACAAAAAAAAAAGAAAAACAACAACAAAACACGAAACGAAAGCGACGAGCAAAAAAAAATAATAAAAGAAAATAAATAAAAGAAGAATTCAAATAAATGCAAAAAAGAGAATTGAAAAAAAAAATTACTTCAAAGCAAAGCAAGTAAATTGAAAATGTGGTGCATTTAGAAATTTGTGGGTGTGTGTGTGTGTGTTAGTTGTGTGTGTTTGCTTTCTTGTCATTAGCCGCATTCGCCAAAAAAAAAATAAAAAATGTCAAAGCGCAACGGAAGCTTGATAATCAAATGTACCGTTAGCTCTGCTACAATTCTCAGCTTAACTCGGCCGGAAAGGCGTTAAGAATTTGCCCCACAGAAATCACAGACGAAACTCAACACTTGAGTGAAATTTGCGTAAAATAGCATTTCTAGCTACCTACAGAATATTATGAATATTATTCTGAGTAACTGTTTTCAATTAATCATTCATATTTTGGGTTTATCTCTTTCTCAAGCTGTCATAATAAATTAATTGCCAGCTTTTGTTCTCTCCCTCTCTCTCTCTCTCTCTCTCTCTATCTATCGCAGCAATAATTAAATATTTTTAGCCAATGTGCGGTTTTTAGCTGTTTTGTTTTAAACCATTTTTTTTGGGTGGATGTTTTGTTTTTGGATTTAACATTTGGCCAAGTGCGACGGCAATGATGGCAATTGTATTTACGCATTGCTGAGCACTTTGTCATTCAAAAAAGTTAATTACCAAGTGGCCAAAAACTTTGGCCAAAAGGTCATAGGCTCCGATAGAACTTATGGCGTCATCAAGGAAGCGACGAAAAGAGTTCTTAACATTTTTCTTGGCCAGGTTAACGACACGCTTGCTCTCACACATCTACATACAAACACAATCTCACAATTATTTTGATCTTTCTTAAATACAAACAGAATTTAGTCGGGGCGAACCCATAAATAAACGATCCCACATCTCATCTTTAACGATCTGCATATTTTGGCAACATAATTAACGGTGAAAAGAATGTGAAAAGTAGCGAAACGTGACGCGAAAGCAGCAAAATTATAATCAAAGAAATGAAGCCCATTGGCACGCGAACGTAACAAAAGAAAGGAAAGAGAAAAGAAAGAGCTTCAAGAAAGAGAAGCAGCCGCAAAAACAGAAACAGAAGGTTTCTACGCGGCCTGCGCTTAACGCTGTCTTTCAGTTCCCAAACTCCCGTCGATCCAAACAGACCATAGTCCATAGCTCTCCAATAATGCCAAAGGAAGTGACCAAGTGACAACAACAAAAACACAAGTTGAAAAAAGGCAAATTATTTTTACCGCTTGCAAGTGAAAATTCTCAATAGAAAATAAACAACCGGCAAATGCGCCAGATGCTAAAAACCACATTCAGGCAGCGCACTTGGCTGCTCTGGATGCTGCTGCAGTTGCTCGCGGATCGCACAGCAGCGCTCACCGTGGATAATCAGCTGGTCTCGGCGCGAAATGGTAAGCGGCAGTGAAAGGGGGAAGGGAGGGGAAACTTCAAACTGAACAAATTTGTGGCCACATAATTGCGAATTGTTATTATCGTAACAAACGTTATATAATTATGAATTTATGCATTTAACAGTTATAATGATTACTCACTTATATTCTCGCCGAGTACATTTTAGTTTTAGATGAAAACAAGTTCTTTTCTTTTGTGTTCTTTGATTTACAGTAATTGTTACTTTATTTTCACCACTTCATCTATTCAGTTGTATTGGCGACCAATTAGAGAAGGTCTTGTTAGAAACTAGAGATGATTCACTAATTATCGATATAAATGAAGTTGAAGTTGAGCTATAAACAAATTTTCAAATTATAATACAGCTATAACATTTAGTATAATTCTTCACTACTAAATATACTACTTTATTTTACTTTTACATACTAACTGCCACTACTTCAATTCTACTGTACTACTACTACTACCATACATACATCTACAACACTCCAGTTATACTACTAATATAAATAGTACTATGTAATAGTATTCTACTACTATTCTCCACAACATCCAATCCTTTAGATATAAAAATGATTAAATATGACATTATTATAGACTCCCCTTTAATTTGCATAACACATATTTAATAATCTATAGTCGAAACAATCACAGAACACAATGCTGAGTGCCCAACAGCAACTTGTATTTTATTTATAATATTTTATTTGTTGCTTTTTGTGTGTATTTGACCTTTTTGAATAATTCATGGGGCCTGGTTGTGGCAAGTATTTGCCGGAGTGTTGACTGGAGTTGTATGGGCCACACATGGGTTAATGGCAGTCAACTGCGTCCGCGCGGCACGCAAGCCAAATAAATTTCTAATTTGAATAAAGAACAAAGCGCAACGCGGAGACAATTGTGGCGGCAATAAAACTAACCTACCGTACAGTGTGGCATGGCGTGGATCAGCCCACTCCGTAATGGCCTTGAAAGTGCAAGTGCTGTCCATGATGACATCATCATCGATGTACAACGAAAACTAAATAATTGTATTGCTTAAGAGTGCTGGGAACTTTTGGCCAATTGCAGTTGGCCAATTTGCAAGCTGTTTGATTTGGTTTAAATCGTTTATTTTGCTTCGTTTCAGACTGCTTTGAGCGCATCGCGTTGGAGGCAATGCTGCCATTTGAGAAGACCTTCCGCACCGAAGACACCAACTCGCTGAAGATGTGCAAGGAGAAGTGCCTCCAGGCGGGCGAGAAGTGTCAGGCCATCTCGTTCGGGTGAGTGGCGGGAAGGGGAAGGCGATTGCAATTGCGATTACCCAACGTGTTTTGTTTCTGTTTCTGTTTCTGTTTTTTGCAGTGTTCATCGACGCGGAAACGGCACATGTCAGTTGTCATCGGAGCAGTACGGCAATGGTGGGGGCAACGGGCGGCCGGGTGGTGTCATTTTCGATCCCGACTTTGATTTGTATACGCGCAAAACGAACTGCTTCGATTTGAGCGACAATTCGATTGGGCAGCTCGACGCCGGACCGAGTCCGATCAGTACGGGCGTGACGCCCGTGAATCTGCCCAATCGACCGCTGGATGTGGGCAACACACCGGTGCTGGTTGTGGATCCCACGCCGCACACAAATCAACCAGATTCGGGCCCCTCGCTGCCGCCACCGGGCGTCGGGGATCGCTTGTATTTCTCGCACGAGATATATCCGCTCTACAAATATCCGACGCTCTACGAGCACAATTATCCGGCGCCCAACGAGCAGGTCTACATACCGGGCGGCTATGCCGCCAACGTGCCCGAGGTGGATGAGCGCTACAGGCCCTCCTATGGTCCCGTCGATGATGACATCGTCCGGCCCACACCGCACGGCCCGCCACGCCCCATCTTTGGCCTGGGCTATGGCAATGGCTACAGCTACGGCACCCCGGAACGCTATGCGCCCACAACTCTGCGACCCGCTTCCGGCGAGCGGCCCAGCTACGCGCCCAGACCGGAATACGGCAGCGAACAGCCGGACTATCCGCGTCCCTCGCCTGCGCGACCCTTCGACAGCTCCACACAGCCCGCCTACGGAGCACGGCCGACGTCCAGCTACGATCGCGAGCCCCGACCGGACTACACCAATCGGCCTGATCCGCCGACGCACACAACTCACGACGGTGGCTATGGACCCGGACCTGGACCCGGAGCCGGTCCCGGTTCGTCGGCGCGCCCGCCTGTCTATGATAGACCGCCATCGCCGCTGCCGCCCAGGGATGAGTATGTGCGTCGCAATGGCAGCTCGGTGCGACCGGATGGATATTATGATGATGACAAGACCATAGCCACCTACTTCAATCCCGGGGATTATATGCACGGCAACAAAAGTAAGGCGATCAGCTCGGATCAAGAGACTGAATATTAATGAATCTATATTCCAGAACCACCGATGTCCGACCGTGATCGTTATCCCATGGATGAGATGAACGGTAAGTGGACAGATTTGCAATAGAAAACTTCCTAACACATTCCCAACTAATTTGGATTCGCGCCCAGCTAACAGAGAGTGGAAAAGGGGGCTTGGGGAGTGGTTGCTTTTGATTTACAATTTTTAACAACTAAAATTAGCTAGAATTAACATGGCGCACAATTAAAACTCAAGCGGAGGCGGAGGCGGCGGCGGAGGAGGAGGAATTTGACCCACATTTGGTTGGGCTTTTATTTGAGTAAACAAAACTAAAAACCCATTAGACTAGCATAAAGCGCAATCTCTCGTCAAGCGATTGCATGTTATATATGCTATATATACATATATTCTACAAATAATCGGAAAGCGGACAACAAAACAAATGACCGAAATTCGCATGTTGAATGCGAAAATGTCGAGCAGCGCTTATGAAAAATGGCAACAAATGTCAACAAAGTGGGTTATTGATGAGGTTGGGCATTAATACAAAAAAAAAAAAATTTAGTTGATACAATATTTTATTTAAGCTTGAGTGATTAACGTTAGATTCTTTACATAACAAAGTTGAGAAGTTAACTTTCAGCTTTATTTCATTTTTTTTTGTAACCCAACTTCTTGTACCTATTATGATGTCAGATCTAGTTACGATATTTAAATTTTGGTTGGGTTGTCAAGTGCACAAGATTTATGACAATTCTAAATTGGCGCTGCCAACTCATCAAAGAGTCATTTATATTTTGATTTTCGACTCGCGACTTCCTTTCCGCTCTTCTCGAGTGTGACGAGCACGGCGAGTACGTGAACTTTTTCGGGCCATAATATCACCGGGGGTGACATAAGCCAAGTTCAAATGCTAGCGTAATTAAATCGTTGGTTAGTTGACTTTATTAGGCGTGGGACAGATCTCTTAGCCACAGCCGGAGATAAGCATGCGAATAATACGATTACGTGTGTGCGTTATTTTTTCTTCTTCTTTTTTTCGTTGGTTTAAGAAACGGAAGTGTAGCACGCAAATTTTTACGTATATATGTTGTTGTCTATTGGCCACTTTGGTGGAATTGTGCAACTGAGCAACTGCACTTGAACAAGCGCCCCGAAAGGCTGCATTGTATGCAAATCCAGCAAGACGAATCCGAGTGCACAAAAAGCCAACCATTCAAATGACAGCAGTGACATTGATTCAGAAACGGAAATGCGCTCAGCTTGTCTGGCTTTTTGTGCCCCGCCGAAGAATGGCGGCGGCGGCTCTCGGCTGCAGCTCGGATATGATCGATGTAATTGCCAAGACTTGGGCAACGAACTTGATATTAACTATGAATAATGCATGTTAAGAAGCACGTTATGAGCTGTTCAGTTCCAACTAGGCAAGAAGTTAACAAAAGACTTAGGCAACAAACTCGACTCTATAATAAGAATTTAGACAGATAAATGGGAATCCTGCAACCTGTTTGCTGCCTCAACAACTAATAAAAAAAAGAAGATATATATCTATATATAATGCATAGAAAGCATATATGTATACTTTTTTAACCAGCTGCACTTGGGAATATAAAAGACTTAAGCAACGAACTCGAATTATGACTTGCCATATTTCTTTTTTTAAAGAACATATATTATTATTGCTCAAATAATAATCTTCTCTGTCTTAGACGGATTCAATAAAGCATAAATAGTCACTTAATAAGCAAACGCAACCAGCAAAACGAAAGACTTAGGCAATGAACTTTGCCTCAAGTGTAAAGATTTGAAGATAAGATCAATTCTACAAATTAGCTATTCCTCATTGTTTTCTTTATTAACTACAATTATATATATTGAAATATTTATTTATATTAATTCTGTCTGTCACAAAAAAACTGTCTTAGAATCTAATTCAATTTGGTTAAATTTCAAATTTAACAAATTCTTTGCATTAACATTTAGTTATCGAATTCACGGCCCATCCTTGAGTGACGTCAGTGAACGCTTCGCTGCGTTCGCTTGCAGCGCTAATAGCCGAAAGGTCCAAAGGTACAAGCTGGCCAAGTGCCTCCGTATTTTCCACTGAATCAAAGATAAGCAATCTGCTGCCCAAAAATACTCATTAAAAACATTGTTTCAAGGCTCCAAAGACGACGCCCCGTTGGCATCATAACAATAATCACGATCACGATGCGTCCAACCGCGAGAACGCGCCGCTGATGAAAAGCTCTCGCCCTTGCGGCCAAAAAGCTTTTCATTTCAACGCTGGCTGAGTTGTTGTTTTTTTTGTTTTTGTTTCTAATACTGTGTATAAAACCGCAACTTTGACCACAGCAGCTGCTCAGTCGCCATTAGAAACGCCAACGCTGCGCGTCGCAGTCGCAGCCGCCGGAAATAGTCGCATTTTCACGCATATCCTGTTGCGTTCGTGTGTGTGTGTGTGTGTGTTTGATTGTGGGGAATTTACGCAATTGACATTCAAATTTAAATTCTATAAAAAAAATAATATAAGCTTACGTAATCAGTGAGCATCACAAAAAAAAGAAATACAAAATAGAATTAAAAGCCAAACTCGATTATATAAAACATTTACGAATTTAGTGAATTTAGTGGTTCGTTGAGCGCGTTTCAATGCGGTTGCAAATAGTTTACGAGCTGCTGTTCTCGCTGCTGCTGTGTGGCAATTGCGGCAGCAGCGCCAAATTTGTGAGTCCTACGCGCCACAGCAGCAGCAGCAGCGGCAGCGGCAGCAGCGACATAAGCAGCACAATTATTATTGTGGAGGATGCCAAAGGTGAGAGGGGGTTGGGGGTGGGGCGGTTAGCTAACTCGGTCAATGCACTGATGCCAAAAAGACGCGTATTTAAAGTAATTTGCATAATTTTCAAAGCAAACCAGAAGCCAACTTGGCCAATTTTCCAGAGAAGATAATCTCAGGCGCAAGTGGGCTGGGGAGGGGTGGTGTGGAGCGTCGCTAAAACATGACTCGAACATAATTTACAGCAGCAGCGGCGGATGTGACGGCAGCAGAAAAAAAAAGAAACACTTGTAGCAACATGAAGCAGCCGATCTTGAGTTCTGTCCGCGCGTTTCAAACGCTTCACTGACTTTCAGATTATGGCCAGGTTTTTGTTTTAGTATTGTGTGTTTCTTTTTTGTTGTTTTCTTGTGAAGATTGCCTCACTCGAGCGCTTGTTTAGTGCAACTGCTGCAGCATCTACCCACATCTTCTTGTTGCAGCCTGTTTCCGGCGAGTGCTGGCCGGGAAGCGGATAGCGCCGCATTGGGTGCGCCGCTCCATATCCTGCGAGCGGGTCGAGGACTGCATGCGGGAGTGCGGCCATGAGAAGCGCTTCATGTGCGAGGGCTTCAACTATCGCCTGGACCCATCCGGACACGGCCAGGGCGATTGCGAACTGATCGAGATACCGCTCTCCCAGATGGATCTCTATTCGAGCGCCAATCGACGCGACTCGAATCTGTTGCGGCATCCGGACTACGACTACTACGAGCGGGATCGCAACGCGCCGAGCAGCTGTCGACGCAACGCCTGCCAGGACTGCTCCAAGGGACCCATCAGCAGCAATCCCATTTACTTTAAGCCCAGCGCCGGCGGCGGCGGCGGGAGCGGCAGCTATCCGCCTGCGCCCAGCAGCAGCGGCTATGGCGGCGATCGTGATCGCGATCGTGATCGTGATCGTGATCATTATCGTCCGCCACCGCCACCGCATAGCAGCACCGCTGTGGATCATTATCGCGGTCCGTCCGGCCCGCCCAGCAGTTCCTACGAGCATAGACCCTTCTCCACGGATTACCACAGCTCGCATTCCTCATCGAGCTCATCCTCCTCGTACGAGTTCTCCTCGCACGGCTCGGGCTCGGGTTACTTCGGCCACACGCCGCCCAGCAGCTTTGGCGATCACTCGCGACCCGATTACATTGATCGTCACGATTACGCGCGTCCCGAGCCACCCTCACGCTATCGGCCCGATCGCTGGGAGACGCTGCCGAGCAGCTCCGGCTACGACGGATCTTCGTACAGGCCGCCGCGGCCCGAAACCGATCGCATCGACAAGTACCGGCCGTCCTATCGTCCCGGCCAGGACTACTCGCCGTACCGGGAGCCGAGTCGGCCGGCGACAGGTCCTGCCCACAACTATTTGGATCGCGACGGTCCCGGCTCCGGCTACAAGAAGCCCAACAAGTTTGTGCCGTATTTGATTGGCGCCGAGGAGAGCTGGGGCAGCTATGGCGGCAGCTACGGCGGCAGCAACAGCAAGCACAGCTCCCACTGGGGCTTGGGCGAATCGCAGCGCCGCAAGGATCAGCATGACTTCAACTACTTTGAGCTGGGCTCCGGCGGGCACCGGGAGCCGCCACGCGAATCGAATGCGGTGCTGCGGTATCCGGGCTCCAGTTACGATCACGACTATCCGCGTCTGCGCAACGACTACAGGCAACAGTGGACGCGACGACCCGGCCCAGATGGTAAGTGAAAGGTCAAGTCTCGAAAGTTTGTTCCGAGATTAAGCATGTTTTTTTTCGTTTTCTATCCCAACTAGAATGCTCTGCGAAGACCAGCGAGGGTTTCCGGCTGCACAAGACCGCCGTGAAGCACGCGTTCAACGTGCCCACTCTGACGGAATGCGAGCGCTTGTGCTCGGATCAGCGAGCCAGCTTCATCTGCCAGACATTCAGCTACCGGTACAACCAGGTGGGTCGCGACAACTGCATGCTCTGCGACAGGCCGGTGAACATGCTCGACTACTATGTGGACATCGAGCCGGATCGCGACTACGACATCTACTCGATGGCCGATGACATGGACGTGTGCCGGCAGCCGGCGACGCCGCCACGGCGCAGCGATGGTCCGTCAACGGCGCTCGCCGATCCGCGCAATGCACGTGAGTCTGAGATTGAAGCTATCGAAGCTATCGAAACTGAAAATCGTATTTGCAGAGTGCTTCTTTCGAGCGATTGATGCGACGCGCTTCTTCAAGTCGATTGTGCGGGACTCGTTGACCGTGCGCACCGTCGGCGAGTGCGAGATGGAGTGCATCCGCTCAACCAAGTTCACCTGTCGCGCGTTCGCCTTCCGGTATGGCCAGCAGCGGCACGCGGGCGTCATCGACAACTGCCAGCTGAGCGACTGGCCGGTGCGGGACATGGACAAGGAGCGACATCTGATACTGGACGCCGCCTTCGATATCTTCGAGCGCGCCAGCTACGGACACGGCTGCGAAATACAGCCCATTGTGGACGAGAAGCACAAGAAGCGTGCGTATTTCGATTCCCCATTTCCATTCTTCCATCTATCAATCTCCTCTCTTTTAAGTGTGCTATCTGGGCTACGGCTCGCCGGCCCGGCTGCTGCCACCCGCCATCAAGAAGGTCATCTCCGTGCCCTCGGAAATGGAGTGCAAAAAGGAGTGCATCCGGTTCCGGGAAACGACGCCCTTCAAGTGCTACGCCTTCAGCTATGGGTGAGCTCTTTCAGCCACATCTCTGGGCCACTTAGTAACCTGGTGTTGTTTCAGTTCCCGCGCCAGCTCCTTCAACTGCGAAATGTCCGATCTCGATCAGACCGAACTCAAGCCGGATGTGCACTATACGCACACGAAGGAGCGCGATTTCTGGCTGTTCGCCTGGAATCCGTTCGATTGGACCTGCCGCGACAAGGTCAACACCATTGGCGGCTCCCGGGTGAACAACGATCGACGCATGGACATATTCCGGGAACCTGGTAAACTGACAATCCTAACCTGTTGCACGTCCATCATTGTGTAAATAACCAAACGGTTGACCAATCCAATTGTCTATAACCCACAACGTAGCATTAGTATTATTTATAACAGTATATATACATATATATATACGATATATGTAACTAGTTTGTAATCGGCGCAGAGTGTACATATATATAACGACTACTAGCATGTACAGTAGTGCCCCCGCAATAACCAACAGCAAATCCAAGACGAATCCGTGTACCTCCCCCCTCAAAGTACTAACCAAATCACCCAAAAAGCGGGCAACCAAAGCTTTACTAACGTTTTATTCGCTTCGATAATGCGACGAAGGCGATGTCGCCTGGCGCCACTATACGGTCTCCGGCAAGCCCTGCCGACGCAGCAGTCCCTGCGAGAAGAACCTCATCACTGGCTTCTATTCCTGCGAAACGGACGGCGCCGAAATTGGCGCCTGGGATTACTGCTGCAAAACGGATCATCCCTGTGGCTACAGTCGCGGCTTCGACTATCCCTGGTGAGAATCAATCATAATTTTTATACTCGTTCACAATCTCAACTGCCTGTCTGTCCGTCTGTCCAACATAAAACGATGCCGGATGCATACCTCTTATATTTCAAACTCCCATAACTTGGTCAAAACTAAACCGATTTTCATGTTTGAGAGCATTTCTTTCATGATTTGATCTCTAGATTGATTCTACATTTAAAATTTATGCATGTTTGAAAATAAATTTTTTTTAATTTTTTGCTCAAAATATCATGTACCCCCCCCCCCCTTGTGAATTTTCAAAAAAATTTTTTTTCAAAATTTAGAATTGCGAATTTTTATTTTTAATCGATTGTAAATGTCATAATTAGTATAAAACACAACATTAAAGTCGATTTTGAGGGGGTCAAATTTTTGGTCAAAAATCATGCCAAAATTGGCAAAAATTTTAACATGTAAAGCTCTCGAATACGTAGCTCCCAAACGCCAATTGCCCATAACTTTGTCAAAACTGAACCGATTTTCACGTTCGAGGGCATTTTGGTCATGATTTGTCCCATAGACTGATTCTACATTTAAAATTTATGCATTTTTAAAAATAAAATTTTTTTGAATTTTTTGCTCAAAATATCATGTACCCCCCCCTTATGCATTTTCGAAAAAATTTTTTTTTCAAAATTTAGAATTGCGAATTTTTATTTTTAATCGATTGTAAATGTCATAATTAGTATAAAACACAACATTAAAGTCGATTTTGAGGGGGTCAAATTTTTGGTCAAAAATCATGTCAAAACTGAAAAAAAATTTGACATGTAAAGCTCTCGGATCCGTAGCTCCCATCCTTAAAACTTCCATAACTTTGTCAAAACTGAACCGATTTTCACGTTCGAGGGCATTTTAGTCATGATTTGTCCCATAAATTGGTTCTACATTTAAAATTTATGCATTTTTAAAAATAAAATTTTTTTGAATTTTTTGGTCAAAATATCTCCCCCCCTTATGCATTTTCGAAACAATTTTTTTTCAAAATTTAGAATTGCGAATTTTTATTTTTAATCGATTGTAAATGTCATAATTAGCATTAAAAACAACATTAAAGTCGATTTTGAGGGGTCCAATTTTTGGTCAAAAATCGTGCCAAAATTGACAAAAATTTTGACATGTAAAGCTCTCGGATCCATAGCTCCCATATTTCAAACTCCCATAACTTTTCCAAAACTGAGCCGATATTCATGTTTGAGGGCATTTCTTTCATGATTTGGCATCTAGTTTGATTCTACATTAAAAGTATATGCATTATCCAAAATAAAATTTGTTGAATATTTTCCACCCAAGACAGAAATGTTGGCATGAACAGTTCTCATATACACATATATGTTATATGGTAATTGTTTAGCATTAATAACACTGTGAACAAGTATAGTGCTGTCGGTTACTGCCGACTGCAAATTGCTTACCTCTCCTACTTCAACCAGGTGCTTTGTGGGCGACGAGGCGGATCAGTGGCGTAAGTGCAGCGATCGCTATTATCCCGGTGGCAACAGCACCAAGCCCACCCACTCGAGCCTTGGCCTGCCCAGCGGCAAGCAGAAACCGAAGCCACTTCAGCCGCATCAGGCGGCGTCTGCGGCGAGCAGCGAATACACCCAGCACCCGCCGCGGCCCGGCGGCCTCCAGAGTCTCAGCGATTTTGCCGCGGCGCGTCTCTGGCCCGTCACCTATCTGTACAGCGAGGGACCGCCAAATGCCACCGAGTTCAGTAATTTCGTTGATTGCAACAAGGAAACCTGCTAGCGGCACGCGACGGCGCTTTAACTAGTAGTACCCATTAATCAGATTTTCCAATAGTTTGTAAGCTTACCCCGTCCCGCTCTTGCCCACAGAAAACCACACTTAGCTCTAACAATGACGAAAAAAGCGTTCTCACCGTTTGTCTCCGTTGCAAATGTGTCGTTGTGATTTTCAATGAGATTGGATACCATTTTTCCATCGTAATCAAACATAAAAAAAAGACAACCAATTAACTTATTAATTTAATAAAAAAATAATAATATCCAAGCTTTTTAAAGTTCGTGCTGACGATAAATCTTGTACTTATCTATTTAAGTTGAATCTAAACGTATTTTTCATACATACGGAAATATGTATGTGTATTAATATAAATAAACTAGCTAACTGCGGAGCGGTTAAAATTTGAATGTATTCTAGTTTAAAATGGCTCTCATTTTTATATATAATTAATATGCTTTAAATTGATTTATCATTTCCTTTTGCATTCATTTTATAACCGTCCATATCACGCAGAGTTTTGTCAGTGAGCTGTTAACAAATTATCGATTACTTATCACGCATCAGTCTTATCGAATTTGGTATTTTTATTGTTCTTATCAACTTATCCCGCACGGTCACACTGGCTTTCAAACAGCTGGCATTGTGATAATTGTGCAATAGCCGCTCGGCGTGTTTTTCTTTTCGTAAATATTTATTACTTAAAATTAGTTAAAAAATGAGTCGTTCAAAAGTGAAAAGCATCTTGACCATCGGCGCTACGGCCTTGGGTGCATTCTATCTGGGCTCCTACACAGAACGCCGCCTGACCGACAGCAACAATGAACCAGGACATGAAAAACTTCCACGTTTACCCGGACTTCCAGTCTTTGGAACAGTTTCGGCCGCCGCACTGATACCCGCCAACGAAGTTAACGTTACCGCCCAGCCCTCACGCATCGCACAGATCATGAGGTTCGGTTTTCCCGGTTTGGACAATGTGCGCTCCCATTCGGATTATGTGCTATCCTACGACAGACGCAATCGCGTGCCACATTGGGTGTTCGAGCACCTGACCGCCAACTCGGTGGCCAAGAACGATGACGTGGACCGGTCCAAATGTGATTTCAGGCCCGACGAGAGCATACATCCCTTCTTTCGCGCGCAAAACATCGACTACCGTCGCTCCGGCTACGATCGCGGCCACATGGCGGCGGCGGGCAATCATCGGTTGCACCAGAAGCACTGCGACGACACCTTTCTGCTGTCCAACATGGCGCCGCAGGTGGGCCAGGGCTTCAATCGTGACGCCTGGAACTCACTGGAGACCTATGTGCGCAAACTGACGCGCAGCTACACGAATGTCTACGTCTGCACGGGACCACTGTATCTGCCGCACAAGGAGGACGACGGCAAGACGTACGTGAAGTACGAGGTAATCGGAGCCAATACGGTAGCTGTGCCCACGCACTTCTACAAGGTGATTGTGAGCGAGGCGGCAGACCAGAAGCTGCACATGGAGGCATACGTGATGCCCAACAAGGTGATCAGCAACGATACCCCGCTGCAGGTGTTCCAGGTGCCGCCCGAGACGGTGGAGCGGGCGGCGGGTCTGCTGTTCTTCGATCAAATAAACAGAAAACAGTTGGCGAGCGTCAATGGAAGAAAGGTATAGGATTTTGGTTGTTAGACTTGTTGAATCTTTAGTTAATTGTATTTTAATTGTTCTCGATTTTGTTTCTTTTCCAAAGAATTGTGTTGATTAATAAAAGTAAACAATTAATACAGTGTTATACAAATATATATATATATCATATATGTATGAAGCAGCGAGAGCATAGCGAAGAAGTATGTGAGTGTGTGTGTGTGCTTGCTGATGTCGGATGTGTGGGTGTGTGTGTGCGTATGTATTGGATGACATGATTTACATGCCGCTGTTGTTCTTGGAGCGCACATCATCGATCTTCAGTATCATCTTGACCAGCTGTGTGGATAGGAGAATCTGTTGCTTCTTCGAGTGCAACGACTCGACAACATTGTGATTCTTCATGTCGGAATCACCAGTCAACATGCAATCGACGCCCAGACTGGGCAACTTCTCGGACACTTGGCTGGCCTTCAGCTCCGACAGGGTTTCAACTGGATGCAGACCGCTATTCTCAGCCAGAGCCAGGGGAATACTTTCCAAGGCGATGGAAAAGGCGCGGAATGCATACTGCTCCAAGGTGGACAGCTGATCGGCCTCCTTGGCCACAGCCAGGGAGCAGCTGATCTCGGCGGCGCCGCCACCATAAACAATACGCGAGTCCTTCACCAACGAACGCACCACACAGATGGCGTCGTGTATGGAGCGCTTGGCCTCGGCAATGATCATGGCATTGCCGCCGCGCAGGAAAATTGTGACAGCCTTGGAGTTCTCGCACTCCTCGATGACCAGCATTTTATCCTTGGACGTACCAAAAGCTGCAAAGAATTACACAGAGATTAGCCAAGCTCCATGCAGAAGAATGGTTTAAATATGTTCATGACGTACCCATCTCACGCACCAGGCCAGCAGTGCCCAGTTTCTCGGGCGTCAGTTCCTCGAAACGTGGCACAATACGACCACCGGTGGCAATGGCAATCAGCTCAATCTCGGGACCACCGACCCAGCGAACAGCGGGCAAATTCTGCTGCAGCAGCAAATGATTGGCCTCGTCATCGAAGCCCCACTGGCAGATGGCCAAAGTGGCGCCAGCATCCTTCACCTGCTTGACCATCTGCGTAAATTTCTCTTGCTCGTATTCGCGCAGCGCTCTGTAATCCTCCGCAGAGGTAACATCCAGCTTATGCTTGGTCTTCGGCTTTGGCGGCTCAAAGGGGCAGGTGAGTATGGCCAGCTTGACATTTTTCAGCTCCTTGGGCATTTGCGAGTGACTCAAGGTCTTGTCCACAATTACGCCCTTGACAAGCATGGAGTCCTCCATGCGTCCACCCACTTTAGTCTCGATTTTGATGAGCTCAAAGTTGACATCCTTCTTTTCAATGTCCGCCACATTAAGTACGGCATCGACGGCCATTTCAGCCATCTGGCGATGACACTTGTTCACAATTTTACTGCCCAGTGTTGTCATGGCAATCTGAATGAGCGGCTCCTTGTTCTTGGGATCGATGGGAAAGGGTTCGGCAATTGCGTCCAGCTGCTTGATGGCGCACTGGGCAGCCAGCTCGAAGCCATCAGCAATGCGAATGGGATGAATGCCGCGATCGATCAAACTCTCCGCCTGCTCCAGCAAAGCGCCAGCAAGGACGACCACACCGGTGGTGCCATCGCCAATTTCGTCGTCCTGCGACTGCGACAACTGCACCATTAGCTTGGCAATCTCATGATCCACCTCCATGAGCTTCATAATGGTGGCGCCATCATTGGTGACCGTCACATCGCCATCCGGACTGACCATAATCTTGTCCAGACCCTTCGGACCCAGCGATGTCTTCAACGTCGAGGCAATCTGGCGCGCCGCCATTATGTGCGTCTACAAAGAAATACGACGAACATGTTAGAAATCACATTACACTGTAATTAATGCGCGTGACTCAGCGGGCAACATCTGTGCGGCGTTTTAACCTCAAATTGTAAAATGACGTCACAAAGTTCACAGCAAATTTACGCCAGGTTTATGTTACACTTTTATGATGTGCAGTTTGGTATAAATACATCACTTATTATTTAATCTATTACTTATAGCAAATACAATTCGTGCATATTTCGTATACTGTAAAAGCCGGCAGCAAAGAACATCTGGAACATTCGGCATGTGATGCGTCATTGTTTTTGATGCTTGGAAACTTTATTTTAACTAAAACATGCTTAAATCGTGTAAAACCTTTTACAAACATTCACTAAATGTTCATATCCTTAAGAATTAACACAAAATATCATAATTTTTATTTACCTTGACGGCATCTGTTCCTGTGATGCGCTTTTGCTGCTCCTGGTCGCGCAGAATAATGAAAGGCCGACCATATTCGTCGAAGGCGAACGTTCCCGGAAAGGCGCTCATAGTTTTTAAGTTAAAAAGATCTCGGATTTAAGCTAATTTCACAGATTCAATTTGCCTTTTTCCCAAATCGAAACGCACAAAAATGACGGGCAGTGATGCACTAAATGTAGAACCGCTACGGGCCACAATATCGGTATACTATCGATAAAAAGACCTAAGCGTTTCCACTTCAAAACTTGCTCGATGCTTCAATCTCTACTGGCACTGGCAAAACACAAAAAAACCTACACCTGAAGGTATATATATATATATAAACCAAAACCTACTTAGATTAGGAAGAAATATGTGATAATGTTCGATAGCTCCCATTTATGTGGAAGCCCTGTCAATTCATCGGCTGTAAATCCCATACCTACGTATCGTCTCTGCAAAACAATCGTTGAAATCGTAGGTTTCGTCTATTGGTTTGGATTTCGTTTATTACATATACAATTCAGCAGTTGAACTAATCAGATCGCAGTGCAGAATTTCGCAAACGCTTTTCGTTAAGCCAGAGCAGATTTTTGTCCAATAAACCCAGTTTTTGTTTCTTTGTGCGTTAAGTTGCAACCATTAAGTGTAAAAATGCCATCAAATATGAATAATAAACTGTAAGTAATGGTGCTAAGGTGCCATACAGAGAAATAGTGCAAAAATCGATTTTGTAGTGAATAATATAAAAAAAAAAAGGAAATGGAAAAAAGTGAACGGGTACCGTAACCAATCGGTCCTAATCCAATTGGTGGCATATAAATTATGTAGTTGTTGGTTGCCAATAAATACATAGCAAGTTCTTTATAGTGCAATAGTTTTAAGTGTAATCTGCTAACAAATTTCGGATCGGTGTTGGTGTAATTATAACATTAAGAACGTACGAGGTATATATATGCAAACGTACGTGCGTACATGTATGTATGTGCGTGTACACGTAAAAACATGTATTTTTATATATGTTTGTGTGCGTGTGCTAGAGAATACACACATAACCAAACAAAGAGACGAGATGAGTGTAAAAAACGGTCCGTAGGTGAAGTAAATAATTTATTTCGAAAAAATATACTATGGATGTGCATTTTTTTCTGAAATGTAATTTTTTACTTTATTTTGCGTATTATATTTTGTTTTTCTTTTCGTAGCAGCCATCTTGTGAGCCCTATATTGTATGCGGCCTTCGCCCTGAGGCAGCGCCTAAGTGGAGACGAATAATATAAAAATAAGGGAACACAGATAAATATTTATTAGCTGTTCAATTAAAGCTTGATTGCTAAAATTGAACGAAAAAAACCAACTGTAAAACGAGAAATTATTTTGCTGGCGTGCTTTAAACAATCTGGCAACGCTTTCTCGTACATGACACACAAACAAAGAATAACTGTTTTATTGCCCCTTTAAATGTATTGTTTGTACATGTATAAAAGTGTGTGTGTGTGTGGAGTAAGCTGTATTTTCGTATTTGTTGTTTACTTTTTAAGACATTCGTGTTTAATTTGTTCGATTCTCTTGACTTTTGACAAGTACCGTAATTTATGCAGTGAACTGCTTCCACTTGTATGCAATGCAGCTGCATTGTTAAATCTCTCCTATGGAACTTTCCAGGCGGCTGCGAGCAAACAAACGGAGCTTTACAGAATAACAGTTATTACGCAGTTAACATTGAGACTTATTGGTAGTCCTTATCTTAATGTCCGTATCCGAGTACTCTTGTCAGCATTATTTGCAATCTGTTTTGTTATCTTGCGCTGCCAAAATAAACATCAATAATAAAGATTCGACTCTTATGACTTTGTACGATGAGCTAAAAAATTTCCAATAAGAATAGCCAAAGTGAAACTGCTTTGTTATTTATATTTACATTTTGTTGTTGCTTGTCAGCCGGTTAGCGGCAGCAGCGTCGACCATGGAGTTCAACTTCGCCTCTAGATGGCGCTGTTTTTGGTCCAGCAGCATCCACTGTGCGCTTACATTACGTCACGAGCAAAATAACACACTTTAACGCATACAAACAAACAAACGGGGCACTTCATGTATTTACAAACAATGGAAAATTCCACTCGCCATGCAACTCAGCTGTGTGGCAAGCGAGTGTCGTACATATATGTATGTGTGTGTATGTATGTACGTGTCAGACGAGAGTTGCCAGAACTACTCAATATTGGGTCAACCGACTAATAAAGACGAGAACAGAGCTTCCAATAGAGCACACACCAGAAGCTTCGGGTGAATAAGAAGGTTACAAATTTGAAGGAGGCAGCATTTTCTCTAGTGCCTGCCACTTTACACGTTTTCCTGTTATATCTTATCAACATAATAAACATTATAAAGCTGTCACCCAACTTATCGCGGTCCTCACATTTGTTATTGTCACACAACATGAAACGTTTATTTTATGACTGTTTTGTTTAAAATCTCTCAAGTTGTGTTTGCATATGCATGTGCCTTACTGCTTCTTATATAGCGCTATATGTTTGCTTTAAGCCAAAACTTTATCTTAAGTCTAAGCAAATTTACAGACAGCGCTATGCACCAGTTTTCATCCATTTGACGTGTTTACCCAAGCGACCCATTTGCGTACATATTTTATGCCTCTCACCATTGTTCCTTTATCTGCCGTTAATGTTATCTAAATTGTTGGCTAAAGTAAAGTGATTACAGCTTTGTTTTTGGCTTTGCCGGCATAGAAATAAGACCAAATACAAATACAGCACAGCCGTTTATATAGAGCACCGCTTTTATGAAATTATTACGCAAATTCAGTGCTTGATGTGTCCAGACTATTTAATAGGAAATATAAGCAATCGCATTAATGAACATTTGGCATATACATTTGCCATTAATTTATTGTATTTTCACTGTTGCAAATAGGCGATATGTACTGTATTCAACGGTAGTCGCCTTGTTGCCTTGTGTCACGTGATGCTGCCCTGTGCTGGAATGATTATATGACATTTATTCCGTTACTTAACAAATGTGGTCGGATTTCAATGCGTGGTACAAAACGTGAGCTGTCTCGTACTTATGCAAAAAGTTGGTTTAATAAAAGTATTTTCTTAGAAGTCGCTTATAATGTTTTCCTACTTACTTGCTTAAATGTGTGCATGCATGTAATCATAAGCTTTTACTTGCTTTCTACGCAATTACGTATTCATTGCGGACGGCTACCACAGACAGCGCGTTACGCACAAAGACATCGATTGGCGATGCGTGTTATCGTTATCGTTGTTTTTTTGTTTTCGGCTATTTATAGCTACTCAAGTTTTTGCTGATTTACCATCTTTTTTTTATATCAAGGGGCGCACGTGCTGATCGCAATCATTATTCATGCGTTTAGTCACGACAAAAACACATTGCCATATTTATTTATATAAATATTTTATAGAAATGTTTCATTTCTTGCCGCTTAATTTAATTTGTCTTGTAAACAAAGAGAAAAAACAACAATTGATAAAAGCATATTTATAGTGCTGTTTTTCTCAATATATTTGTTTGCCCAGACACAAAGCGGCATCAGCCAATGCAAATGTAATTAAAATTTTTCTTCTTCTACTTTTTGCCACTTGTTTGTTTTTTGCTCTTTCGCCATTTTTCCCCCAGACTGGGGAAACGTTTAACCTTCGATACGATACATCGAAAAACATGCCCAAAGGCGGTTTTTCATCAACAGCCATACTGTACCTGTTTATTTGTGTCTCTATTCGGTCGCAATGTGCCTATAACCCCAACAAAGTAGCTGTATATCTATTGCTCACATCACCTACACATGTGCATGCAGCAGTGTATGTGTGTGTGTGTTGGGGGAGCAACTAAATCTTTTTGAAATAAATGATGCCACTGCTATTGGGATGCCGTCAGTTGGCAGATAGACGCTAAACGCTGCGCTTCGGCAAACGGGAAAAAACAAAAGCAAATACGAGCACAAATTTTTATTGTTGTAACAAAACAAACACACACAAACGGAGAGAGGCAAATACCTTTCGCAAGCCATTTCGATGTAAACTTCTAGACCTTTTTCTACGTGTAAACAAAACTGTGATAACGTAATTAACACAAAAGAGAAAAATAGCTACACCTAACTAAAACGTACCTGTGATAAATACATATATACCAATATATATATAGATCTACTTGTAATATACCTAAGAGATGGCTTTTGTAAACTTGCAACAGCAGCTGGAACTGCAGCCAGATTCAGAGGATCAGCTCGGGTAGGTGGTTAATATTGCATGTGCCCACCCAATTAAAAGCCATTCATTTGCACATGTACATTGGGGATGCACGTGCCATCGATTGAATATGGGTGCAGGCTAGCCTGCCCCACTTGTGTTGCATTCATTTGAGTTAACATGCCTTGTGGCCCCTCTCTTGTCTGTCTCGCTTTCTATATTCGAACGGAACGCCAACGAAACGCTCTCAATTTGACAAGCTTTGCCAAGTGCGCAGTTTGTTGTTCAATTGCCGTCAATATATAGAAATGTTCGCAAATTTCTGTCTGTGCCGGCCCGGCAAACGTATGAGTATATATACTACTATTTTATTTATTTTTATTGTTTGTGTGCTGTCCGTCCTGCTCCCCCTCTACACTAAATGTTTATTAATCAAGAGAAGCCACGTACAAAAAGCGAATAAGTGAATAAAGAGAGCTGTCCGTCGACAGTCCAGTAACAATTGTAATACTGTCATGGAATTGCTCTCTTTGAATGATATTCGACGTTGCCCAAACTAATCTTATTATAGAGCCTTGTAAATTGTTCTTTGTCTTAACCTAATTGTCCTTTGTCTATTTTTCTAAGCTTTGTCAAGCTTAAAAAAATTTCCGAATAGCGAAATGAAGAGAGCTATCCGTCGACAGTCCAGTTATACAGATTGTAATACTGTCATGGAATTGCTCTCTTTGTATAATATTCGAAAAGCGACGTTATTAACATGTGTATAAATATAATTTATATGTTTGTTAGTTTGTCCATTTAATTGGTGCTGGCGTTTTTTCTGTTTCTAGGCAATATAAAGACAAGAGTCACATTTTGAAATCCAATTTTCATTTTCTTAGTATTGTTTCTTGACCATAGAAAGATTTTCAACATGTTAGTTTTGCGACCCGCCCGCTAATATTAATTGCCCTTAACTTATTTAGTAGAATGTACATCTGCTGCACAATAATTACAAGCCGCCGCGTCCACGTCCGCCTGTTGGACCGCCTTGCCAAGCACCGCGTCCACCACCACCGGGTGCGCCTGGTGGTCCGCCACCACCTCGACCGCCGCCAGCAGGACCAGTTCCTCTGCCCCGACCACGCGCTAAAAACGAAAAACAGACGCGCTAGTACAATATGCAAGAAATGTACTCTGAATGCCTGACTCACCCTGTGCTCGAAGTATCGCCGCTTTGCCTCGACCGGCCGTCCCACCAAGACCTTTGCCGGTCTGCTTTTTAAACATCGGTGCGTTCTTTAACATGTCGGGCAATATGAGAAAACGTATCTTCGAGCCGCGTATGTAGACATTCTCCAAATTGGCCGTACGTCCGTCTCTGTAGGTTACCGTAATCTGTGTCATTTGACAATTCATGTTGTCCTCTGCCTCGATGAGCTTGCCGCGATAAACCTCGCCGGTAATTGTCTCGCAAGTAATAATGTGGCCTTCAGCCTCGTGTAAAACTTTGATGGGTACGCCAATCGACATATTTAACGTATATTTATATATTTATTTGCAAATTATTTAGTAATATTTCGCGTATTTTTTCGACGCCGTTAATTTTCGCTGTTTTTTCTTTGCGCAAACGTTTACGAGTGAGTATGTGTGTGTGACAGCTGCCCGCGCCGCCATGCTGTGGTGAAAAAGTCTGTGCGTGCAGGGTTGTACTGCGGCATGGTTGCGCGACAATGTTATCGTTATCGGCCTATCGTCGAGTTTACCAATTTAATTGCTGATAACGGACTTCTTATCTTTATAAACATTCTTAACAAGTCTGGATCATAAAAAAAAGTGGTTTATTCGATTCAGCTTTACAGATAAGCATTATACACTTTCAACGGTCTTTCAGTTTTCCATAAGCTATTGCGCCGTAAAGCTATTTTTTTGTACACTGCCAACAATTTCCTTTAAAAATGAATTGGTAAATTACCTGGAATTCCATGTGCTACAAAATCGACATGCCATTCAACGGAATTGTTTAATTGATATTTAATATGGGTATTTGTGTAACTTAATTTGTCATTCACAGCGACCCAATTTTTAGTAGTAGCTTCGTTAGAAGAGATTTTAATGATAGCGGAGTAGCTGGATGTGCTGATGGCAAGCTCCGTACCATCTCGACTTCGTCTTGCGCCACGAACATGTCGACTGAGTCCTACCGCATCTCTCTCGGCGTAGGGCCTCTGTGGTGGTCCTGATGTCCCTGTCCACCACAGAACAGATCACGATAGGGCATCGCTCTTAACGGGTAAATAATCTCGCCCTAAAATTCTTGTTAACTTTCAATTTTAATTTTTTTGTTTTCATCCAACTTGACAGGCTACAGCCGGAAGTCTTCGGTCGACTCGGCTGGCGGCAGCTTGTTCGAGGCCAGCTCTCGGGCATCGTCATCTTCATCTTCGTCGTCAGAATGCTCTGACTCGGAGTCGCACGACATTCATTCGTTGTGCTCAGAGGACGACTGCCAGGAGGTGTTACGCCAGATCCTGCTGCATGACCAACCAGTGCATATTTCCATCAAGCTGCACGTCACTGAAGACCAGTCAACCAATTGGATAACGATTTTGAACCCGAACAACAACATTTTGTATGTCGCTTTTCCCACTGATTTGCCCCCAGCTGGCTCCAAGGAGACCTTCACCTCTTTATTGGAGTTTGCTGAGGACAAGTTAGAGGTTGACGGCATTGTCATGGTACTGCGCAAGGATCAGCCGGAGTGCACTCGTTTAATTGAGGCATTCCTATTCATGGGCTTCGAACCGCTATCGAGAAAATCACCGAAGGCACCACCAGCAGCAATAAACGATAATGAAAACTACTATTTCCTGTACAACATCGAGGAGGAGTAGGAAATTGAGAACGTTGGCAACAGTTTAGGGTCAAACGATTTATAGACACTAACAAATCGATTAATTACATATTCAAATTTATCTATCACAATTATTATTATCCATAGAGTTTACCGTTATAAATAATAACAATCAGTGGTACTACTGCATCAGAAAAACACCAGCATAACCTGACATATTGACCCCAATGTGTTCAATGAAAACTCAACTTTCAAATCGTTTTAAACTTTGTCAACGCGATCTATTTTCTTTGTAGTTTTTCTATCAAGACCCAATTGAAAAACCCAACATTGCGTTAGCCACGTTAAGAGCAAGCTTCAACTTGTCGTAAATTATTATACAAATTATAATCGCAAAAAAAAAAGGAAAAATGTAAAAAAAAAATTACTAAAACTATAAAAAAGTAAAAAAAATAATAATTAATTGTCATACGTTTTTTGTGAAATATTACAGTACATATTTATGTTTCTTTATTTTCTATTTTCATTATTGTTTTCAAAACCAAATTTGTTCTTTATAATATTATATTTTTCTTAACCCAACACTTTCTAAAATCCCACTTATGTATTCTATATAAGCAAATATTTTATATATATATATATTCAATTTTTGTATAGTTATGTACGCGGAATATGAAGAAAGGATGCATTCAAAAGCAAAACACACATATATATTCATATAACTAACTACTACGTTTAGCAAGCAAACACATATACCTATATAGAGACACACATATATATTGAAACTAATAAATAATCTTTCAAATCAATAGATTAAATACACACACCCGCAAGAAATCAAGAGTTTATGTTTTAACTTCATTTATTTTCTATTATTTACCAGTATATGCAATAAAATAATTGATCCAAAATTATTATAAACTTTTGATGAGTGCTAAAGAATTATTTATATATTGCCATATCAAATTAATGCTTAATCGGATAGATAAGTCTGCGGATTACTGACGTCTATCAGAAGTATATATAGATAAAGTCTGCAGACTAAAAGCTGATTGTGAAATTTACATATCAATATTATCCAGAGTGTGTACCTCTGTCCGACCAAAAGTCACGTAATTTTTTGGTTTTCTCAAACAAGTTCTCAAGAACAGTTCAAGTCCAACATCTATACAAACGATCTGCGCCTGAATCGTTCACATCTGTTACAGCTAAGCTATTAGAAAATGCATAAATATGCGTACAATCTGTATTTCGGGCTTTATGGGCGATAAAACGCCGCACACTGACGCATTTCCTGACGTATATATATATATATATTTATACATATACATTCATATGGCAAATGCGCATATGTGTATCTACAATATATAGGGGCTGGAGGGTTTGCTCATTGCGCGGCACTGGTCATATAAAAGATAACGTTATAAACACCAGCGGAAGAGTTTCCGAAAGCAGTCGACATTTGAACGTCTGCGTTTACACAACGAAAATTTGAAGCCAGAGCCAAAATAAAGAGAGGCGAAACCATGTTTAAGTCGGTGAGTGTGTGTTCCGGGGGCGATATTGTTATCTTATCCAGCTATATAGCAGCTCTGTGTGTCCTCTATTTTTTGTTAGTTGGAATTCGAAATAAGTAGCTTAATTTGTTTTCATTTCACTGCGTTTTAATTTTGTTATTTTTAGCTGTTTATCATTGCAACAATCCTGATTGCCGTCGTGCTGGCCTCGCAGCCCGTCGAGAACAAGGATCACCAACAGCACGTGGCTCAGCATAACGTCCAAGTGACGGACCAGACAAAGCACCACCACATTCAGGCTGGCGACAAGGAGGAGCAGGCGAAGCATGGTCGCGTCAATGTTCCAATTGCGCCGCATCACTCCAAGCGCCATCGCAATGGCAGACGCCACAAGACGTCCAAAAGCGCGAAGGGCTCCAAGGGTCACCATCAGCACCAGCAGCAGCACCAGAAAGCCAATCATCACAAGAAGCATTCGCGCCGTGGACATGGTCGCAAGCACCAGTAGAGCCCAGGAGATGCCTCAGTCTTGCATTTAAACCCATGGCTTTAATCCAAACTAACTTAATTTGTATAGTATATGCCTAATGTAATACCCAAAAACGAAAAAAAAACTTCGATGCCACATAAAGAAAGAAAAACTTTTAGTGAAAATAAAGTTGTAATTAACTTTTTGGCCAAAACCATATTTTTTAATGGCCAACAATCTTTGAACTTATGATCTACGCATAATAACCTCAGTTTGTGATGTGAGTGTCTGTCCGTAAGCTTGCCAAATACTCTCGGCTTTAGCTTGAGTGTTTTTTAAGCTACATTTCCCTTTGTTTTCATATTACGATGCCGGCGTCTAACCACAAATTAATTATTATTTCAACTTCTTCGGAAGCGCAATCCGGTTTTCGAACTTACAGCAAATGCAAGTACAGCTTACACAGAGCAAAAAAAAAAACGACGTTTTTAAATAATAAATGTTATCTTTGTTTTTGTTTTGTGTGTGTGTGTGTGTGCTTAGTCCGGTGTTAATTGTTGTGGGGTCAAAAGCACTTGTGACGTCACTGGCTGTATGAAAAAACTGAACGAACTCGTTTTTGGGATGACACAGTGGTCGAGTGAAAGGAGTAGCAAGTGGAACGATTATATTATAGTGAAACGTGCCAAAATAATGAATAATTTACGTCGTAAGTGGGTGGTAAATCCAGTAAGCCACAATTATTAAATATAAACTTTTTGCCATCTATTTTGTACTTCAAATCATTGCTGAGCTGCGATAATCTATCAATTATTTGGGCCATCAGTTTAACGCGTAACATTGCTAGAAACAACCCTATTGTTAACGTATGGTTCAATTACTTTATCTATTTATTTAATTAAAACTCCAGTCACACAGGCAAAAAAAAAAAAATTAATAAAAAAAAAAATTCTTATTTTATTGCTAAATTATTTTTTATTTGGTTGTTAGTGTTGTTTAACAAGGGAATAAGTGCTAAAAATATATATGTATATGTATAGACTAATATCTACATTCTTAATGTGTAACGGGGTATATAAGTTCAACCCCACACTGGATAAATGGGGCGGCGATAGTAGCGTCCATATCCTCTATAGCCGCCATAGCCATAACCATAACCTCCGCCATATTTGTAGCCATAGCTGCCTCCTCCGTAATATGGACTGTAATACGGTGGAGCATAGTAACCCACGCCTATGCTATCCGCAGTGGACAGATCATCGGCGTCAAGTGTAGGCGCCAAGCTCTTTTAAAATAAAAAAAAAACTTATAATTATAGTATAATTAAATATTTTCAGTTAATTACCTCAGCGGGAGCTGCATCAACTGAAGCCAGCATCAAAATAAGCGCAGCTACACAAATGAAGTCCACCCATACCTGAAAATAGAGCACAGTTAAGTATTTGGTTGATATTGTATGAGTTAATTATCTACTTTTGCCATTGTTAATATTATTTGTGAATTTTCGCAATATATTTTGTTTTCCTAGTAAATTAACGCCTTTCGCCCAGTTTGGTTCTGTTTAGAAGCTCTGTTGTTGGTGAACTGTGCTTCTGAGCAACCTGGCCAAGATCTTTTATAGTCCGCAAAATATGCCAAAGATTGATTTTGCATATGATCATTGATTGGCCAAACATTGATCTGGAGATGTCGTTAACCGTGAGGAAATCGCAAATTATACTTGTAATAACGTATCAGGGTCAGATATTACACACATAGTACATTGTTTCGGCATTAATGTATTGGTAATTAAATATAATTAGTTATATAGTTCAAAATCAAAACATGTTTTCCGTTTGACATCTTAAATTCCGGTAAAATGTCAGTGCGCAAATATGCTGACGCATTACGTTGAAAAAAGTTCCTAATGAGTAGCACAAACAAAACACAGTTGTTGACTAACTAACTTGAATTGAGTTCATTATTACAATTAGAACGTGCTTGGGGATTTCTTTTTAATTTGACTACGATTTTTGAAAACAATTTCAAGTACATTTATGTAGCTAATTTATTATCGATTTTTAAATATAGCTGCAGCGAACTATCGCCTATCGATATTGAATTGCATCGGTCATCTCTAAAAAAATGTCTGCCGCATCGTAAACGTTTTGCAAGAGAAACCGGAAAATTGTTAAAAGTCCATAAAAAGTGCTTAAAATTTGTCGATTAGGTAATTATATAGCCCCAATCAAGTTTGTGCATAGTTGAAATAAATAAATTACTGCGTGGCTATTGTTCTTCGCGTTAAAATAGCCGTGGTGAAAATTGCAAAACGCGGCGACAGCAGCGACGTCTGCTTCTGTTTTCTGCTTCTTTCCCTTCGCAGTAAACGAAACGTGTGTTTGGTTTGTTTTTCTAATATATGTGTGTGCATATTTAATTTATCGATTAGGAGCCTCGCATGTGTGTAAGTGAGCGATGTCTATACCGCCGTATATGATACCGCCAAACGCATGGGCCGCACAACTGATGGCCCAGCAGCAGGCGTACGCAGCGGCCCATGCACAGCAAGCCCAGCTGCATGCGCAGCAGCAGATGGCCAACCAGATACAGCAAATACCACCACCGGGCGCCCCTCTGCCGCCGTCGGGCCATACCAATGGCATACAAGCGCCGGCGGGTGGCGGGCCGCAGCCGCAGCTGGGCCAAATACCCACACCTAAACCTGACATCCTTACTGAGGAGAAACTACAGGAGAAAGCGCTCAAGTGGCAGCATTTGCAGTCGAAGCGTTTTGCCGAGAAACGCAAATTCGGCTTTATTGATACGCAGAAGGAGGACATGCCGCCGGAGCATATACGCAAGATTATTCGCGATCATGGTGATATGACCTCACGTAAGTATCGTCATGACAAGCGCGTCTACTTGGGCGCACTTAAATACATGCCACATGCGGTGCTGAAGCTGCTTGAGAATATGCCCATGCCATGGGAGCAGATCCGCGATGTGCAGGTGTTATATCACATAACAGGCGCCATAACCTTTGTAAATGAGATACCGTGGGTCATTGAGCCTGTCTACATTGCACAGTGGGGGTAAGTTGCTTTGAAGGTATTTTTTATTAAATTTAGCTTAATGTCAGGGTACATTTTACAGCACCATGTGGATTATGATGCGTCGTGAGAAACGTGATCGTCGTCACTTTAAGCGCATGCGTTTTCCACCATTCGATGATGAGGAGCCACCGTTGGACTACGCGGATAACGTTTTAGATGTGGAGCCACTGGAGGCCATACAAATTGAGCTGGACAACGATGAAGATAATGCCGTTTACAAATGGTTCTATGATCATCGACCGCTAGTCGATACACCGTAAGTATACATATATTTATTTATATAAAAATCATAACCCATTGTAATGCTGTATTTTATTATCTCCTTTAGCTTTGTAAATGGCTCTACTTATCGCAAGTGGAATCTTTCGTTGCCCCAGCTAGCTACGCTTTATCGTCTAGCCAACCAGCTGCTCACCGATTTGGTAGACAATAATTTCTTTTACCTATTTGATCCAAAGAGCTTCTTTACTGCTAAGGCGCTCAACATGGCCATTCCCGGTGGTCCAAAATTCGAGCCACTCATTAAGGATCACAATGTTGGGTAAGCAACGGCATACATATATATGGCTTTGACCTCATTTTACAGTTTGTTTTGTTTTGCAGTGACGAGGACTGGAATGAGTTCAATGACATAAATAAGGTTATTATAAGGCAGCCCATACGCACTGAGTATCGTATTGCGTTTCCATATTTGTACAACAATATGCCGCATTTTGTGCATCTAAGCTGGTAAGTGGAGTTTACTAAATATATTTATAAATATTTAACTAGATACACATGGCCGTAGAGTTTCCAGTTGTATACATTTGCTGGCAACACTTCATGCCTTGTTAGAGCATCCAAAAAGCCTAATTTACTACCAATTTAGCGATTGAATCCTTTTGGGCTGTGCAATGTAAATGTTCGTTACGATTTTGTAGCCTAAATCGCGACTGCTGATAATTGCATACAAATAGACTTAAAAATATATAGAAGAATAGTTGCATACAAACGTTGACTTTAAGGTCTATTCATGTGTTTTGTTAATTTAAACATTCTCCGTAATCTTTAGGTACCATACGCCCAACGTGGTCTATATTAAGACCGAAGATCCTGACTTGCCTGCCTTTTATTTTGATCCGCTTATCAATCCCATTTCACATCGCAATGCCAATACGAAAATACAGGAGCCATTGCCCGAAGATGATGAGGACTTTACCCTGCCCGATGATGTGCAGCCCTTTCTGCAGGATACACCGCTCTATACTGATAATACAGCTAATGGCATTGCGTTGTTGTGGGCTCCACGTCCGTTTAACATGCGCTCAGGTCGTTCGCGTCGTGCCATCGACGTGCCGCTGGTCAAGTGCTGGTACAAGGAGCATTGTCCGCCTGGTCATCCGGTCAAGGTGCGCGTCAGCTATCAGAAACTGCTGAAATACTATGTGCTCAATGCACTGAAGCATCGCAAGCCGAAGCCACAGAAAAAGCGGTAGGTCAATCAATCAAATAGCCAAAGTTTCCTTGGATTGTTAATAATATATATTAATTTCCATATATTCCAGCTATTTGTTCCGATCGTTCAAGGCGACCAAGTTTTTCCAGACAACCACCTTGGACTGGGTTGAGGCTGGTTTGCAAGTCTGTCGCCAGGGCTATAATATGCTCAACTTGCTTATCCATCGCAAGAATCTGAACTACTTGCATTTGGACTATAATTTCAACTTGAAGCCGGTCAAGACGCTGACCACCAAGGAGCGTAAAAAGTCACGTTTCGGCAACGGTAATTTACCACAAACACAAAATTTCATCTTTAGGCATTCAATAGTTCTTGATCTCTTTCATAGCTTTCCATTTGTGTCGTGAGATTCTGCGTTTGACCAAACTTATCATCGATTCCCATGTACAGTACCGCCTCAATAACGTGGACGCCTTCCAGCTAGCCGATGGTCTGCAGTATATATTTGCACATGTGGGCCAGCTGACGGGCATGTATCGCTACAAGTACAAACTGATGCGACAGATACGCATGTGCAAGGATTTGAAGCATCTGATCTATTATCGCTTCAATACGGGACCTGTTGGCAAAGGTCCGGGCTGCGGCTTTTGGGCGCCTGGCTGGCGTGTTTGGTTGTTCTTTATGCGCGGCATAACGCCGCTGCTAGAACGCTGGCTGGGCAATTTGCTGTCGCGTCAATTCGAGGGCCGTCATTCGAAGGGCGTGGCCAAGACGGTGACCAAGCAACGTGTGGAATCGCATTTCGATTTGGAACTGCGTGCCTCAGTCATGCACGATATTGTGGACATGATGCCCGAGGGCATTAAGCAGAACAAGGCGCGCACCATACTCCAGCATCTGTCGGAGGCCTGGCGCTGCTGGAAGGCCAACATACCGTGGAAGGTGCCCGGCCTGCCCATACCCATAGAGAATATGATTCTGCGCTATGTCAAAATGAAGGCTGACTGGTGGACAAACACGGCGCACTACAATCGGGAGCGTATACGCCGTGGTGCCACCGTCGACAAGACCGTGTGCAAGAAGAATTTGGGCCGTTTGACGCGTCTGTATCTGAAGGCGGAACAGGAGCGGCAACATAACTACCTCAAGGATGGTCCCTATATATCGCCCGAGGAGGCAGTGGCTATATATACCACAACAGTGCATTGGCTGGAGTCGCGCCGTTTTGCGCCAATACCCTTTCCACCGCTCTCCTACAAGCACGATACCAAGCTGCTAATTTTGGCCTTGGAGCGTCTGAAGGAAGCATATAGTGTTAAGTCACGCTTGAACCAAAGCCAGCGCGAGGAACTGGGCTTGATTGAACAAGCCTATGATAATCCGCACGAGGCTTTGTCACGTATCAAGCGTCATTTGCTGACTCAGCGCGCCTTCAAAGAGGTTAGACCAGTCTAATAAGGTTGATTAAGTTCTGGCTTTAAATTTTGCTTCTCTCTTTTTTAGGTGGGCATTGAATTCATGGATTTGTATAGTCACCTAATACCCGTGTATGAGGTGGAGCCGCTGGAGAAGATCACGGATGCCTACTTGGATCAGTATTTGTGGTATGAGGCGGACAAAAGACGTCTGTTTCCGCCATGGATCAAACCCAGCGACACGGAACCACCGCCGCTGTTGGCCTACAAGTGGTGTCAAGGTAGCGCAGCGTTAATTACATACAGATCCAATCAAAGTGTGTTATAGATGTGCATTTTGGGCGTGTGATTTGTAGCAAAGCGATGAGCTTTGATTCCATCCCCTTGTTGCAAACCTCACGCCGAAGGTGACGCATGAAAGCAACAATAATAATCATGTATAAAGATAAAAGTGTTAAGAGTGAACTCCCAATGTGAATCCTATATTAAATAATACTCTCCTTCACAGGCATTAACAATCTGCAGGATGTCTGGGACGTGGGTGAGGGTGAATGCAATGTGCTGCTCGAATCGCGCTTCGAGAAGCTCTACGAGAAGATAGATCTGACGCTGCTCAATCGTCTCCTGCGTCTCATTGTGGATCACAACATTGCTGATTACATGACGGCCAAGAATAACGTGGTTATCAACTACAAGGACATGAATCATACCAACAGTTATGGCATTATACGCGGCCTGCAGTTCTCGTCCTTTATTACACAGTACTATGGACTCGTTTTGGATTTGTTGGTCCTGGGTCTGCATCGTTCCAGTGAAATGGCTGGACCACCGCAAATGCCCAACGATTTTTTGACATTCCAAGACGCCGTCACGGAAACAGCGCATCCCATAAGGCTATACTGTCGCTATGTGGATCGCATACATCTATTCTTCAGATTCTCGGCTGAAGAGGCACGCGATCTGATTCAGCGTTATCTCACCGAACATCCCGATCCGAACAATGAGAACATTGTGGGCTACAACAACAAAAAGTGTTGGCCGCGCGATGCGCGTATGCGTCTGATGAAGCACGACGTTAATCTGTAGGTTTCCCATCTTAATCCTTTTAAGCCTTTCCAGTTCTCATACTTGTTTTTTCTTGTAGTGGTCGTGCCGTCTTCTGGGACATCAAGAATCGTTTGCCCCGGTCGGTGACTACCATTGGCTGGGAGAGCACCTTTGTCTCTGTTTATTCCAAGGATAATCCCAATTTGTTGTTCAACATGAGTGGCTTCGAGTGTCGCATATTGCCAAAGGTTCTTTACATCCAAACCGTTTGCCAAGTTCAGTTAATAATTTTCTCTTTTTTTATACTTTTTTGCAGTGCCGCACTCAAAACGAGGAATTCACGCATCGTGATGGCGTCTGGAATTTGCAGAATGAAATCACCAAGGAGCGCACGGCTCAGTGTTTCCTGCGCGTGGATGATGAGTCACTGGGTCGCTTCCACAATCGTGTGCGACAGATTTTGATGGCTTCCGGCTCCACCACATTCACCAAGGTAACTCGAAAAGTATATGTTTAAAGAGAATTTCTAATGTCGTATATTCCTTTTCTTAAACAGATTGTTAACAAATGGAATACAGCGCTCATTGGACTGATGACCTATTTCCGCGAGGCTGTGGTCAACACCCAGGAACTGCTGGATCTGCTGGTCAAGTGTGAAAATAAGATACAGACTCGTATCAAGATTGGCTTGAACTCCAAAATGCCTTCGCGTTTTCCGCCCGTCGTGTTCTATACGCCCAAAGAGCTGGGCGGCTTGGGCATGTTGAGCATGGGTCATGTGCTGATCCCACAATCGGATCTGCGCTGGTCCAAGCAAACCGATGTGGGCATAACGCATTTCCGTTCCGGTAAGTACATATTGTAGTAACTACTCTATTGAATTTATTATATAGAGTTATTCTTCCTCGATAGGCATGTCGCATGACGAGGATCAGCTTATACCGAATCTGTATCGTTATATCCAGCCGTGGGAGAGTGAATTTATTGACTCGCAGCGCGTTTGGGCTGAGTACGCGCTGAAGCGTCAGGAGGCGAATGCCCAGAATCGTCGTCTGACCCTGGAGGATCTGGAGGACAGCTGGGATCGTGGTATACCGCGCATCAATACGCTCTTCCAGAAGGATAGACACACGCTGGCCTACGACAAGGGCTGGCGCATACGCACAGAGTTCAAGCAGTATCAGGTGCTCAAGCAGAATCCGTTCTGGTGGACACATCAGCGACACGATGGCAAGCTGTGGAATCTGAATAACTATCGCACGGACATGATACAAGCGCTGGGCGGTGTGGAGGGCATACTGGAGCACACACTCTTCAAGGGCACGTACTTCCCAACGTGGGAGGGTCTGTTCTGGGAGAAGGCATCCGGCTTTGAGGAGTCCATGAAGTACAAAAAGCTGACAAATGCCCAGCGCTCCGGTCTTAATCAGATACCCAATCGTCGGTTCACGCTCTGGTGGTCACCGACCATCAATCGTGCCAACGTCTATGTCGGTTTCCAGGTGCAGCTGGATCTGACGGGTATTTTCATGCACGGCAAGATTCCGACGCTGAAAATCTCGTTGATTCAAATCTTCCGCGCTCACTTGTGGCAGAAGATACACGAGTCGATTGTGATGGATTTGTGTCAGGTGTTTGATCAGGAATTGGACGCGCTGGAGATTGAGACGGTACAAAAGGAGACGATACATCCCCGCAAGTCATACAAAATGAACTCGTCCTGTGCGGACATTTTACTCTTCCCCGCCTACAAGTGGAACGTGTCGCGTCCATCGCTGCTGGCGGACACCAAAGACACCATGGACAACACCACCACACAAAAGTATTGGCTGGATATACAGCTGCGTTGGGGCGATTACGATTCGCACGATGTGGAGCGTTATGCCAGAGCCAAGTTCCTGGACTACACCACAGATAACATGTCCATTTATCCATCGCCGACGGGCGTGCTCATCGCCATCGATTTGGCCTACAATCTGCATTCGGCCTATGGCAATTGGTTCCCGGGTTGCAAGACGCTCATCCAACAGGCCATGGCAAAGATCATGAAGGCAAATCCGGCGCTTTATGTGCTACGCGAGCGCATACGCAAGGCACTCCAGCTGTACTCCTCGGAGCCAACGGAACCGTATCTCAGCTCCCAGAACTATGGTGAGCTGTTCTCGAATCAGATCATTTGGTTTGTGGACGATACGAATGTGTATCGTGTCACCATTCACAAGACCTTTGAGGGCAATCTGACAACGAAGCCGATTAACGGCGCCATCTTCATATTCAATCCACGCACCGGACAGCTGTTCCTTAAGATTATTCACACCTCGGTGTGGGCGGGTCAGAAGCGTTTGGGCCAGTTGGCCAAGTGGAAAACGGCCGAGGAAGTTGCCGCCCTCATTCGCTCGCTGCCCGTTGAGGAGCAGCCCAAACAGATTATTGTCACGCGCAAGGGCATGTTGGATCCGCTTGAGGTGCATTTGCTCGACTTTCCCAATATCGTTATCAAGGGCTCCGAGCTGCAGCTGCCCTTCCAGGCCTGCCTCAAGGTGGAGAAGTTCGGTGATCTTATCCTGAAGGCCACCGAACCGCAAATGGTGCTGTTCAATTTGTACGATGACTGGCTAAAGACTATATCCTCGTATACAGCTTTCAGTCGTCTTATATTGATCCTGCGCGCCCTGCATGTCAACACGGAGCGTACCAAGATCATTCTCAAACCGGACAAGACCACCATTACGGAGGCGCATCACATTTGGCCCACGCTAACGGACGAGGAATGGATCAAGGTTGAGGTGCAGCTAAAGGATCTCATCCTGGCCGATTACGGCAAGAAGAACAACGTGAACGTTGCCTCGCTGACACAGTCCGAGATTCGTGACATCATCCTGGGCATGGAGATCAGCGCACCATCCGCGCAGCGTCAACAAATCGCCGAGATCGAGAAGCAGACCAAGGAACAGAACCAACTGACGGCGACAACGACGCGCACAACCAACAAACACGGCGATGAGATTATCACCTCGACAACGTCCAACTACGAGACGCAAACCTTCAGTTCGAAGACCGAGTGGCGAGTCCGTGCCATATCCGCAACGAATCTGCATTTGCGCACGAATCACATTTACGTGAGCTCCGACGATATCAAGGAGACGGGCTACACCTACATTCTGCCCAAGAATATACTGAAGAAGTTTGTGACCATATCAGATCTGCGCGCCCAAATCGCTGGCTACTTGTACGGCGTCAGTCCGCCGGACAATCCACAGGTGAAGGAGATTCGCTGCATTGTGATGCCGCCACAGTGGGGCACGCATCAGACGATCAATTTGCCGAACACCCTGCCCACGCATCAGTACCTCAAGGATATGGAGCCGTTGGGCTGGATACACACGCAACCGAATGAGTTGCCGCAGCTGTCGCCGCAGGACATTACCACGCACGCCAAGATCATGCAGGAGAACTCCAATTGGGATGGCGAGAAGACAATTGTCATCACGTGCTCGTTCACGCCCGGCTCCTGTTCCCTGACGGCGTACAAATTGACGCCATCCGGGTTCGAGTGGGGCTCCAAGAACACGGACAAGGGCAACAATCCGAAGGGCTATCTGCCGTCGCATTATGAACGCGTCCAAATGCTGCTGTCGAATAAGTTCCTTGGCTTCTTTATGGTGCCGGCGCAGAGCAGTTGGAATTATAATTTTATGGGCGTGCGACACGATCCCAACATGAAATACGAACTGCAATTGGCCAATCCAAAGGAGTTCTATCACGAACTGCATCGCACATCGCATTTCCTGCTGTTCTCGAATCTCGAGGATGGCGGCGATGGCGCCGGCGCTGATCGTGAGGATGTCTACGCCTAATTTTCGACACGTGTACAATTTCTGCAACAACATATTCTTAGTGCAAACAACAAACAAATTTTTACAAGGAAACGGTTTAAAAAAAACACAAAAATAAAACTGAAAGCCTTCAATTAATTTTTACATATACAACTTTATATTTACTTCCTTTTTGGCTAAACAGCAGTTGCTATGGCAAAGAACACAACTGTTGGCCACATTTTTGACGGAGCGCAAACGAATATATAACATAAAATATGCTATATATATATATATATTTCTATATATATATGTGATAGAGGTAATACAAAAATTTTATATATTTTCTTAACGGTTTTCGGATTCAGTTTTTGTTTCTAGGTACGTTTGTTTATTGGTTTGTTGGTTTTTGAGTCACCTTAGGAGCATTTCCAGAGCACAATGGCCAAGTTGCCGGCAAAGAATAGATAGAGTATATTCTCAGTCTCATAGGTCACCTCAAATCCAAAGCCCTCGCCGACAACCACATGCCAATAGATGCCAAATTTCTTGTCCATGGTTTCCTTAATCATTTTGGCAGCCATCTGTAAATTATATAAATTTAAAGTTTTGTATATCGCATCTATTTAATATATCTATATGATCGGACATTCTTAAACTAGGTTAGTTTTTCACCTCATAATTTGATGAATATTTCTCGCACATGCTGACGGTTAACTCCTTGACCTCATGGCACATTTCCTCCTTCATGTCCGTGTGCTGGTCAAAACAGAAAGATATTAGAGTTTTAGAGACGCCTCCACTTTAAATCCAACCAACCTTGACTAGCGGATAGACGTGCACGATTTTCTTGTCGGCCTCTTTGGCAGCCTCTTCTTCGGCCATTTTTGAGCGGAGTCAAGTTCGACCTGGGCGCCAAGCTAAATCAGCAAGCACTGAACGTTCAGTTACCCGTTACCTATATATCTGAGAATAAGGACACGCGAAGACAAACACACAAAAGGCACACACACACACAAACACACACAAAGTAGTAATGTTATAAAAATTGAGTTAAATTCCGATTTGCATGTGACACACAATCCAAGGTAATATTGTATATGCACATCGGGTATCACTATATAGCATTAGTCGAGTATATATTGTGAATGAATGTGAAAGTGAATACGAATGTTTATGAATTTGTTGTCACGCCAGGTACACAGACGGACGGACGGAACAAGGGACGGCGGACGGGCAGCTGCTATGGCAATTTGTGTTGCCTGACAGGAGCACGATTCACTTGCAACTGACTGACGCCGACTCCATTAACTTTCCTCGAGCAGGCAACCGCAAACACACACACACACACATGCACACTCGCATGGCATTAATGGGATGTGAATTGTTGTGCTGCGTTTGCGCCAACTGATTGCCACCACCACCCCCTCTTTGCGGCAAACAATAGCAATTTCCGTACGGGTGCCAGCTAGACGGATGCCGGCGTCTCGTCATCTTGGCGGCCACCCCAGTTTGGCTAATGCAATCCGCCCGCTTTAACAGCAATTGTTGGATGCTTGCTTTCGCAAACGTTTCTGCATGGGTAGTTTCGCCAGTCACTGACCAGGAGGGAGGATGCCTTTTTCTGTGAATTGAATTGCAACCCCCAAGTGTGAACAAACAGTTGTCTTGTTGGATTATTTATGTGCTTAGATTTATTGAATTTATGTATTCCAGTTCTCCTCCTCTGCCCCGGAGGATGAAACATTCGTATTCTGCTCGTCCTGATCGAACTGGTTTTCTTCGCTGTTTGTGGAGCCGTCCTCTTCTTCTTTGACCATAACAAAACCATTTTCGATTGGTTTCTTGTGCTCCGCCAATAGATGATCCAGCATTTCTCGGGTTGCGCCCAAATATTCGAGTCGTCTTCCCAGCTCAGCAATGGGCATTTTGTAAACAAATTTCTCAAAATCATAGTTCTTCTCGTCCTTTGTGCAGCGATAAAGCTCTAATTCGACTTCAGCCCATATTTTCTCCTCTAGCGTGCGATTATCCTTAAAAAAGGGAAAATCAACGGCATGCAAGCTCTTATAGGACACTTCACTGTCCACCCGAGGTGCGATTTTCAGTGGCTCCACTAAAGGCATCTTCAGCATATCTTTCCTCACAAAAAGCGCTATTTGTGATACGTAACCCACCGACTCCTCGCCAGCGGGAGGAGCACCAACGCCCAGTAGGGCGAACATGTAATTGGGATAGTTTTCAGTGATGCCCATGCACCAGGTCTTAAATTCTTGGCGTGTCCATTCGAATTTGTGATCAAGGTGACGAAAGCCATTTGGCAGCAGCGGATTAAAGCGTTTGAATATAACATTAAAGTCCGAATTGGGTGTGCTAAATATAGCAATTTTTGGCTGCATAAACCCGAATATATTTGTCGGAATTTTAGCCAAAACATCGTCATAGACGTGCTCTATACTGCAATAAAAAACGGATTTTACAAATTGTGTCAGTTATTAATTTAAGTAACTTACAGCTCTAATGCTATAACAGCATCTGTATTTCGTAGTTCTTCAGATGAATCCGCTACGCTGCCATGTAAGACCTCAACGTGCAGGGGACTGAGACGTTGTCTAATAAAGTCGGAAACCAATGGATTGGTGCGATTTAAATGTGTCTTTAAGGTTACATGGTCAATGTCCACCTGTAAGTAAATACGTTACAAATTTGAATACACCGTTGAACTTAACAGTCAGTGTTAGTTAAAACTCGTTTCACAACACAAATGCAAGTTTAACACTCTGGCAACGTTGTGCACAAGCTGAAACGAAACAAAATGGCGGAACAGCACGGCAACGAAACATTGGCTTGTCACTTTGAGTGCGTGTGTGTGTGAGTGTTCCGAGCACGGGCAGCAGTGCACGAAGAATATGTAATTTGTTGTGAAAATCAATTTAGTATCCCAATAAATATATTTAATTGCAAAACAAAGTGAAAATGTGTGTCTAAATACCCAAATGTACACCAGTGTAAGCATTAAACGCATGCCACAAAGCACGCAAAGTGAAATTTTTTCTTGTATTGCATTGGGGCAAACGACAACGAAAACAAGAAGAAGAAAACTTGTAATACGTGAAAGAAATACATACTGAAAAGTGGCAATTAAAAATTAACTAAACGTATAGTTAGATGGCAGGAAAAACGTGTTTGAACCAACAGAACAAATTAAATAAATTGTACAATGCAGATGTGACCTGTGCCGGCGGCCCAGCTAAATCAATATTCTTTCATACAGCATATTGTGTGTCTGGCCTCTCTGTCCGTTTGTCTGTTCAGACATGGCGCTTGATAAAAAAGGTCGTAATTTTTCACCGAATGCTTACTGCAAGACTCGTATGAACCTTTGTGCATGTATATAAATACATACATATTATATTTTTGCAGTTTTAGTGGTAGTGATTAATTGTCGGGGAATTATCAGAGATTTGTTAAATTATTTGTTTTGTTGTGTGTGCATAATTGTGACCAACACCAATGCATGTCTTGTTAGTATGTTTGTGTGTGTGTGTATGCATGTCCGTACGTTTGTGCCCCGTGCCCATAATTTTGCCATTCCGCTTTAGTGTTCCATTCACATTGTGCCGGCGCAATAATGAAATTCAAAACAATAGAGCGTGGAACCTGAATTAGTGGTGGCAAAACAATAAAATTAAAAAAGAAATAAAACATGCAAAATGAGTGAGCACCATTTACAATAGGATTTAGCTAGGTGCGTGCGTGTGTGTGTGTATTTGGTGTTTTATTAATTGCCTCCAGTTAAATGTAAGCAGTTAATAACAAATCATAACTAAAAATAAACACATCAGCGCAACTCTTCTTCTTACCACCAGACACTACGAATGTCAACAAAAAAGAAAGCGTGGTAAACACACAAAAGAGAATATACACAAAAACAACACATTTCAAACTCAACGTTCCTTTATGCGCTTTGCGTTCATTTGAGAGACTGACAACTGTCAACTGAACAGTCGGAATTTGAATTGGAAGTTGGAGAAGCGGTAAAAAAGGGCAATTCCCAATCGACTGCCGCCTGCTAAAGATGGGCAAACGCATCGCTGCGGAACGCCAGAATGTAACGTCGCCGCATACGGAGACCAAAACACTTCCATCGTCAGATCGCAGCGCACGGAAACGGAAGCGTTCCGCCGTTAAAGCCTCCCGGGTGGAGAAGTGCCAGCGCCTGAGCGGTGGCTCCAATGAGAACAGCAACTTTGACTGGCACGAAAACGATGACGAGGACTCCTCCTCGTCCGGATCGGCTAATGTAACGGTGCACCAAACACCACAGCCACAGGCCCAGCATCCGCCACGTGGCCATGGTCAAATCAATTCACGTGCATCATTGCTATCCTTGGCCACATTTGCCAGCGGCGGCTACAGCGATCACAATAATTCCAATGCAACTGATTCGCCGCGCCCCGTTTACACACTTCGCCCCTCTGTCGTCAATGGCACCATACTAAGAGATCTGCTCTCTAAGGCCTGGCGACTAGGACGCCCCATAGGTAAGTAGAGTAACTTCTATCAGCTGTATTTTATCATATTCTTAATTTTATTATGATTTTCCGCAGGTAAGGGCAATTTTGGCGAGATATTTCTAGCCTCGGATGACACTGTTTGCCCCGTTTCGTCGGAGAGCGCCAAATATGTGGTCAAAATAGAGCCACACTCAAATGGACCACTCTTCGTGGAGATACATTGTCTCATCAATACCAATCAGAAACAGCGTAAGTAGTTAATGCATAAGGATTGTCCCGCTAACTCGGTAATTTTGTAATTGTTTTCCACAGAAACAGCAAATGGCAACGAAGGCAACAACATTGAGAAGTTGCCACCACACATAAGCCATGGACCACCCACGGGTATACCAAGATATATTGCCTCGGGTACACATTACTTTGGAGATGGACGCTACCGGTTTCTGGTGTTGCCGCGCTTCGATCGGGATCTGCATTCGCTGATAAAGAATGCGCGAGTGGCACAAAAGTCGCTGCTGGTGCTGGCCATCCACATAATCAATGTGTTGGAGCATTTGCACGACAAGGGCTATTGCCACAATGATATTAAGGCGCAGAATCTGATGATATCCAAGTGTAAGTACCTTAAGCGGCAGGCTGTGCAGGGCGGCAAGGGCTACGACGAGCACTACGAGGAGAAACAGCAGACGACGGATAGCGGCAACAGTTCCGAGCAGGAGACCAATGACGATGACTATTTCATAAAGAACGACAAGTTAGGACTGAAGCGCATTGCGCCCATCAAAGAGGACGACGATGCAGAGGACGAGGATGAGGACTTTGATGATGGCGCCACAACAAACAGCAACAACAGCAACAGCCTGGACATGTACCACACTCCAGTGAGCAAGAATAAACGACGTCCACGTAGCAATGCCATCGAGTTTAGCGGCTCGAATCCGATGCGCTCGTGTCGGCGCAACGACAGACGCAACTCCAGTTCCATGTACGAGGAGATGGTCAAGTCACATTATTTGCGTCCAGCCAAGCGCGTCAGCTACTCGGAGCTCTTCAACGAGGATGGCTATCCGGTGAAAGCAGATACTAACAGCGAACAGACCCCGGAAAGCTCAGACAACGAGTCCGAAGAGTTTGTGCCCTCGTATGCCCGGCGTTCGGGCGGTGCATCTGCCACAAAGCGCAGCTCACGCTCCTCCGCCTGCAACAAAATAACCACTCGCACCACCCGCCGTCAGGAACAAATGCAGCAGCTGAAAAGCCTTCCGAACGCAACAGAACGCAATGGCGGACTACGGAGTAAGCGCACGGCGACAGAGTATCAATTAATGCAGGTCGAAGAGGAGCACATATTCCTAATTGATTATGGCCTGGCCTCCAAGTATACGGATCGCGGTGTGCATCGGCCCTTCATCATGGACCAGCGTCGTGCGCACGATGGAACGCTCGAGTTCACGTCGCGCGATGCGCATCTGGGCGCGCATTCGCGTCGCAGTGATTTGGAGTGTTTGGGCTACAATTTACTGTACTGGTCGGAGGGTTATCTGCCATGGAAGGATGTGGCACAGCAGCAGCAGCAGGAGAAGGTGCATCGGGCCAAGGAGCTGTTCATGACCGATGTGTGCGAAATGCTGCGACAATTTTATGGCAAACAGGTTCCTAAATATTTGGGCGAATTTCTGCAACAGATTGGCCAGCTCTCCTATCAGGAGCGACCCAACTATGAGCGCTACCGCAACATATTCAAGCGGGAGTATCGCCGTCTCGGCTACGACTGCACGCAGATGCAGCTGAGCAGCGATGAAATATTGCGCACACGCGCTTCCATCAAGGATGAGATCGATGGCAGTGGCAAGTGCGACATATTCGATCTGAATAATAAGCTTGCATACAATGTGATGCGCAATTCGGCGCTAAACACGCCATTCCAGGAGCACTCGCTAAAGAATCGCGTATCGCCTAAAAATCTGCGTTCCAAGTCCAACAAGAAGAATGTGAAGAAGAAGAAGTTCTCATGGGCGGAGGTGCTGTCACAGGATCCCGATCAAATAGCGCGCGAACGTGCGGTCAAAGAGTTTGAGCGTGAGGAGGTCATATGTCCGCTACAGTCACGTCTGCCCAGGCGATACGAGGGACGGCCGACCTATGCGATATTGGCGGTGGAGCAGTGTAGACGGGACAAGGGGCTGGCCGTGCAGGACCATAGCAACGATGATGCGAGTGAGCAGGGGAATGCAAATAAGCAAGATAATGAAGAGGAGTACGAGGAGGAGGAACCAGAAGAGGAAGAAGAGGAGGAAGATGAGGAACAAGAAGAGGAGGAATTTGAAGAAGAGGCGCAAAGTGAAGACGAAGAGGTAAGTAAAGTAAAACAACATTATCCGATTACCGTAGGCTTAATTACTATTTACGTGCAGGTGGATGATCAGCAGAGTGATGAAAGTCGAAGCACAACGCAGTCGGAGGCAACGCGACGGGCTCGACGGCGCCCGCGCAACAGCAAACAGAGTCAGGTGCAGGCGATGCAACAGCTGCCCAAGAGTAAAGTGACGCGCAAGCGAACTGGCGGCAAATCGCGGAATAGCAACGGCCACAGCACATTTGCGACACCATTAACAACAGTTGGGAGCAACAAACGTGGCTGCGCCACTCGAAAGGATAATGCGACAATGGCATCTGCCACCGGTGAAGTGGAGCATCTGAATAAGCTTAAGTCGAATCGATCAGTGACGGATAAACCCAAACAGCGGCGAACGCGTCGTTGTCTATATAAGACTGAATCACATATACGTGGCGAACAGGATGTGGAGAACAACTATGCCACAAATATGCAAAATGTGTACAGCGTGTGTCAATACGACGACGAGAACAGCTACGGCAAGGGGCGAAATGTCCACTCGTCCAGGCATTGTCGCAAGAGATACGATAGTTAGATTACCAATACCATAGCTACAAACAAACAGCAAAATATTGTGAGAGGAGTGGAGAAGTGGATTGGCGAGCAATGATGATGCAGCTGTTGTTGCAATTGGCAAATTACATACACATATACGAATAACAACAGTTAATGCTGCGTTTTCAAGTATTTTTTAGAAGTAAAATAAACCTAAGTGAGAAGTGAAACAAATATGATCAAAAGCTAGGCAAATTGTTCTGGCTTAGCCTCCAGGCGTTAAGCATTGGATCAACATATGTGTGTGTGTGTTTAATTCACGAAAATTGTTTAGCACACTTTATAGAAAAGAAAAACCACAAATGTTTTTGTAATTTCTGTTTCTTTTTTTAAACGTTTTTAAGGAGATTAATTCTTATGCTGATCAAGTATGAAGCTACGACATATTAAGTAAAATTGTTACAGTGCATACAGACATATACTTATATATATATATATACAAATAGGATATAAAGTCACATAGAAATGTGCAGTGTTAGGTATCTATTGGCCTTGATAGAAAGTTATTGTTTAATTTTAATTTGAGTCTTTTTTTAAGTTACTCGCTTTAGGTTGCACCCATTCAATTCTATTACATAAAGATAATCCCTCAACAAAACAAAAAAAATATGAAAGTATTTAATATAACTAGATGAAGGTTATTATTGCATAAAAACATAAAGTCTAAGCTAGGATGTAAACGGCGGATATAAATAAAGTAAATAGAAATTATATGTCTTTAACAATTACCCAGATAAGCCGATTGTTTAATTTCCCAGTGTAAACTTAGTTTTTGATTGTAATCAATTTAGAGCTTAAAAAACTGCATACTGACCTGTAGAATGTGCTCGACGGTTTCGATGCGTCGCATTAACTGGAACAGTCGCATCTCAGCGCACCTAAACGCGTAAAATCACAGTGATATACATTTAATCGAACAAAGGATATATGCCATAATACTTACCCAAATTCGGTGACTTTTTTGATTTCGTGAATCCAGCGCGTATCTTCTAATATTTGAATGGCCGCACAATAACGTTGCTCATATACCGGCGGATCAAAGGTAATACCTGTGTCGCTCATTTTCGTTAGCGTTTTGAAACCGCCACAGGGAAACGTATACTCAAACATACTGAGTAGTCACAAAATAGAAACAGACTGGGAATTTACACGAGTTGTTTACATCTGTTCCTTTCGGTTTCAGTGCGACCGCGATAAGTAAACGGGAAAAACTCCAATACAATGTAAACAGAAGGCGACTTTTTGCGAGTACAAAACTGCGTGCAGCCAACTTCACGGGTACGCAGTTTTGCGTTGCGTTTCGCATTTAACATTTCTGTTATTTATTTTCCGATTGTGTTGTGGTCGATGATATCGATATATCGATATACTACGCGAAATTCTTAAATATAAATAAACTTAGTACTTAGTATCAGTGCAAATTACTAAAAAATATGTTTAATAAAAGCGTTTACTCTTGCTGTAAGTAAGTACATAAAATGAAAAAATTAATTTGATAAAATTCGTATTTAAAAGTCAATGTCCGTCTGAAAGCCAAAAAAGTAATTGAGTTCTTTCTTTGGTTGTCCAACAAAAATGTGCCGGCTTTGACTTAAAAAGGTTAAATGTGCAGTGTTGTGCATAAAAACCATGTTTTGGTTTGTGGCCACTTTTTGAGCCCTTTAGGCTGTGTGTGTTTCAATACAAGCAAAGGCAAACAAGTAGCCGCAGCTGGTCAAGCAGAACCGAAAGGGTTGCCCACCAAAATGAGAAAAATAAAAGAAAAACCAAAGCCCAAACATTGTTTGACCCTCATTACGTTTGATATTTTCTTTACACATTAAGGACCGTACGGGACAGCAGCAGCAACAGCAGCAAGTTAGTTTTAACTTTGTTGCTCCTTTTGCTGGCTAAAACTCATTTGCCTCGCACACCAAATGCAAGAACAACAAACAGACTACGAGAAATAAAGTAAAGTAAACATTTAAGCGGCCTGTGGGCAGAGCCAAAAAAAAAGAAGTGAAGAAACGAAAAACGAAACGAGTTTTGGGGAAAAAAACAACAAAAACAAAAAAAAAGCTTTCCGTTTTCTTTCATTCTTTCTTTATGGCAATAATACAATTTGGTAAAAACGGTTTCCCGTTTCATTTGTTTTCGGCTGCTGCTGTTATTGTTGTTGTTGTTTTTGTTAGCAAAGCATTTAGGGGCGCTAACTTGGCCTCATTGAATTTGGCCCAAGTTGAATAAAATGTTTTCGTTGTTTTATATGCACGCAACTTTCGTGTAATGAGAAAGATATCAAATTGGCGCCCCCGCTTCCCAGCTCTTCAAACTTACGTCCCTATCGCTATCTGTTCCTCACTCTGGCTTTCTCCGTAATCCTCAGAAACTTGTCAATGTGCCATTATGGGCACGCACACGCACAAAGGTAAACAAATTTGTTGAGACGACAATTTGAAAATGCGACACCAACACCAAAAAGAGGAGCAGGATATGGATCAAAAGTTGGAGCTGGAGTAAGTGCCGGCCAGACCAGACCGGGCCAGGTAAGCACAAAATGAAAAATACATTGGACTTGGGATAAAAGAAAAATTATGCAAAAATAAACACAGAGCCAAAGTGTAGGCAGAACGAAAGTGAACGAAAAGTGCGATAAAAAGCAGCAGCTTTAAGTCTGTTCTGTTTTCAAGGTGATTATCCGTAAGACCCACAAACATAGCTACCCGGCGGGCGCAGCGTATCAAAAGGGGATGGAGGGGAACTACTTCGTATGACTGAAGACAAAGTTTTTAGCGTCTGCCAAACGATGCCCCGAAGATGGAAGACATGCCAGGCGACTGAATGTCCTGGCGTTGTCGCTCCTTCTTCATCTTCTTCTTCTTCTTGCTGTGGCAGGTATGAAATCCGAGCGTTAATATTTTTTAGCTGCGCACCAAATTTGTAAATTTGTTGCCTGCTTGTATTTTTTTGGGTGACAATGAAACGCGGATAAAGCATTTTACGTGCCGACGTCGCTGGCAGCTGTTTGGCGGGTTAGTGGGTGGGTTGAGTGGTTGGGTGCCGTGCTGTTTGGCTGCTTTGTCTTCTTCGTGCAGGTTGTCTGCGTCGCTGATTTCGCATAAATTATGCAGGCGACGGGGCAGCGGACAACAGAGCATCGCTTACAACCCGGTGGCAAGTGGCAAGTGGTACGTGCCGCATGCAGGCGCCACCCAAAAACGCAGGCTTCAATGTTGCCCAACAAATTACAAATGTGCTATTTATACTGATTCAAGATGTGAAAAGAGTATATTGGGTATATGCATACGTCGAAAATATATATATAATATTTAGGGTATCAGATAAAGTATTTGTCTATTTATTATCTACCATATCTATAACAAAACGAATACCAAATGAACTAGTGGGTTACACCTGGTTGAAACTTTCTTACTTGTGTTTTTTTGAGAAACAGCAAAAACAAGGACGCCTTCATCAGCCCGTTCCCCCCCGTCCGCACGCACTTGGGACTCATTTGTGTGCTCCAGTTTTACATCAGCTTTGTGCTTCGGCTTTTGACTGCCTTCTGGGCAGCAAATGGAGCCGGGCGGGTTGAGTAAAGGAATCCCAAAAAACCACACAAAAGACATTTGCATTTGAACGTGAACGAAATTAGTTTGGTAAACTGGGCAACTTAATGAATTTGTGTGTGTGTGTGTGTGGGGTGGTTGCCTTTAAACGGATTTTGTCCACAGACTTCAAATCAAATAAATATAAAATAAAAATCAAATATAACAAACAACAAGCACTGCAGTCGGGCATTACCGACTGCCCAATACTCGTTTACGTTATAAAAACAGCCGAAAACTATATACATTATTATTATAATCTATAGTTCGATTAAGATTTAATTATTTATTAATACTGCCTGAGTTGGTTTTATGTGGAAAGTTCTAAAAAATCAACTTTTAGCAAAGAAGTTTACTTTAAACTTGTAATATTAAAGTTAAAGTAAGCAAAGTAAGCCAACATTTGTTTAAATGACACTCAAACGCAGCACATGCGCTATATTAAGGGGCAGGCAAGAAAGATGGGGAGAGAAAGGGTTAGGTAGTTCTGGGGTTCAGGCCATAAAGCAATGGCAAACGTTGCCGCAAAAGTGCAGCAGCACTAACTGAACTCGGCAACAAGTTGTGGCCTGTTGTTGTTGTTGTTGTTGTTGATGCCTGTTCTGACACATTGCTGTGGCAATATGATGTTGGCCCCGTCCCCGCACACCCACTTCGCGGCACATAGCACATGTTTTAATAGGTTCACAACAGCAGCAGCAGCAGCAACTATGGCCAACTGTGGAAACTTGTAGGTACATAAACAAGCACGTTTTTGTTTGCCAACGTTTCGTGTGCAGCGACCGCACATGGAAATCAAATGAAAACTGCGCTCAGCTGGCAAATAGCATTCCCAGCCAAAGGGGCAACAGGGCGACTGACACCAATAATCACCCCAACCAGCCAACCCACCCACCCAACCCCCGACTGTGCCATAAATATGCAACTTTATGTGGCTACCTGGCAAAAGGGCAAAAGTTCATTGGCAGCGGTTTGAATCGAGCGGGATATCTATTTCGCATAGTTACGGATTAACTGTGGATTATTTGGGGGTATTTTTACGCACATATCACAAAAATTATCTCATTATAATATGTATTTATGTTTATTCACATGAATATTATATTATATTTACAAGTGCTGCTCTTGAGTATGAATATGAATATGAATATTCATATTCAAGTCTGCTGTAATGTTTGAATAATGCTGGTGAATAATTTGCACATTCGCATTATTTTCATAGCAGCGCATGTTTGTTTGTTTGAGTATACTCAAACACACACACACACACACATGGATAATAATTGCGCCAAATGTTCAATAAAACTGCAATAAACTGCCGTATTTTGTCATACAACACACACACACACACACACATACACACACGCACACACAACGAAAGTTTTCCAATTAAAGCGAGCAACAAATGAATTATTTCAGCCAGAGCCGAAGGCCTTAACTGCCTTAACTTGGCCCAATCAGAGCTCATTCAGCCATGTGCCTATCGTCTGCGCGCTGATTACAGGCCCCAGAGGCCTACTTCACTCCCTCTCTTTCGCTCTCTCTCTCACTATCTCTCTCTCTGCATTTACCCGCATTTTCACGCATTTGCTTCTGGGTGGCTGTCAGTTGGGGCAATTAACTTTGGAGCAGCGGCGCCGCAAGGTGGGCTGCGCATTGATTAGCAGTTTATGTGCGGCAGCCGCAACGTGCCAAAAGTGCTTGATTGCTTAGTTTTGGGCCCGGTTAACGCTGCATTCGTTGGCTCAAATGCAGTTCTCAGCCAGCCAAAGCGCCTTCAACTATGTTACAAATCTGGCGCAAACATAACAAGGCACGTTTCGTGCATGTGTGTGTGTGCGTGTCCTTTGGCTGGACAGGCATTCTGCCTAGCGACAAGACTGCTTTTATTCCTGTTTGCTCTGTTTGCCGCTTGTTGCCTCCTCCTCCTCCATTTGTCTCCAATTCTCATGTCGCTCTTGTTTTTGTTTGTCTGACACAAGCGACAGCTGCATGTGCTGTTCCTGCTGCTGCTCCTGCTGCTGCTACTCCTGTTCCTGCTGCTGCTTCACCACATACACAAGACACGTCTAATTGGGCGACTTTGGCCCACATGGCGTATGCGTGTTTTGCATAGGTGCCCGCCGCGTCGCGCCTCTTGGCAGCTATCGTAATTGGTTTTGCGCAGACGTGTGCCCCAGCTGTCCACAACAACAACAACAACAATAACAACAACAAGCAGCAGCTGTTTTAATTAAGTGCGTCTTGACGTGGGCGCTATTTTATTCAAAGCTGATGATTCTTTAGAAATTTTTAGGAGCTGCCAGCTGCCCTATAATAAGTTAACGTCGGCTCTTAAATGTTCAAGGCAAAATGATTTAATTATCTTTTGATTTCATGTTGAAAAACTTTTTAATGCAAATCAGCAGCAACAAAGGCGGCAGCACCAGCACCAGCATTAACTTTAGCAGCTTTAATTATGCCACAGCTAGAGTCAGGTGAGCCGGCAGGTAAGCTGAATAGGCAGCAGGACAAAGCTTCAGCTTTAGGAGCAGGCGTGTTCCTTCAGTTAATTTTTAGCAGCGTTTGCATTTTAAGTGACCCAAAATATGTCTCTGTGTGTGTGTGTGTGTGAATAAGGACATGTGAACAGAGGAGTACAAAAGCCAAATCCACAGAATAGGTTGTGTCTATTGTTGTGTGACTTGTGTGTGTGTATACTGCTGTACGTGTCTGTAAAGTTATTAAAGGCATTCAAAGCATTTCGAGGGGGGCGTGGCATTTACATAACCATATCTATATATGCAAACACGAAATGCCGCCTGTCCTGACATGAATAACACCTCTCCGCACGCGGGGGGATCCTCGTTTTATGACAGACAAACAGCAAATGTTTCGCTGAATAACACAACCGCTACAAATTACCAATAAACAGTTTGCATCAACAAATGTGCGAATTGTTGTTTCATTTGTTGTTCGTCGCCGGAAACTGGCCGACAATGCCTACAAATAGCCAATAACAGAAGTTAGTCAAGCAAGTCATGGCTCATTGTTATAGCTGATGCGGCATTTTGTTCACACAAATGATTATTTTATGCTTGAACTGTGAACGTTGTCTAAGTTGTCTTGAATAGAATATGCATTAAATACCCTAAGCCTAAGCTTAAGAGTTATAAACTGTTATAAACGTGGCTTAATCTACTATGCAACCGCATAGCACGAATTACATCGATTAACATAGTTAGATTATGGTGTAAACTTCATTAAATAGCTTCAAATGGTTAATTTAATTAAATTGCACTTGCTTGCCGATATCTCGAGAGATGACACTTTTAAGCTCGTGCCTACCTCACTTGCATATCGATAGACCTATCTTAATCTCGATTGTTTACATGGCTATTCTTACAACTGATGATGCACTGCTACAATGGCGTAATTTATTAAAGCTTTGAAAAATGTTATAATACATAAGCAATTGTCTTAGAAACAAGTGGATTCATTGACATTATTATACTCTGCATATTATATTTTCGCTTGGATATCCTAATAATCCAATCCCCATTTTGTATTTTATGTAAAATTGAAGAGTTCCGAAATAAGTTTAAAGCTTCTTTTAATTTAGAAGCAACGTTTTTCGTTTTGCCCTTGCAAACTGGATATCATTCATATCCAATGGCCATTTAATGTATTTAATAGAGTATCACGCAGTTGGCATCTTTTAATTTCAAACATTTTATTTATAAACTTTCAGTTAGTTGATGAATTTACACAAGATTTATAGGAATCCTGTAAAAATGAATTTAAATATTGAGTGCTTCATGTGTATATTGATTAAATCACAAAACTGGGAGAGGGCCAGGTTTGCGGTGGTTGCTGTGTAAATGTATGTGGGTAAATTCAATCACATAATGGCGCACACAAAATGTTCGCTTTTTTTTGCATTTGCAGATCAAGTTTTGCCATGCAATGCAATTATGCAAATGCTTGTGTTGTTGTTGCTGCTGCTGCTGCTTCTGACAACATTCATATTGCACGGCACTCAATCATGCATCGAATATGATGCTGATGTGTGTGTGTGTGTGTGTGTACAGGTCGATATGAGCTGGCTGCCGACAGGCGGGCTTTGCGAGTGACCTCATTAGAATTGCATTTGCCTCTGCACAATGAAAAAACTTTGCGCTTATCATCTACCAGCAGGCAGCAAACCGGCTGCCGGATAACTGTTGACGATGTCCGTCCGACTGTCGGCTTGTCCGGCTGTCCGGCTGTGTGAGCAGCACTATCGTCTCTCTGCCAGTCCGCCTGTCCGTCTGTCTGCCTGTCAAGCTGTTGCAACTAAACGCATTCTGCTCTGATTAGCAGTGCGCCTGTTGCAGCAGCATCAGCATCAAGTGGCATCAACTGGCATTAAAGATAAGCCGATTGAGCTGAATGCCCTGCATTATTGCGAAAAAAGGCTCAACTTGCATTCAGCTCCGTATATAAAATTAATGAATATATAATTTTTATTTTTATTGGCCAAACTCCACATAAAATCGAAAACCTAAACTAATTTTATATCCCTCCGCTCCCTCCCTCAGCTCTCCAGCAAGTTGGCTGAAAATAATTGGTGAGCTGCCTGCTGGCATTCGATTCGAATTTTAACGAGGCGAAATGAAAATCCAAATGGAAATCTGATCTAGACAGAAAACTCGTTATGCCATTGAATTTTGAATTGGCATTGTCCGGCATTCGATCATTATGAACAATGCCATTAACATGCTGGGTCCGCTGGGAATTGGTAAATTCGGTTTGTGTTCATTAAATGCACAAATTGTTATGCATAGTCTTTTAACTGAACCCAAATTATTGCAGTTTGCAGTTAGCAGTCGGAATTGGTTTGAGCACACATTAAAATTGAAATATTAGATGGTAAAAGTTAATTTCAATGTTAAACAGACCGCAACCCACAGGGCAAACAATGATAAACCCAACAACAACAATTTACTTAGAACAAGCAGATGCCCAACGACATTTCAACTTTAAACGGACCGGAAATGCGAGCCCACAACGGCATCATTAATCATGTGAGGCTGCAGCCACCAGCTCGTAAAGCCCACCCTCCCCTCACCTTTCCCTTCTTTCTCTATTCTTTTTTTTTTTTACAGTTTCAGTGTTGCCTTTACTTAACGGCCAGACAGCTTTGTTATTCTTTCAGTTTTCACTTTTAGTTTTATTCCTAATTCCATGTTTTATTGTGTTTAAACCCTTATTATGATTAAGTATACGACCCGGGTTTTCTGTTCCCTTAAGCTCGCGTCAGATATTAAGATTTCTGGGACCGTGGTTATTAGTTCCCATATTTCAAAGTCCCACAACTTTGTCAAAACTGAACCGATTTTCACGTTTAATGACATTTTGGTCATTATTTGGCTTCTATATTGATTCTACATTCAAAAAATATTAATTTTTGAAAATAAATTTTTTTTGTAAAATTTGGTCAAAAAATCATGTACCCCCCCCTTGTTAATTTTCAAAAAAATTTTTTTTTCAAAATTTAAAATTTCGAATTTTTGTTTTTAAACGATTTTAATTGTCATAATTAGCATAAAAAACAACACTTAAGTCGATTTTGAGGTGGTAAATTTTTTGGTCAAAAATCATGCCAAATCGGACTAAAATTTTGACATGTAAAGTTCTTGGATCGGTAGTTCCCATATTTTAAACCCCCATAACTTTGTCAATTTTGAACCGATTTTCATGTTTGACGGCATTTTGAACAATATTTGGCCTCTAAATTAATTCTACATTTAAAATATTTGCATAGTTGAAAATAATTTTTTTTTGAATTTTTTGGTCAAAAAATCATGTACTCCCCTTGTTAATTTTAAAAAAAAATTTTTTTTCAAAATTTAAAATTTCGAATTTTTGTTTTTAATCGATTGCTATTATCATAATTAGTATAAAAAGCAACATTTAAGTCGATTTTGAGGGGGTAAATTTTCTTGTCAAAAATCACGCCAAATCGGACTAAAATTTTGACATGTAAAGTTCTTAGATCCATAGTTATCATATTTCAAACTCGCATAACTTTGTCAATTTTGAACCGATTTTCATGTTTGACGGCATTTTGAACAATATTTGGCCTCTAAATTAATTCTACATTTAAAATATTTGCATAGTTGAAAATAAATTTTTTTTGAAATTTTTGGTCAAAAAATCATGTACTCCCCCCTTGTTAATTTTCAAATAACAATTTTTTTCAAAATTTAAAATTGCGAATTTCTGTTTTTAATCGATTGTAATTATCATAATTAGTATAAAAAACAACATTAAAGTCGATTTTGAGGGGGTAAATTTTTTTGTCAAAAATCACGTCAAATCTGACTAAAATTTTGACATGTAAAGTTCTTAGATCCATAGCTCTCATATTTCAAACTCGCATAACTTTGTCAAAACTGAACCGATTTTCACGTTGGATGGCATTTTGATCAATATTTAGTTTCTAGATTGATTCTACATTTAAAATATATTCATTTTTGAAAATAAAATTTTTTTTGGTATTAAGCTTGCCAAAATTGACTAAAATCTCGACAAATTAGGCTCTGTTAATCGCCTATCAATATAATTTTGTAGCTCCTGCAACTTATCTGTTGTTGCTTGTTTTTTGTTCTCCACGTTAAACTTTAAATTTTAATGTCGCATTAAGGACGAGCTTCGGTAAGCGCACTGCCCGTCGAGTTAATAGCATTTGCTGGTTCGCTGGTAAAAAGCGAAACAGAAAGTTGAGCCAAACTTTGGTGCGGGCCACGTTGGCCAACAATTTCCGCATTGGCACCAAACTTGTCTGCCATGCGCCAAAAGCCAAAAGTGTTTTGGGTATTTCGGTGTGAGGCAAGTTAATTTGATGGCATGTGCAACATAAAATGACAACAAACACAGACAGCCAAAATGGCTGTGCTGCACTCACGAACATTAAAACGTGGACTAAACTAATATGAGTCAGCCTGTATCTGTGTGTGTGTGTGTGTGCTGCACTATAAATGCGTTATGAAGTGCGTCATGTTTGTTTTGGCTCTTAGCCACAGTTGTTGTTGCTGTTTGTCAAGTACCCATCGTGACCGCCAACAATATAACTGCAAAGAACCAAAGTTTACGGCCGCAGTTTGAAAGTGACTTGCACACAGTTTTAGTGCATATTTCCTTTCTAAATGAAGTTGATTGGCCAGTTAACTGCTGCAGGAATCCTCAGAAATGTTCGTTTGTTTGTTGGCCACTTTGAATATTGTTTGTTTTGCACAAAATACCAACTCCTCAGTTTTGAGCTATTTGCTCTAAATTTAAGTGCATACTTTCAGGCGGCACTCGAAATTTCGTTATCAGGTAATTGGGAGTAGCTGAGACAGATAGGAAAGATAATTGTGGCTTTACTTTAAAAGCTTTCAGGCAGTGGTATAAAATTTGGCAATGACCTGCTTTGAAGGGCAAATAAATTTCCCAACCTTAAAGTATTTTTCTACCCATTTTTGCACAAGTTGTTGTAATTATTCACCTGGCTGGCAAAATCAATCATCGCTTGCTGGTGACAACAAAACTCAAGTGCCTGCAGGACATTGTTAACAAGCTTAACTACTATAAATGCGATCACTTACAGGTCATAATCAATGACTAACAAGCGGCAGCAGCAGCAGCAGCAACAACAACCACCACCACAAACAACAAAAGCCCGCTAAAAAGTTTGGCTTAATATTTCGCAAACAGTCTATGCGGCAAGTTGTTAGCCAGAAGCCCATAAAAACTTTTGCCATTACTTGTTCAACATCTGGCCATAACGCTGTTCCCGCTTCCATCAAACTTCCTTGCCTTTTCCACTAAAGTTACTCCTGCTATAAAAATCGCAAACACAAACACACACAAAGCTCATCGCTGTCCAATGAAACTTAAGCGCCACTGAATAGAAAACATATTTTATTACGGCCAAGTTGATTGATGTCTGGCCCATTCAGGCCTTGTTCTATTGCTGACGCTCGGCCAGCAGACCTTTGACCAGGCTGAACAGCAGCTGGAGACCCTCCTCATTGTTTGCCTTGTAATAGGACAGCGCTTGGAGTCGCTTCAGCCATTCAGTCAGCTTTGGGTACTTCTCGGCATCGATGGGCGCAAAGGCCGCCGCTGTCGAAACAGTCGCCACACTGCACAAATCCGCAATTGTTAGATCCGCGCCGGCCAAATACGGTGTTGCCGCCAGGCAGTGCTCCAGGCCATCGTAGGCCCGTTGCATGTAGCTAATGCGATCCTCGGGTATCTGCGATGCCCCAAAATAGATCACCGGCTCAATCATGAAGCGCAGACGCGGAAAGAGATGACCGCAATCGTAGTAGAGTCGGGCATCCACCACGCGACGCTTGGCCGGCTCCTTTGGATACAGTGCATCTTCGGGGCCGGTAAACTTGTCCGCCAGATAGCTGCAAATAACATGCGAGTCGCTCACCACGGTGCCATTGTCATCCAGCACGGGAATCGTGTGCTGCGGATTGAGCTTGAGAAACTCCGGGGTCATATGCTCGCCAGCCTTCATATTCAGCGTGCTGGGAAAGTGAAAGAAGGAAATTGAGAAATGCAAATGCAACTGGTTTAAGCTTATTCACAACATCTGTGTAAGAGTATGCAAACTTCGTTAAGCTTTTCACAGACTTACCGAAGATCAAGTTCGACTCCCAAAGCGGCGGCTGTCAGCAGCACCGCGCGGCAGGGCGGACTGCGTGGCGCATAATAAAGAACTGGTTTGTTGGACATTCTATGAATAAAGCAGTCACAAAGAGGTATTCGCTAATATTGATTAGTTCTTTGCATGCGCAAACAAATAAACAACTTACTTTTTTCACTTTTACTAATTTAATTGCAAGCCGAACAAACAAAACGCAACCTGTTTGACTGAAGTGCGAAAAGCTACTGAAAAGAGAAAGCTGCGTGAGCGTCGGCGATCACAATCGCTCAGCTTAAAGCTCGCAGTAAATCGATTGAATTTCGTGGACAGCACAAAAGTATGCTTTAAATAATTTATAAGTTGCGTTGACAACGCGAACAAAAAAAGTGAAAAAGTTGAGCGTTTCAGAGTGAAACTTTTAGCATTTTCCAAATTTTTTAAATGATTTACTGCGACATTTCAGTTGCAAATTGTACTATTTAAATGAGTTACAGAACGGCCGAGCTTGATAAAATAATTTACTGTTGATGCGTTGATTGAATTACTGTCAATTTGGGCACTGTTAGCAGTTGGCTTTCAATGGACAAAAGCGCGCTGCGCGGCAGATTGAAATGGAAAATGATTTTCACATTTTTCACGCGGCACAAAAACACACAGCTAAGCGGATTTGCCCTAAGGCAGCCCTTTTTCGCCAGGTGCAAGCATTAAATTTTTAAGCGGATTTCAGCATTAGTTAATGGCTCAGCCGAAAAATGCGCTCGCTTTGTTAAAGTGAACTTTAATTGGATTTTTAGCTGCGCTAAATTGAAAAGTTGTAGGGAAGGGTGTTTCGAATGAGGCGGGGCAAGGTAAATACCTTAAAATTGAAATTGAAATATTTCAATGCTTATAGTATATAAATTCGATATATGATTTATTTTTTCAAAAAATCGATACATATTACAGGGTAGGTTTAGGCGAGCAGGCCCATTTGTTGTTTTCGCTTTCTTATTTATTTGGTATGCAGGTCGATAGCGCTCCAATTCGAATTTGCGCCTGAAGTTGAGTGTCCTTAAATATTTGGTCACGCGCCGCACCGCAGCGAAATGGAAATGCCGAAGCCGAATGTCGAGACAGGCGACAAGTGGCGCGTTGGCATCCAGGTGAGGTCCTTGCCAGGCAGCCAGATATGACAGCCACGGACGGGGGGCGACTGTCAAAATTCTGTGAAAGCAATTTACAGTTATTAAAGCTTTTAGTGCGATCAAAGGCGCTGCCGAGCATTAAATTTAATATCATAATTGAGTAATTTCTCAAGGCAACGCAGGTGGGCTAGATTCGTGGGGGTGGTCGGGTGCGGGTGGTGGTGGGGGTTTGTATTGAAAAGCATTGACTAATTGATTGCCATTTGACGAGTGGCATTTATCTTCATAACTTAGTTTTGCGCGTTTAATTGAAATCACAGACACAACCCCCTCGCCCGCCCGCTTCACTCGAAAAGCGCTAAAAGCGAACGAGATTAATTGGTGTCGAAGGCAACCGGCAAGGATATAGGCACGGACTCGAACACGGACATAGATACGCACTTGAAACGCGGCCGCTGGCATATTGTGTTGTCCTCCGGCCTCAAGTGGAAAATCCAGTTTTATTAATGGATTCCGCCGACACAGAAGTACACCCAAGGCCAGAAAAAGAAAGGACTGGGGTTTCTATGTGCTCAAAGCGTCAATTGCTTTGAATTTCCGTTGGACTTTCGCGTTTGCCGAAACATAAATATTACTTAATTTCTCGCCCATTCTCGATCTCTCTCTCTCTCTCTCTGACTAGCTAGCCGGACTATTAATAACAATTAAATGTTGGTTGGTTTTGCTAGCTAATTGCTGGCATTGACTGGCTGTGGCTTTAAAGCGTGAAAGCTGCCAAGGACAATGCTCGAGGAATAGAAATGCGGACAGAAGACGGACGAGCTCTTAAGAACATCAGATAAGCACAATGAAGATGCTGCCATCTAATGCGGGCCACGCCCAGCAGCTTTTGTTTTTATTCAGAGTGGGTGGGGTGGGGTGGGGGAGGGGTATATAAATCGTTGGCCAAATTAAATGTGACATGGCATTACTTCGGTATAGATATGAACAAAGCGCCCAAATAGTGGCCAAGTAGCCAGCCAAGTCAAATGAAGGGCAACAGGCCCCAAAAATGCTGCCGGCCAATCAATGGCCAACTCCCAACATGCAAATGAAATGGACCCCAACAACAACAACAACAACAATATTTTGAAGCACAGTCTACTGAATATACACTCAGAGAGAAATATCAGTAGGTTGAGTAGCCACAAATGCCACTTCAATGGATTTTCCATTCATAATTTGAAGAATGATTTCATTTCATTTCATTTATTCAATGCTTGAATTCAACTTGAATACTAAAAATTTGGCTTCAAGGAAAATGCAATTGGAGCGTTTTGTTCATTTTGTAATTTGAGTTTTTCGTTTGGGGATTTGCGTGCACTTAAATAAATTTATTTGTTTTTTTTTTTGTTGCCCTAATAAACGTTTTACTTAAATAAATAAGATGAGATGAATTTGCGCCAATGAAATTGGAGCAGGACGCATTCCGTTTAAGGACATTGAATTGAGTTTGTTAAGTTGAGCAAGTTTTCAGGATATCATTTCAGAATCAACTTGGAAAATTGATATTTACACAAACTTAACTTTGATTTCCGCTAAAGTTTTTTTTACTGAATTAATTGAATTTCAACAAGTTTTTACCTAAATCAAAATCAAAATAAAAATAAAAATTTAATTTATTCTCCTGTTGAATACATTTTATTTTCGTGCTGTAAATATTATCGGCTCGAATTGTCTGTTCGATTTTGCTCTTTTCGGATATATTAGGCAATTTGGGGATATTCCCTGGAGATTCTATTCCTTGTTTCTCAGTGCACACATGTCCACGACGGAAAGGTCGCCCTGTCGTCCTGTCCATCAATGCCAGAGCTGACCTCCTGACTTGCGCTACGAAATCGAATTGCCAAACGCCAATTCTTTGCGGCCGGCTCTGTTATGGCTGTTCCCGTCCGCTTGGCGGACTTTAATTTACTTGGCTTGGCTCTGCGTTACCCTTATCGCAGCGAGGGAAATCGTGCGAGCATTTTCCGCTTTGATGTCATTTTATTGAACTTTATTGAAGCATAAAAAGAAAAGCTAAAATACAAGTTGTTGTTAATGTTGTTGCTGTCCAAAAGACTCTGTCGGATGGCAGCGTTCAGATTGCAGGTGATGCGCATGCATTGGGTGAGGGGTGGGCGGAGGGTGGGGGTGTGGTTGAGTTTGTCGCATGCTTTATACATTCGCTTTTATAGCCGTAAAAAACTCTCTCATGAATATGGATTTTTTTTTACATTTTTTTTTAGGGGCTTTTCAAATATGTATTCTAATGGAGCTGATGCTGTATTTGCGCGTTATTGTTATTGTTGTTGTTTTTGTTTTTGTTGTTGTTATTGCGGTTCTGGTTCCAGGTTCTCGTCCAGATGCTTTGGACATTTTATTGGTATTGTTTTTGAAGGCTGCTGTCGGCACTCGGCAGTCGGCACTCGACGCGCCTGTTGTTGATGGATTAGCGAGCGTTAGCCAAACAGCTGTCGCTGCCCCCCAACTGCCAACTCCCAACTGCCCCGCCCCCTTCAGCTGTCCACAAAGTGCGCCTGTTCAATGCATCATCGAATGGACGCTTGACAGGCACACGGCAAACTCGACATGGCAACTGACAGAACCCAGTTACCAGATCCCAGTTCCCCGAAGGCATTAGATTCCATTGTTTTGCACACAATTACGGAACATTCCATTAGGCAGCCTGCCAATGGGGAAATCCGTTGCCTTGCGCCTGCTCAACAAGTCCTTTAAATCTACCAAAAATGATTAGCAGCTTTTCAGTTGTGATTTTGCTAAAAAAATTCCAGCTTGTTGCTTGACGAAAAACTGATGGAAACACAAGCTTATTTCTTTAAAAATTTATTTTTTTATTATTACTAATACTAATACTAATACTAATGCTAATGCTAATGCTAATACTAATGCTAATACTAATGCTAATACTAATACTAATACTAATACTAATACTAATACTAATACTAATACTAATACTAAACTAATACTAATACTAATACTAATACTAATACTAATACTAATACTAATACTAATAATAATAATAATAATAATAATAATAATAATAATAATAATAATAATACTAATACTAATACTAATACTAATACTAATACTAATAATAATGATAATAATAATAATAATAGTATAATAATAAGAAATAATATCATCATTAAGACCATTTTCGACTGCAATATTCCAACTTATTTTAGCAGTGCTTTAAATTCTCATTAAACTCGAGTGAATAGAAAGGTAATTTGTAAAATAGGAATTGCTTCACATTTGACATTCAAAATGAAAACCACAAATCCGTGTAAGGCAGCTGCAATTGTTAAGTAAATAAAGCCGTTTTGAATACAGTTGCAGATACAATTGCGGATGCAGATACAGTTGCAGATACAGATACATATGCTTGGCCTTAGCATTGAGCCGAGTTGTCGTCAATTCAAGTGCAACGTTGCACGCTGCTTTATTGTGTTCGTACAACGGAATGTTGTGGTTCGTTGCTGTCTAACTGTAATTTTGGGCCAAAGCTGGACGCTTTGTGCACAGCCAGTCAACCAGTGGCCCGCAGTGGAGCCACACAAGGAGCCACAACTGATGCTGCTGCTGCTGCAGGAATTTGCTCTGGCCAAGCGGATTATGTTTCGGCTTTGCGCACTGCTCACATTTGTTGGTAACAAGTGGGGGGGAGGGAAAGGGTAGAGCGGGCGGCATTTTAAAGCGCTTTTGAGGCAAATAAGTTTATTTAATGCGAATTTGAAAAGCGTCACATAAATCGAAGCTGAGCAGCGACAATGCATACAAATTGAATTTCAATGAGCGACTTAAAACACCTGCAACACCTGATGAAAAGTCCTGCACACATATTCATACACATATACATACATATATATTTATGGGCAAATATATTGTTTTCTTTTTTTGATTTTATAGCGCAATTTATGCGTTGCAATCGTCAGGATTTATTGGCATCTAAATTTTTGGTTTTGTGGCCCATTAAACATTGACCCTTTTTTCTTTAGCGATCATAAAAACAGGCTTGAGTGTGGTTTGGGGGCGTGTTAGCACCTAAAATTACGTATACGCAGCGTGTGCAGCGCCTGAAAATACTCAAATGCTAATTGGAAGCGGGTTTGCCAACTAAGCTGGATTTTGCAGTTTGCACACACAAGCACGTAGTAAATTAGTTAATTTATGCAGTGCACACACACACACACACATATATTTGTGTGTGTGTAGAAAGCGCAGTTTGCTGTCCGCTGGGCGCACGCAACAGGAGATTGAATTACATAGAACGCAGAAAAGCATAAAACAAAGAAAAGAGCCGCAGCGTGGCGCCCAGCAGCTTATTAACTATTGAAATTGATTGTGCGCTGGGGCAACGTATTGATGCGAGGCACTGTAGAAGAGCACAGCATTGTGTATCTGTATCTGTGTTTGTATGCGCGCAAAACGATATGCTAATGCCCAAGCACAACCCATTCTTAAAGCTCTTGTTGTTGTTTTTGCTACCTAATCGTGCTTAATTTGCTGCAGACGAACTGAGACACCTGCGGGAGTTGTGTTTTGTGGGAGTTGTGGAGCTTTTACGCTGTTACCAAAAGTTCGTTGGCATTTTGCGGCTTGGTGGAGAGTTGTGTTTTTTTTTGGGCGGGGGGCATTGAACGTTGTAACTTTCGTCGTAATGATGGCTTTTATGTTAATGTTAATGAAAACCTTTTGTGCACGTCAATGCTCCAAATTATTTTCACAATTGTAATTGCGTTTTAAAGCCACAGTTTTAATGCCGTATTCGGGGAGCTATCGCGTGTAACGGAGAACCGCAGTTACAGTTCATAAATCTTGTTACCTCATTTGCGACAACGGCACAGAAGAGCATTAAATCCTTGTTTGCAAGACTTACATGTGTCTGCCTGTATTAGTGTGTGTGAGTGTGTGTGTGTCTGTTTTGGGACTAAACAAATGTTTGCTGGCTAAAAGGGTTGTTTTGTGTCGTACAAATGTCACAAAGCGCACAGCTAAAAACCAAAATGGATACCCAAATAATTGCCCAACACATTTCTTACTTAGCCATTTTGTAGTGTTACGCAGAATGCAGGCGAAAGTGTATACACCAACCTTGGTAATTGCATGCACTGCCGTTGGCAATATATAATTAACGTAATGAGTATTTAATGTTTAAATTAATGCATGCATGGAATTATTAAAGCGACCCCATTCAAATGCGCGCCAAATGCAAACGAAACGAAACGGAAATGAACCGAAGTGAAAAAGAGAGCGAGCAATTGAGCGAGACAATAGAGTGAAAGCTCTCTCGCATACTAACGCTCATCCTGGTCGCGACGATGCTGCCTGCCCGGGATTGACACACATCGCAAACAGCTGCAGCAGCAGCAGCAGCAACAACAACATCGAGAATAATAGTTTGTAAAGCTGCCTGATTCCCGTCTCGCATTGTTTATCTTATCAGCAAACAAATGGCCAAATATTAATGTTTACATAGCCACCACCCACACCACACGCAACAAAACAAAACATAGCAGGCAGCCAGAGAGGCGACCTCAACTGCTCGTATTTTGACAGCTCATCCAGCAGAGAACGAAATTTGTTTTTGTTTACAAGCCGGAAATATCAAAAGTTCACGCAACAGTTTCGAATGCCGCAGCAACATTTGTGCCCGAGCCGAGCTACAAGTGTCCCTAGCGCAACATAGAAAACTCACTCACACCCCCGCCTCGCTAGCACGTGGCTGGCCCAACCATAGCAAGCTCACTCACATGCTCTCTCTTTCAGCTAGCCGAGGCTCGCTCTGTTCCAATGCCAGTGCGTTGCGTTTTGAGTTGAAGCTTTTGTGCCTGTTCGGAGTGCTGGCATTTCGTTGCCGTTTCAGTTCCTCGTTGTGGTTCAGAGCGTTCGGGTGCGTTAAGCGGTTGAAGAAAATCTAGTGAGACAGTTATAGAAAAAAATTCAATTGAGCTGAATGCGAAACGTGCGCGAAGTGAACAGCATCAGGCAGCCATTGGCCAACTGAGTGAAGTGTAAATAAGTGAAGTGCCCACCCCCTTTCTAACACACACACACAAACACACACACACACTTAAGCATTGACATTCATGTGTTTGTGTGTGTGTTTCATCTGTTTATGTTTGGTTTTGTGTTGTGTTCTCGATTCGATAGCGCTGTTAATCCCCAGTGCCCCTCTCTGCACCCTACTCTTACTCTTACCTCTATTCTGGCCAGGTGTTATCCATTAGCGTCAGTAATAATATGCTTAATTTATACGTGCATATTTCTGCTTTCACTTTTTTATTATTATTGTGCCTCTTTTAATGGCTCCCAGAATTGCATTTACTTTTTTAATGACAGCTTCTGAATTCGTTTGCATTTATCATTGTCTCCGCCCATTTCCATTTCCATTTGCAAGGGTAAACCTTCCATGTTGATGGAGATTAATATTTAAATGTCAACAATGCTACGCAATATACAGTTCCCACATCAAATACATATATATGTGTATATGTGTATATGTGTGTATCTGTGTGTTTGCCAAGTGTTATCAATACAAAAACCAATTAGCTGTTGCCATTGCAAGCACTCATCGGCTGTCGAAACAGCCTCCATCACGAATCACTGCCAATTGGTCAAACAAAAGTTTGCGCGTGGAGCCCTTAAAAAAATAATAATAAAAAATAAAAAATAAAGCACTGCGCACAGTGCACTGTTTTAATTGAAAAACTTCTTCAATTGAACTTTAATAAACAACAAAAGAGACCGAACGCAGAAGAGAAGACAAAAAACAAAACAAAAATAAAATGAAATAAAAAACCAAAATACGTAAATTCTGCAGGCAACAGACCAAGGACAAACTTCTGCAGGTTTCGCTCTAATTTTCAATTAAAAATTTCGCCTCCCCCCCCCCCCCCCCTCCTCCAACCAGACGGCCCAGAAAAACGGGCAAAATGGATGCCAAGTGCATTGACCACAACAACAAGGAACTTTTGAGGTATATCCTTTAGCCTGGCTCGTTCCATTATTTTTGGCTGCCCTTTCTCTCCTCTTCTTCTTTGACGCCGCCTTGGTCTGTTTCAGACACTGAAAAGCTGCCTTTCGAATTTTCAGCAATTAAAATGTGCATAAAATGTAAATGAGAGGAAACCACTTGGCAACACACACACACACACACAAACAACCACCCACTTAAAAAAAAGACGCCTCTTAACTGGGCCATTTTCATCATTTTACAGCTAACGAAAATAGTTTATTTGGTGCAACAGCAACTCATGTAATTAAAGTGCAACAAACGAAACAAACAAAAAAAAGAACTAGTAAATTAATTCAATTTAATTATAAGATAATCGTGCAGCAAATCGGAAAGCAGCACAAAACAAAAAAAAACTAACACAAACACAAAGGAAATACAGGAAATAAAGTAAGTTTGAAGGGAATGGGAGGGGTGGGACACTCTACCAACTATGTTGACACAACTAATTCCTGTTCCTGCGCTAATTGTTGACCAGCATCCCGTTTAGAAGATCAATAAAAACGCATTCAGGCCAAAAGCGTATTTATTTTTAATAGAACATCTGCCGTTGCCCTATCATCTGCCTCTTCCTCTTCCTCAAACCCTGGTCACGACACCGTTTTGGCTGTTTGGCGCTCTCTGTAATTAGTTTTAGTTGCCGCATGGAAATGAGTGCTATAATTGCCACGCCCACATACGGCGAATGCTTTTACCAGCCACGCGCCATATTAACCTAATTGAATGGCCATCAACAGTGGGCGGGGCGGGGGCGGAGAGAGCAGCAAGCAGCATGAAAATTACGCGCTTTCAGCCATTGTCTGTATTTCTTGGCCATAAACAATGCCAGGCGGACGGACACATCCTTTCTTTTTTTCTCGTTTCACTGTTTCTTTCTTTGTTTTTTTTCAACGGCTAAAAAATGCGGCATTCAAAATGTTTATGACACACGCAGCTGGCGCCGCCGAAAGGTGGCCATGTGCCACATGATTAACTGGAAAAACTGAATTTTATTTCATTTGCTATTTTTCGTTAGCTCAGCCTTAGCCAGAGATTAGCCGCAAACCCAAAAAAGAAAAAAAAAATTGAAAAAAGTTTTCCACCAAGTTGCGTTCTTTTTTGCTGCCTTTTCAGTTAATTACAAGTTGCTGCGGCAACTTTAACTTTAGCAACGTGCCACAAACAATGGCGCAACACACAAAAACGTACCTAAACATATATAGTATATAAGGTATATATACCTATATATATATATATGCATATACATGTACAATTTGTATACGTCTTAATACTTGCGCACTTTAGCATTTATGTGGCATGAAATAAGTTTGGTGCCCCATTAATAAACGTGCCACAATGATACTCTACATGTGAACAGCCACACAGCGGGTGTCCTAGTATATGTGTAGAGGTGTGTGTGTGTGTGTTTGTTTGTGTGGCGACGCTTCTAATTAGAACTCTGGCAAGCAGTTGATGAGGGTAAATTGGCAAATAATTAATCGCCGGTTAATTAAGGACTTACACGAGCCAATACCGCAACCAGCTCGATCGTCCTTTGATAACACGTTGCAGACAATTTTTGCTTTTTATTTTTTTAATTAAAACGCATTGATTAAGAAAAACTGCGTAAATGAAAATGTGAACAATTCAAATTTATAATTGTCAATGAAATATTTTCATAAATTGTTTTAATTGTTTCTGCTGGTTGCAATTGATAATTAACAAATTATAGGGTATATGCAAACTAGTCATATACATATTTGCAGCTTATTTCATGGACCTCCTTGGCGTATACGTAATTTTTAGGAACGCAGCTGCTGTCGCTGTCTCTGAGCTTTGTAAACATTAAATACTTGTTTATATTTGCACGCGCAATTCTCAATGCTGCCACACACACACACACGCACACACACTCGCACACTCGCAGCAATGAATGCAAAGTGCGAACTTATTTTTTTTTCTTTTTTATGTATTTTATTGTTTCTGCTTATTATTGTTTCTGTTGTTCGTTTTGGCCAATTTTGAATTTAATACTCATTCATATTTGAGCAATTCGTCTCCCCTGCTAAATTACACACACACTCAACATTTTATATTCATTGAAACTATTAAATTTTTATGAGTACTCACTGCAGCTGAGCTGACTCATACCTGCCCCATCCCCCAACCCCCCATTCCCCATCCATTTTCTTTTGGCTTTAAATACTTCAACTTTTCCGACTTGGCCTTGGCTTCCATCGACAAGTCAATTGTTCCATTCGATCGCAGAACAGCAATAATTTTATTGCATCCGCTTTTCTCTGAATAAACAGTTCAAAAGGAAATGAATATTCAGAAATACTCGCATTTGAAGTGGAAATCGCTTTGCTCAAAAGTTCGAAACACTCGAAAAAGATCGATGTGTAAATAATGCATATGAAAAAACTAAAAATAAATATTGTTTCATATCGATAAACTAGATATCGATAGCCAAGATATACAAATCGTTTTATGATTAATATGTTTTTTTGCTCTGCTTTTTAATCTGCTACAAATAAGAAATGTTTTCATGTTTGCATGTTTAATAACATGTTTTGAATGACGGCTTAATGAACTTGGCTAATATATATCCAACTTATTAGAGCTTGTTAGGCACTTTTTAATGCAATCAGCAGTTGAACTTGTTATGTATTATTTAGCTGCTACTTCGGATTCGTTCAAATAAAGATCTGGCGAGAAACACCTCCAAAGCAAACAATAATATTTAGTTAAGGAAAATAAATTATTCTGTCAAATTTGACAGATTTTTTAGCAAAAAGAAAGCAATCAAATTTGTTTTGTTTTCTCGAATATATTTAATAAAATATTTAATGAAAAATGTTCGAGAAAACAAAACAAATTTGATTGCTTTTTTTGTTGTTAAAAAGTCTGACAATTTTGGCAAGACAACATAAAATATTACATATAATATTTGATAAACATGTGAATAACAGCTATAAAAATTGTATAAACTCTTTAGACAGTTTGAAATATAATTTAATTCTTTAGAAATGTAATTTTATTTCTGCCTGATAACAAAATTCTATTAAAAATGATGCATGCAGGTTTTATGTACAATACAAATTCTCATTCTCATTGTTGTTATATATATTTAAGCAAATATTTTTGCTCATCAGTTTTTGCTTAACATGGAAATTCTATACAATCTTTTAAGAGTTGAATAGAATACAAAGGTCTCTCTCTCACTCTCTCACTCTCTCTCTGTCACTCTCATGTGTAGTCAAATTGTTTTCGGGTGCACCAATTAAGTAAAGTGTGGCCTCTATTCGTCTGGCCTTCGTCGCCGCACCCCCCGCGTTCAGACTCTGCGGCTCTTTGCCTCTGGTTTTGTTATTTTTTGCTGTACGCAATGTTTGTGGCGCTGTCTGCGGCATCACATGGCGTATGAGTAATGCGCTCTAAAGCATTTATCTGCACACAAGCACGCACGCGTTTTAAATGCAAAGTGTGCGCATCAAGCTAAAATATATAAAGGTAGACAACACACACACACACACACACGTTCACCGAATGTCCTTCAGTGGGTGGCGGCCCGGCCGGGTTAGCCGGGATAAGCGTGCAGAGTGCTGCCGAGTGCCATAAATCAACACTCGAACCACTTAATAAAAGGCAGCGCCATTTTAGACAACAGCAGCAACAAAAGCAGCGCTGACATTGTTGCTGCACGTTAGCCGCAGCTCATAACAATGTCACACACACACGCACACACGCACACCTCAATACACACATTTTTCAAGTGTTTTTTTTCGAAATGAATTATGACGGACTAAACAAAAGTTGCAAAACACAAAACAGAACCCCTTAAACAGTAAAAATAATAATATCCGTGAAAGTGCTGCGTGGGCTTAGAAAAGGGGGTGGGGGAGAGGGTGGCCACAAAGTTGATGGAATACAAATTATTAACAAATGCTGACAGGTTGTGTAAACAACGCCAAATTGCCGCAAAAATCGCTGAAAGCCAAATTCGAGGCGGCTGAGTGCGCCACCGCCTAGAAAATGGGGGAGGGGGGCGTGGCGCTGAAAATGTTTTCATCACGCGCTTAAATTGCCACGCCTATGCGAACCGCAGTAATGCCGCAGCAGCAGCAGCATGGGCGTGGCAACTGTGCCGCCCACACAGTTTTTTTGTTGTTGTTGTTTGCTTCTTCTCCTTTTTTGCATCTGTTTAACGTAGAGCAATTGCAAATTAGCCAACATTTCAGCCAGCACACGCTTAATGGCCACAATTTCAACTGTGTGTATGTGTGTGTGTGTGTGTGTGTAGCCGCTCTTATCGGCAGCCGCGTTATAAAAGCTCATAAGTGCGGCATTTGTATGATTTTAAATATTTGCACAACGTTTCATTGTTATCATTTGGGAAGACGATGACGTTGTTAGCCCCACGACACACACACACAGAGAAGCCAGGTCATGTACAATATTAAAAACACACACACACACATACACAAACACAACGCACATGTAAATGCCCCCTTTTTGTATTATGCACGTCTTGAAATTAGTTGACTTCGTTTGTGCGCCACAATTTTAATTAAATATCAACTGCGCCAAGCGAAGACAGCAACAACAACACCAATAATAATAACAACAACAGCAGCAACAACAACTACACCACACAAAGTTCTATGTGGGTCAGAAAGAAGTTTCTATGCGCTTTTTCTGCAGCTAAATTTTCTGAACGATTTATTGGCTGCTAAAAACATTTAAATCAAAACTGTTTATCCCATTAACGAATTCTCAATTATTTTGCTATTTAATATTGTTTATTTTCTCTTAATATAAATATTTCTTTCTATCTATAATACAAAGATTTTCTGCTGCAGCGTTTGATTAATATCTACAAGGAAATTGATATTTTACATCTTTAAAACAAAATCAAACTAAATTTTATTAAACTTTAACTTTTGCTGTAAAGTTCTGTAAAATTCGTTCAACACGAAAAGTCTTTCGTTACTTAACTTTAAACTTGTTCCCTGTTTACGTAACAGCTGCTATTAGTCTTAAAAGTTTCACCAAACATATATATATATATATAGAAAGTCTTTTGTACCTCTTTCATAATTTATTAAGTTAAATCCAACCGCAAAGACGAACAGCAGCAGCAGGGATAAACACAAACAAAAACTCTGTTTTTATGTTCAGCACTATTCCAAATTGCGTGCTGTGCGATTTTTATCGTTTTTCGGAAAAGTGGCGCTCACTTTTCTTCCCGTCCCCCTCATCCAACTTATCAGCTCGCATTCTTCTTCTTTGGTTTCGCTCATAAATAAACTGTTGCATGCTTTTGGGCGTTGCGTTTGTAGGGCGCTGCCCATAACATGTAGTTAGTTATTGGTTGTTCTGGCTTGTTGTTGTTGTTGTTGTTGTTCTTGTTGTTGCTGGGCGCAATCTGCGCCACTTGTTTATAGCCATTTAATGAATGTTGGCAGTTGGCGTGCGGGATTGCGCCACACGCGGCTGCAAACAAAAAAAAAAAAAAAAAGCCTTGAGAAACACCTTTGGGCGCAACAAATTTCTGCAGAACAAACCCAAAGAGAAAGCTGCCTCTAATGGTGGGCGTGGTCTTTGCAGCAGCAGCCAAATGGCCCAGTTTTGCTTTGGCCTGGTTGACATATGCAACTGAAGCCTAATGGAAATTGGAACTGAAGCTAAATCTGGAGCTAAAAACGGAATCTGCAACTGAACCTTTTTTTGCTGTCAGCTGTTTCAGTTTAATTTGGCCTTTGATTCTGCCGCACAACAAGGGATTCTCGTAGCACAGCAATCGAGGCACAAAACATCAGTTTGCCTGCCATTTTGGGGCCATTTTGTCTGCACATCTGCAATAAAATCCACTTAAGAGCCTGCTCTTTTGTTTAAAAGTTTTCTGATTTCTTGTCTTTTAGCTCTTGTTTTGGCCGTTTTTATTGGGGGATTGAAACTGTTTAAATTGAAAACTCGTTTTGTCGACACGCACGCAAAGTTTCCGCTACTTAATTCGCCTAATGAAAACTGCAAATTTTCTTACTGGCAAACCACTGTTCACCTTTCCACACACCCGCTTTCCCCCTCTCTCTCTGTGTATCTCTTTTTCTCTCTGCCACATGAGGCAACTTGAACTTTGCCTGCAAAAGTTTTGTGCTGCCACAAAATTATTTTACGACTTGGTAAACAATTTGGCCAACTGACTCTGGCTGGCGTAATTGCAGCCTCGCACAGCTGTATAAAATGTAATAATCTGATTCGTTGGCACTTAAATGCTGATATAAATCACATAAAAATTCGTCCCTCAAATTAAATATTTTATTGGCAGATTCTTCTTTAAAGATCTCGCTTTAAGTCTAAAAGTCATTTTCATATCTGTTTTTTTTTTTTGTAATCCATTTGAACCTTCTTGTAAATGGCCTAATTCATGATGATTATTAACTTGTTTATGCGCTGATTTCTGTTTCATGTATCGCAGCTAATCAGTTGGGGAAAAGCCGCAAATATAACTTAATAAAGTTGATTTACTGCGGCAGCCACTCAACGCAAACTTGGAACGCTTTTGGGGTAATCAATAATTTTTAATTCCCAAGCGTCGGGAAACATGTTGCTGCTGGTGTTATCTTTATTCGCTGTTCTATTCGGTTAGCAAAAAAAAAATGAAACTTTGGCCCATAATTGGAGCACACACACACACACACACACACATGAATTTTTCCCTATGTTAAAATGCGAATGATTTGTAATATGTGATTTATGTGGCTTATTGGTGGGGTGAACTGAAGCAGGTGGAGTTCTGATTGAATGTCTGTGTGTGTTTGTGTGTGTGTGTGAGCACGTAGTACGCATCATTAATTTGAAAGCCGCTTATCACATTCGCAATTACCCTGTGGGACTTTGATTTGTTAAAGGAGTTGGGCAAATTATTGATTCAAATACAATATGCTCAGATTTGTTGAACATGCTTTGATTAGGTGCCAAGTTTTATATAAATTTGAATGCACTCAAGTCACCCTTTTATCGTCAAGTTGTTAAATAAATAAATACCAAAAAGCTGACAATCCCCCATTTCGCCCAATCGCTCTTATAAAGCGCAAATAGAATCAGAATCTGTTGACACTGTCGAGTTTGGGGTTGTGTTGAATCTGCAATCAGCCAACAGCCCAACTTAAATGTATATTTCAAATACAGATTTTGAATTTGGCAAATGCGACTTTGTGTTGCGACAAAATTCATTGACGTGAAATTTGGCTAACATTTTACGTGACAATGCCATGAAATCGAATTTACCGGAAAACGCGCACGCCAGTTAACATATGTGTATGTGTGGGTGTGTGTGTGTTGTCTCTCTCTCTCTCGGTCTCTTTGTGGGTGTGTGTTTGAAGCTTTGCTGGAAACAAAGCGCCTGAGGGGGCGGCTGCCAGCACTTTTTGATTTATGCGGCATTTTTATTGTAGGCCCCGCTGCGGCACGCCCCGCCCAGCAAGCTGAATTTAGACCAAGTCACGAGTCCTGGCCTGAATGTAGTCGAGCATGAATTGCGTGAGCTGCTTGTGCAAGTTTATTTACTTTTTGAGGAGCAACGACAGCTTGAAAAGCCGCTTGGCGTCCCAAAAACAAAGAATAGACAACGTTGAAAGACACACTTGAAAATGTTTTACGCTTCTATACCCTGTACAAAAATTGCGTTCAAAAATGCTTTTAATAAAGCTGTGCCTGTTACCCTGGCACAGCGAATATAATAACTGGGGTCCATGCGCACATAAATCATAGGGCTAAGGCTGAGTATGTATTTAATATGCGGCAGAACAGACTAAAACCCCGTGATTATAACATATGTAGATTCTCACGAAAAAACGTCGATAAACAGCATATTCAAAAGAAATGTACACCTTACCTATTTCCCATACGGACTTATCCAAATTCTATGCTCAACAATATTTACTTTCACTCGATTTGAAATTACGCCAAAAATTAAGTGAAATCAATTGAAATTATAATAAGGAACAAATAACAGGGTATAATTTAGGTCTCTAAATTCACATCTTGCATGCTTACTTACTTTTCGTTTTTATTTGCATTTTTTTGTTGTGCTTATTGCTCTAGTTGCTGTTGTTGTTGTTGTTGTCGCCTGCTGTGCATAAGTAAATGTGGGCCGAGGGCTACAAGCGGCGGCCTTCAGCTTCAGCTTTAGCCTCAGGTAAGGTACGTAGAATTGTCAAAGGCATGTCGAGGATTTCGGTATCTCAAATTAAAAGTCTGCTCACAGTCAAACGGATGCCAGGCAGCTAGAGCGTATAAAAAAAGGCGGCCTGTAATTGTGTGTGTTTGTGTGTGTCTGTGTGTGTATTCGTGTGACAACCCGTCAAGGGTCAAGGGATAAAATGTGGCCTTTTTTTGTTGTTGTTGGATATATATAACAAGTAGCACACACAGCAGCTGCTGGCTTTACAATACAAAAAGGTTATCACCTTGCTAAGGACTGTCGAAATTAACTTCATAACTGCCAGGGGTTCAGACTTCAGACTTCAGCTTGGCACACATTGCGTATACGCAATTGCGCATTCAATTTGAGTCAATCAGCTGTCCGCCATCGCACATACGCAACGTTGGCCGCCGGGCCTTTACACTGGGCCAGTTTACAAACGCCTTGCCATAAATCACAACTGAAAATGGAAAATGGTTGCACTTGGCGCATGCAAATGGTACTTGCCACGTGGCTGATTACAGCCGTATAACGGTAATGGCCAACAGCAGCAGCAGCAACAGCAATAGTTAAAACGTCAAATTGCTCAATTTTCATGCATCATCTGAGGGAGGAACCAGGCAAAGCACCAAAAAAATAAGTGCAAACATTACAGTCGGGTCTAACCGACAGCTCAATACCTGTTAACAGTCTAAAAATAAATATACCAAAATAATAGTTATTCTCTGACAAAAATTGTTGCTAAGTTAACTAATAATCTAATCTATCTAAAGAAGAATATTGCACAAATCCAATATAGTCTTTTCGCTGCGTGAACGAGTATATTTATTTCGAATATATTTATGCAGCTTTTAAGATCAGTTTTCTATTTCACCATAGCGTCAAACTATTTCTGTTACTGGTCAACTTACTATCGATTACAATTGATGTCACAATCGAAACTCTTAAACTATCAGCATATTGAGTATCAAATGGTGAATGGCAATTACAGTAGTATCCATAATATTAGTACAATATTAGTAAAGCAATGGCTTTTCACTTCGTAAACGTATATAACAATTTATCTGTATATATACAGACGGACAATTCGCAAAGCCAATATACTCTTTTCATTTTGTGAATGTGTACAAACATATAATACGGCAGCCCGAGAAGAAAATCAATTTGGGTCGACAGCAGCAAAACTTTCACCAGCAACGGCCACAGCTCATTTTGTATTTATCAACTGGGCCGATGTTGGGGACACAGTCGAAATGCCGTTCCCTCGTCGCTGGCACGCCTGGCCTGATGGGCGGCATAAACTTTTATTTCAATGAGTGCGAAAACTGGAACTGTAGTCCTGCCATCCTGTCCGGGCACCGACAATAAGAGCAGCGACTCTGCCCTGCCCCAGTTTCAGTTTCAGCTTCAGCTGAGCCAGAAATTTTTCTGGAGCTTGTTGCTATTTTTGTACGACACCAAGACACAAAAAAATAATAAAAAAATAAATAAGTTGGAAAAGCCAAGGCGAATGCTGTTTGGCTTGCAGATACCCTATGCAGATACCCTGTACAAACAGAAAGGGAATATAAACTATGTTCATTAAGTTTTTATATTACACCTTTTTTAGCAATTGTTCACGTACAGGGTATAGAAAAATAACAAAAAACACATTCATGGCATACTTTTCGGGCGTCTCTCCGACAATTTGGTGGGAACAAAGCCAACTTGGAAGTTTGCTCTGCCTTGGCATATAAATGCAGGCCATAAAGCCTTAGAAACTTGTTTATTGTGAGCAGGTGGAGGATAAGGAGAACGAGAACAGAGGGCGGGAGGCGTTTCTAACAGTTGCAGACAGCGAGTGCAAATGAATGAGCAACTGCTCTAATTTTGGATGTTGGAATTTGGCTTAAATATTTATAAGAAAAATGAACAGCTAAGCGATGAATGTGTATGTGTGTGTGTATATATGTGTGTGTTAGTGTATAGCGCATACACACACGCACATATGCTGCGGCGCATTTAATATTAATGCCACGCAATCGGGATGAGTGCCCGGCACATATGTTGTTGTTGTTGTTGTTGCTATTGTTGTTGTTATTGTTGCTTTCCTTCTAAAATGCTGCCACATTGTTTATTTGCTGAATTTGCGTTTTTTTCGACCATTACTTTGCTTCCATCTTGTTGCTGTTGGTTTTGTTGTTTGCGATTTGGGCTCTTTGTGCTTGCCACACAGCGCACCACCTGCTCCACGTCCCTGCAGCATATTTGGGCTTGTTCCTTAGTTCTTTCTCTTTCTTTCCTGCCGCTGCTGCTGCTGCGGCTGTTGCCAGCCTGTTGCGGCCTTTGACTTATTACCATTAATTTATTTATGCGTGGCGCGTCACAGCCAATATTTTATTTTCGGTTTCGCCTTTCTATCGCCCAAGTTTGCCCCCCTTCCCGCCACTCGCCCCTTTACTTGGTTACGTAAAGAAAAAGCTAAATCACTTGGTGTAACCAGAACCCAGTTCTGTGGCCTACACGCTTCCGTTCCGATTATGCATCTCGCCCGGGGGCCAAAAGTTATGACTGTGTAACTTTCGGCAATCAGAGCAACGTTTAAAGCTGCACAAACACACACACACACACACACACACACACAGACATACACCAATACACACAAGCAGCAGCACTTAATGGAACATTTTAAAGCATTTTAAGCGAGCAATTGCGCTTTAATAGCACAGTTAAAACTGTTTAAGTTAGTGTTAAGTGCGTTTAATTGGCATATTTTGATTTAATAGATTTCTGGGAAATGTAGTAATATAATAAATAATAATAGAATAAAATTAAAAATATATATAAAATTTCAAATAAAACAAAATTTGTAAACATTGTCCCTTTTTGTGAGTAGTAACACAGCTAATCCTGATCGTGATTATCGATATATCGGCTACGCCCCCACCCCTAGCTATCAAATGGACCACCTCTTGTTTTTCAAAGAACGTGACTTCTAAAAATTGAATAATTTTAAAAGAGAAACTGCTGGCTATCTTGGACCACTTTTTTTTGGTTATTATAAAGTTTTTTTTTCAAAACTTCTTTAAGGTATTTAAAACCGAGATTTTAGTTACGTTACTGTTTAACTTTAATGGCTGCGTTCATATATTATTTAGCACAGTCAATTCTGGCCTGAATTAAAGTTTGTTTTTGTAGCATTGCCCACCGGCCGCATAAGACTCAAAGTGTAGCACATATTGGGGGCAAGGCTATGCAAACTTGCCAACTATTATTGGTTGGAAGCAAAGTCTATAAGTTGCAGCTGTTGCAAGCTGCAATTGCGTTGCAAGGCTGCGTTGGCATTTAGTAAATATTTATAAAGTGAAATTGAACGACCATTTGGTCAGTGCGTTACTATTTGTGCTCACTGTATCGCCTCGATTGGCCGGAACAAGCACAGCAATGAGGGGCGTGGCCTTCCCCTAATGGAAGTCATTTGACACCGGCCACTGTCCGCACTGGTCGCTGATAACGGCACAACAAGGGGACAATGCGACAGCAACAGCAACAGGAGCTGTGGCTGAGGCTTCAACAGAGATAGCAACGTTCATGTGTTTTGGGCAATATGTTTGATGCCATATGCCATTAATTTGCAGCTGCTGTCGCTCTTTCTCGTGTCCTTGGAGCTGTGTGCTCACCAAATTGTAGGAAATTGCCCAATAATGGGGTTAATCGGCATAACGATTGCTTCTATTACCAAACAGGTAATTGCCTGGCCAACAACATTTTGTAGTGAATTTCTCTAATCGCAGCTAAATGCGTTTTGTATATATAATTTACGAATTAGTAAAACTGCTTTGATTTACAGCGCCGCGCTCATTAGGCGCAATTTGTTTGACCATTAAATATTTATTGGCCCAAAGAGGGTGGCAAAAGTGTGGGCGGGGGGGTGGTTACTGAAGTGTGCTGTCAGTGCAAGTCTGTTTTGGTAATTGCAGTGCCAACATACGCGTTCGACTCGCACCTTTGATTAAGATACACACACACACACAGACACGAACAGAAAAAGGCCAAGTCCAAGTTGTAGGCCAACTGTAGGGCGCTGCTGTTGCTGGTCCCGGCCAATACTGAAACGAGCAATTTAGCCAACTCACTGAAGCGGAATTAATTGCAATCGATTTTGTTAGGCGAAGAACGCGCCGAGTCTTCATTAGTCCACTGTGTCCTGTGTGTGACAGGACCTAAAGCTTAACTGTGACCCATTTTGTGTCTCTCACCCCATTCGGGCGGACCCATTAAAGCCGACGCGTTCAGCTACAAACTCATAAAACTACACGATTACGTTTATTTGGCGCCTTTGAAAATCAGAAAATTTATTTAAAATCTATTCAAGTTTTATCTAGCAGACCGTAAAACAAACAATTCTCACATTGCTTACAATTGATGGAAACATTTCAACAAATTGGAATTTTTGCTGATAAATATTTGTGGAATGCTTGCGGTAATTAAAATACAAAATTTCTTCAGTTTTCAGTCAATTTGAAAGCAGGTTGAATTGTCTGCCAAACGCTTAATTGAGTAGCTATTTTAACACGGCAAAGTTGAAAGCTGTTAACATAGCTGAGTGGAAAGTTACAGAGTTGTTAACATAACTCAATTAACAGTATAATAACAAATTGCGGACAGCGATCGGAACTTTTTAATCAAATCCTAACCAAGCGAAAGGATTAAACGTAACGAACGCTGCTGTTATTACTGTTAGCGTAGTATTATGCCATTATAATTAAAACTTGTACAGCAGCCATCAACAAATATTTGATGAAAACTGTAGAGTTAAATATTTACGTAAACTTGTTACTGAACTTTTTTTTTTTTGGCAATCTAAACGAAATGAAATTTTGTAAATTGTGCGCACAACTTTACTTGATTCAATTATTATTTTCATTTGACCTACTTGGAAAGGGATTCTAAAAAATATATATAATCTGCTTAAAACTATACTGCAAATTATTGTCAGATGATTTGTGCAATTCAAGTGTAACTTTGTTTCATTTTCTTCCTCTTCTTCTATTGCTACAAGTTTCCAATCCAAAAATGCAGTCAACTGTTAACACATTCCCCTCTTCATGACAGTGATGATCATAAAAAACTTTTCAACATCTCGTTTGTCGTCTACTTATAAGTGGATGTGTGTGCCTGTGTGTGTGCGTGTTTGTGTGTTGTCAGAAAAAGTTTTTTTTACATAAATTTCGCTTGCCGCTTTAGATGTACCATAAATACATTTGCTCTTTTCAATTTGTATTTGCAGCAACGACAGCAACGACAAAAATATAAAATAAAATCCGTAAAGGGCAAACTTTGGCACGAGAGATCCGAGATCCGAGATGCACAAGAGGCAGCTGGCGGCGGCGTCGGCGTCATCGAGCTGGTGGCAAGCATTGCTAACACACAGTTCCCGTTCCACATCCTGCCAAACGGATTGAGGCAAGCACGTCGACAGACACAGATACTTTTACAGTCACATCGGATGGTAGATACATAGATACATAGATACAAATGTGCAGCTACAGATACGGCGTGCACGCATGAAAGATACTCGCGCGTTGATGTTGAACATGTGCCAAAGCCTTGCGCTGCTGGAAGCTGCTGCTGCTGTTGCTGCGAGGGCAACGCTGCCGTTTCATTTTGGCCAAGTTAAATAAACAACACACACATTCTCCCATTCGCACGCACACACAAAAAAAAAACAAACAATAAACTAGTCCAAACAGAATTGTCAACAGTCGCGCAACGCTTTTGGCCAGCTGCTTGCCAATAAAATTTGGCCAAAATGGCCGCGCCCATTGATGAGAGCGTGCTGAATGCCCTGCGGGGCGTCACCAGCGCCCAAACGCGTCTGCCGAAGCCGCTGCTGATTAAAATCTACGTGGCCAGCCTCAAGCAGGAGTTCAACCAGGAGCGTCGCATGCTCCTCGAGCTGGTCGGACCCGAGCTGCAGACGCTCTACGATGATCGCCAGATCGAGGTGAGACACAGAGCGTTCCTCTGTAAGTATTGCCCTCTCACTCATTGGCTCTCCTCTGCTCTATTTTGGCTAGCTGGAAATTGTGGACATGCACTTTGGCACTGGGCCGTTGGATGTGGCGCTGCTCGAACGTGATCCGTATATGCTGGACGATTTTCTGCATGAGATCGACACATGCCACGCCCACTCGAAGAGCGTGTTCTTTTTGGCGCTAATTGGCGACGGCATCGGCCGCCCCCCATTGCCCACCCACATCGACGAGGACATCTACGAGGAGCTGTTGGCCAAGGAGCCAAGAAGGACAACCGTCGAGGAGGCGGCGCTGCTTGGACGCTGGTATGCCAAGGCTGAGGCACAAGCGCAGCATGTCCTCAAACAGGACTATCGGTGAGTTGGGCAGTCGAACAATTATCCTTGTGCATATTCGCGACGCTGTTGTTTGCCAACCCAATTGTGCAGCTGCACAGTGCAAATATTTGCACAACTCATAAGCCAACAATAAAAGCTGCCTCGAGACAGGTTGTGTGTGTGTGTGTGTGTGTGTTTTTGTGTGTGTGTATGTGAGTGTGACTGCGACTCGTGCGTTTTATTGTGAAAAGGCCAATGCCAACTTTTGACGGGTGCCAATAAAAACAATGTCCGAATATCTTCAATAAATAAAACAAATAATAATCCATACGATCTAAATCGTGAAATTATGTAAATTTTTGAATGAAATTCGCATCGTTTAATACGAAATGCAAAGGCTGTCAAAATAATTTGAATAAAAATTGTAACTAAAGTTAGTTGTATATTTTGTACTAAAAAATGACCAAAAAATTTTCTTTATACTTGTATGTAACAAAATGTAATTCAAATTCGCATATTTCGATCAAAAAAAAAACTAAAATCTATGAAAGAGACACCTTTTTAGAATCGTGCGGATCAGAACTATCAATTAGCATCCAAAATAACCCATTCTAAATTTTTACCATTTTTGACAAAAATCACAAGGGGTAACATCACAAAATTTATCAAAATCGCTAAAAATTTTAAAATTAAAGAGTTTGAATGGGGATCGATTCTATAGTCTTATACGCGTCGAAAGAGGTATATCTTTCCAAAATCGGGCTATATATGACCGAGATATACCCATTTGACAAATATGGTCATATGCTCGAATTATCAAGATCGTACTAAATTTAATCTTAATTTGTCATTATTATTATTGTCATAAAAAAAAAATTGCGAATAATCAATATGCTGGCCATGATTTATCAGCATTCTTCTGAGGCTTGTTTTATGCAATTCTGCCAAGAAATAATAAAATCTGGCCAAATTACAGCGAGTTTTGTATTATTCACGCAAATCACGCTAAGCTTCCTGACGGAAAAACACCAAATTATGGTTCCTAGATGACATTCATATCCTTGGTAATCATACCAAAGGTATAGTCCTGGTGAACCTACAGTGCCGAATTCTTGCGAAATGCGTAAGAATTTGTCAAAAAATATGTATGCCTTTTTTCCAGCTGCCCCACCCCTATGCCCCTTGCCTATGCCGAATGTAGTGTTTGAAGTTCTTTTTTCAGTGAAAAGGTTGCTTTAATTGCAATCTATGACCCTAAAAGTATGCAGTAGTATTGTTCGACCGCATTGCGAATCTTTCACATCTATGGCCAAAATTATTACAATGAAAGTATGCAATAGAATTTTGCACATTTTCTAGTTTTTGTCGACCTTCTGACGATTCTGTTCGCTTAGTATTTCAGCTTAAATTTTCATCGAAAATTTTGCTCATCGACGGCCCAAAATTATGACCTTAGAAGTATGCAATAAAATATTGCACATTTATAATTTTTTTGTCGACCTTCTGACGATTCTGTTCGCTTAGTATTTCAGTTAAAATTTTCATCGAGAACTTTGCTCATCGGCGGCCCAAAATTATGACCTTAGAAGTATGCAATAAAATGTTGAACATTTATAATTTTTTGTCGGCTTTCTAATAATTCTGTTTGCCTGGTATTTCGATGAAAATTTTATTCTTACAAACGTTTCGTTTGTAATTTTTCGGCGGCACAGAAACAATAACCCAGTTTCTCCTTTGAGTAATAAAAAAGAATTTGAATAATTTTATAAATTGATTTATTAAATTTCTCTTTGGATCCTTAAAATAATTGTTTTCTAATCCTTCTTATTTTCTATTCGTTTTTAATTTGTATATACAATTTACAATAGAATATAGTACTTATTCTCTTTTATAATAATAAATTTGTAAACTTATTAATAATAATAAAATACACTTAAAAATCCTAGAGACGTTGAAAGAATTTACTGCAACTCATCTCGAGAACCTGAAATAAAAAATTGTACATAGTATTAACGAATTGCTACAAAGTATTGTTTTCATTTATGGATACTTACCAAAATTTGCCAACGTCTTTCCGCTGTCGCCGTTTTATTGTTTTTCGTCCTAGAAGCTTTCTCCAATCTGAAACGATACAATTAAAAGATAAAGCCATTTTCAAAAATGAAACTCGCATATCTCGGGCAAAAAACGTCATATCTTTGAATGATATACCTTTTTAGACTCGTACCGATCAGGACCATCGATTGGCATTCAAAAGTTTCCATTCGAAATTTTGACCATTTTTGACAAAAATCACAAGGGGTAACATCACAAAATTTGTCAAAATCGCGAAAATTTTAAAATGAAAAAGTTTGAATGGGGATCGATTCTATAGACTTATACGAGTCGAAAGAGGTATATCATTCGGATATCGGACTGTATATGGACGAGATATAGCCATTCAAAGAGTAAATTTGTAACAAAAATCCCCATATCTCGGGCAAAAAAGGTCATATCTTTGAATGATATACCTTTTTAGACTCGTACCGATCAGGACCATCGATTGGCATTCAAAAATCCCCATTCGAAATTTTGACCATTTTTGACAAAAATCACAAGGGGTAACATCACAAAATTTGTCAAAATCGCGAAAATTTTAAAATGAAAAAGTTTGAATGGGGATCGATTCTATAGACTTACACGAGTCGAAAGAGGTATATCATTCGGATATCGGACTTTATATGGCCGAGATATAGCCATTCAAAGAGTAAATTTGTAACAAAAATCCCCATATCTCGGGCAAAAAAGGTCATATCTTTGAATGATATACCTTTTTAGACTCGTACCGATCAGGACCATCGATTGGCATTCAAAAATTTCCATTCGAAATTTTGACCATTTTTGACAAAAATCACAAGGGGTAACATCACAAAATTTGTCAAAATCGCGAAAATTTTAAAATGAAAAAGTTTGAATGGGGATCGATTCTATAGACTTATACGAGTCGAAAGAGGTATATCTTTCGGATATCGGACTGTATATGGCCGAGATATAGCCATTTAAAGAGTAAATTTGTAAGAAAAATCCCCATATCTCGGGCAAAAAAGGTCATATCTTTGAATGATATACCTTTTTAGACTCGTACGGATCAGTACTATTGATTGACATTAAAAAATTCCCATTCGAAATTTTGACCATTTTTGACAAAAATCACAAGGGGTAACATCACAAAATTTGTCAAAATCGCGAAAATTTTAAAATGAAAAAGTTTGAATGGGGATCGATTCTATAGACTTATACGAGTCGAAAGAGGTATATCATTCGGATATCGGACTGTATATGACCGAGATATAACCATTTAAAGACTAAATTTGTAAGAAAAATCCGCATATCTCGGTATACCGAATGAATGGTATACCGTTTTAGACTCGTACGGATCAGTACTATTGATTGGCATTAAAAAATTCCCAATCGAAATTTTGACCATTTTTGACAAAAATCACAAGGGGTAACATCACAAAATTTGTCAAAATCGCGAAAATTTTAAAATGAAAAAGTTTGAATGGGGATCGATTCTATAGACTTATACGAGTCGAAAGAGGTATATCATTCGGATATCGGACTGTATATGGCCGAGATATAGCCATTCAAAGAGTAAATTTGTAAGAAAAATCCGCATATCTCGGGCAAAAAAGGTCATATCTTTGAATGATATACCTTTTTAGACTCGTACGGATCAGGACCATCGATTGGCATTCAAAAATCCCCATTCGAAATTTTGACCATTTTTGACAAAAATACACAAGGGGTAACATCACAAAATTTGTCAAAAATCACCATTTTTGACAAAAATCACAAGGGGTAACATCACAAATTTTGCCAAAATCTCGAAAATTTCAAAATTCAAAACTTTTGATGGCGATCGATTCTATAGACTTATACGAGTCGAAAGAGGTATATCATTCGGATTTCGGACTGTATATGGACGAGATATAGCCATTTAAAGAGTAAATTTGGAGGAAAAAACCCCATATCTCGGGCAAAAAAGGTCATATCTTTGAATGATATACCTTTTTAGACTAGTACGGATCAGTACTATTGATTGACATTAAAAAATCCCATTCGAAATTTTGACCATTTTTGACAAAAATCACAAGGGGTAACATCACAAAATTTGTCAAAATCGCGAAAAATTTTAAAATGAAAAAGTTTGAATGGGGATCGATTCTATAGACTTATACGAGTCGAAAGAGGTATATCATTCGGATATCGGACTGTATATGGACGAGATATAGCCATTCAAAGAGTAAATTTGTAAGAAAAATCCGCATATCTCGGGCAAAAAAGGTCATATCTTTGAATGATATACCTTTTTAGACTCGTACGGATCAGTACTATTGATTGGCATTAAAAAATTCCCACTCGAAATTTTGACCATTTTTGACAAAAATCACAAGGGGTAACATCACAAAATTTGTCAAAATCGCGAAAATTTTAAAATGAAAAAGTTTGAATGGGGATCGATTCTATAGACTTATACGAGTCGAAAGAGGTATATCATTCGGATATCGGACTGTATATGGACGAGATATAGCCATTCAAAGAGTAAATTTGTAACAAAAATCCCCATATCTCGGGCAAAAAAGGTCATATCTTTGAATGATATACCTTTTTAGACTCGTACGGATCAGGACCATCGATTGGCATTCAAATATCCCCACTCGAAATTTTGACCATTTTTGACAAAAATCACAAGGGGTAACATCACAAAATTTGTCAAAATCGCGAAAATTTTAAAATGAAAAAGTTTGAATGGGGATCGATTCTATAGACTTATACGAGTCGAAAGAGGTATATCATTCGGATATCGGACTGTATATGGACGAGATATAGCCATTCAAAGAGTAAATTTGTAAGAAAAATCCGCATAACTCGGGCAAAAAAGGTCATATCTTTGAATGATATACCTTTTTAGACTCGTACGGATCAGTACTATTGATTGGCATTAAAAAATTCCCACTCGAAATTTTGACCATTTTTGACAAAAATCACAAGGGGTAACATCACAAAATTTGTCAAAATCGCGAAAATTTTAAAATGAAAAAGTTTGAATGGGGATCGATTCTATAGACTTATACGAGTCGAAAGAGGTATATCATTCGGATATCGGACTGTATATGGCCGAGATATAGCCATTCAAAGAGTAAATTTGTAAGAAAAATCCCCATATCTCGGAGAAAAAAAGGTCATATCTTTGAATGATATACCTTTTTAGACTCGTACGGATCAGGACCATCGATTGGCATTCAAAAATCCCCATTCGAAATTTTGACCATTTTTGACAAAAATACACAAGGGGTAACATCACAAAATTTGTCAAAATCGCGAAAATTTTAAAATGAAAAAGTTTGAATGGGGATCGATTCTATAGACTTATACGAGTCGAAAGAGGTATATCATTCGGATATCGGACTGTATATGGCCGAGATATAGCCATTCAAAGAGTAAATTTGTAACAAAAATCCGCATATCTCGGAGAAAAAAAGGTCATATCTTTGAATGATATACCTTTTTAGACTCGTACGGATCAGTACTATTGATTGGCATTCAAAAATTCCCATTCGAAATTTTGACCATTTTTGACAAAAATCACAAGGGGTAACATCACAAAATTTGTCAAAATCGCGAAAATTTTAAAATGAAAAAGTTTGAATGGGGATCGATTCTATAGACTTATACGAGTCGAAAGAGGTATATCATTCGGATATCGGACTGTATATGGCCGAGATATAGCCATTCAAAGACTAAATTTGTAACAAAAATCCGCATATCTCGGGCAAAAAAGGTCATATCTTTGAATGATATACCTTTTTAGACTCGTACGGATCAGTACTATTGATTGGCATTAAAAAATTCCCATTCGAAATTTTGACCATTTTTGACAAAAATCACAAGGGGTAACATCACAAAATTTGTCAAAATCGCGAAAATTTTAAAATGAAAAAGTTTGAATGGGGATCGATTCTATAGACTTACACGAGTCGAAAGAGGTATATCATTCGGATATCGGACTGTATATGGCCGAGATATAGCCACTCAAAGAGTAAATTTGTAACAAAAATCCGCATATCTCGGGCAAAAAAGGTCACATCTTTGAATGATATACCTTTTTAGACTCGTACGGATCAGTACTTTTGATTGGCATTAAAAAATTCGCATTCGAAATTTTGACCATTTTTGACAAAAATCACAAGGGGTAACATCACAAAATTTGTCAAAATCGCGAAAATTTTAAAATGAAAAAGTTTGAATGGGGATCGATTCTATAGACTTATACGAGTCGAAAGAGGTATATCATTCGGATATCGGACTGTATATGGCCGAGATATAGCCATTTAAAGAGTAAATTTGTAAGAAAAATCCGCATATCTCGGGCAAAAAAGGTCACATCTTTGAATGATATACCTTTTTAGACTCGTACGGATCAGTACTATTGATTGACATTAAAAAATTCCCATTCGAAATTTTGACCATTTTTGACAAAAATCACAAGGGGTAACATCACAAAATTTGTCAAAATCGCGAAAATTTTAAAATGAAAAAGTTTGAATGGGGATCGATTCTATAGACTTATACGAGTCGAAAGAGGTATATCATTCGGATATCGGACTGTATATGGCCGAGATATAGCCACTCAAAGAGTAAATTTGTAACAAAAATCCGCATATCTCGGGCAAAAAAGGTCACATCTTTGAATGATATACCTTTTTAGACTCGTACGGATCAGTACTATTGATTGGCATTAAAAAATTCCCATTCTAAATTTTGACCATTTTTGACAAAAATCACAAGGGGTAACATCACAAAATTTGTCAAAATCGCGAAAATTTTGAAATGAAAAAGTTTGAATGGGGATCGATTCTATAGACTTACACGAGTCGAAAGAGGTATATCATTCGGATATCGGACTGTATATGGCCGAGATATAGCCATTTAAGGAGTAAATTTGTAAGAAAAATCCGCATATCTCGGGCAAAAAAGGTCATATCTTTGAATGATATACCTTTTTAGACTCGTACGGATCAGTACTATTGATTTGCATTAAAAAATTCGCATTCGAAATTTTGACCATTTTTGACAAAAATCACAAGGGGTAACATCACAAAATTTGTCAAAATCGCGAAAATTTTAAAATGAAAAAGTTTGAATGGGGATCGATTCTATAGACTTATACGAGTTGAAAGAGGTATATCATTCGGATATCGGACTGTATATGGCCGAGATATAGCCACTCAAAGAGTAAATTTGTAACAAAAATCCGCATATCTCGGGCAAAAAAGGTCACATCTTTGAATGATATACCTTTTTAGACTCGTACGGATCAGTACTATTGATTGGCATTAAAAAATTCGCATTCGAAATTTTGACCATTTTTGACAAAAATCACAAGGGGTAACATCACAAAATTTGTCAAAATCGCGAAAATTTTGAAATGAAAAAGTTTGAATGCGGATCGATTCTATAGACTTATACGAGTTGAAAGAGGTATATCATTCGGATATCGGACTGCATATGGCCGAGATATAGCCACTCAAAGAGTAAATTTGTAACAAAAATCCGCATGTCTCGGGCAAAAAAGGTCACATAAAATGAAAAAGTTTGAATGGGGATCGATTCTATAGACTTATACGAGTCGAAAGAGGTATATCATTCGGATATCGGACTGTATATGGCCGAGATATAGCCACTCAAAGAGTAAATTTGTAACAAAAATCCGCATATCTCGGGCAAAAAAGGTCACATCTTTGAATGATATACCTTTTTAGACTCGTACGGATCAGTACTATTGATTGGCATTCAAAAATTCCCATTCGAAATTTTGACCATTTTTGACAAAAATCACAAGGGGTAACATCACAAAATTTGTCAAAATCGCGAAAATTTAAAATGAAAAAGTTTGAATGGGGATCGATTCTATAGACTTATACGAGTCGAAAGAGGTATATCATTCGGATATCGGACTGTATATGGCCGAGATATAGCCATTTAAGGAGTAAATTTGTAAGAAAAATCCGCATATCTCGGGCAAAAAAGGTCATATCTTTGAATGATATACCTTTTTAGACTCGTACGGATCAGTACTATTGATTGGCATTAAAAAATTCGCATTCGAAATTTTGACCATTTTTGACAAAAATCACAAGGGGTAACATCACAAAATTTGTCAAAATCGCGAAAATTTTAAAATGAAAAAGTTTGAATGGGGATCGATTCTATAGACTTATACGAGTCGAAAGAGGTATATCATTCGGATATCGGACTGTATATGGCCGAGATATAGCCACTCAAAGAGTAAATTTGTAACAAAAATCCGCATATCTCGGGCAAAAAAGGTCACATCTTTGAATGATATACCTTTTTAGACTCGTACGGATCAGTACTATTGATTGGCATTAAAAAATTCCCATTCGAAATTTTGACCATTTTTGAGAAAAATCACAAGGGGTAACATCACAAAATTTGTCAAAATCGCGAAAATTTTGAAATGAAAAAGTTTGAATGGGGATCGATTCTATAGACTTATACGAGTCGAAAGAGGTATATCATTCGGATATCGGACTGTATATGGCCGAGATATAGCCACTCAAAGAGTAAATTTGTAACAAAAATCCGCATATCTCGGGCAAAAAAGGTCATATCTTTGAATGATATACCTTTTTAGACTCGTACGGATCAGGACTATTGATTGGCATTAAAAAATTCCCATTCGAAATTTTGACCATTTTTGACAAAAATCACAAGGGGTAACATCACAAAATTTGTCAAAATCGCGAAAATTTTAAAATGAAAAAGTTTGAATGGGGATCGATTCTATAGACTTATACGAGTCGAAAGAGGTATATCATTCGGATATCGGACTGTATATGGCCGAGATATAGCCATTCAAAGAGTAAATTTGTAACAAAAATCCGCATATCTCGGGCAAAAAAGGTCATATCTTTGAATGATATACCTTTTTAGACTCGTACGGATCAGTACTATTGATTGGCATTAAAAAATTCCCATTCTAAATTTTGACCATTTTTGACAAAAATCACAAGGGGTAACATCACAAAATTTGTCAAAATCGCGAAAATTTTAAAATGAAAAAGTTTGAATGGGGATCGATCCTATAGACTTATACGAGTCGAAAGAGGTATATCTCTCTTCCAAAATCGGGGCCATATTTGACCGAGATATAGTCATTTAAAAAGGGCTTAAGAAGGTAAATTCCGCATATCTCAGTGAAAAAAACTCAAATCTTCGAAAAAGTGTTTTAAAATGAAAGAGCGAAAATTTTAAAATGAAAAGAGTTTGAATGGGGGATCGATTTTACAGATTAATACGCGTCGAAAAGGGTATATTTTTCCAAAATAGGGCTATATTTGACCGAGGTAACGCCATTTCAAAGTTGAAACTCGCATATATCGGGCAAATAAGTTCATACTTTGATTTGTCAAGATCGTACTTAGTTGTACATAAATTTGAGTATTGTCATCGTGCACTTTCCTTATTCTCCTGTGGGCGTTTAATTTGCCATATTTCTAAATGAAATTCTTATTTGTTGAATATATATTGTTTTCATTTCAATTTTTGACATGCAATTCGAAACTAAAAAACATTTTTGTTTTTGTTTGACAAATGGACTTTTCTAAGCACAAAAGAATATTTAAACAAGTGAGATTGCTCTAGTCGGGACCGCCCGACTAGTAGATACCCTGAACCCAGAAATGAACACATACACACACACTCTCGGCAGTTGATGAGTATGGATCCTATTAAAAATAATAATAAAAAAAAAAACAATTACCAACGGAAAAAGAAATGTTCCGCAGCCGGGGCTTGAACTCGGTCTCCCCGTCTTCAGATGCACGACTCTTACCAACTGCACCACACTACCACATTTTTCGCGAATGATATAACATTACTTAACCATCGCAAAAAGTCGAGGAAAACGAAAATTTTGCGGTTGTTATTAAAACGACACAAATTAATAAAAATAATAATTATAAATAAATAAAAAAATAAAACAATTCAACATTGCTCTACCATACCATCGCTGAATTCGAACCCGGACCTCCGCGTTACGCGGCACAACTCTTACCCACTGGACCACGCTCTTACTTCACTTCGTTGTGTTAAAATTCAATTTAACCGTTGCCTAAAAAAATTCCTAGGAAAACGCAAGACTTTCTGGACGTGCATATGTATGCGTGCACATGTCCACAGAAATTGCCAAGCAGCTGCGCTTGGCCCCCACTACTGAAAAGAGATTCTTGATTTGCTCGTAAACTAAATGTATGATCGTTATGAAATTTTCAGGACTTATTAAGAGCATCAAACAAAGTCAACGAAAACGAAAATTTTTCGCTTGCCATTAAAACGATACAAATTAATAATAATAATCATTATAAATAACGAAAAAATAAAATAATACAACATTGCTCTGCCATACCATCGTTGAATTCGAGCCCAGACCTCCGCGTTATGAGTCACAACTCTTACCCACTGGACCACGCTCTTACTCCAATTCGGTGTGTTAAAATTCAATTTAACCGTTGCAAAAAAAATTCCTAGGAAAACGCAAGACTTTCTGGACGTGCATATGTATGCGTGCACATGTACACAGAAATTGCCAAGCAGCTGCGCTTTGTCCCCACTACTGAAAATAGATTCTTGATTTGCTCGTCAACTAAATGTACGATCGTTATGAAATTTTCAGGACTTATTCAGACTGACCCTTCTTAATCTGCACAACTCTTATCAACTGCACCACACTACCATTTTATTGACATATGATATAACATTACTTAACCATCGCAAAAAAATCAAGAAAAACGAATATTTTGCACTTGTCATTAAAACGGTACAATTAATTAATAATTATAATTAAGAAAACGGAAAAATAAATTCTTCGTTGCTCAACCATCGCTGGATTCGAACCCGAGTCTTCCACATTGTGCGCCACAACTCTTACCCACTGGACCACGCTCTGACTGCACTTCGTTGTGTTAAAATTCAATTTAACCGTTGCCTAAAAAATTCCTAGGAAAACGCAAGACTTTCTGGACGTGCATATGTATGCGTGCACATGTACACAGAAATTGCCAAGCAGCTGCGCTTTGCCCCCACTACTGAAAATAGATTCTTGATTTGCTCGTAAACTAAATGTACGATCGTTATGAAATTTTCAGGACTTATTCAGATCATCGAAATGTATCTACAAACCAATTTGCACGTGTGTAGTATTTGATTTGTGTTTTTTTGGTTATATTGATATTGGGGGCGATTGGGGGGAGGTATCCAAAACCTGAAGGGCTTAAATTCTTCGTATGTTTTACGCGAACATAAAAAAATAAATTTGGTGGCTCTAGCTTTTATAGTTTGGGAGTTATGCTTAAAAAACCGAGTCAAAAAAGCGATAAATATCGATAATAAGAAAACGGAAAGAGTTATCGATGTTTTGAAATAAACTTGATCTGCGTATGGTATATACAAACCGATTGAGACCAAGATCAGCTTTCTAGCTTTTGTAGTCTCTGAAATCGACGCGTTCATACAGACGGACAGACAGACAGACAGACAGACGGACATGGCTAAATCGACTCGGCTAGTGATGCTGATCAAGAATATATATACTTTATGGGGTCGGAGATGCTTCCTTCTGTCTGTTACATACATTTGCACAAAACCATTATACCCTTTTTTACCCATTTTCAATGGGTTCAGGGTATAAAAAAACAAAAGCACTTTGCTATTAACACAAAAAGAAAAAAGAAACCCCAATAAATTGAATGAAAGACTTAGCAAACTTCAAAATGGAAACTTCTTACGTATGAATAATGAAATAACATTATATAAATTATGACAAATCAGTTAGCCTAAAACACAATAATAATATTATTATATTGTTATATATCTATCATAGCACTTTAAGCTTTAAGAAAGAACTTGCTTTTGCAACGATATTTAGTTAATTTAATAAACTTAATAATAAAGTAGTTTTAATATTTAATCCCGCACATTTAAGAACTTCTTATGCTCTTTAACCAGGTGCCCTTGAATGCTTGTGTGTGTTAAGAGTGTGTGTTCTTATGTGGGTGGGTCATAAATCAGCGCATCCTAAGTTACCCTCTCTGTCTGTCTGTCTGTCAAATTGCAGCTTGCTGACCGCAGATGCGTGGCTGGCAGAGGCGCGACAGCTGCGTCAGGCGCTGGAGAAGGGGCTGCAGCAACTGGTGACCTCGACCAACGGAGACTTGCAGCGGCGCGTGCAGCTGCTGCGGCGCACACAAATCGAGCAGGAAGTGCAGCGTGCCATGGGTGAGTAAGGATAGCTGTGTGTGTAGCTTAAGCAGCTAACAAGAGTTCCTCAATTCGACAAACTGCAGCACACTCGAGCGAGAAGATTTTGGCCGTGTTTAGGGAGCGTGCCGCCCAGAGCAGCGGCCGGGACGCGGAGGCCAGCGAGCGGCTGCGCAAAATCAAAGATGAGCTGACCATGAACCTATCAACGGATAATCACACGACGCTGGTGTAAGTGGCCGGCACAAGGGAGTCATTAATTTAATTGGGCGACACATAATTGTTATTACTGTTGTTGTTGTTATTGTTATTGTCGTTGTTTACAGTGTGCCCGGCAGCGCCAGCAGCGAGTCCATCGATCCGGACAACGAGGACCACGAGGCGTATTTGAGTAAATTCAAGAACAAAGTGACCGACAAGCTGCGTCTGCTAATCGAGGCGCACATTACAAATGATCCCGATGTAATCAAGGGGAGGAAAAAGACTGTGCAGGTGAGCAGCAACTGTTACCAAGGTGCAAGGGGGAGCAATTAACATTGCAGACAGCTACAAATTGGTTTTGCTCGTCGTCTGTGCGAGCATTAAATTAAATTTAATTTATTTGCACACCGACCGACCAGCCGCATTTGTTTTCCATTCCTGGCCGCTTATTTAATCAGCAATTGTTGTATTCCCATTGTATAACGCTTAAAGCAAAACATGCCAGAAATAAGAAACAGTCATAAATTAATTTCGGGCATTACAAGCCCCAACAACAACAAGCCAACAACAACAAATTGGGAGGCACTTCTAAAAATACTTATTTATAAGAGTGGAATCTAAAATTTTGACAGCGTTCGCAAAACTTTTGCTCAGCTCGACAGGTGAGGGGAGACAGGTAACATTTTGAGTAGGTTTGCAGTTTCTTACTTACTTATTGTTTATGCTTTTGTTTATGTGCCCAGCAACGCTTTGGGCAAGTTAATTAAATATGTGCGAGAGTTTATGTAAAGCAAGTGAATTATGCATTATAAAAATGTTCCAAAAGATAACAGCAAGTACAGTAAAAACTGTTACAAAGAAACCACCACTATTATTATAGATATATATAGAATAAAAGTATGAAAGTTGAATCAATATTTCGCATTTAGGTAAACCATTTATCGTAGATACTAAAGCCGAAAATCAATCCATTACCCAAATTTTATTATTTGATTTTTTCTGATAGATATTTTCGAGGTTCCATTAGTGTGGCTTAAGTTGAATTGTGTCTGTAGTCGGTTTATCAAATTCGCCGAAACACCTGTGAAATTGAATTGCCAAAATGGCTGAATAAGTAGGAAAGCAAACCCCAATAAGAAGGCATCTTTATTTTCCGGCGTAAACAAGGTGCGTTTTTTTTGTTTGTTTGTTGCCAAAGCATTTGGCCCACTTTCTACAGCAGTGGGTGGTGGATGGGTGGTTGGTTGTTGGTGGTTGGGCTTTCCGGACTTGCCGCATTGCTGGCCAGGGACTCGCGTTCGCTGCTTGTTGGCTTTTGTTAAAAGCATTTAACATTTCAACTTGGGCAAAACTGGAAGGACGCCGCGTAATGCGAACTCTGGCTGGCGCCCATTAGCGGACGTTGGCTGTGGTGGGGTGGAGGCAGCCTCCTCTGTAGCTGACATATTAACACACACTTACACTTGTGCACAATGCACCCAGCCACGCCCACATGAACTGCGCTTGTTTGCACTTAACGCCCCCTTTCTGGTAAGCTGAAACTGAAAGCGTTGCCTGCATTGCATTTAAAGTCAAAACGAGAACCGCACTTTGACAAAATGTTGCGGCATTCGAAGCAGCCGAGCAATCTAGAAATATGCTAAAATTGTGCCCGACACACACACACACACACACACACACACACACACACACACACACATTTACATATACGTGGTGTATAAGACGAAGCAGCCATTAAGTCACAACGTGGCGTATGCGCAATATTAGTATGCACAGCGATTTTAAAGCTAATTGAGTGACTCCTTCAGCAACATCGCCAGCCACACTACACCACAGCACACCAAACCACACCACACCACTGCAAAGTTAAGCACACCACAACATAACAGAACCACTCAAAGCTAAAATCAGAGCCAGATCCAAAATTGGACCGCAGCTCGTTTGATGGCCGAGCCACAGCGGCTGCAGTTGCCATTGAGATACCAAACAGATTATGATGGCAAATGCAGCTTATTGAAATCTTCATAAAGGTGTACACTGAGAGAAATTTATGTGAGGTGCAATAGAGCTAAATCTTTAAATTGAATGGAGGGTTAGAACTTTATATAAAGGATTAAACTATAAACTATAGATAGTATTGGAATTATGTGATGAATGTGTACACTGAGAGAAAATCACTAAAATGATACCGATATTTGACTGTTAAATTTAAATTGAATGTTACATTTTTGAATATATATAATAAACAGAATACTTAACTAATATCCAGACAAATTTAAATATGTGTTAGTAATTGTACACTGCGAAAAACTATGTACTATAAATATGATAGATTTCGAATTATGGGATAGAACACTATCATAATACAGATATTTAACTGAAGCATTTGAACATTGTAAAATTTTTCCATATATATTAAACAGAATATTTTATTAGCTTCGAAGCCAATGTACACTGCAAGAAAGTGAATGTGGGAATTAGCTTTTCAAAGTGAAGTTCAAGTTAAAGTTCGCTCATCAGATGAAGAACTGCTTTTTAGAACTTAAACTCAAGTTGTCGTTGTTCAGTGCAGGCAGACGTCGAGTGCGGACAGCTCAGATAGACAGAGAGCTAAAGAGGGCTTGAGTGGCTATGTGTGTGTGTGCGTGCGAGTGTGTGTGTGTGTTAGTGTGTGAGTGGTGACTACTTGATAGTGGCAAACATGCCACAGCCAGTCAACTACAACTAGAACCACAAGGATACGGATGTCGTTGACAGCGACACCAGCCCAGCCCGGACAGCAACTCAGCTCAGCTCAGCAGGTGGCACTTTGTCAGCAGCGCAGGTAAACAAAGTTACGTGCAAACAGTTGCTGGGTGGTGGGTGGCTTGGCCAGACAGCAGCGGATGATACCTTGGCATAATATATGCCCCGGTCAGGAAACGAGAATCGACTTTTGCTTTCGTTCTCACTTTGTGTGTGGGTAACAAGCAGTGGCAGGAGGCAGACCAAGTAAGAAGGCTCTAGTCGGGTACGGCCCGACTTTGAGATACCCTCAACCCCGCGATCTGGGCTTATAAACATATACAAAACCACATACGTATACACAAAATTTTTAAAATCTGCGTTTGTTTAACGCAAAACATATAGAATTAACTTTGGTGGCTCCAGCTTTAATAGTATAGGAATTATGCTTGAAAAACCGGCTCAAAAAAGCGATAAATATCGATAGTAAGAAAACAGAAAGAGTTCGATTACTCGATTTTTGAAATAAACAGGAAATAACGCATAACATATTGAATTTATGGGTCCCAGCTCTTATGGTTTAAGAGTTATGCTTAAAAACCGGGTAAAGAAAAGCGATAAATATCGATTATATGAAAACGGAAAGAGTTATCGATTTTTCAAAATAAATATGACCTGCGTATGATATATAAAAATCTATATAAGTCCAAGATAGGGTTTCTAGCTTTTGTAGTCTCTAAAATCGACGTGTTCATATAGACAGGCAGACAGGCAGACAGACGGACATGGCTAAATTGACTCAACTAGCGATGTTGGTCAAGAATATATTTACTTTAAAGAGTCAAAGATACTTCTTTCTGCCCTTTACATACATTTGCACAAAACCATTATACTCTTCTTTTTTTAAACCGTTATAAATGGGTTCCGAGTGTACAAAAAAGAAGGAAAGCAGAAGAAAAATGTGTTTGGCAGCTCGCATGTACGCTTTGACTGCTGTTTGTTGACTATTTGAATTGCATTTGATGGTAATTTCGCCCCGCCGCCCGCAGGAAATCTTTCACGAGCATGCGACCCACTTGCGGATGCTGCGCGAGCATTCGGAGCGCGTCGTTCTGCTGGATTCGCGTGTGCCGCAGCAGCTGCGCCAGAATCTGATGGCCAATTTCAAGAACGGCAGCCGGCACGCACCCTACTTCATATGCGGGGCACACGGCAGCGGGAAGAGTGCGCTGATTGGGGAGCTCTATGGCCAGGTGGCCACCTGGTTCGGTTCGACGCGGGTGCATCGCGTGATCCGCTTCGCGAAGGCCTCGCCGCGCTCCGCTTACAATCTGGAGCTGTTGCGTGTCATCTGCCAGCAGATCTCGATTATATTCAACATACCCGAGGGCTATTTGCCCAAGGACGCGTCCTTCGATCCGCTGTACATCAGCAACTGGTTCCAGAATCTGCTGCGCCGCATCGAGGACATGAACAATGATGTGCTCTTCCTGTTCATTGACGATCTGCATCTGTTGAATCCGCTGGACTGCGACATTGTCGCCGCTCTCTCCTGGCTGCCCACCTCGCTGCCGTGGAACGTTCAGATCATCTCCAGCTCCACCACGCCCGTGGAACAGCTCAAGTTCACGCCGATGCAACGGGATCGATTCAAGTCCGCCGAATACCAGTTCGACTTGAACCTGGAGGCGAATGCGACGCGAGTGCAGCGACCCGAGGAATGTCCGGACGATGTCAACTTTGTGGCCTATGTGGAGCAGCAGTTCGATGAGCTGGAGGTGCACTACGGCCGCCAGTCGGTGGCCAGTCTGGCCGCGTACATCACCTGCTCCGAGTACGGCCTGACCGAAACGGAGCTGCTCGAGCTGTTGATGCCCACCGATGATCCCGAGTCGCTAATTGATACGCAGAGCGGACACTTCAGCTTCGCCAGCTTCAAGAAGATACACAAGCAAATGGGTAAGACTTAAATCTGAATCAACTAACTGCAGTTCCATTTGAATCGACATCCTTTCCAGACAAGCGTCTGCTGCTGCACGACAAGATCATGTCCGGCAAGGTGCTGATCCAGTGGCGCCACAACTATTGTGCCGCGGTGGCCAAGCGACGGTACATGGATGTGGAGCGGACTCGCAGCCTGCACATGGAGCTGGCCAATTTGTTCTTTCCGCAGGACGAGGACGAGAGCACGCTGGAGAACGATTCGACTGGGAGCGACAGCAAGTCCGTCATCAGTCTCAAGGATAAGGAGCGCGAAAAGGACACAGTTTCCGCCGGGCGCAAATCGTCGTCGACACACCACAACGACGACACATCCACCTTCTACAATCCGATTGCCGCCGATGTCTCCTACAGCATGCGGCACGTCGAGGAGAGCTGGCACCATCTGATGCGATCCGATGACACCACCCGGTTCAAGCAAATCGCTGTCTGCAATTTTGATTTCCTGCTAGCGGCGGTAAGTTGACAGCCCATCCACCCTCCCTTCCGCACAGTCCGCGTTGCAGCAGTTTTAACGAGCATTCGCAATTAGTCAGCCTGCCGGAAATTAATTTAGCAAGGAGATAAAATGACTTTGCAATCAACTCGATTTGCGCCTTTGTCTGCCACACCGACAGCAAACAGCTAACAACATCAGCAATAAACTTGTCTAATACACTTGAACATGCCATCAAAATCAAGAAAACCACTCAACTATCCTGGCCACAAACACACACACACAGCTCAAAGTGAAAGGACAAACTTGTGTATTATTGGAAAACAGTTTGCAATTTGCGATATACCAACTTTTTACATATAGCATTAATACCTGATCCCACTCTTATTTGAGTGTAAACTTTCAGAAACTTACACTATAGATATATATATACTTGAAAAATTGAATCAATTTATGTCTTTAAATTTCGATTTTAGCTTTTCAATTATTTTCTGCAACTTTAAATTAAAATTTGTTCAATTTTCAAATTGAAAGAATCGTTTAAATGAAATTGACAACAATCGGCTAGCATTTTTGGCATTTTAATTTACGGCTGAGAATGTTGCATTATGGCTTAAACAAAGCCATGCCAGGGCCAATTTGGACAGCTGCCAGCAAATTTTGCGTTTAATTGTTTTAAACGTTGTCATTCATTATGAAAATTGTTCCTGCGGAATTTTCGCACTGCAAACAGGACATAATTGGCAAAGTTGCCGATGATGATTATTTAAGCAGCTTTCGAAAAAGTGCACAAAACAAAAAAGTTGCAACAACTTTATTTTAATTTAAAAATGCATTTAGCCATGAATTTTTCGAATCACAACATTTGCAATTCATGCAAATATGCAGAGAGAAAACGAGAGAAAGAGAGAAAGTGGGTTAGATGACCATCGAAAGGATGTTGCAGCTGCAACCGATATGCAAAACTGACACGTGGCACAAGTTTGGCCATATATATTTATATAAATTATATTTAGCTGACCTGTTTTTCAATTAAGCGAATGCATAAAAGTGCAGCAACAGCAGCTGCAACTTGATTTAATTAACATTTCCATCGACAGTTGAAGGTCATCTAAATTTATTAATGTTGCAACTGGAAACTTGGCAACAGCAAATTTTTGAAACAAAGTGATAACTTGTTTAATTTTCTGCCACTTTTGTTTGAAAATAATGTTCAAAAGTGCTGCAATGAGAATATTAAATATTCTAGCTGACATAAATTATTTTAATATACAAATAAGTCGGCAAGGCGTATACGTAATATTCTTGCTGCTGTTGTTATCAACCGAGTACGAGACGTATACATAATCTGATTATGAATATGGGCGCAATTGTTAATTAAGCCACTAGTTGGCTTGTGTAACTTGGCTAAATTCCTTTACGTAAAATTTGTTTAAGGCGTATACGTAATATTCTTATAATGCACAACTTGTGCTGGCCATAATTGCAGGTGCAAACGGTATCCATTAGCTACCTGCGCTGCCTAATCGAGCACGTGCGCTGCTACGTCTTGGACCGGGACATTGAGCTCATCTATTACACGATACGCAAGTCGAGCGATGTCCTCACACGTGATCCGATGCAGCTGGGCTCCCAGCTCATCTCGTGGCTGCGTCCCATTGGGGAGCACGACGACGACGACAACTCGCTGCTGAGCATGACCGTTCGATCGGCGACCGCCTGGTGCGATGGTTACGCAGTGCCGCTTCTGGTTCCCCTCACCGGCTGGCTGCCCGCTCCGCTGCCCTCGCAAATACGCACAATGACCGTGACGGGAACGGGAGTGATTCGCGCCGTTTGCCTGGCTCCGTCGCAGCAGCATCTGATATTGGCCACCAATTCGGGCGATGTGCAGCAGTGGCACATCATGAGCAACTCCCTCGTGCACACATACAAGGGTAAGTGGCGGCCTAATGGACGGCCATTAGACGAGCTAATCAAGCGACTTGTCTCTCCTCAAACAATTGCAGGACACACGGCGGCAGTCACGTGCCTGCTGGTGGCGCCGCAACAGTCCCAACTGCTGCTGACCGGCTCCGAGGATGCCACCGTGCTCGTCTGGCACGTGTCGCTGCGCGAGCGCCGAGCGCACATTAAGTAAGTTCAAAATACGAATCTCGGTTAGCTGTCTTTTTACACTGTCCCTCTCTCCCTCTCTCTCTCTCTCTTTTCTCCATTTAGCGCCCACACGGCTCCAGTGACCGCTGTCGCGGCTGGCGTCAATAACACGCTGATCATTAGCAGCAGCGAGGATGCCACAATTGCCATCACGGATTTGGCCAGCGGCAAATTGGTAAGCAGCATATCCAAAATAAAAACCTGTTTAATTGAATGTGAACTAAATTGGCATTTTTAACATATTTGCAACTGGCAGCCACAGAAATTGAAATGTAAATTATAAAATGTAAAATGTAAAATGCATTTGGCTGTTGCCTAATTGCAAGCGAGCGCCACGAGCCACAACAAACAAACCGCTTTAATTTGCATAATTCTTTACCCACTGCAACTGTATGTGTGTGTGTGTGTGTTTGTTTGTATTTGTATTTGTGTGTGCTTGTGGCTAGCAGGCAACCAGCTCGGTTCCATATTTGCATAGGTAAAGGGATTTATGCTTAGCTACAAATGGGTTTTATACTCTTTTGTTGAAATTCTAAAAAGTTAGATTAACATAATTACAATGCTAAATGACAAAGACTTTTGCCCCAACAAACAGTTGCACATTATGTTAAATATTAAAATATAATTATTTTTTTTTTGCAAAACAAATTTGCATACTTTTATCTTAAAATATTTGAATTCTGAATGAATTCTGTCAAAAATTGAATTAAACGTTTTTGTTAAAGAATTAACACCCTTTTCCTACATATTGACAGAGTAGCTGCTAGTCGAGCAGCCCTTCAATTGTCGCTCTGTGAAATGAAGCGGCTGAAAACCGAGCTGAACTGGGAATATATATTTTCAAGCCAAAACCAGCTGCCTATGTTCATGTTCGCCCATAAATCATATTAGGTTGAAATTTCGCAGTCACACACACACACACACACACACACTTACACACACAAGCACACACACAAGGGGCACGCACATTAAACTGTGATTAACTACAATGCAATGTTTGCATATAAAGTGCGGCCTGCGATGTCCTTGGGCCTTAACGGTTTGTTAGCCCAATGTTTGTGGGTGTCCTCGTCGTCCTGTTGACACACACACACACACACACACAAATTAGATTTATTGCCACTTGCCGGGCCAAAAAGTCAGCTGTCGTAGGCTGCTAGCATATTTTTTGAAAAGTGTAGCTTTTACTTAAAAACATGGCGTGACTTGTCACGCACACAAACACAAACACACACACACATGCACGTACACCGCACAGAATTACAGGCGCTTATTAAATTAATTACAATATTACGTATACGCCATGTCAGTGTCTCTTGCTGGCTGGCATTGCTTTCATGTTGCCGCCGTCGCTTTTCGCATTTAAACTTTCGGTTAATTTATCAAAGTTTTGGCATTTTTGTGTGACTTTCGGCGTTCGCTGGCGACACGCATCCACGCATTCCCCCTCCATTGTCAACATCGCATGCCAAACGGTAATTAACTTAATGCACACACACATAAACACACAGAGACACACAAATGCAATACGACAACGATTGCGTGACGCACATGTTTCTACTTGAAAACCCCTTCTCCCATTTAAAGTTAAATAAACCCAAAACTCATCTCTCTGGTTTTAACTGCAGCAACATCGGATTACCTTCCACCGGGGACCGGTGAGCGGCATTTTGGTCGCCGGCGCCTGCGATGTGCTAATCTCGGGCAGCCACGACAAGAACATATGCGTCTGGGATCTGGAAAACTATACGCTCCTGAACACGATGCAAATGACCAGTCCGGTGCTCCGCATTGATATCTCATGGAATTCGGTAAGTAATCTTCTTCACTAAATATCCACTTGGTAAATGACTTTGAAAAACGTGTGGGGAATTGAATTTGAATATATTTCACTAAGTTCTTATTCAGAAATTATAGGAATATCAATGAAAAATATTTGTGTTTTCACAAATTTCATTTAAAACATTTAAATCCACAATAATCCTGCTTTTATAAAGCATAGCTTGTGTGTCAGCCACAGCTTTGGCCAACAGTTGCCGACCAATAAATATGCCAAAAAAAACATATCTATATATATATATATATATTTATATGTGCATATAAAATGAACGTCTTAGTTAAGAATTTCAGGGCGACATCTGAATCGTCAACACTTTTTGTGTGTGCACAATTTAAAGCTGCATTTGATAGAGACACAACGAAAAACAAATACAGATAGAAAAAAAACAACACATAGATACAACTGTAGTTAAAGTTAAAGGCGAGATAAAGCTGAGACACGTGACAACGCTTGTGGCTAAGGGTTGGAGGGTTGATTCTAATAAGTGATTTTGGCTCAGAAGATCCGCATTACGAGGCAAATCCTTTGTTGTCAATCAGCTTGACAAAAACCAGCTGTGTATGTGTCTGTGTGTGTGTGAATTGGTGTGTGTGTCTATCAATATGTATTGCATACTTAGCAGCAATTTGGCACGCAAAACAATATCAACATAGGGCCAGAAGCAGACATTTTGTCAATGGCAACTAGAAAGCTATCAGCTGGGGACGCCGAGGGAGCTCTGCCTGACAATTGATGCGTCTGTCGTGTGTCCGTGTCCGTGTCCCTGCTGGTTGCCAGTCTATCTATTGCTATAAATCGAAAGTAGACAGTCGAGTGTCGTCTTTGTGTCGCTTTCACGTCGCCCAACAATGCCTTTGTGCTAGGTACGCATCGCCGCAGGACTCGAGCTCGAGTCTCAAATACATTGAGAATTCTGCGACTGCTTCGCAGCTGCTCCTGTTTCCGTTTGCCTGCGGTGCTGCTCGGTGCTGCCGCATCTGATTACAGGACACCGATGTGGTAGCCACTTCACAGATCCAGCCACTTGAATTACCAAACGTAACACCACCACCCCCCCAAACTCCCCTCCCTTCGTCTTGGCTGGCAATTAGAAAACCCATTTCTCGCATTTCAGCGCTGACAGCGAAGGCATCAAAAGCCAAAAGTATAACGAAGTTTTCTGGCTTATCGCATTAAACAAAAGTGCCGAAAAATTGAACAAATTGGCTATAAGCACGTTGCCAAAATTGCTGCCGATGATAACAAGCAGGAGCAGCAGCAGGAGCTCGTCCTTGCACCGTCAAATGCCTTCAAGTCCCCAATTTCGCGCGTTTTTGTGGCAAACATTTTTGAGCCTCAAAATTGAAATGTAATTTTCCGGCACACACACAAACACACTTGGCTAGACACACACATAAAGCATAGGATATACTCATATGTGTGTGTGTGTGTGTTATTGCCTGTGGCTGGCTAGCCGATAGAGACAAGTCCTTTATGGACCGCAGCCAGCTGCGCATTCCTTCTGGCATTCTTTGGCCCGTGGACAGCCGTGCAGCAAATGGCAAACGGAAATCAACTTTCTTACACTTTAGCTTACATCCTGATGGCTCTGCGGCACGCTAAACTCCCCCCGGCCCCAACTGGGGCACTTTCCCGCTATCCCGGCCATCGTCTGGGCTGGCATTTCCCCTGAAAATTGAAATGTTGCAATGAGCCAAATGGCCCCAACGCTGGCGTCCTTGCCATTTGCTACAATGGCAACGTGACGAGCTGTTGTTGTTGTTGTTGTTTTTGTTGGCATTTTTCAATTTCCCGGCTGGCTTGAAAAACTGCAGCCCAACCTTTTTTGCGGACACACGTTAAATAAAAATGTATTAATATTTCAAAGTAATAAGGCAAAGGAAACGAATTTAATAAATTATCAATATCCGATCGAGCGGTTCGACAAAGACAATGAATTTAAAAATTACATTATTTTATTGCTACCCTGTTCACAGTGCAACAAAAGGTGTTTGGAATTTATGTGTAAATATATCTTTTATCTTCAGATTATTTTTCTGCCCCTGACTACAAACAGTAAGAAATTTTCCCTGTTAATTAGAAAAATCCTTTTCCACCACACAATTTTGATAGTTATGAAAAAATGGGACCAACGCTCTTATTTAGTAATCGTAATCCGAAACATTCGAATATCGATGTTTTTATATCGGACAAGAAAATAGTTTTAATAATCTTTTTTTATATCGAGAAACGATGTTAGTGGGCTAAAATTTGAAAACGAATTTCTTTTAGCATCAGTAAAGCTTATTTCTTTATAAGACAGATTATCGAGTAAGAATTTTCATCGATAAAACGATGTTTTGATTTCAATATCAAAGCTTTTAAGTTGTTCCTATACCAAAAACCGAGTATCTAGCAGTTGTATCTATAATTTCGCTCAGTGTTAAAGTTTTACTGTGCGACTGTGGAATGCAATTTATTAATATTTGATTGGAAACGGGCAACTGGGGCGGAATACGTGGCTGGCTGGTTGGGTCCGGGGACAACTGGGTTGTTCTTTTGTCGCCATCAAATGGCGGGGAATGGCGCCTTAAAATGGCGCTGAAAATGTCAATTAGTTGCGTTTAATGCACATTGTGTGTCCGAATGTGCATTCTGCTAGGTATTCCTGCTGGCTCTCTGCGAGGACAATGCGCTGTACGTGCGCACGCTGGCCACCGGCAAGGAGCTGCACACGCTCAAAGGACACAAGTCGCGGGTGAGTCGAGCGCAAAGTGGCGCACATTTTTAGCCGGATGGCAATTGATTGATTCGATGCGCCCAACAGATACGCACCATGTCCATTGGCAAGGACAGCCAGCGCTGTGTGGTGGGCTGCGAGGATACGCGGGCGCTCATCTACGATATGCACTCCGGGAAATTGGTGCGCTCGATGCCACCGAATCCGGGCCCGGTGACGGCCGTTTATGCCATGGACAATGATGATTTTCTGGTCACCGTTGGCGGCAACAAGATCACATTCTATTCGTTCCGGAACGAGGAGCTCTACGTGAATCCCTACTCGCGGCATCCGCGCCGCAAGCGCAGCCTGAAGCGGCACACACAGGCGCAGCGTTCGCCGTCGACGACCCTGCCGCCGATCACCTGTTTCGATTTGTCGCGCGACTCGCAGCAGCTGGCGATCGCATCGGGTCGGAGCGTGCACATGATGCGCATCAATACGCCGGAGTATCAGAGCACCCTCGAGGGCCACACCGGCGTGGTGAACTGTTTGAAGTTTGCGCCCAACGGCGAGTTCTTGGCCACCGGCGGCGAGGATCGTTTGGTGCAGATTTGGACGCTGGCGCTGGGCGAGATCAATCACACGTTCAAGGGTCACGCGGCTCCGGTGATGCAGCTGGTGGTGTTGATGGACTCGCTGCGCGTCATCTCCACGGACCGTGAGTCCATGATGCTCGTCTGGATGGCCGACTCCGGCAACGTGCTGCAGACCATCCAAGGGCCCTACAAGAGCCTCGCGGCAACCAACAACATGCGCTTCGCCGTCTCCACCAACGGCGACAACACTCTGAAGATCTGGTCGCTGACCCAGGAGGACGAAAAGTTCTCCGTCTCGCACTCGGATGAGATCACCTGCTTCGAGATCAGCGCCGATAGCATGCACATCATAACCGGATCCAGGGATATGTCGCTTAAGGTCTGGCAAGCGGTGGGCGGCAAGCTTAGCCAGGTGCTGGTCGGGCACAGCGATGCGGTCACCTGTGTCGCCGTCTCGGTGACCAATAAGACGCAGGTCATCTCCGGGTCGAAGGACACCAATCTGCTCATCTGGGATCTGCTCACCGGCGAGGAGGTGCACACACTGGCCGGCCACTTGGGCCCCGTCATTGGCGTCAAGGTGTCCGCAGATGGTGAGTAACCTGGCAGCCATCCACTCTGAAACCGTACTCCTAATCCCTTGTCCTGGCAGGCTCCACGGCGGTGTCCGGCAGCGATGACAAGACCCTAATTGTGTGGGAAACAAAGCGCGGGCTGGCGCTCACCTCCCTCCAGATGCACGTGCCCTTCACCCACTTCGACATCAGCCTGGAGGTGTCGCGCGTGCTCGTCCAGCTGGTGGACAGCTACAATCTGCCCGTCATCTGTCTGCACAACACCCCGGCGCAGTACGTGAAGCTGCCCACCTACTCGGGTCCCAGCAAGGATGTGGAAGGTATGTGGAAAGCAGAATCCGCTCCTTTGAAAGCCGTAATAAAACCTGCTCTCCTTTCCTCCTTTGTAGATTTGCGTCCGCAGGGACCCAAGCGGCAGATGAAGCGGCTGCTCAAGAAGGAGGTCTCCCTGGACACATACACCTGGCAGAAGAAATACGGCCACCTGACCTCGTCCGTGATGATGGCCCAGGTGGATGAGCGCTTGAAGCGGCGCTTTAGCGTCTCGGCCAGCATGGAGGAGATCTCGAAGATAGCCGAAACCAAAACGGGCGCCTCCCAGGCCAATCTGGGTCCGGAGCAGGCGGCGCTCGCCCAATCGCAGCACTTTGATCAGCTGGAGGCGCTGTGGAACAAACGATCGCCGCCGCGGCGACGTCACAATGCGGTAAGCAAATGTTTCCCGCGCATTCCCCTCTGTATCCGTAGCGTCTGTATGTAGTCCGTGTCGCGTGCCGGGTCACGAACAGCACAAGCTGGCACGAAACACGACACACGAGATTTGCTTTTTTGTAGAAGCGTTTTCATCAGTTGATCGTTGATCGTTTTTTTCTATTCTTTCCATTTTCATTTTTAAATTGATTTCTTGTGTTGACTTTGGCTTCGTCTCTGTTCGCTTACACAACTTGTGCAACGTGCAACGTGCAACTTGCCACAAACAAACAAACTAACAGGGTCTGTCGCGGCAGACGTCGCTGGTGGAGGACCGGTTAGAGTCCTCTGACGATGATGACTATCAGGACGAGCGCGCAGGTATGTTGTCAGCCTCCTACGACCACATCCATCTGCTCGCACGCTTGCCCGGCATCCGAAACCTGCACGATGCATGGAAGACGAGTAGCTTGCGTGTCACCCGCACCAGAACCAAATTCTATGTCAGCACGCCCCCCCACAACAACAACAACAACAACACGGACAACAACAAGAACCGACCTGACAATACGGACAACAGCAGCGCACGCAATTCCAGCAACTGCCAGCTGGGCCAGGAGGCGCCTGATCTGGTGCGCGATCTGCTGCAGGCGGAGCGTCCGGCGTCGCTGCGTCAGTTCTTCCACTGGCCCAGCCTGAAGCCGCATTTGTGGCGCAGTCGCCGGCAGCGGCAGTGCCAATCGCTGCAGCCGCATTTCCGCGTCAATGTGCCGGATCGTGTGCGTGCCACGCCCATTATTGTCGTGGAGAACTACGATTGCCGGCACGTGCAGCGCGTGCGCACCGATCTCGTGCTGCATCCGCAGTGCGCCCAGGCGACCTTGGGTCAAATGGCTGTGGAGCGGCCGCCCAAGAAGCTGCGCCGCTCGAGCAGCGCCTGCGGTTTCTGGCGACGCCGCTGGCCGCTGTTCCGCGGCAAATCCGAGCCAAAAGTGCGGCCAACGCCCACGGAACCGCCCACCGCCAATTGCAATGACTGTGTGACCCAATGAACCCAACCATCCAACCCACGCACGAACCGCAACACACCGCTACACACAACTGTTGGCAATTTCTACACTGCACTACAAAACGTTTTACTTTTTACTTCCAAGTACTTTTCTTTTAGCACACTTTTGTAAACACAATTCCTTCTTGCAATGCGTAGTTATCGAGTAGTTAGTTTTAATTTTTAAATAAAGTATGCAAATAGTACGAGTAGTTTTCTTTTTGTTGATGTTGTTGTGCCACATAATCGTTTTGCGAGGCATCCCATTACGTTGAAAGAGGTAAGTAATTGATATATTAATCACCACAGTTAAGTGGTTTTTGTTTTCATATCAGTTGCGATGGCGCCCGCAAAAGTATGCTATATTATTTTCACATGAATACCATAAATTGCCATCAACGGAATTTCAGCACGATTAACTCAATAAAACGACAGACAAAACGCGAATGTGAATGAATGGTGGTAAGTGGAATCTGTGGCATATGGTTTGCCAGGCTTGCCGCAACATTTAAATGAATTAAAGGCAATCAATAAATTCCGTGTACACTAAATCAATATCAATGAAACAATTAAGCACTGACAGAAAATCGACGTCTGAGGTAAGCGCTGCGTTTCCACAGTTCTCCAGTTTCTTCAGTTCAGTTCCGTTTTCAACTCTAACTTCAACTTCCAATTCAGGCATGTTTTTTGGCTACTTTTGTCTTTGACCCCATTTCACAACAGCTGGCAAAGCAATCAGAAGCAATATGCAAAACGAAGAACCAAAAACAAAACAAAATCGAAACGAAATTGATAACTTTTGTATCATATGTAAATGTTACTATGCTATGCTCACCTATGTAAATCTCATCATACTGATTCAAAATCGAAAGTTTTATGCCCGTTCTCTTACTCTTATCACGCTCTCGATGTGTATATATTATAAATATATATATAAATATATATATAAATATAAATTTGAGAATTTGTTCAAGTTTTGTTATATTCTATCTCACTCTCTCACTCTGTGTGTGTTTGTGTGTGTTTTGGCAATAGCCACAGATGCCAAAATGAAATGAAACTTAATTTTTTCAATTTCAACCAACTTCAACTGCCAACTGCCAACCACGAACCACGAACCACGTACCACCACCACCAACCATCAGCCACCACCAGTTTGAAAACCAGTTCCCGCAGCTCGCTGCAGCATGCCCCACAGCAGTAGCAACAGCAACAACAACAACAACAATAATAACAACAACAACAACATCAGCTGCAACAGTAAAAACAACAAAATGATAAATAATCAAATTACAAATTTTATCAACTACAATTTACCACTTGGCCAAAACTGCGATTAAATACAAAAGTTTTTGCATCTTCCGAAACCCCCCTCAAAGCAACTAATAGACTCTAAATGCTCAAAGTTAGTTAGTAATTCTGTTCTTTCATTCAGTTGGCATGTTTCCAGTTTCTCTATCCGCAATTCCCCAGCACCATCCAACTATTTAATCTGATTGTGATTGTGCGTGAATACGGAATCTTCTCAGAGACCTGTGCAAAATTTTAAATTGACGCAACTTTATTGATCGATTGATATTTGTACTTTTTAGACGACTTCGACGAGTTCTTTTAGGCTAACTGTACTTATCTAATTGGGGCTCTATTCGGTTCAGTTATGGTTTTGAATCCGCATTACCTTTCAAAGATACACAAGCATACCTCACTGCAAGTGCTGAATGATTTTTGAGAGCTCTACATAATATATATACTACAACTACAAATATATAACTATTTATAAAGCAAATAATGAATTAACCACATAATAAGATAAGAAACATAAAGTGAAATATCTCTTAGATTGTACGTTCCCCTGCAAACGGAGCTGCGAATGAGCTCAAGTAAGTCGCTATAAAATATTTAGAACGTATCTCAATTTGCATATCCTCATATATACATATATATATCTATAGCTTCATAGAGCTACTTAGCTTAGATTTTACACAATGCTTTTGCAGTTTGATTTGCCTGAAAATGGAACTCAATGCGGTTTCATTCACATTTTCTCACCTGCAATTAATTATTTAACTTTACATTCAGTTTCTTTTAGTTAGTTATGCTAAAGTTTAGTAGAAAAAAAAACAATTCATAACTAATCAATCTAGAAATTGTCATAAATTTTTGTAATTTCGAATTCGATTCTTTTCTAAACAAAATAAATTCTAATAATATAATTTTTTTAATCCCGACACGCTAACCAGATCATTTCGCTACAGGAGGAGGAGGATACCACAAGGGATAAGCTGTAAGGCGCTCTGGCTAAAAATAAATAATTCAAATAAATGGTTAATTACACTAGCTATTAAGTCAATGTTTTAAATGGTAAGCAATAATTGAGCAACTGGCTTCAATTCCCCCTCCCCCTCCCTCCCCTATAAAAACGTGATCTGTTATTTAATTTTTCTTACAAAAAAAACGTATTTAAAACCGCGCGCGCATATTTCATAAACTCGAGTTAAACTCAACAATTGTTTAAAATTCTGAACTAAAAATTGGTTTTCCCTTTTTTCACCCGACAAATTGTAGTCTGTAGTCTCTCTAAAAAGCAAAAACCACCGTCTCAGACTTTATGGAACCTAGCGTAATAAGTGAGCCATTTTGAAATTTTAATGTTGTAGAGTGTTTTATGTACTTGAAGAAAATAACTTGATAACTTGAGATATATGTTGTTATTAATATATATATAGATTGTAGCGATTTTTGAGGAAAACAAAAAACCAAAAACCAAATGTAAACCACAAAAAAGAAAGGGGTTAAAAGCGTAACTATGCTTAACAAACAAACAAACAAATATAAACAGCAAACAAAACTGTAATTGTCAACAGCAAAACAATGAGAATATTTCCACAAAATGCTGAATAGCATGCAAAACTATAAATCTAACTGAACAAAACAAAACAAAGCAAAACAAAAAATGCAACCACAATTTTTGGTGCACATTTGACTTGCATTTGATTTCCGATTCCGATTTAGCAGCATTGTAAATATTAAGTATGTGTATTGTATAAAAAACACATATCCATGGCGTTAAATATTATATATATAATATACATATTTGTGTGTATTAGTTTAAGCATCAACTCTGTTCTAAGCGCACCAATTTTCTTTCAGTTCTTTCAAGCACCCTAGATAACTTCAATAACTCTCTGACAATCAGAAGTTCTTGCCTAGAACAAAAAAAAACAAACAAAAAAAATTACAAAAAAAAAGAAGAAAGCGATATTTCTACACATATTTCTATGCATGCGACATGTGAACTTTGTTTAAGACCCCATAAACGATACGATACGATAAACTATTTAGTGTTAGTAGAACAACCTATTGACCCCAAAATGTTCTCAGCCGGAACTCCACTCCAGACGCGTAGTAGCTGAAGTTCGCGAATTGGCGGCAACAAATTTCGGGTTTATAGCATATATATATATATATATGCTGGCTTAGCTGGCAGTCCAGAGCCCCTCGATAGCCCAGTAGAAGCATGTGCTTAATAGAAAAAACAAAAAACAAAAAAAAAAACACTGTCTATGTCTATTACAAAATTAAACTAAACTTTACTGCAAAACAGCAAAAAAAAAACAAAAAAAAAACCAAATGTTTTACTAAAATTACAGGACGGAAATTAATGATGCTGATGTCGGGAAAAACTTTGCTAATGATAAAAGGCAATTGTTCAACGTTTAAATTATGCATACAAGATTGACACACACACACACATACACACACACACTCACACTCATACATGTGAGACAATATGGCGAATGGCACTTTGATCGACAGCAATTTCATTATGCTTTTGTAGTTGCTGCTTTGGCAGCAGTTTATTGGCCATTATGACACCATTTGGGCCCGAGTGTGTCGAACAGCTAACAAAGTCGGCCAACAAGACCGCAAACTCAGCCATTTTGTTTGCACTGCCTAATGAGAAAAGTTTGCGCAAAACATTGACAATAAATCCCGTTGATAACAGTGAAGCGGGTGTCGCCGCGCTGGTGGCACAAACAACCTGAGCCCCAAATCTGGGTTAGGCTGAGTCGGCATTGTGCAACTGACATTGAGCAGCTCTAATACGAAATACATATGTATATTCGGGTGCCACAAAAGATAAGTATATGTCTATATATGTGTGTACAGTGTGTCAAGAATGAGTTTACACACATTCAGCAAAATTTCATTCTTTCAATTTCTTTATAACAAAAAACAATTTATTTAATTCAGTGAATGGGTAAATTTTAAAGAGAATTTTAATACCGTTAAAAGCAAACCATAAACCTAAAAATATTTCTTCGAATTGGTGCAGAAGGTAATAAAAACAAATGATTGTCTGTGAAATTGAGTCTTAATAGTTTTTGTTTTTTGTTGTCGTACTCTTTTTTTGTAGTATTTTCTTTAAAATTGCATAAGCTGTTTTTTTTTTTATTGATAAGTTGAAAAATTTTAATTTTTCTCAGTGTGCAAACTCATTCTTGACACACTGTGCATACACACAATAAAAGGGACACACAGATGAATATGCTTTTTCTATCGATTGCTATTCAAATTCGTGCTTGGCCCACACAAATTCGCATGCAATTGTTATGATGACCTTTGAGCCGGTAAATGAGAGTGTAATTGACCCACACAAAGCAGCAATTGAAAGGATATTTCATGGAAATTTCTAATACCTCATTTTGCTAGCACTTTTATGTAATTTTAAAGCAACTAAATACATATATTTAATACTATGCCCCATTTGGCTTTGTCTAAGCCTGCCTTTCCTCATAAATCGTGACGACCGCAGACTTAACTAACCCTTCCTTTTTCTTGTTTTTTTTTGTTTAGGACTACTTATTGTGTGGTATGCTTTGAGCAATTTCGCTTCAGCCTCGCTTCGGCTCGCAGGCTTCTAATTACTTTTGTTTGCACATGAATGTGAAAGGGGGAGGAGGGGTTGGGAGCAGCGAGAGGCAGCGAGGAATCCATTGAAACCCGAAGCTGTGATGAATTGCGTGACGGCTGGCTGGCGTTCGGTGTGCTTTGTGCTCGTATTTATTGAACCGCAGTCAAATCAAGTGCACGGCTGCCATTAGTCTGACTAATTGAGCGCCAACAATCTGACCGCAGCAACAAATTGCCAACTGCAAGCTGCCAACTGCAAACAAATGTGTCATCGCATCAGTATTTGTTTTTTTGATTTGTTGCGGCATCTAATTGCAGCTCACATTACGCATACGCAGTGTGTAACGAGCGCTATTCGAGCTGCCAAAAGTTTCAAATCATTTCAAGAGTTTCGGGCTTTGTTCAGCGAAAGCAAAGAAACTGACGGATTAAGTAAAGCGTAATCAGCAAGAGAATGCACAAATTTGCTTCTTTGTTTTTGCGAGAAATGCATTAAGAAAGAGCTTGAGAGCTTCCCAGAGCGTGAATTCTCGCTTAGGGGAGCAAAATGAAAGAAAAACTGAAGACATCAGCTGGCATCATTCTGATGTTGTTTGTTGTTTGCTCTATATATATTTTATCATTCTAATAAGTAGTTATATTCGTATTTAAGCTGCGTGCCAAGTGCAATACCCGCCGGAATTGCTGGCACTCCGGCGACGCACTGGCAATCAGCTAAAAGCAGGCAAAAGCGAGCGATGAATAATGCATTACGATAATGCCAGCTGAGCGTCCTTTCGTTCCTGCTCCTTGGCAGCTGACTGCGTTCGCTGATATCAGAAACCAATTTCCGCCTCTCTTTTTCTCTCTAATCCACAAAAACGAACGCAAACAAATAAAAGCGCAGCGTTTATGCAAAGCCAGCTGGAAAACCGTTGCCAGGCAACAGCCGTCAATGGCCATTAAAACTTAGTCGTCCGGGCAACTGCCGTCAATCAAATAAATAGCAGCAGCAATCAAAGTTGTAGTTTTGCCGCACGGATCCGTTTAAAGTGAAAGTAAAAAATGTTTTGGGGCCTCAGCTCAGCACTGGATTTATACCAGGAGTACATAAAAGCGTTTAAGTTGCCCGATGCACCGGGCGACCAAGTCGATGTCCAGCCTCTAAACATACTCATCTGCGGCGGCGCTGATCCGCGGCATGTCATCAAGACGCTGGCCAAGCGGTACACGCACGCCGGCAAGCCGAAGCTGAACATTTACCTGCTGGACGCGTGCGGCGAGATTATGGCCAGGAATATGCTGTTGCTGGGGCTGGCGCTGGAGCCGCCCGAATCGTTTAGCTTGGTGTGCAAGGCGCATCTGTTCATGGACATTTACGGCAACGCGCTGATGCGGCCCAGCTCGTACCACTATGTGGCCGCCAAGGCGCGCTCGCTGCTGAACATGGTCTGCGATGAGGAGCAGCTGAAGCGGCTGGCGCCGATGCTCAACATCGACGGGCTCAAGTACAAGGAGCGCGACTGCCTGGAAATGGCCTTCAGCTACTGGCAGCCCCAGGACCAGGTGTTCGATATACAACGCTCCTGGGAGCAGCGTGTGCGCACCTTGCTGGGCACCCGCTACGATCATCGCCAGGGCGCCTTCGACTGGGACCTGAACATGGCGCTCAAGGATCGGGAGGCGCAGCAGATTTGCTCGCAGGAGTATCGCTATTGGCGCGAATGCGGCGTCGCCTTCGTCTTTCCGGAGTACGAGCACTGCAAGCCGAACAAAACACTCGCCGCGGGTCTCGTCCGCAACGGACGGACCTATTTGCATCGCGGCTACGTGGGCGACATTCAGACGGGTCCGTTCTGCGGCTTTGGACTGCGCAGCTCGGAGGAGCGGCTGCATAATTCGGTGCACGGCGAGAACGACTTTCGTGCCACAGACGTCACCGAGCGCAATCTGCTCGAGTTCTTCCACGAGCTGCAAACCCAAACCGTCTACGAGCACGACAAGAGCATCTCCAGGCGCTACGGATCCACCCAGCTGCTGATGACACCACTGCTGACCCACAACGAATGCGACGTTATCGAGGGGCAGCTGAGCTACGACAAGCCCTGGATACCAGTGCCCGATGTGCAGGTGCACTTCGTCTCGCCGATGGAGATGATGCAGCTGCAGAAGGGCACATCGCGCTGGAAGGATTTCTTCGACATTGGCTTTGTGGCGTACAACTATTACAGTTTCTTGAGCAAGGAGTTCTTTGGGGCGCTGCGTGCCCGGGCGCTGTTCGTGCTGGAGACGAAGCTGCTGACCGTGGAGCGCAAGGAGCAGATACAAAAGTACGAGGCTACGGCCAAGGATTTGCTAAAGGCGGCGGGCTTGCGGCCCTGCATCAACTATAAGGCAATTAATGCCAAGAATATGCATCTGAAATTCAAGAAAACTCCAACCACAGTTGGGGATGTTGTGGATGAGTTTCCTGATGACGTAACCGAAGTGACGGAAGACGAATTTTACGATACGGTAGATTATGAGAATGAGAAGCAAGATTTACAAATTGAGGAGATTCAAGAAGAAACCCCAAACGCGAATAACTCTGAACAGAGCTTTGAAAATCGAAAGGAATTCGAGATATCTTCGGGCAGTGACAACGACTTCCAGGATGCCCAATCCGAGTTGTCCTACATGGGTGAACCAATACCCCAATAAGTGCAATAAAAGCTTACCTTTATTTCATGTAACTTGGATTAAAAGCAAATCAATTAACTATTGCGATTCGTTTTCTTCTTGCCCGTTGCCCAGCTGTCCAAATTGAAGTCCAGCCCAGCTTTGCGTTCCCGCAGCTTTTTGGGCGTGCCAAAGGAGGTCACCTCGCGTCGCTCGTCCTCAAACTTGAGCAGATGGTCGATGCGCACGTTGAGCTTGTTGGCCCGCTTGTTGAGCGCCTGGCGATCGTCCGTCCGCTGTCTGGTCCAGTCAACGACCTTGCGCCGTGGCACATGTTTCAGTGCCGCATTCCAGTCGCCGGTTTTTTTCAGATCCAGCATGATATTGATCATCTGGTTGAGTGTTAGCGACTTGCCGGAGCCCGATCCCCACTGCAGATAATGATCCAGCGGTAGACGTGCCATGCGCAGACCCAAGCGTTTGGCCTTGGCCAGCGACAGAGGCTCGTTGTTCATGGTGTCCACCATGGCGCCCACTATGTAAATATCATCCGGATCGTATGTGAGCAGATCATCGCGGCAGTGCGGCGTCAGGTAGACCAATTGCTTCTTGGGAAACAGCTCCGTAAAGCACTGGCTATGCACATTCATCGGAAACTCCGGATTGAGCATTGTGGGTATATAACGCTTGAGGTTTTGCATGCAGCTGCCCTCGAAGTTGGCGTTGCAGTAGTGCAGATCGAAGGGCTCGTCGTGGGCGCGATTCTCGGCAAAGCAGAGCATCAGCTGCTTGGCGGCATACGAGGCTTCGCGATTGTTCATGTGCGCATCGTAGGAGCAGTCGAGCACAATTTTGGGGGCAAATTGCATGGCTCGCGTCAAGCGATTGTTCTGCCAATGGTTGATGGTTGTGTCGTAGATGCGCAGGAACATCGATGTGTGCGCCAGTCCATAGATGATGTGTGTGTTCTCCTCCCGCTCCCTGCGCAGGTCGGCAATGCGACGTTCAGTCTCCTCGGCGCGCACTTCCTTTTTTCGCTTCTCGGACTCCTTTTTCATTTCGATTTGCCAAAGGAACGCATAGTATTTGATGCGTGCCGACTTCGACGGCAGTGTCAGCACGTGCGCCCAGTGGTGCTCCTGGAAAAAGTCCAAGGACGGCACACGGCGTCCCTCTTGATGAGCAATGTCGGCTTCCAGCTGGAGCACCTTGAGCCTCTTATCTCGATCCTCATTAGATTCCGTTATTGTGTTCTCTGGCAGCGGTATGGCCGTGGTCTGTGCAAAGGGATTCACGTGTTTTCTGGTTGCCGGCTCCGGTTTCGAATCAGCCTCCAGCAAGGCGGCATTTTCATCCGCCTTTGTTTTCAGTGGAACGCATAGGCAGCGCGTCGCTCCAACTCGAGAAACTTGAGGAGCACGAAGCAGATATTTGAGTGCTCCGGAAAGCACTATGTTTTTCAACATGTTTAAGTTAATAATTTACAAAATATACAATAATGCAGAGCTGAACGAAAATCCAATCAACACGCGTAACTTAAATAACACCAACAGCTGATGGACTGCATTGCTGCCAGTCACCACGAACTTATCGAAATACTATCGATATATGTAAACGTTTGCGCTTCGTGATTAATGTCAGTTGTAAAAGAAGCTGCATTTGCCGACAATTTTTGCGCTTGTTTCTCTTTTGGGAAAACGTGTGTAAAAGTTATAAAACGTATTTAAATCGGCCGAAAACGTTTAAATACTTGTCGCGATGGCTTTGGTTTGTGCACGTAAGTTGCGTCCAATTTGTGTGTGCATATTTTTTCGATCAATTTACGATTTTTCAGTAACAAACGAGGTACCCGAGTCGCCTGTCATTTCTCCGCACTCGGGCGCCGTTTTCGAAAAACGCGTCATTGAGAAGTACCTTCTGGAGAACGGCTGTGATCCGATCAATGGCAAGGAACTGAAGCAGGAGGAGCTAATCGAAGTCAAGACGCCAGCCGTGGTGAAGCCAAAGCCGCCAAGTGCCACCAGCATACCGGCGACACTGAAGACCATGCAGGACGAATGGGATGCGCTGATGATTCACTCGTTTACACAGCGCCAACAGCTGCAGACTACACGCCAGGAACTGTCACACGCGCTGTATCAGCATGATGCCGCCTGTCGCGTCATTGCGCGCCTCAAGAAGGAGCTGACGGCGGCCCGCGAGGCGCTGGCAACGCTGAAGCCTCAGGCGGGCATCGTGAATGCGCCGTCGATGATTTCAGAACCAGCACTGGCCGCAGAGGCGGGAGCCGGCGGTGCCCATCAAATGGAACAGGCAGGCATGAGCGCCGAGGTCATACAGAAGCTACAGGATAAGGCCACAGTGTTGACGCAGGAGCGCAAGAAACGAGGACGCACTGTGCCCGAAGAATTGGTCACGCCGGATCAAGTAAAGAACTTCCTAACGGTGGCTTCACGTCCCGGCCTGCATTCAGCGTCGGTGCCCGGCATTCTGGCCCTGGACATCAACAGCGCCGATCACAGCAAGATTTTGACTGGTGGCAATGACAAGAATGCCACTGTATTTAACAAAGACACGGAACAGGTGGTGGCTATACTGAAGGGTCACACCAAGAAGATCACCAAAGTCATATACCATCCCAACGAGGACACCGTCATCACCGGCTCACCAGATATGAACATACGCATTTGGCATGTGCCCACGTCGCAGACGCAGCTCTTGTTGCGCTGCCACGAGGGCCCCGTCACCGGACTCTCACTGCATCCCACGGGCGATTACTTGCTGTCGACTTCATCGGACAAACACTGGGCCTTCTCGGACATTCGCACCGGACGCCTTCTGACGAAGGTCATCGACACGGCCGAGGTGGGTCTGACCACGGCTCAGTTCCATCCGGATGGTTTGATTTTTGGCACCGGCACCGTTGACTCGCAAGTCAAAATTTGGGATCTGAAGGAGCAGAGCAATGTTGCCAACTTCCCCGGACATACTGGGCCCATCTCGGCCATATCTTTCTCAGAGAACGGTTACTATCTGGCCACCGCAGCGGACGATGCTTGTGTGAAACTGTGGGATTTGCGCAAACTTAAGAACTTCAAGACCATACAACTGGACGACGGATACGAGGTGAAGGATCTATGCTTCGACCAGAGCGGCACCTATCTAGCCATTGCCGGCACGGATGTCAGGTGAGCAGCACTTTATTTCCATTATATATGTACTTGTTATACGAATATCTCTGAATATTCCGGGAAGTTGCCATTTAAACGTTCTGCTTGTTGCGCATCGCCAGCTGCAGGCGATGATGCTTCTTGAAATGCTCCATCCAGTTGTGCAGACGATTCTGCTTGACCAGCGCACGGCGCGACAACTCCTTCTGCTTGGCCATGCGACGTCGCACGTTGCGCTCGAGCCGGTGCAGATCATCCGGCGGTATGGCGTCCAGTTTGCCCAGCAGTTCCTAGGCAAAGGATTAGAAAAGGAATACTGCATGCTAAAGCAAAGTGGACACTTACCAATGCAATTGTTTGAATCTTCTCCACTTTGGACAGTGTCGTGTCCTGCTCGTCCTTGTAGCTTGCGGCATTTGTGCTGGCAACTGGCGTGCGCATGTCTTCCACTGTGCGCCACTGTTTCGAATTCTTTTGCGGCGGCGGCGGCGTCTTCTCAGTTTCCTGCTTTGGCTGCTCCTCCGGCTGCACCTTGTTCTGCAGATGTTTTAGAATCACGGGCACAATGCTATTCAGCTTAAAGCTTAGCTTGCTGCGGGGCGATAAGGAAGATGCATATATAATAATTGTTGTTTCTATGGCCAATAACTTACTCCTTGCTGTAGGACTGCTCATATTCATCAAATAGCTGGTGTGCCCGCTGCTGCAGTGCAGCCACACGGCGTTGCAGAAACTCCGGATCCTTGAGGAAGACCACGGCGCTGGCGTTGCGTTGTTGTGTCTTCTCCTGCAATGCACAAGAATTGCAAGCTGAGCATTAACTGATTATTATTTGAACTTTAAACATTAACTCACCGCCTTCTCATGGAGTATGGTCACAATGTGATTGAGCAGCGCCAGATTTGTGAAGCGCTTGTTGTAGTTGGACACTTTTATGCGATTTCGCTCGTAGCCCTTGATCCAAACGTCTGCATTGAGATGCTTGCGCTTATCTAGATACGGCCTGACCACTTTCTCCATGTACTCTTTAACCTGGTGAACCTGCTCCAAGCCAGCCGGATGTCGTTCGCTTATTTCCATGTTGATTATGTGCTCGGGCATGGTCAGCTTCTCGTCCAACTGGTCTAACTGCTGTTCCACCGTGTCGTCAAAGTAGCTGATCAGCTTGACCAAGTACTGAAAGCGACCGTAGATTTCCTGCACCTCCATTAGAACACGCTGATGCTGCAGCTTCACCTGGTTGAGCTCCTCGGCCACTTTGTTCTCTTTCAGCTTCTTGAGATTGTCCTGAGCTTCCAGCATTTTCTTAAACTCGTTCGCCTTCATTTTCATGAGCGACTCATCTGCAAACTTGTGGAACTCCTGCGCCTCCTGATACAGCTTATTCTGTCGTTCCATTTCACGTTTCCTGTCCAGAAACATTTCCTGTGTGGCGTAGCACATGAATTTCCTGCGCGTTATATCGCGCAGCAATAAAATATCACTGCAAATGGAAAAATATATACTTAGGGCAACCGATTTTATTACACAAATGTGGTTTACGCACGTTTTCATGCGAAACTTTTTGGCCAGACGCTGCAGACCGGCATCCTTGATGTAATCCGGATCTATGGTGGTTACCACACAAGGCGCACGCGGATTAGCAAGTTGGCCGCGCTGGGATATGACATATGTGATTTATTTATTTAGTATGAATTTATATTTAGTCGATTTCTTACCGCATTAAAATCATCAATGCACAAGTTAATGGGCTTTGGTGCGTCCGGTTCCACATAGTCCTGTGGTCGTATGTAGTCTAGTAGAAAGGACAATTAGAAACTTATCCATATTTTAATCTTTAGCCTACCTTCGTATTTGCGATAAATTTTTTTCTTAAATCTTTTCATCGTTAACACCAAGTTGAAGAAAATTGCTTTAAGCGCTTGTTTACTGTGTTGCTAAGGCTTAAACTGTGACCAGTTAGTTGTTAAGTTGGCGCTTATTGATTACATTTTCGCTTTCCATTCGCAGGGTTTACTTGTGCAAACAGTGGCAGGACCTGAAGGTATTCAACGATCATACGGCTCTGGCCACCGGCGTGCGATTTGGCAAGCATGCCCAGTACATCGCCTCGACCAGCATGGATCGCACTCTGAAGCTGTACGCCATCGAATAAAGGCCGCAAGTTTATTTTAAGCCATCGGAGATCCATAGTTAGCAATAAGTTCAACATTTTATAAATATACACATATATAGATATATAGATGTGCGTCAATCAATTTCCGCGTCAATAAACCAGACTCCACTTTATTTCCGATCCAAAACCTTTTCTTTATACACTACAAAACGGGGCTTACACTTAAATCTAGTCGAAACCGAAGCTTCAAAGCTATTTTTGGTCTTTTGTTGCCATCTACGATGCGGATATTTGTTTCAGCGGCCTCTCCAAATATGCGGCCAGCGACATCGTCTTTTGTTTCAGCATGCCCAGGCCGACATGCTCCTTGGCATAGAGGCACAACAGCACGCTTGCCACCTGCAACATTGGAGTTAATCAGTAATGGAAACTGGAACCCAGTTAAAGGGAAGCACTCACCTGTGTGATGGCCACATGTCCGCACTCGCAGTCAATTAGCACAAAGTTCAGACGATCTTCGCGGAATGCATTACGCCCCTGCTTCTCGTAGGCAGCCCAAATATTACTGGCAATGGCTGCAGTTATGCGTGCGTCCTTATCGCCGTAGCCGGAGTATGCCAAAAGAGCGCCCTCCTGGCTGAGCAGACTGTGGGTGCATTGATGTTATTTCTCTGCTTTTATATGTTATGCAGTTGGCTTACAGTGTGTTCTCGACGCCGCCAGTGTTTGCCTGGCTTAAGACTTGGGTAAGCGCTTTGGGTTTTAGCATTTTATTAGCTTCTCTTAATTTTTTCTGTTTTAACAAGATAACAACTCAGGCCCCAACAAATCTGACATTCGCTGGAAAAGGCAACACGCACATATGGGCAGTTAACAGTGCTGCTCCACGCTTAACAGAACATGATACTACTTAACAGTGGGCGCACATTTAAAAATATTTATTATTTGAAACAGATAAGCAAACAAGCATTTTAGGTAGAGCTTGATATGAGTTTACTCATTGCATTCATTACTTCCGGCTGTCATTCACTGATTAACAATGCATTTAAATCCCTGTATTACCGAATTATCAACACGCGCGCATTTTAAAATATCCATACTTAAGCAGTTTTTTGTTGTTGTTAAATTCTTATTCCTTTTTCGTATCATGGCTTCTGAGTGTGCATTAAAAATCCATGTATTATGACGTCATGACTTTTCATATAGATAAACCAGGTCACGGCTCTTTTACGCAGTTAAAGTGCGCACTTAGTACAACGGACTGCAGCGGCAGCAGCAACAGTTTGGGCTATCATCAACCACCACCGAACGGGGTTTTAAATGCCAACACGTTACCTGCTTCTGTTCCGTTTTTTTGGGGTGCATCTACTAATGCGCATGACTCAGCTTTCGAATCCCGACTCAATGCATGAATTGATGTCGTCACATCCAACAACTGGGTCAGCAGCGACGCAATATATGTGTGTATGTATGTATGTATATGTATTTGGCACATGTGTGCAGCAGGGCGATTTAAAACGCAATAAGCAGACCATAAAACTATGTTGTTACATTAAAAACGTTTATTAACTTAGAATCAACCAAATCGTAGCCTGGGCTATATGTATATAATATCGAGCAAACCTTGTTTTAATTGGATTTGGGGCTGGATGCGGTTTAGTGCCGTCCAAGATACCACAATAAAGACGCAATCTTAGATTAATTAAATATTACTACGTCTAAATATTATATGTACACTTTGACAAAAAATACATTGGAAGTACTTGGCGCTATTAGGCAGCCTGCGGGAGCACAGCGAAAGAAGGTAGCCAGCTCCCGCAAACTACCTGCCTCTGCTTGTACTTCCCCTATATGACATTGTTTGGTGTAGCCTTCAGATGGGGGGAGGGGGGTTGTAATTTTGCGAGTGCAGCGGCAGAAAAGTGAGTGTGTGGGGCAACAGCAATACTTGCAAGGATATACTGGTTATTGAGTATAGGTATATTTATTAAGCTGCGTGGATATCGGGCTGAAGTTGTGGATTGTGCGCTGACTGTTCTTCGGTTATTGTTTACGAGTTTTTTTATACCAAATTGCCTCCTGTTCTTACTGCCGTACTGTCGTTCCGCTATCTAAACTTAATTACCACTTATTTACATGCTAAACATGTTTCGCCTTTCGACTCGATTCTACGAATTATTAAAATACACATATATATATATATATATATAAATATAAATGTCCTTCGTATTCGATCACAGCGCGCGCTCAAAAAACTAAATGTATTATTATTTTTCACTTTTTTGTTTTTTCTTTTTTCAATTAGAACAAAAAACGAACATAAATCTAAAACAGGGGCAATCACCACTCACGCCACATTCTCTCAATTCACAACTTTATTTTCTGGGCAGGGATTGGGATTAAATTAGTTCAGGTCTAGCCTATTATTGCGTTTGGGATCGGGGGCGCTTCGCAATTGAGTACAGTGATGTCACTGTTGATGTGCCCGGCTCGCCCTTATTGTTAACCAGACGCTGGGGCGGCAGTCGGTCCGTGAAGCTCTTCGGTATGCCAGCGCCGAGCAGAGTTTTGCGATCGTACAGATCGAGATTATCATTGTAATAGGTGATGGCGTCCCAGCACATTTCGCTTAGCTTTGGTATGGTCATCCACATCTTGTAGAGATCATTGCGCCGCCTCAATACCTCCTTATCGTTGTACTCAATGCCCCCAAAGATGTACATGCAGCCGTTGTCCGAGTGCGCAGCCGAATGGAAGTACAATGGACGTGGAAAGCTTGCCGTCTGTATTAGGGACCATTGTTTGGTGCGCAAATTAAGCTTCCAGATATCTGAGAAATAGGTCGAAAAGTCGCCCTAAAAAAGAGAGTTAAAAGAATTGATGCTGCTTCTAATGGTTACAAATAATATAGCCAAGCTCTCACCTGCAGTCCACCAGTGATGAAAGCCTCGATGTCTCCGTTCGAGGACTGATGCTGCACACAGGAGAAACATTTTCGAGGTCTCGGATAGCCCTTGTCGTTATTGCTCCAGGCCCCAATGTGTCTATCGGGCAGCGTATCAAAGTAATCCCAGCTGTTCACATCTAGATTGTAGGCTGGTATGCGTTGCAGATCGTACACCGAATTGGAAGTACCGCCGCCTAGCACAAATATGTGCTTGCCATCGTAAACGACTTCGTGGCGATAGCGACCCTCCGGGTCGTCGCGCATCTCTGGCCGGCATATGTACACGTTCTCCCACACCTTGGTGCGCAGATCCAATCGGTACACATCGCAGGAGTAATCGAAGCCTGTCGTCCCTCCGATCGTGTACAGATAATGCTTGTGTATAACAATGCCCGGTCCGTACTGAGCTGTGGGCAAATCTCCACTAACCTTCAAGCATTCCACGCCAGCGCTGGCTCCGCTGGTCCGATAAACGTAGCAATCATTCGAGCAAGACTCTCCAAATGGATAACCAGTGCCACCATGCGACTGAAATCGAAAACCGAAGCGACTTTAGTTTGGATTGCACTCCCCAAAATAATGCGAGGCAAAGCGGAAGCGAGAAAAACACACGCCTCGCACGCTGCTGCTGCTGCTGCTGCATTCAATTGGTGGACAGAGACACGCGTGCAACAAAGAAGCCAGCGATGGACAACAATGTGCTTATCAACAGCAGCTCAGCGATAAGCGGAAACATGTGTCCGCAGTAGGTTCTACATGAATGTATCTTAATGCTCACATGCGAGCGTGTGTGTGTGTGTGTTGCGAGATGCATAGAAAGAAAGCGGGCCAGCCTCATGTTTAATGATTAACTTTCTAATTGAAACTAATTGTACAGTGCAACCAGCATAAGCTGAACTACTCTATAAAGGGATCGGCTACTTGAAATGCGCCCAATCAACACAAAACAAGTAAGAACGTTGCAGTCGGCTGTAACCGAAAGCGCAATACTCATTCACAGTGTTATAACAGGGAAAACACGTAGCGTTCCGAATATAGGAGCTGTGAAGGGAGCTATGCCAAAATGTTGACTCTCCCCCCAGAATCAGTTTAAATTTTGTTTTTTTATACCAACTGAGTCGAACACAAGTGATTAAATATGTATATATGCAATTCTAAATTTTAAACTTTTTTTTTCGAAACTGCATAAAGCATGTCATCGCTTTTTTGACCAAAAAAAATAAAAAAAGAATTTATTTTCAAAAATTTATATATTTTGAATGTAGAATCAAATTAGAAGCCAAATAATGACTAAAATGCCATCAAGCGTGAAAATCGGTTCAGTTTTGACAAAGTTATGGGGGTTTGAAATATAGGAGTCATCGATCTGACAACTTTACATGTCAAAATTTTAGTCAGATTTGGCATGATTTTTGACCAAAAAATTGACCCCCTCAAAATCAACTTAAATGTGGTTTTTTATACTAATTATGATAATAGCAATTGATTAAAAATAGAAATCCGCAATTTTAAATTTTGAAAAAAAATTTTTTTTGAAAACTAATAAGGGGGGGGTACATGATTTTTTGACCAAAAAATTTGAAAAAAATTTATTTTCAACTATGCAAATATTTTAAATGTAGAATTAATTTAGAGGCCAAATAATGACCAAAATGCCCTCAAACATGAAAATCGGTTCACATTTGACAAAGTTATGGGGGTTTAAAAGATGGGAACTACCGATCCAAGAACTTTACATGTAAAAATTTTAGTCAGATTTGACGTGATTTCTGACCAAAAAATTGACCCCCTCAAAATCGACTTAAATGTTGTTTTTTATACCAATTATGATAATAGCAATCGATTAAAAATACAAATTCGCAAATTTAAATTTTGAAAAAATTTGTTGTTTGAAAATATCTAAGGGGGGAGTACACGCTTTTTAGACCAAAAATTTCAAAAAAAATGTATTTTTGAAAATGCATATAATTTAAATGTCGAATCAATATATAAGATAAATCATGACTAAAATGCCATCAATCGTGGAAATTGGGTCACTTTCGACAAACTTATGGGAGTTCAAAATATGGAGTCTTATGTCAAAATTTGTATCATCACGAGTTCATATTACAAGCAGATGAAGATTGCATACATAAAATATACTCTTTTCACTTTGTGAACTTGTAAAATAAGAGTGTAATTGGTAATTTAAAGTGGAAATATTACAAATAATTGTTAAGAAAAATAAGATATGTTTTTAAAATCACGATGCTACCCAAAAACCTTTTCGATTCTATATAAATAATATTGGCTGCTTATATGCATGCCTCCAATAATTCTGCGCAGCAAAAAAATCAATTCGGCCCACTTACAAAGGTGAGTGTTGCGGGGATGCCAGTCAAGCTATACGGTAAATCAAGTAAAAATCCACTGAAAAGCCACAGAAAAACGAAAACCAAAATAAAAATAAACAAAGCCACAATGTCAAAAGAAAAAGCGCGCGCAAGTCAAAGCTTTGTGGAGTGGAGGCAATGTTTTGGGCTTTTCATGGCGGAGGAGGAAGGTGGCTGGTGTGAGGAAAACCTGGTAAACAAGTTGTTGCATGCAGCAGCAGCAGCAGCAGCATAAACAACAACTGCGTAGTTGCCAAGAGGGATGAGCTGCTGTTGCTGTCGCTGGGCATGCGCATAAAAGAGATAGCAACATAAGCGACGGACAGCGGACAGCGCGCAGCTGTTTGGCTTTTATTGTTTTTATACATACAAACATATATATATATATATTTTTTTTTTGGGGGCTGGGGGCCTCGAATGTTTAGAATGCATAAACAAAGCGAGAGCGAATAACCAAAGCAAAAGGCGGGGGCTGACAGCAAACAAACATCAACGTGTGTCGTTGTGTGTCGGGCGTGGCATTGAGCGCAGTCTGGCGCTGGGGCTGATCGGCGCCCAGCGACGCAATGCGACGAATGCAAATTATGTCGCACGATAACGATACCGATAACTTTTGTTTGATTAGTGCTGTAGAAACAAGTTTCCATTGCAAGTCAAGCGTTGAAAAGGGGGGGAACAAATCTAAGCGGGGGCGAGTGCATTATACCCTGTAACCATTCAAAATATGTATATACATGTAAACTTTTTGAGCAACAAAGTTAAGCAAAGTAAAATCGATAAGTATCGATTACGCCCCCTTTCTGTTAGCATATATCGGATATTATTAGCAGTAGTATATTAAATTTGCTATGAGGGTATGATAAAACAAAATATTCCACTTCTAGACTGTGAAGCGGTATTAGAAGCATCAATACAGGGTATTGCCTAGCGATCAATCTCTACTAAATCACTCTTCCTTTCCGCCTCATTTCAATACTCACAATCAGCACATCATTGTGTATGGCCAGCGCGTTGGAGGCGAGCTCCGTTGGCATGTTACTCGCATTGTCCGCATTCAGCTCCAGTACCCAATGATTTGTGGCAAAATTGTAGCTCCAGAGCTCCTGGAAGAGCAGACACCTGCCGTTCCGCGCGGCAGTTAGGGCACTGCGCGGATTATAGCCGCCCAGAGAATATAGATGCGATTTAGATGCAATAATGCGATGACCACTGCGCCCCAAGGGAAACTCTCCAATGCAGTGCTTATCCTTGAACTGGCACTTGACCAGTCGGGATGGCTGGAAGCTGTATATGGGCCGGGCCACCTTGGGTTGGACTGGCTCTGGGGGTCCCAGACCCACGTTCGATATGGTCGTGGACATTTCGCTCTCATCGTTCGATGTTGTCCAATCGCCATCCGAATACAATTCTTCCATTTCGGGATCCGATTCATCCTCATCGGTCACATCGTTGTCATCGTCGACGTCGACGTCATCGTCATCCTCCCCATCGTCGTCCGCGTCATCGATATCGATCTCATCATCGGCATCGGCATCAGCATCCGCATCTTCGTTCTCAACATCGCTGGCATCCATTGGCTCCGGTAGAATAGCATTATTTAAATGCGCCACAAATTCACCTTGTGCCTGATCCAACTGTTGTTGTTGTTGCTGCTGTTGCTGTTGTTGTTGCACCTCCTCTGGTGCATCGTCTTGTATTTCTTGTTCCATTACGTTGTTGTTGTTATTGCTGTTGTTGTTGTTGTGGTGTTGGGGCTGCTCCTGCAGGTTGATCGCCCTTCGATAGCAATTATCGAGTAGCTTGGCGACAAACACAACGAATGCCCAGGTGTGACGCAGTTTATGGAAAATAATGCACTTCAGTTTGTACAGACTTAATATGTGCATAACAAATTGTAGTTCGGCCGTAATTCAATAACGAACAATTTTTGGGCAATATATATGTTTATATATATTTAATCGGTGACACTTGTTTTAGCCGCAGCTCAATGTAAATAACAAAATTTTGACTGAAAAATTTTGTTCCTTATTGGGGGGAGCCTAAAAACAGAAATCGACCACGACGACCTGCACAGCTGGCTGGGGGCTCTCTCTCTCTCTTTTACTCGGCTGTTGCTATTGTTGTTGCTGTCATGTTGACGTTTGCTCTCACTCGCGCTCACACATGTTACGTTATGTATATGTAGGTATGTACTGTGTGTGATTGTGAATGCTGGGAAAATGTACGCACTACGCACTGATACAACTTTAGTTAAATATACATGTATATGAACTAAACATATATATATATAAATATATAGTTTTTTTTAAAGTCTAATACAACTCTGGTTGATAAACTCCCAAACTTAGTTGTTTGTTTTTATTGCACATATGAATACACTAAACCACCACACACGCACATCATTACAGCTGCAGTTCAAGTAACGCAATAAAATACAAAATAATACAAACGTGGCTAGCGTCCTAAATTTGCCCCAAGTAAATACCAAAACTGTTTCTTAAATACCAAAAGCTGCCAACTTGTTAATAAGTGCATGGTCGTTAACAGAATGTTCTTTACCAAATTATTTAAGCTTCACACTGCTACGCGCAAATGTTTCTTATTAATGTTATACTTATAAAATAGTTTTAAATAAAGTTATGTTAAAGATAACGCAAATAGTTTTTAAATATAAGTTTGCTTGTCCAAACACGCGCTACAAAAATTTAAATATTAAATATTCCACCATCTGTTTTTCGAAATTATTTCGCTTTTTAAGTATTGGTTTTTACAGCTAAAACATTTCAATTTGTTTTATTATTTATACTATCAATTCTAATAGCGATACAAAATATCGATAATTAAAATAATTTAAAAAAACATCAAAGTATGCAGTACAATCTCACACGACTGTTCGGCTATGTTAACATCGATATATCGATGTTTTGGAAAATCGCAAACATTCATATTTAATTCTATAACATCAGGTTAAAATTATTTTTAAAAAATTATATGTTTTATTTAATATTTCTTAAAAATTCAAGAAAATTTAGGTAGTTTTGGATGTGACTAAAATAGACAAATTTCTAAAAAAAAATAAGTTGTACACAAATATTAAGTTATGTTTTCAATATCTTTTAAAATATAAATAAATAAATATTGTATTTTATACATATATATACTATTTTTGTGTTTTTTTTTTATATATTTATATATTTTTATTTTTTTGTGTTTTACTTCTGCTTTGTTTTTATTTAAAAATATCGGTAACATCGACTTGGTGAACATCGATGGTAAAGAATGTTGTCGACTGTTGTCGCTGTTGTCCCAGCTCTTTTAGGAAGAGCATTTATAAAATGTGCGCTGTCGTTGAGGTTCTGCTCAGTTCAACTTTCAATTAAAAAGGCGCGAGATGGTGCTTTGTTATAAAACTAAAAAAATTTGATATTTACAAACTCGGATGTGGTATATGACGATTCCATTGTTGTTGACCCCGAGGTCGTGTGGTGTTCCATCCAATTAGGTATCAATCGTTAGAAATCGACAATGTTTTTTAATGTGTACACATCTGTGTGCGCTTCTGAACCGACTATGTCCACCACAATACTTTAAGGATTTATAACAGACAGCACTGACAGCAGATACAGAGTTACAGACAGCAGATACAGAGTTATAGAACTGTTCCCTAGAACTGCTGTCATAACCTTAAAACCGCACGTGCACGTCATTCTGGAGAGCAAAGAGTAAGAGAAGCGAAGGAGTAGAGCACAAGCGATAGCGAGAGAGTGGAGAGTACAAGGCGCAAGGATTCGCCATATTTGACACACACACACACACAGAAACCGAAAACAGCTGTTGCTGCTGCGCCTTAACCATGGCAACAACAGCCGACCAACCAGTGGCAACTGCCCTGGTGCCGACCAGCAATGGGCAACAGTCGCTGCTTGGTATCGCGAGAACAAACTCAGATTCAGATGGCAATGTTGTGAAATCCGCTATAACGCAGCAACTGGAGCAAGTGCAAAATTCTAAGTCAACGCCGCCAAAGCCGACTCCGAGTCCAATGGCCAGCCTAAAGTTAAGCCGAATGGGGTCTGTAAACCCGTCGGATAAGCGTCTCTACAAACTTGTCCTAACTGGCGGTAAGTTTGAAAAACTTTTCTGTATCTCTATGTGTATCTGTTTGTTTACGATGTGTGTGTATGTGTGTGTGTGCGGGTGTGTGTATGCTCGCGAAGCATGTCAAGGTCGTCAGGACCCTGAAAAAGGCTCACCTTTCATGTGTTGGGGTAGTTTCTTTTCGCCTGCGCAGCTACCCACAACTAAAACAGCTGCAGGCAAAGCATCTTTTCAATTAGCGGCTTAGCTCTTTGATTTTTATCTGTTTTATTCTGCCGCTCTTAAAGAAATTTATGTATATGTAAATTTACATATTCCACAGAAGCCCGCCAAAAAAAAATACCAGTTTTTGTGGTGTAGAAAAGCAGCAGATACTAAAATAACTTGGCACGTGGCTTAATCAACTAATGCGAAGCAAATTGTATTCCTGATTAAAACATTGCTGTATTTGTCCGTATTGACGTATATAGGCACACAATGCACATACATATACATGTCGAATGTCACCTCCGTCCGTCTGTTATCACTCTAATCACACATTATCAAAAAATTTGGAAAGAGTTCTATAAGTACAAAGAAGCCGATTTTGTGAGTTTTTAACCCGAACAAAGTGTAAACTAAAACATTCTATATTATATTATTTCTGTTAATGTTAAGTTATCTAGATAATTTCAAAACCAGCGCTCGTCAGTTAGTGCAACTTGTAATTGATTCCGACTGCCGATTCCGTTGGTTCAAATCAATTAAGAGCGTTTCGGTTTCCGCATCGCTGCACACGCGATTGATGCAACAATTGCCTTGCAACTTGGCGGCATTAATTGCAGTCAGGGTTACGGCCCCAATTCTTGATAAAAAAAAATTAAAATCATTCAATTGAGTTTCGGTTTTCTTGAATGATTTTTTAACTGATTTGTATTCTTTTTTGGCAGGTCCCTGCGGTGGCAAAACAACTGGCCAGAGTCGTTTGTGCACCTTCTTTGAGAATCTGGGATGGAAGGTGAGTCTCGCAAAGCATTTCGAAATTGATTTATTTGGGCTCTGGTTTGGGCAGCTTAGCTGAACTGGGCGTGGTTATTTTAACCCGTGCAACAACAAACAAAACATCTGTTGAAACTTGAAACTTGTTGTCGTGTGCTGTGTATGGTTAAAAAAAATATTAAAAAAATATGCTGTAGCAATCGCAAAAAAAAAATACAAAATATAAAAAAATTATCCCCAAATACAAATCGCAACTCGAAACAAAGCAATGAGCATGTTAAATATTTTCAGGTATTCCGCGTGCCTGAAACGGCCACTGTACTACTCAGGTAAATGCCTTAAACACATCAATCAATCAATCAAAATGTAAAAAAAAACAAGAACTGAAGAAAAACAAAGAAACACAGCAAGCCAAAGTGAAATGAAAACCGGACAAATATTTGTGCCTGTGCCTTTGGTTTGCTGCGTTTGCCGCAAAGCCAAGTTTTCAGCGGCAATCTAGATAACGATTTGAGTTTGATGCGTTCTTTAACAATTTGCCTTGCATAGTAAAACAAAAAAAACAACATATGTGCAATACTTAAATACTTGTTAATAATTCTATCTTTCTGAACACTTATTTTTTTTTAAATAAATCCAAGCAATTAATTTAAAAGTAACTTCAACGTAGTGCTTATGATAATAATCATACAAAAAATTTGTTCTAATTGTTTGTTTCCTCTTATTTATTCCTCTTATTAGCGGTGGCGTCAAGTTCTCTGATCTGACTGTGGAAGAGGGTAAGTTCTCAACTTATCTAAAGTAGAAGAAATAAGAGCAAGGCAGAGAGTGAGAAACTTTAAAATTAACATTTACAAGCATTTTCCATTAAAACCCCACATCATAAATTGTGTATTCATTTGAATAACTAAACATTCAAGTTGATTCGGTTCTATTGGTTTAGTCAGTTGTGTTTTTAGTGGGATGTTTTGCTATTTCATAATGGGTCTAAAGTTTGCCAATGTCTAAAATATTCTGGGCGTATTTCAATCTTCTGCACACTGTCAAGTTCGTCGTCGTCGCATTTTCTCTATACGAAAATAAAATAGAAAATATTTACTTGTGAGAAGAATACAAAGATCCTGAACACTAGTATATATGAATCTAGCTCTATATATACACATTTATATATATATATATCGCTGTGATCATGTGTACAGCCACCGACAAAGAGCCAACTGTTGTCTGCGTATTTTCAAAAGCTAAAAGCGACTATCAGCTGCCAAATAGCATCTACTATAGACATTTCTATCTATACTATATAGACTATATACATATATATTGAATGCTTTTGTGGGCCTGACCGACCGACCGCTCGCTCCCTCCATTGAATGTCACGTCTTCAATGAAAGTTCATTTATGTAATGTCACCTGTCAGGGTTATTCAACACAATTACATTCCCTAAGAAAGCCATAAATAATGCCAAGCGAATCCTTAAGGTTGATTTAAGCATTGCGTGACTAGTCGCAATTTGGTTAACAATTCTCAGAACTAATTTGTCAATTGCGTACTTTACCAAGCAATGTGCTTTTTAAGCCAAAACCAACTTTGTAAAACCCCTTTCACAAAATAGTACTTAACTCTGCCAATCAGTCAATTTAGTAAACCTATATATATATATATAAATAATCATTTCCTTCTGATCACGAGTTTGTTTTTTTTTTTTTGTTATCAAAAGTTTTATAAAGCGTGCTTAATTGATAGTCATTATCATATCGTTTAGATTGTGTTGCTTTTTTAATACTTATTATTGATTATTGCGACGTTGATAATTCACACACACAAACAAACAAAACACACACACAGACCCGCCCACGCCAACCACCTTCGTTTACAAAGATCTGCCATTTGCCGCACCGGAGCACAGTCTGATCGATCTGACCGCATCCTGTCCACGTTGCCTGGCCAATGCCGCCTCCAAGCCCAACGGCTGCGAAGGTGAGTGCGTTTGCTCCAAAAAAAAAAACAAAAACAAAAAAATGCAAACAGCGAACCAGCGCTTCAACAAAAAGTTAAAGTTTCGCAAAGAATCGTGAATGTGTTTTGTGATCATCTGTTTAGATCATCTTTCTCTATGTGCGTGTGGTTGGCCTGCTTTATCTAGACAACAGCACAATCTTTAACGGATCGTTGTCTTTAATTTACTTGAGTCGTTTTTGTATCGTTCCTTATCAGCTGTGCCTATCATAATGACTGACAAATTTGGCGCTTATGTCATAAATCTAACATTCAAATTTATCATCCTTGTTTGTTCTTGTTTATATATGTGTCGTATTTAGTCCACTAACCAAACTGACAAAATTGTATCAATATCTGTTTCTATGTATATATATATAAATATATATATTCTATATGTAGACCTTATAGTCTTCTAATGTGAATTCAAATAGGTCATTTATATTTAGCCGCACATATTATCATCGTCGAATTGTGATGATCAATTTTAGCACGTTACTTCTTTTTATACCCTTGAAATGCCAAATGGGGTATATTGGTTTATTGTTTACTCAATTGTATGCAATTGCATTTGCTGTTAATTAATTTTCAATTAGCATTTAACAGTCTGATGTTATTTATAAACTTTTAATATGCACTTCGACTCATTGCTTAAACAATTTCTGCATTTTTAAACACTTTCCACAATTCCTCTGCTCCTCTCTCTAATTGATGGACTTTCGATTGAGCTGGCTTTTGGGTTTAGTTAGGGCCAGTTGGTCAATTTCTCAGTGGCGCAGGAATTTGCATTTGCAATAATTTTGATTATTTATATGCGACTTAAATTGTCGAACACGCGCAGGCAGCGTCACGTGCGTCGTTGACGCCAGTCGCTTGTGTATCTATTTGTATCTTTGTATCTGCTGTGTCCCATTCATCCATTGCCAATGTATTCAAATTCGCCGTAACATGTTCGAAATATGCGCATTACTCTTCGCAGTTTAGCGTTAATTATTCCGTTTGGCTCCGCTTCGTGGATACACTAAGTTAGATACAGATACAATAACTGCCACAAATTCAGATACATCTAGTTATAATCAGGCGACAGACTATTGTTGTTTTTCTTTAAAATTAATAGCTAAATGAATTCTTTTTCTCTTTTGTTCTGTTTTTAGTTTCTGCTCCATTAGCCAGGAAATTTGCATTCGCTTTTTTTTTTGTTAAGCTATGCTAATGTAACCAACTAACTAAGTTTGTATCTACTGCCAAGAAATTCAAAAGTTGTTTCTAAAACAAAAATCAAAATTTAGAATACTTCATAGTTTTTGTTGCATCAGTTGCTTACATCAGCCAGCTAATTGAATTAGCCAAAACAAACTGCCAACCTAAACGCAAAGCAGACAACAACAAACATGCAAAACCAAAACAATTCGCATGCCATTGACGTAAACCACCCACAAAGCCATTTCCATCGTCCTAACACGTATCTATTCTCATTGCAAATTCCGTTCACGTTGTTATCGATCAATTCGGCTTTGTTTTCTCGGGCAAGTTCAATGCTAGAATAACTGTCGCAACAAGTGGCCAACATTGGCCATCTATATACTATTATAGCCAATATTGTTTAGGGCCGGCTAGTTAACAGCAGGCGTTTAGTTTTCTGGCCACCTGCAGGTACGCCCCCCCACCATAAACGTGTTTTGTTTTTTTACAATTGTTTTTGATTCTTTCTTTATCATTAGAAGAAAAATAAACTGATTGCGCAACATGTGGCCGACGTGATAAAAAAAGAAATTAGATATAAAATGTGTTCTATACTAAAAATTTTATTTCCCATGGGATTTTTGCACAATTTATATAGACAAAGAACGTAACTGTTTGCGCTATCACGTTTATATATAAACAATATGTGTTCAGTCTAGTTTAGTAGATATTGTGTATATAAATGAGAGTGCGGATATTTGCGGTGACGAATTCACTTAGTTTCACATGTTTTGTTTTTAGATTCTTTACGCTTTGTTAGATCTGACTGTACATATATATATATAGCGACTGGAAATGATTAATCAAATGCCGCTAACAAAACTCGATGATCGCATATAGCAAACACAGATGCATTGGCATTGACTGAGTCAGTTTCGATCAGGAATGTATATATTAGACATTCAATTACGAGTTCATATCGTATTTTAACATATATTGATTCGTTATCGTTTGTTTATCGCATTCTGTTTGCTCAAGAATTGATTCAATTGATACTCAATTGGTTCAGGCCAACGCCACAGCTCATGTTACTTCATTTGTCAACCCCTCCCATTCCCTATTTCTTTCATTTTTATCATAAATAAACAAGCCTTGGTTCATAGAAATCCTGTGTCATATTTCCCAGAATAAGTTTTCTTGCAATCTGTTTTCTATTTGTTATTTTTACTGGAAATGAATAAAGCCGAGCTTGTCTAATGGTGATTGGTTTTTGCTTTGTAGCATATAAATTTCAGGAGAATCTGATACGCACAATGGTGCAAATCGAGAACACGTACTTCGAGCTTGGCAGCTCGAGCAACCGAAATTGCCTGATCATCTGCGATCGCGGCGTCATGGATGCCAGCGCATGTAAGTGGAGACCATCCGACCGATATACCCAATTGGAAGAAACTAAACTTTGCTTGGCTTTTGCAGATATATCCAAGGATAAATGGGAGAAAATGCTGGCGGGCAACAAATGGAATACCGTCGAGATGCGCGACAATCGCTACAACCAAATTCTGCACTTGGTATCGGCCGCCAATGGCGCCGAGGATTTCTACTCCACTGAGGTGAGCGTTGAGCCTGCGCACTCTTGATTCGATTTACCTTTAACTTTGGGCAATCCTTACAATAAACGCAAATAAATACCTAAATTAAAGAAAAGAAAGCGCCATTATCAGGTACTCAATCAAAACAATGGCTATAACTATTTATAAGCTGCTCGAAAGCTTCTTAGTAATTCTTTAAAGAATTTTAATTAGATTTTGATTAAATGTTGAAAAATCTCTTTAAGCTAATGTCATTATGACTTCAGATATAAACTGGAAAACAATTTGATTGTACCATTAATCTTATCGCTTTTTTTGGTGTTATAAACATTTCAGAGCCCTATAAAGTCTTGACGTACTTACCTTATCTAGAATCATATGACAACACTTTGGAGAAAGCTCTACTACATGCTAATCTCTTGTTCTTTTTACAGGACCACGCATGCCGCTCCGAGGGCGTTGACCTGGCGCGTGAGCTTGACGCCAAATCCGCCGCTGCCTGGGTGGGCCATCCCTACTTCGATGTGATCGATAACTCTACTAATTTTGAGTCCAAAATGAATCGTATGATTGAATCCGTGTGCCAAAAACTGGGCATCGACGTTGGCGACCGCTTGCAAGCCACCTCAAGAAAACTGAAATTCTTGGGTATGTATCACAGTGCTTCATTTATCCGTATATCTTTTAATTGTAAACATTGCATTTCAGTTAAAGAGCTGCCAGCTGATACCGAATTTCCGCCCTTCCAAGACTTTGATGTGGTGCACCATTATCTGCAGTCCGCCGGACCCAAGGTGCAGGCGCGTCTGCGCAAGCGCGGCCAGAAGAATCACTGGAGCTACATACACACACAGCGTCGTCCCAATGTGCATGGCAAGGCCCGCATCGAGGTGAAGACCCAGCTGACGCATCGCGACTATAGCAACCTGCTGGCGCAGCGCGACGATGCACACTTTACCATCTACAAGAAGCGACGCTGCTTTCTGATTAACAATCAATATTTCCAGTTGGACATCTACAAGGAACCGTGTCATCCACGGTTAGTTTCAAGTGTCCTAAATGTGGCATATATATAATATAATGTTTTAACTTTGTTTCACAGCTGCAAGGGTCTGTTGCTGTTGGAGACCTACTCCTCGCTGACTGGTGAAGCGTTGGAGCACTGCAAGCCCAAGTTTTTGAAGATAATAAAGGAGGTTACCGGCGATCCCGATTATTCAATGTTCAATTTGTCCCTGAAGGAGGACTGGAGTAAAACCGAAAAATACTATCCAACGATGCATGGTAAGCTGCAGCAGCGGCAGCGGCAACAGCAGCCACCTCATCCGCCAAGACCACCGGAAATGCAATACCACCCGTATGACGAGAACAGCGACTAAGGCAACTGTTCCGGTCATCTCATGTGCATCATTGTCATTGCGCTTGCTCCCGGTGCTGGCGCCATCAAAGCCAAAGAATATATAGTCTTGCAGTTGCTCTCTCTTCATGTTTTGCTAGTGTTGCTTCTCATTTGCCATTTCAAATCAACATTTTCCCCCAATTATTTTTTTGGCTTTTGATTTTGGCCTGACCGTTTACTCTTTTTTTTCTCAAATTTGTAGCCAAGGGCGCCACAAACGGAGTTTCGCGTACCCCATTGGTGCTCAATGGACGATAGATTTCTTACGCAAAATCTAGAATCTCTTTACACAAACACACAGACACACACACACACGCTCACACACACAACTTCAAAATTGGAACCCAATTGAATTAAAGAGAAAAACTTCATGTGTAAATTAAATTAGTCAAGGTAATTATGGTTCAAACTTGTAACTGTGTTGGCCATAATTGTATTCAATAATTATCATTATATGCTTCACCAATATTGTACTTATTTGCATGTACTTAAAACACAATGAAACGATGCGATGCTAAAAAAAAGCACAGTATCTAGTTTAATTTAAGCGCTAAAATCGAATATGCTCGCATGTACTTAATTATACTATGTTTGCAATGTAAAAAAAGAGCATATTAGTTTTTTCGCAATGTCCGTCTTGCTGTCCTTCTGCAAAAGTCGCATAAATTGTCAGGATATACCTGCCGCCTTATGACCTCCTAAATATTAAGCCAAAAACTTTCACGTCTGTCGTAACTGCTTTAATGTTAGAATAATAATCATTAAGATTGTTTTCTGTTGTTTTAAACCGTGTTTAGCCCTGTGCATAATATGCTAACATTTGTTCTGATACGTTCTTGATTTTGTTTACTCAATAATTTTTGTCGTATGCTAAGATAAAATTGTGTAGCCCATAACAATTGACGATAATGTGTGGTCAACTGCTTTTGTTCTTAAATTGTATATCGCAAAATTCATCTTCTGTAATTATACTCGTTCACGGTTGGCAAAAACCTTCGAACTGTACCCTCCACGCGGGTGCCAGCCGGTCAATGGGCATTGCACCACCTCTATGTATACAACCCAGGTGATGCAGTGTCTAGCTAAGGCAACGGTACGGTATTCTCCGACTGCTTTGGAAAGTCACGAGAGGCTGCGACCAGAGCCATTGTTCGAGGGACCCTGGCGGTGGTGTTCGCCAAGTGCAATGATTATATTAGGTTTTTGCAATGTCCACCTTGCTGTCCGTCCGTCTGATATGCCCAGTTCTAAGGTGACAAAATTTGGCAGGTGGACTACTGATGACCTTCTCTAAAGGACACTCACTCCCGCCACAATTTCAAATAATTATTTCGCTCCGAAATTACAATTTGAGGACAACTGCTTTGGAGTTAACTTTAATCTGTATTACACTGTGAACGAATATTGCGCAGTCGGCTACACCCGACTGCAAGGATCTTAATTGTTTTTAGCTAATGTAATGAAATCAAAGAAATAAAATTATAATAAATCAGCTAAGTACTATAAACCAACCAAAAACTTTGGCTTTTTTCTATATACTTTCTCTATTTTATAATTTAATAAAAGCTAAATAAATAATTGCGAGTTGGGCACATGAAAATGCATCTTTAATACAAAATTTTTGGGTTAATGCGACTGTGGGACTAGAGCAAATGCACCTGATTCTGTCTGTTTTGTATTACTTATCTTTGTTGATGCGCTTAATGAGTCCGTCGACAGCGCGATTAATGCGCAACAGCAGCAAATATCCGACTATCAGTGCCGGCAGTCCGACAAAGGTGGCCAACGCTTCGTAGATGAAGCGCGGAGCAAAGATTTTCCAGACCATCAGATGACGACAGTGTATGGTGCAGGCCAGCATGGCGCAAAAGATCTGCGACAGCATGAAAAGTAGTATAGTGAATATTGGCAAGTGCGATTAAATGCTTAAAGTACCCACCTTAAGTCCCTGCAGCATAAAGAACTGCGTTGCCAGCTTGAAGCCGGTGCCCAGAAATACATCCTCGTACTCGTACAACGCCAGCTCGCCGCGCGTCATATCAAAGCCGACCGCTTCGGTGGCAATGTCAGAGAGTGCAGCAGCAGCATCCGATTTGGCGTTGCTGCGACTGTTGCTGCTGCTCTTGATGAGATTGGGAAAGAGCGCAAACAGCGAGAAGGTCTCTGTGCTGAGCAGCGCGTACATGCAGTAGAAGAAGATGGGCCCGCAAAAGGTGTTCAGGATGACCAGTGTACCGGAAATGAGATGCGACTGCCCCAAAGCGCTGGAGCGTCCCACAAAGGCGGCGCGCCAATCGATTTGCGACAGCGTCGTCTGATGCGATGTGGCAAAGAAGCAGAAATGGGCCAGCAGAAACCAGCCGACCACAGCGGTAAAAGTGGGCTGGACGCAGCTCTCTGCAAGACAAACAGTTAGGCATTAAAACGGGCAATTATTTCATCAGGCTTTCACTTACCAAAGCTGCTGGCCGTGCGATAGCGTAGAATGCCATGGACACCCAGTATGATGGCAGCGACGAAAATGCAGACAACGAGGCCGAGGCTGGCGCGCGGCTCGAGCACCACGATCATGAGCATGGCCAGGAAGACGCCAAACGAAATGATTATCGATGAGTAGACAGTGGCCAGGCCATAGACGACGGGTATTTCGTAGCGACGCTCCGCATCGTCACCTTCGTACATGCGCTTCATTTTCCGAAAGATTTCCGGGACAATGCTGTCACGTCCATTGACGGTGATCGTGTTGGGATTCTTCGGCGGCAGCACAAATGTCATCAGGGGCGACCACGAAACGACAACAATTTGCACCAGCAACAGGCCATAGATGACCAGTGCCATGGCATCAATGTGAGTGCGCTGTATGTTCTTGATCGCGCTATTGGCGAGCAGTATATGCCCGCCGGCACAAATCGAGGCAACAGTCGGGCCGTAGCGAGCCAACAGGACATTGGGCGAATTGCCGGTTAAATTGCCGCACGAGCGCAAGTACAAACGGGTTAGGGTTGTGTACAAAACAATTATAATAACAGCCAGAATATAGGTTTTGCCCATGGCGGGTCGTTTCACGGAGAAACCCTGTGTGTTCTTGCTAGCAAAATCAGCGCAGTTGCCCTGCTCCTCGCGGCAGCGAAACAGCGTGTATGCAAACCGAACACAGCAGATGGCCAGCAAGCTGGCGAGGATTAGACGCAACGCGGTAGAACGCACAAACTGCGACCACTTGAATCTGTTTTTAAAGTCCAGACGCGCGCTCAGCTGCTGCAGCTCGTAGACAAGCAACAGAATAGCTGCCACAAGTAGATATGACAATATCTTGGCCTCCTGTATGACAAAGCTGTTGGAGAAGAACACAGCCATCGTGGCAAAGAGCAGTAGGCGGGTGGGCATATTACTAAAACGCCTCACATTGGCCCAATTGTTGGCAATGCTGTTCCAGTGTCGCATCGTATAGAACGCCAGCAAGACGATGCTGAGCAGGCTGGTGAAGAATATGACGCCATGCTCCTCCGTCTTGAACGAGAAGTTCTTGTAGTAGCGATAGCCAAAAACGCCGGCGGCAATGTTCATCAGAAATACATAGAAGACCTCCTTGGGCTTAAATATCTTAGCATAGTCGCTGGCATTTGAGTTGTTGATAAGCAGAAAGGCAAAGAAAATGGACAGAAAAGTAAACAAGAGACCCTGCGACATCTGCGTGGGCTCAAACTTGACCCAGATCTCGCGACAGACGTTGAGTATGTCACGTAAATTAATGTTCAGATCGCGCACAAACGACTTGAAGGCCGCCTCGTTATAAATTGTTTGCACACGATGCGTAAGCAGTATGAATTCCGTTTCCAGTTTGTCCATTTGCTCCACATTGAAGGTGCGCTTGTTCTCCATCGCATATTTGAAGAAGTAGCGGTAGATTTGATGGGCATTCTGCCAGGCGTGCAGCAGCAATGTTTGAAACTTACTCAAATGCGGCACAGCGACAGCGGGCACAATATTAAAATTGATTAAGCCCAGATTCGAGTAGGGTATGGGCACGCCGAGTATGGTCGAGAGTGTGGGCACCAGATCAATCTGCAAAAAAAACACAAATAGTTTTATCAGCACACACGTCATGTGTCAGATAAAGACGTTGTCTTATCTTCCCCACCTGCTGCAGCATTTCGCTATCTGAACCGGAATCGCTGCTGGTGAAGAATTTGTGCTGCTTGGAGTAGGCAAACAGTAGCGCATTCGTTTCGTCATCAGTGTCGCCGCCATGGTCGCCACTTGCCGTCATGCCATGATCGCCCATTATCAGCAGCGTCGTCTCGTTGTCCATGCCAGCCACCACGGAGCTAAGATCAAGCATAACTAAATATATTTACATGATTTAATGGGATTTGTCAGTGGTGGCTACCTTATAATGTCATTCATTTCGCTCAATTTGCGCGCCATTTCGTCGTGTATGGGTCCGTGTTTGTGTCCGCAGTGATCCACGCCCAGAAAATGTGCAATGAGCACCTGCCAATCATTGCTGGCCAACTCTTTGGGCAGATGCTGCATTATTTGATTGTCAACGCTGTCCAAATCGAAAATATCGAAGCTGGGATAGGAGTAGGCACGTTTAAAGCGTCGCGGGTATAAATCAGTCCACGTGCTGTCGCCCAGGAATACCAAAGGCAGTTCGCTCTTCACAATTTGATCGATTACGTTATCCTCGTTGATCTCCGGCGAGGCAAAGTTGGAGCCAATATCTATAAATGTGGGCAGACTACCGGTGGTTAGGCCCTTCAGGCGCTGCAGCGTTGTGGTGGGCGGATCCGCCTTAAAGCGCATCAGACGGGCATTCTCCGGCGCCTGCTGCATCAGCTGATGCAGCACACCCAATTTATTCTCATAAGGCAACGGTTCGGTGGTGTTCTCATTGTAAACGCCAAATTCGTACTTTAACGCGTCAATGACGAGCATTATGACCTTGGACTTTTGTGGAAGACATAAATTCGATGACGATGAGGCATTTACATCTTTAAATATCTCCTGCACAACCTCCGGCGTAAGCAGATACTCCTAGCAAATTGAAAAGTTACTCTCTATAGCTATCTAGAATCAGTACTCGACACTTACATCATTGGGATTGGTGGAAAGACGCCGGCAGGTGCTTGCCTCCGTCTTGGAGACGCGTGCCAGCAGAAATCCTCGAGAGAAGAGGAGCACGCCGCTGCATATCAAGTAGGCCAGCCAAATGAGCACGAACAAGTATGTGAAATTCATGTTTACGCCCGCACTTACACTAATTAAGACTATTTAAATTAATTGCACTTCACTCTGGAGCTACTTAATTGCCTTGTCAAGTGTTCTGCATTACGATGCGTACTTGATTTCATTTAGAGTTTGTCATTTTTTCATACGGGTTTTGTGTCAGTCACTAAAAAATATGAAGCTCAGCGTTGCCAGCTGTGCTGCCTAGCAGCTGTTGGCTTTTATGCAGCCCTGCTAACCGCGCAAAGCTGCCAGATTGTCGCACACAAAACGACAAGCATGGCGCCATATTTGAATGTGTTCACAGAAGTTTAGGGCACAAAAAGTTGTATTTATTTAAAGATCCCATACACATATAGCAAATCTTAGACCAATTGTAGTTGCAACGAATTAGCTTGGTGTGTGTGTGTGTGTATGCTTTAAATTGTTTACATTGTTGTTGGTGCAGTTTTCTTCTTAATATTACCAATTTAGTTATTTATTTATTTTGCATGCAAGCTCGTTTTTAAGTGTAAAATTAATTTAAAATAATTTTGAAATTTTTTCATTTATGCCGTTTACCCACACGAGCCTACGAAAAAATGAAAATATAAAAATATATATATTATACATATTATTTTTTCTCGTTCAATGAGAGTTTACTAAGCGACAAAAGAAGTTAGGAATGAATTGTTTCATGTGTGTGTGTGTTAACAAAGTTAGCTCTTAAATGTATTTTCAATACATAGTTGTTGGTTTACAATTTTGTGTTCACTATAAACATTAAACATACACTTAGATTTAAGTATAAAGAATTCAATAAGTTCTTGGTTTTTTTTTATGTTTTTCGATTTTCAAACCTAACAATTTATCCTTGAAAGAAGTGCAACACACACACGCACATTTGTATATACGTATGTTACCAACAAAGGGCGCGAACATTTGTTAAATTTAAGATACATTCATTAAATAGTATAATAGTATTAATAATAATAATAATAACACACATATCTTTTTTTTATAAATAATTAAATTCCGTTCTTGGTGTTAGTGCGCACGCATTTCTTTATATGTTTGTATATGTTGATTAAGTGTATATGTAAGTGTATGTGTATGTGTGTGTGTGTGTGTGTGGGTATAAGTGTAAGTGTAATATTTTTGATTAATTTACGCGTGCTGCTTGTGTGTTTGTGTGTGTGTGTGTGTTTAATACACGCATTTATTTTGTTAGAGAGTCTGTAGGTGAATTCAGTCCCGAGGATGTGTTGTTCTCATCTAGAGCGTCGGGGAAACTGGAGACCGAACCCGAACGGGATGTCACCTTCGTCTACAATAGAACAGAATGAAGAACCGAACAGTTTTGTAGCAAACAAGACAATTAATTGAATTTTTTAGTTAGTTTTGGCAAGCACCAAAATACATGCGACTATTAACTAGTAAATATATATATATATAAGTAAATATAAGAACAAGTGACTAGCCAATTGAGGTGTGCCTAAATAGTAATAGTCATTAAATTTCCCTATAAAGCTGCATAAGCTGTGTGGAGTGTTATTGAATTGATGTGCAGTTTTTTTTTTATAAATTTGTTGTTAATGTGTGATATGGGAGGAAATGCAAAAGAGGTTTTTAGAGATATATGTATAATAAAATAGTAGTTACCGCATGGGATTGGCACAAAAAATTGTTCTGTTCATAGCTTACTTTAACGTTCTCATAGGCAGAGCCGACCGAAGCTTCAATAGAACGCATCGATTCAGAATTTTTCATTTGTGAGAGCTTTGACGTAATGCCGCTCGTAATGCTGCCAAAGACCGAAGCGGTTTTCTCACCGGTCGATTTGAGCACGGATTCGGTGCGTTGGAAACTGAAAAAAAGCAGAAGAAATATACCATTAATAAACTAATAGAAATATGAGACAGAAACATTTATGTTTTAGACAAGACAGAAGCAACTTTGATTTGTGTTAAATAAAACAAAGGACAGCAGTTGGTAAAGTTTGAGTTGGTTTTGTTAGTTGTTAGCCAAGATTTGCAGTGAGACACAATCCAAACACCAAATTACTTACAGTGGTGCCTCGTGCACGGCTTTCGATATGTTGCCCACACTCTGCTCCATCGACTGGTAACTAAACAAATATATATGAGCAGAATTTCAAAAAATTTAACAACGCATAAACAAAAAAACTAAAATGCCAGATTCAAAGTAAAATTGTAAGAGTAACGAGTTCGCTGACTAGTTGGAACACGAGCTCCTTCTGTGGTGAGGCAACTTACACGTGACTCTCTTTAAGATTCTTGACGCCCTGATTGACGTCATCGGTGAGCTCCCTCCAGACGGTGATGCCCAGCTTGCGCTTCAGGTCGGAAGCATGGCGCGTTTTGGAGGCCAGCACCGTGCGCAACGTATTGATTTCTTCTTCAACGCGTGCCAGCTCCTAAAAGATATTGATTGTAATTAAATAATTCATATACTATTAGTGTTTAGGCGCTTGCCTGGCTCCATTCGGCGCGTCGCTGTTCCTTTTCCTCGACGGTGAGCGCTGCGAACTCGGCGGCAATTTCTGCAGATGCAACAGATGCTGCTGGAGACGCGGGCTCCGATAAGTGGGCGCTATTATCTAAGCATGAAAAACATACAGTCAGATACAGTTCGAAAGAAAGTTTAAGTTTTCATTTTGGAAAAAACCAAAAAATTATAACAAAACAAATTGAAGAACTGGCGCGTTTTTAATTTAATGTGCTTGTGGCTTTTGTTTTATGTACCTCCTTGGAAGACAACTTCCTCAAAGACTTTTTCATACGCTGATTATGTCGAATTTCGTTTGGTTTGTTTCGTATAAAATGTATAAAGACTTAAGTTTTGTTCACATCATGAATGTAAATCGGCACAAATAATACTTACAAACTGTTCGCAAAGAGTAAGCACAAAGGGAAACAGAAAGAATTAAGAAAAGCTGATTAGTCACGAAGCAATTAAAGTTTAGTTTGTTAGTCGTGTTCCAAATTTTGGATTCGCAAAACAAAAAAGAAGTACAAGTAAAAATATATGCTACAAATAGTTGTTGTTGTTGGTTTAGAACTATAGCTAACTGGTTTTTCAGTTTTGGGTCAATGTTGCGAAATTGAATTCCCGTTGCCCTCACAAGTAAGAGAACGCTCTCACTATTTACCTTTAGCACCCTGACCAATGGTCAGAAATCTTTTGTAGTTATCGCTATTTGATATTTTGGCCAGATAGGGCTTAGAGAAGTCTATAAACGTGACCTTTACGTCGCGCATGGTGCGCTTGGTGAAGAACTTTAGGCGGAAGCGTTTCGCCATCGAAGACGAGGGCGTCTGATTGGACAGCTTGGCTGCAATGAACTCGGTTTCGACGGCCTGCAGCTCCAGCGTATTGGCATAGTCCGAATCGACATCGTAGAAGATATCGTCGAGCGTCAGATTGCGCAGATAATGCTCCGTTTCATCGTACCAGCCATCGGTTTCGGATATGCTCGTATTTTCCAGTTCATCGAGCGATGGCGTTGTGGTGATGTCATCGATGCGCGGCAGATAAGAATCCTCGATGAACTCCAAGCTAACTGGCTCCGATTCGCTGCCCATGCTGCCAATATGTCGCTGGACCAACAGTCCAATTGGTTTATCTCATGTTCGACAACAACAATAGCAAGAGCGAATACTTTCTAATTGGAACGTGGCGGCTCATGTGGAAGCTTCTCACATTTCAAAGCGAGCGCTTTGTTAGTGTATTTGTTGGTGTTTCTTGTACGTAGTTCGATATTCTTCTTTTGCCCATAATTTCTACAGATTCATGTTGAAAAGCGTTTTCCTTTTTCCCCCAGTCAAATTCCGTGTCACAGCGTCGTTTTTGCCACCGCGCGCTGCTCCAACCAAACTTAAACTGAGCTCAACTTCCAGTTGGTAGCTGGCTGAAGTAACTGTAACTCGACTCAACAAGTTGGCAATGCGAGAGGGCCGCAGAGAGAGAGAGAGCGCAAAAACAAAGCGCGACCAACTTAACAATAAAAATAAGAAACGAGCCACAACAACAACAACGACGACGAATGCAGCTACTTGGTCTTATTAGACTCTCTTGGGCTCTAGGGTCTGGTTAGCAAAGTTAAAGAATTGCATGATCAACAAGTAGAAGATTGGCTCCAATTCTCTATGTGTGTGCGCCAATTATACATATATGAATTTATGATTGACGTCGCTACATAAACAAGAAACGAAATGTAATTAAACTTGCCACAGTACAATTTGTTTTGTATATATTCAATTAAAAATAATCTGGGTGGAAATGGGAGGCGTTGCCATGCTTCTTGTCTGTAGTTGTTGCAGCACAAAGAACGCAGCAGATTCACGAAACGTTTGCCACGTTGTCAGACTTGCCAATCGGAATTTGCTGAGTAAAATGTTTATAGTAGCCGCAACAAATTTTTGGCAATTGGAAATTACTCCTACGAGTTCAATGCATTGCGGCGACAGGCCAAGCAGACTGCGTGCATGACTCATCTGAATTATTAGCAAGAAAACTAGCAGGCAAAAATATCTTATTAGCCAGACTTGACCAGCAAATACACTCCATATTTGCAGAGCCACCGTCTAATTAGCGCCCCGCGTCTCTTACAGAGGTGTTCCAATAAGCAAACCAGGGATCACAAAGAACACGCGACCACTTTTTCAATTGCATGCGGCAAATATTTTAAGACCCGCAAACCCGAAAACTGAATTTAACACAATTAGCGCACACTTACGATCCTCCATTGCTGCCGGGCTGGTGTTGTGGTATCCTTAAGGTTTCGGCGTTCAATTCAATTGAATTACAGCGCAATTTGGACTTTTAATTTTTTGTTGTTAACAAGAATTTTTGCCAAAGAAGAAGCACGGAAAAAGTAGCTGTGCTTTCTGATAAATGGCGATGGCAGCTTTTCGATAGACGCCCGTGTGGCGTTGCCAGCTGTTGTAATCGGTTAGGCGGCGCTCATTTAAAACACACGTTGAGTTTAAACTTTAAATGTTTTTATATTTCAAAAGAAATAAAAAATACACTATTTTCGTTGCTAAATAGCCTGTTTGAAAATAAAAGAAAAAAAATGACAAGTGAAAAAATGGTTTCTTTTCAGATTTCTTCGTCTCGTTTCGTCTCGCTTACATTTGATTTACGTCCGTTAATATAGGAAAATATATACATTTATATACTTTGTATTGTATTTACTACGATTCTTAGAGTTAATAATGCAGTTTGTTGTAAATATGTATATTTTAAAAAATTTACAATATCAGGTCTGTTTTTCTTGGTGTTTCTTTTTGTTTGTTTATTTTATGTTTTTGTTTTGTTTCATCGAAAGAAATACCGCATAAAATAAATGTCAACAGAAGAACTAAAGAAAAAATTAAACACAAGAAATCAAACTATATAACTTGTTTACGTTTTTTATTGGTTTTATTTTGTTTTTTCATTTTTTTGATTTTGTTTTATATTGAATGGTAAGTAAAAAATTTTAATATTTTTTTTTTGTTGTTGCTTGTAATTTTTCATACTTTGTGTTTCAACTTCAAATAATAAACAAGGTCTGAGTGCCGTGTGTATATATGTTGAGAGTTGTTAAGTGGAAAACATATGTCGAAAACAATTTAATATAAATCAAGAAGATTGCACAAAATTAAAATGTTTGTATTCATTTTCAAATGTGAATAGGTTTGTGTGGGACATAAAGCTGGTTGTTGGTGGTTGGAGCAAAAGCAGGCGTGCGTTAAATAATATTATATACTATATGCTTGTATATGGGGTTAAATATAATTTCAAAGTACATGTTTTCTATGTAATTCAATCGAATCGGATATTCCAATTTAATTTCACGTTTTCACAAACGTTTTAGCTATACTACATACAACGGAAGAAAACGTTTCAACATGCACTTTTCCAACAAAAGAAAAATGAGGCAAAAAAAATAATCTAATAACTCGGTTCGGTTTAGCGTCGTGTATCTCAAGAAAGAAACACAGCGAAAAAAATAAACAATAGATTTGTAATAAAAAAGATCAGCAATAGCAATAGTTAATATTTAACACTTTATGCTTACAATTATATCGTTCATGACCGTTAATTTTTTGTTGTGTTTGTGTGTGTGTGTGTTTTTTTTTTTTTTCATTAAATATCATTTTTCAATCAATTAAATTTGTTGCAACCACTTTTAACAAAACATTTGTTGAACTTTCTGCTTAATTTAAGTAGCTTGAACTAATTAGAATATTATGCATTGAAATGAAATATGGTTATAAAAAGAAATTGGCATTTAAGTCATATTTGGGGAGGCAAACCAACAAATGGCCAGGAGCAAGGTCTTAGGGGGAGCAGAACTTGGCGCTAATATAAAAAGTGTGTGTGTGTGTGTGTTTTTCATTTTCGTTTTGTATAAATGCAATTTCAAGTGTCTGAGTATGTGTTGTATGTTTGTTTGTTTGTTTGTTTGTTTGTGTGTGTGTGTGTGTGTGTGTGTGTCACAGTGTGGAGTCAGAGTTTCTCTGTATCAAATTATACAAAAATAGTTGTTTGTTTGTTTTTTTTTTATATCATTTTGTCGTTTGTTTTGAATTGCATCGTAGAAAAGCTCCTAGGAGTGAGTGAAGGAGAGAGAGAGAAAGCAGAGTGAGAGATAGAGAGACAACCTGTACCATTTTTTGACACTAGTTTTCGACTAAGGAGTCCGCCCGAGCACGCCTGCTGGTGCTGCTCAACAAACGCCCGCCCGTTCCGTTCTGTTCTGTTCCGTTCCGTTCCCCAATTCCCGTCGCACTCGGCGGCTGCCGCTGATTGGACTACAACTTAGTTCTTCGGGCCCCACACGGAGGTGATGGGCGTGGCCGCAACTGGAGCACCGCCCGCTGCGAATACGGGGAAATCCTCCTGCGATTGGGTGTTGGGCGCAGTTAGATTCTTCGCCTGCTGTTTCTTCTCCCACGGAGCATCCTTGATGATGAAACCGTTCTCGTTGCTGTTGCTGCCGCCACCAGAGCCAGAACTGGCGCCAGCGCCGCCGGTTAGGAAAGCGCCGACGGTCTGAGGCTGCGGCGATGGCGGCAAGTTCTCCAAATAATCGCGCTCATAATCCTCGGCCATGCTCAAAAGCATTTCCTTGGCATTCTCGACATCCTCCTCCTTGCCGATGATGGTCACGGCATTCGGATTGGTTTGAGCATCATCGGACGAGGGGAACTTGATGTCCACCTGGGAGAACAGATAGGATTAACAAAAAAATTGATATATTCGGGGGTGTAGATATTTACCTTGTAATCTTCGATGATCTTGCGAATGGTGCGTCCACGATGGCCAATAATGTGCGAGTGGATGCGCGTATCGATTTCGATGACCTCGCGATGCAGCGTCCGGAGTTCGCCCACAATGTCCAGGATGGCATCGCGTGCCGTCTCGGCCTTGGCCTGGTAGCCAGTGATGGAAATGATGCGCTGATTGGGATCGTCACGCTTGGGCAGCGAGATGTTGACATCGTAATCGGTGCGCAGCTTATTAATGACGGCGCCCTGGCGACCAATCAGCTTGGAGTGATACTCCGGATCGACTTCGATTTGGAGGACAAACGAGCGCAGTTCGCGATCAGCACGATCTGCCTCATAGTCCTCGATCATCTTCTCGAGCGCCTCCCTGGCCTCGGCGACGCGAGCCGGCGTGCCGGACACCTTGATGATGTCCGACTTGAGGTCGCTGGGCGGCAGCTCGACGTGGACATCGTGGGTGGACATGAACTGGCGCACATTGGCGCCACGCGGGCCAATGATGGTGCGATGCAGATCGAAAGGAACGGTCAGCTCTTCCTCGATGGGTATGAGGTCGATCAGCGCCTGCTTGGCCGCATTGCACTTCTCGATGCGTCCCGTGATCCGGATGACATCGCATTGACGCACAGGCTCCGCGGTGGGCTCGCCGTTGTCGCCGGCATCGCCGTCACCGTTGATGCCATTGGTGAGGTTCTCGACGGGTTCGGTGGCATCGCGATCGGGGAACTTGATCTGCACATCGAACTCGGAGGTGACCTGCTGCACCTTAAAACCGCGTGCGCCCATAATGGTGCGATGCAGGCGCTGTGGTATGACCACCTCGATGGTTGTTTGAGCCTCCAGATCGGCGACGGTCTCCTCGATGCGCTGCTTGGCCGCTTCGATGCACTCCTTGGCGCCTTTGATGGTGACCTTGTCGGAGTTGGTGCCGGGACGGGGGAAGGAAATCATAACGCCGCCGCATTCCTCACTGATGCGATGCAAGATGGTGCCACGTTTGGCCACAAAGTGCTTATGGTGTTTGGGATCAACGATGACCTCGCCCTCGGTGACCTCGTCGCACTCCTTGATGATTGCCTCCAGCTGCTCTTTGGCCTTGTTGACGCTCTCCTCCTTGCCAATGATAATGATCGCCTCCTTGTCGCTATCCTCATTCGAGGGGAAGATGATGCGTGCGCCCGTCGCATCCCGAATCTTGCGTATGGATGCACCATTCTTGCCAATAAGGAATTTGTGATGCTGCTGCTTGGCGCGCACCTCAACGCTAAAGGAAGCCTGCTGCCGCTCATTGGCCAGCTCCAGCAGCTGTGCCTTGGCCTTCTCCACATCATCCTTGGGACCACGAATGGTGACCTGAAAGAACCAACAGAAACAATCGATTACAATCGAATCACATTTGAAAACAGTTGCTTTGTCCAACCTTATCGCTCTTGGAATCGCTATTGGGGAACTTGATGGTGACGCCGCCGCACTCCTCCATAATGGATGAGATGAGCTTGCCGCCGGTGCCGATGATGGAGTTGTAATATTTTGGCGAAATTTGCACCTCCTCGGTGACAATATCGGAGAGTTCGTTCTGGATCTTTTGAATGCGCTCCTTGGCCTCCAGTACGTTCTCCTTTTTGCCAGTGATGACAATCACCTCGTTGGTATCGCCCTCGGCGGGTAGATCGATTTTCGTTTGGGTCTCGTCCCGGATTTTCTTAATGTTGGCACCGCCTTTGCCGATGACAAACTTGTGGAATTGCTTAAAAATTGGCACTTCGATGATGTGCGATGACTCCTGGATTTCCTTGACAAGCTTCAGTAGGTCCTTATGGCACTTGTCGACATCCTCCTTGGGTCCGCGCAGTTTCACAATATCGGTGTTCTCCAGCGGCGCCGGTATCGTGATTGTCACCTGACGGTACCGATCCTTCACCTCACGTATCTTTTCGCCCTTGGCACCGATTATGGAGCGATGCAGGCGACGATCGATGATCACATCCTTTGACTTTTCATTTTCCAGTTTATCGATTTTTTCTTGTAATTCAAGCTGCGCCTGACGCACACCATCCTTGGGTCCTTCGATGCGTATATTGTTCTGGCCCTCGCGCTCCTCAATGTTAATGTTCACCTTCAGCTCATCCTTGAGCCGGTTCACATTGGCGCCCGCCTTGCCAATAATATGCTTGTAGTACGATGGATTCACCGTCATCACCTCGTACGTGAAATTCTCCTCGTAGTTGCGTATGATGTCATTCAGATAGGAGACAGCCTTGTCCACATTCTCGGGATCGCCTTCGAGCTTGATCTTGTCCTCCAAACAATTCACATTCACATTGGGGCAATCCTCCTCGAGCTGCTTCATGTTGGCACCCTTCCGACCGATCACGTACTTGTGTATCCAGTGGGGCGCATTGATCTCCACGGACTTCACCGAATTGGCCTTCTGATAGACAACGGTTAGAGCGTTGCCCAGCGCCACTTGGGGTCCGCGCAGCGTTATTGTCTCCGAGGTGGAATCGTTGGGCGGCATTTCAACGGAGACGCCAGTGAGCTGCAGGATCTCAGCAATGGTGGAGCCCTTCGGTCCGATGACGTAGCGATGCTGCGGCTTGGCCACCTCAACGCTAACCGTTGAGCATTTCTTTTCCATCTCCTTGTAGATGGCCTCCACCTTTGCCTTGGCGGCGGCAACGGCATCCTTCTCGCCGGAGATGATGATCTCCTCTTTTTGCACCTGCTGCGGTGGCACATTGATCTTGGCGCCCGTCTCCTCCTGCAGCTTATTCAGATTCTCACCGTACGGCCCAACAATGAACGGATGATAGATCTTCGGCACCGTCGTCCGATCCGATGACTTCTTATACTGCTCGGCGGACAATTGGCGTATCTCCTGCTCGGCACGCTCAATGCCCTCCTTGGTGCCGGCAATGGTAATCACATCGCTCTCATCACCCTGATGGGGGATATTGATGCGCGTCGAGGTGACGCGCTCCAGTTCGCGCAGGCGCTCGCCGCGCTTGCCGAGAATGACGCGATAATGCTCGCGGGGGATGTTCACCTGGCGGCTGGCCTGCGTCGAGAAGCTCATCAGGATCTTGCGACGGGCATCGAGCAACTCGCTCTGCTTGCCCTTGATCAGGAACGTGAGCGATTGATTCTTGCCGCTGACAATCTCAATCTGAGCGCCCGTCTCCTTCGTGATCTGCTGGCAAATGCGCTTCGATTCGCCCTCACCAAACTTCTCCGAATCCGTGGACTTGCGCTCCTCCATGGGCACATGCAGAACCTACAAAATGACGAAGAAGGGAACCAGAAAAATGGGTGATTAAATCACATTGAATATGCAGGCAACACCTGTTGCACTCACCTGAGTTTTCTGCGAGCTGGTCACACGCGCAATTGCCGGCGCAGCGGGTCCCAAAGGTGCAGCTGCGGACGAGTTCGTCGGCAGAGCCGGGAACAGATCGTCGTAGCTAAATGCGGGCCTAGCATTGCCAGTGCCGGTGCTACTGGTGGGCGTGGCCACCGGAGTGGGCGACGATGGCTGCTCGTTGGACGACACCAGCTCCTGGCCATTGTTGAGTGCGTTTGGTTGTTGCTCAATGTTAGTTGCTATTGTGAATACAAATTTATATGTGAATTCATATTTCAAATTAGAGATAAGCTGTGCCTGCTTACCGTTAGATTCCTCCATCACTGCTGCTTGCATTACTTAAAAAAAGAGAAGAGTCCTTTTTCGTTCCAAGTCGTTACAGTAACACTGTAAATCAAATAGATAAAACAAATTGTCAGAAAACTATATGATAAAGCCAAGATAAGAAGTTAAGAAATATTTAAAATGTAAATAAATGCATAATTGCATAATTTTAATCATCAAAGATTATTTGTTATTTTTTCTATAAGTTATTATCATTTCAATAAGAATATTTGTTCCAATAAGAATATTCATATATACAGAGGGTATTTATTGATTTCATACAAATGTTTTAATTGCGGGATATGAGGTTTACTGTTGTTAATTAATATGAGCGATTTCGAATCACAGTCATACTGACCTAATAAGCTCATATGCAGCTAAAAAATACATTTGTTTACGAGGTATTATTATTCTAGTTGAAATATCGTAAGTTTCAAATGACAAACAGATGCAACTTTTCTGTTTGAACAACTGTCGTTTAAATGTTAACCGAACTTTGTGAAAGCTGAGCTATATATACAAATATATATATACATATATAATATGTATATATGCACGTTGATTCTTTTTTGTTTTCTTTGACAGCTCGCTCGCATGGTAGCGAACGAAAATAAATCCTAGATAAACCAGAAACACAGGCATTAGGCACATGAAAATCTACTTTGGTCTTGATAAGGCAGCGACCCGCATGTCGTTGACGCTCCGATGATAACAGCGTGCTTTTTTTGTTTTTGTTTAGGGGGAGAAGGCGGAGTCTCGACTCTCTCTCAGCTGATAAACAGTTCTGATTTGAACGTTAGACATTAGTTTTAAATGCCAAATGGCCACGTAATGGCAATGCCAAATATTTGTTATATACATGCGAGCTTAACATATATATAAATTGAATCAATAGTATTATATATAAATATATATGTTGACTCCATGCATATATGGTCTACTCAGCATCGAGTGATAAGTGTACAGGTCTTTTTTTTGTGATTCAATTCAACGGACACGCTGGCAAAATTTGTACAAAGCAAGTAGCTGATAGCTATCGTCCAGGCTGATAAGAGGCGATATAAATTGTATGTGTGTGTGTGTGTGCAACACATACGATTGTATATTATATAAAAACAGTTATTAGTCCGAGAAAGAGTCCGGTTTGGACCAGTGAAAGGTTAAGAAACGCTCAACAAGTTTGGAAGAGAGATCGAGAGTAGCAGCATTCTTTGTTACCAACCATTTCATCTGGATACCGTTAAAGACATGCACTTGTTTAAAGCTGGTTACGTGTTAGTGTGTGTGTAAGTGTGTGTGTGTGGTTTTCTAAATCAGCGCCCAACAAGTTTTTTAGCCTACATTTTTCTTCTGCTTTAGCAGCAGCCAGAAGAACAACAAAAAAAAAAGACGTTGCCACTATCGCCATTGGCTTCACGTACACACAAAATGAACGAAAAACGCGAAGAAAACCGAACTTCAGGTACCCTATAATATCTGCACAATCAAAAACTTGTTAATAAATATTTAATTTTAATAGGTCAGCTGCTTTTGTATACTTTCCAAAAGATTTGTTATAATGTGTTTTTATATTTTAAATAGTTTCAAATACTTTCGTTACAAACTGCACGAAAATGTGATGGAAGATCCACGCACTCGAGTGTACAAAAATGTGTCAAAAGAAGAAACACGCCAAGTGTGAGCGAACGAGCGAGTGGAGAGAGAGAGAGAAAGAGTCTAGCTTGACGAACTGCTGTGCGCGGTGGGGTTATGTAGGGGGAGCTATAAAACCGGATGATAGCCGGCAACTACATAAAACGATCGACATGCATGTGTATGTGTGTGTGTGTGTGTGTGTTCGCTTTTGAGTGTGTTTGTGTTGTGCGCTGCGCTGCATGCGCACTTCTTGACTTTTCGTGTCGTCGTCGCTTTTGTATTGGTGGCTTGGCACCTTTCGAGGCAGCACGAAAAAAAGACACAGGTACAAATCAAAAAAAAAAAGAAGAAATAAGACACACACATATGTAAATGTTTACATACATATGCATGTGCTGCAGCGACGTTGACGTTGACGTCGACAAGACAAGCAAAGTTCAGCTTGAGCATTTTCTATGCACATTAACATATAGAAACTTTTTTTTTTGATTTTCGTAAGGTGGTTAAAGCAATATTAATTTAAATGCTGTTACTTAAGCAAATTCCTCTTCTTTGGCTTAACGGTGCAAAAGCAGATAAAAGAGAGTAAGCTAAAAAAAAAACTTGACGTAGCCAGTTTTGCATGAAATTCGTCTACACACCTTGAAAAAAAATATAATGCATTTTGCTGTTCACTTCTTTAAATCTAAATTTTTCATCTTTTTTACTGACATTTTTACAGTTAAAATGGTGACAGCACTGGCTGTGTGTGGAATGTAAAATTATGCAAATGTATGCATAATATTGAGTAGTGTTATGAGCGTAAAGTTTTTATTTTTGGCCACAGGTTGTTCAACTTACTGTACTGTAAAATCCAAAAAATCCGGCCTATATTTGTCCTTTAACAAAATCCAGTTTGATCAACTTGGCGTGTCTCCAGCTGCGATATAAATAAAAGTTTATTCATTATTACTTTTTGTTTCTTTTAAATCTGTTAAGCGTAGTAGCAACATGTAAAACAGCAAAAGGCAATAAAGATGCCACACTGCAATTTTACAAAAAATAAAAAACAACAACAAAAACAAGCAAAAACATGTTTTCGTGCTGCCGCCCCAAAATGCGCTACACTGAATGCAATCGGTTGAGCATATGGCAACGTTGGCAAGCCTCTGCCCGTATTTATTAACAGAAATGTGCACAAATTCAAGAGAGTGTCGAGGGGCACACAGATGCGAACGAAGGAAGAGGTGGAGAGAGCAAGAGAGTGCTGCGACCTTTATGCATAAACATGCGGGCCACTTATTGGACAATTGTTGTTTGTTGTTCCTGTTGTCACTGCAGTTTAGCGCTCAAAACTGGAGCATAAAATATGCTGCGTGGGCGGAAGCTGGCGTGAGAGCGAGAGAGAGAGCACAGTGTGCGTAGTTAAAGCACAAGGTTTTAAAAGGTTTTGGCAACGTGTTTTAACGTGTGGGGGGACCAAAAACAAATTTGGCCATTCTAGTTGGGTGCAAAGTATTTGAAAGACAAAATACGGAAAGTTCAAAATTCGTATGGCTCATGCTGACACACACACACACACACACACACACTGAGGCACGCGCGCACTACTACCAGCAGAAAAGCCGCTGCCGCCGACTATGTCTGCTGTTGCTGCTCCCGCTGTCAATCGGACACACACACGTACATCCATATACACAATGTATGTACGTGTGTGTGCATAGTTTTATTGGTGTATGCGTGGACGACGAGGTAGTCTCCGCCGCCACCGCCGCAGCGGACAACGAAATATGGCTCTGACTTTTGTGTCTTTCTCTGTGTGCGTGTGTGTGAGTGAGTGACGACGACGACGACGACGACGACAGACGGACAGCCCGTGCGGTTGATAATACTGTTGGAAAAACACGTTGTTTTTTATAATTTGTATTATTATTTGAAACGATTTTTGTATTTAACAATTTCCGCATTTGCACTCGAACGTGGGTATATTTGCCTCAATTTTTTTTCGAAAAAATGCAAGCAAGAAGTTTCCACGTTGCGGCAGCCGCGGCCTCAATTTTCTCTCTAGTCGCCGCCGTCTTCGTCCGGCCCATAAAAGCGGAAATTTATGCACATTTCTGGTAAAATTGTATAATTGCAATTGCTTAGTTTAGCGCGCACAGTTAGTTTTAGTTTTTAACGTATTTATTGAAGTCGTTTTGATTAGTTTAAGTTTAAAACTTTCTACTTAGAATACTGCAGTACGCACACGAAGCGGATATCAACTCCAAGTAAAGTGAATGAATGAGCAACTGAGCGAACGTGGCAAAATGCAGCGTGTTGCCACATGGGCGTTATGCAGTGGCAACGCTGCGGCCAGAAGAAATTTCGTGCTGCCAGCTGGTTTGCGTGATGTGGGTGTTGTTTCGATAGCACAGTGGCAACGCCCGCCTCACTGACTTGTTGCCATCCCTAGCGCCATTCACAACAAAGACAAAAATTAGAGAGCGACTGGTTTTTTTCTTCGCTCCTCTATATTAGCACGGAAAATACCAGTTCTCTGGCATTTCCGAAAGTACAGTTTATTAATAGAAGAATCCAAAATCGAACGATGCCGAAACTAAAGAGTTTGCTGCCCAATATTTTTGGCAGCAACAAAGAGTCACACAACAACAACAATAACACCGACAGCAACCGGGAGGGACGACTGGAAACAGATGCGTTGCCTATCGGTGGTGAGCCAGATAACCACAGCGGCGCACTGTCGCTGCCATCCAATACGCCAACGCCGTCGGGGGATCTAACTGAATCGGTTCTGCGGGAGCTCTCCGATCCCAACTACAATTCGATGGATGTGGTACATTCGGCCCATATACCAGGCAACGCTCTGGTCAACGGCACCAGCAGCGGCAGCGACAACACCACAATGAACACGATGAATGTGCACAGCGCACAGCAACAGGTGGTCATGAACTTCTCGAATGCCAACAATGTGCATTTTGGCTCCGTTATCAATTTCAATCCAAATCTGAGCGCTTGCAGTTCACGCAAGAACAGCAGCACAGCCGAAGAGTTGCCGGGCTCCGTTGCCGCGGAAGGTAAACGCCAGGGACCCCGCAAAACGGTTAGCATTGTTAGCATGATGCAGTCACAGGATGAGCCCGATGTCCGTCTGCTGGACACGGTGGCCACACATCTCGGCGAGGGCTGGAAGCAGGTGATGCGCGATCTGGGCCATTCCGAGGGTCAAATCGATCAGGCGATTATCGATCACCAGATGCACGGCAACATTAAAGAGGTAGGGCTGGCAGTTGATCCTCAAAGTACAGCTAATCGAATTCTCTAAACTCGCTTGCAGGTGATCTATCAGCTGTTATTGCAGTGGGTGCGTGGCGCTGACGATGGCGTCGCCACCGTGGGACGACTCACCACGCTGCTTTGGGAAACACAGCATCGTGAGTGTGTGCAGCGCATGAAACTGGTTTGGAAGGCGCTCGAGAAGCGCAAGACATCCAGTTAGCTGCCGTGTGCTTTCTGATGGTACTTCACCCAAATCTGTAGCCAAACTGAAAGCGTCTAGCGTTAGTCAGTCTATAATTTAGTTGTTAACCTTTTCGTATATATATATATATATATCTGTATTGCTAACCAATGCACTTTTTCAACTGGTTTGCGCGCACTCAGCAAACGTAAAAAAAACATTAAACTATTTTCGTGCAATAATATTTGTAAAATACTTATACTTATAACCTTCGAATAAGTGCCTGCAAGTTTGTCCTCAAACAACTTATTTTTGTAAATTGTGATATTTAAGTCGAGTTCATAATTTGTTGTGCAATATGAATTTTTTCCCGTAATCTATATATGTATGTAGAAAATAAACAATAAACAAGACGTACGTGCGTCTGTTGCGATCAATTATGTAATCGTTTATAAAATTTTTTTTTTATTTAATTCACATTGACCAAAGGCAAAACGAAATCCATCGAATCAAACGATCTTTGTGATCTTTGCGGTAAACATATCAATTAACATTTGTGCGCCATTCCCATTGACCGACTGATAATCCGGCAGCTGCTCCATGCGCTCCAGCCAGCCGCTGAGCTGTGGATAGCGCGTCCGTTCGACGGGCGCCAAACCCAACAAACTGGACACCGACGAGACACAGCTGCAGTCGGCGATGGTCAGCGTGGCACCGCACAGATAGCTCTGCGTGCCCAGGAAAGCTTCCAGAAAATCGTACGCCTCGTAAATGGCATCGATCTTGCGGCGTGGCACGTCCGTCTCATTGTCGTAGAACACGGGTAGCGCAATGTTGCGTATGCAGCCTTGGAAGACGACGCCCGACTCAAAGTGCAGGCGCTGATCGACAACGGCGCGCTTGTAGAAATCCTTGGGATAGAGTGCATCGGTCTTGCCATATTTACGCACCAGATAGGCCATTATGGCGTGCGAGTCCCAAATGCATTTACCATCATCCTCCAGCATGGGCACCGTGTGCTGTGGATTCTTCACCGTAAACTCCTTGGTCTTCTGCTCGCCGGCCAGCAGATTGACCAGCTTATACTCGTACTGCAGACCCAAAGCGTGCAGGGTCATCTTGCAGGCGCGCACCGGCGGACTCGGCTCCAGCCCATATAACACCAATTTGCCCATTGTGCGAGAGTTGAGGAGACGTTGTGTAAGCTCGGACTGCCAATGCTGAACTGAAGCCGCCTGGTCTCGTTTCGCCTTTGCATTAATTCTAATAGAAGCGAATTTTGTTTCTATTTCACAATTAGTGTTCTACTACAAGGTTATTGTCAATCTGATAATCGAAGGGGGCTTGAATAGCATACAATTAAATATATATATATATGCATATATATATAAAGTACTTGAGTACTTGAGTATTGTTCTAGAATTCTACCAATTTTAATTAAAGAAGCAATCAAGAAAGCACTGTAAACTACTGTATAGCGTATTTTAAATACTCTTACTAAAAAACTTGAAAATTTTCTATGTTCTATTTCTTTGTCATTATCTGCACTTATATAAAGACATATTTTAGTTGTAATAAAAATAATAGTTTCGTAGAAAACCTTTTTATTGTCATACAATCAACGAATCTGTGTGTGCAGCTTATCGTTGCGATAAGATAATCAAGTCGTCATTCCGATAATGGCCAAAACGTGTCAGCCAAAAAGCGGCACGAGTTATAAACGAGTCAAAGGTCAGTGTTTTTCTATAGCTATGGGCGGGTTATATTTGATTTTTGTCAGCTTTTACTCAAACAACAAATCATATCTTAAAATCTTTAAGGCAATTAGTTGTAATGCAAATAGCTCTAAGCTAAGAGAGTATTGTACAAACGATATTGGGAATTATCTAATAAAGAGCGCCTGTCCAGTAACATTTGCTGTTTGTTTATTTTTTCTCTTAAATTTACGCTTGCATATTTCCCTTAAAATTCCCCATAAGCGTGGAAATTTAAAAAAATAAAACCCTGTATTATAGAAATTAATACAAAAAAAGATTGTTGCCCAATTAGACCTAAATCAATACTCAGGGCAAAGGGCACTACATTTGTATATTGCAAAGAGAGCGGGGTTAAATGCATCAACCTTGGACCTCTCATTCGTGTGCCGCGATTGAGGGAACAAATTCTCTCTTAATTAAATCTCCCACGCACTGTTAAAAGCTTTTCGCTTGTTGCCAACATACAAAAAAAGAGGCAATTATGTGATTAATCGATAAGATTATTGATAAAGCATTTATTAACTAGGTAATGGAAAACTGATAACGCCTGCTCTCGGCTATGCGACCACTGTGAACGGTTTACTCTTAATAACGGCTGCAAACTGCTGTGCACCTGTGCTATTTTCCGCGTAGTAGGGCAGCTGCTCCAAGCGCTTGATCCACGCGCTCAGCTTGGGATATTTGGCGGCGTCAATGGGCACGTAGACCACCAGAGAGCTAATGGATGTGATGAGACTGAAATCGGCAATGGTCAGCTGATTGCCGGCAATGTAGTCGTGATCCTTGAGGAATGCCTCCACAAAATCGTAGGCCTCGATAATCGCGTCGATGCGCTCCTTGGGCACCTCAGTCTTTCCCAAGAAGAGCACCATTTTGGTGATGCTGCGCAGGGCATTGGCAAACACGACGCCCGTCTCAAAGTACATGCGCTGATCGACAACGGCGCGCTTCAGCAGATCCTTGGGGTACAGGGAGTCATCCTTGCCGTATTTGCTCACTAGGTACGCCATTATGGCGTGCGAGTCCCAGATGCACGCATCTCCATCCTCCAGCATGGGCACCGTGTGCTGTGGATTCTTCTTCACAAATGCCTCTGACAGTTGCTCCTTGTTGAGGAGATTGACCACGGTAAAGTCATAGGGCAGCTGGAGAGCGGCCAGCGTCAGCTTGACGGCACGCACGGGCGGGCTGGCATCCAAACCGTAGAGCGTCGGCTTCACCATGTTAACGTTTACTGAACCGGGCAAGGAGCGCGTCAACACTTTTATAGGCAGCGACCTCAAAAGAGAGTCGAGTTCGATATTGAGCAATTGAGAGCGCGTCTGCAATTGCATTAAAGTACGCGCTCTTTGAAAATCGACAACAGTTGTTGTAATTGCAATTACTGAACCGGGCAACGAGCGCGTCAACACTTTTATAGGCAGCGACCTTAACAGAGAGGGGAGTTCGATATTGAACAATTGAGAGCGCGTCTGCAATTGCACTTAAGTACGCGCTCTTTGAAAATCGACAACAGTTGTAGTAATTGCAAACCAATTAGAGTTTGCAGTGATTTGTCGCGCAATCAAAAGCAAATGCTAATGCATTTTTAACTAGCCAGAAGTAGTGGGTGCCATTTAAAAGCAAATTAGAGTACTGTTTGTTGCATTTTATTTAAAATTCAAGCGTGTGTTTTTTTTTTCTATTTCTATTTCGTTTTGTGTAAGCCGCCCGCTCTTTGCGCTCGCGTGGGCAGATCTTTTTGCAATATTTATTATTTGTTCGTGTGTGTGTGTGTTGCGCTCTTCGTTTTTTCTCGCACTTACTAAAACATTACGCTCACATGTGTTCTCTCTCATTAACGCTGACCCGCTGTGACTAAGCTATTTCTATTGCAAATACGCAAACAAATATTTCACCATAATCGAAGAGAGGCGCTCTTAAAATGCGTAGGTGCCATAAATATGTATGTGCTTTGTATAAATTAAGTTTCAATTGTAAAGTTTTTCGATTTAAGCATAGCCTCAAGTTGTGCCGCGCCCACTCCGTTTGCCTCCTCATAGTAGGGCAACTCCTTGAGCCTCTCCAGCCAGGCCAAGGTCCTGGGATACTTGACCGGATCCAGCTCCAAGTAGACAGTCATGCACGTTATCGACGTGACAAAGCTAAAGTCGGCTATGGTCAGCTCGCTGCCAGCTATATAATCGTTGTCGCCCAGAAACGTTTCCACTAGCTCATAGATCTCCGACACAGCATCGATTTTGGACTTTTCTATGGTTGTGTCGCCCTGAAAGAGCACACTCCTCGTGATCGGACGCAGTGCGCCCGTAAACATCGCACCGGAATCGAAGTGCAGTCGCTGATCCACAATGGCCCGCTTGTGATAATCCTTTGGGTACAATGCGTCAGTTGGCCCATATTTACCCACCAGGTAGCCCATTATGGCGTGCGAATCCCAGATGCAGACCTCACCATCCTCCAGCATGGGCACCGTGTGCTGTGGATTCTTCTGCATGAACTCGGGCAACAAATGCTCACCAGCCAGCAAATTAACCAACACCAGTTCAAAGGGCAGTTCCAGGGCCTTGAGGGTCAGCAAACAGGCACGGGTTGGTGGACTCGGCTCCAGGCCGTAGATTACAATTTTAGCCATGTTCGAGCGTTGATTGACAAATGCGACTAAATGCGAGACCCGACAGCCAGGACCTTATATACGCCACAGAGGCCTGGGAAAGCAAGCCTGCGTCGAGGGACACGTATGTGTCCACCAGGAGGTGGGTGTGGCCAGTTGGCTAAAACTAAATTCAAAGCCCATAAAACAAAAAAGTGTCAATTTAAATAAATTCAACTTACGTGGTTTTTGTCCAACAAATCAGAATGAACGATTGAATACTTACTATTAATTGGAAATCGAAAATATATATATATAAAATATATTAAATTAAATTCAAATTACATAATATTATATTATACTATTTATTTATAAAAATTTAAAAGGAAATTTAAGTTTGAATATATAATGTATGTAACTTAACTTATATACATACATACTTAATTTAAGTTACTGGTTTTTTTTTCTATATTTCTATATTCTAATTGGAAATCCAAAAAATTGTTATTAAATTCAAGTTTTTTAAAATTACATCATGGTATTATATGATATTAAAAACTAATTTAATTAAAAATGAAATATGTTTACTGATCATTTGTTTAACAAATCATAATATTATATTATACAATATTTTATATAATAATTTAAAAATAAAAATTTTAATTTAAATATATAATATCATATATGAAAACAGTATTAACAATATATCCACAATTATTTTTAAAAAATATTTTTGTATTGTCAGCTAAACGAACCGTTAGACCAGCTGCTTGGTGGGTAGTTTACAGCAACTTTATTTCGATTAATTTAAATAATTTATGCATTCGAAACACGCAAACTGTCGAAAGTGTGAATCATCTATTGGATTTTGTGCCACAAAATGGTTTGGTTACAAAACTTATCGCAACTAACTTAAACTGAAACCCAAAATATATTTCAGACATGTTGACACGGCCCGAGCTGTGGGCAAATATTGATATAGCCATAGATAAGTTGGTATTAATAAACAATCAAGCAAATGGTTAAACTTGCAGCATTATGACGTCTTTGTTTTTAGCAGTAAGTAGAAGCGCTTTGACTATCTTATCTTATCTAATCGCACGGCTAAAATCAGTTCCGTGCACAGAAGTCGACTTTTGTCAGTTGAAAACTGGTTGCCTTCGCCTGAAGCAGCCGAAGAGAATCTGCATCTGAACTTTAAGAAATTCCAGAATGGTGCTCGTTTTGTATGGCACGGAATTGAGTCCGCCTGTGCGCGCTGTCCTTTTAACGCTCAGCGCCTTGGAGCTGGAGCACGAGTTCCGGCAAGTGGATTTGCTGGCGGGCGAGCATCTGGCGCCGGATTATGTGCGGAAAAATCCGCAGCATACGGTGCCCATGCTGGAGGATGACGGCGCCTACATTTGCGACTCGCACGCCATTATTGGCTACTTGGTGCAGAAGTACGCTCCGAGCGATGCACTGTATCCGCGGGAGCCGCTGCAACGGGCCATTGTCGATCAGCGTTTGCATTTCGAGTCCGGCGTACTTTTCGTTGGCTTCAAGCAGCTGCAGCGTCTGCTCTTCAAGGAGCACGTCAAGGAGCTGCCCAAGGAGACGATCGCCCAGCTGCACGAGGCCTTCGCGCTGCTGGAACAATTCCTGGCCGGAAGTGAATACCTGGCCGGTGGCCAGCTGACCATTGCGGACTTTAGCATTGTCGCCACGCTGAGCACTTTGGATCTGAGTTACACTCCTTTGGAATCCAGTAGATACCCGAATTTGAGCGCCTGGCTGGCACGAATCTCGGCTCTGCCGTATTACGAGCGGGCCAATCTGCAGGGAGCTCGTCGCCTCGCCGAGCTGGTGCGCGCCAAGCTGCCCAAACAGTTCGACAAGCTCTGGCAGAAGGCCTTCGAGGACATTAAAAGCGGCGCCGTTAAGCAGTAAACTAATAAACCGTTATAATGAGCGCACTTCATCCTTGGGTTTTTGTCTCCACAATTCAAATAAAGTTCATAGAACAGAAATTCGTAGTTAGCGATGATCGACTTTTAAATACCCTACCAATTAATAATAGATATCAAATAAATCAAGATTTCAATATTCAGCAAGTTTTTCTTATTCAAAATCTATCAAAAAAATCGAATTGAGAGTTTTACAAGTTTTATTATTAAAATTTTATTTATTAATTTTTTTTTTAGATTTTTAATATTACTTATAGCAAGTCGCATCCACCCCTTTTGAAGTTTTTGTAAGTCAGAGTAAAATTGTGCTTAGCAAAACTTTAAAACTTTTTTGCGCTCATTAAAATTAAAAATTTTCCACGCTGTTGCAGCGGAAAAAAAAGAAATATATATATGTATGTATATATGTAAAGTATAAGGACGCCTGAAATGAAAAGCGCAAAGTTATGCCGTGTCGTGCATGCTAAAGTTGTTAAATCATAATTAATTTATGACGCCGCCAGCTAGCTGGAGTTGGGGATCAGGAGCTGAGAGTTGGGCGCCCCATGCAGGTGCTGTGTACAACACTCTCTTAAAATGGCAAGCAACCTGTCCAAACACCTGACTGAGTGCCGGCTCCCCTCAGCTCAGCTCATCTCCCCTGCACTGCCACGCCCAGCCTGCTGGCTGCTGTCGCTTTTTGCGCCTCATTGCAGGAGGGGGGAGGCTGCAACGGTAGCAGCGGGTAGCGAAGGCAAACTAATTGGTTTAATTTCAACTTTTACTTTGAACGTCGTCTCGCCAGCGCTCCTCCTCGCGCCCGCGCCGGAGTCCAGGTGGTTGTCATGCTTTATGCTTCGCCAGATTCGTTTGCTTTAATGCAACGCTTCGTTTTTTTGTTTTGCATTTCACTTTGCACAGCAGTTTGCTGGACTTTTCCGACAGTTTTTTTCGCTGCGCTGCTGTGTATCAATTTATCGTAGCATACTCTTAGGCGCTCGCTGAAAGCCTTTCACTGCGCTTTGCGTGGGAGCGCAGGGTTTGTTTTTTTTAAATATGGGAAAGTCCCTGAAAATCGGCTTATGTGTTTTCCAATGAAACTGAAACACTTTTGAAAAGGAAAGGAGATATGTTATTCTTTAGAGAATATTTAGTTGTGTAAGGCTCTTAACTGAAATGGGAAAAACTTTTCAATAGTTGTGTGAAAATACAATTTAGTTACTGTTATTATAAATTGGGGTATTTAAAATATATATATTTAGTGGTTTATAGTTGATAGTTGCTATTCATACTTTAAATTATGAGAAAATTATTATCTGCACAAATAATCTGTATCTATATGTGGTAATAAAATCTTTTTTATTACATACACCAACAAAAAAACGCTTTTGTACATATTGAACAGATTTTGAAAATTAAATTTCCCTCATTTTCACAACTTATATTTGATGCTTCTCAGAATCGGGTACTTTTCGCCCGCGCACTGTCCCCGAAAATCATCCAGGGACAGATCATGGAAGGCCACTCCGCCCAAGCCCTGGGCCTGAACGAAGCCGGCCTTAATGGCGGCCGTTGTGGGATCCTCGTAGCCCACCCAGACGCCATGTTCCTCGCTATCGCTGGCAGCTCGATAGGCATATATTCCGTAGCGCTTCGTTGGGTCGCCAACTTTCCGTAAATGCTCCGTGTTCGTGTCCTTGCCCTGGCCGAGATGATGCTGCAGCAGGTCACAGATCTCCGGCCAGCTAAGCAAACCGGGTATGCCCGTATGTTTGCCAGCCGGCGCGGCGCCCTCTGCGGCCGGAATGGGTGGAAAGCCGGTGATGCCGGAGTCGCGGCTCATTTGCCAGGCGCGTCCGTAGCTGGTAATGCCGATGTTCAGCTGCTGGGCATTCGCCGTGTGGTTGAGCCAATACTGCAGCTGATGCTCCACATTGTGGGTGGCATCCCGATCGTACATGGCGTACAGTGGGGCGGGCAGATCCGCCTCTTTGGGATTGCGTTGCGGCGTCTGAAAATCATAGGTGCCCAGATTGACAAAGTCCACGAAGCTCATCACAGCGGGAATGTCTATGAAGACTGCAGGAAAGATTCAAAACTGAAAGCGGAAGGGTGGAAATTGGACTCACGTTCGGGATCCACATGCGGCAGCATGCTGAGGGTTAGCTGCTTCCCATTGCGTTGCAGCTCCAAGCGCAGTTCGCGCACGAAAGATGCAAACTGCGCCTTGTGCTCCTCGGCTTTGGGATCTATGGCGGAGCTGCTGAACCAGCCCTTGAACGAGCTCCAGGCACGCTTCAGCGCGCCCTGCTGCTGCTTTGGCTTGAGCTTGGGGAACTGCCAGGCCAAGTCGAGGCCATCGAAGCCGTGTTTGGCCAGCTCTGCGCTGACACTGGCTTTGAAGTTGTTACGGCTCTCCGGCAGTTCCAGCAGGGTTAAATATTTGCCGGTGTCGGCCACGCCCTCAGCGTTGACATCCCGATCGCCGCCCACGGAGAGCAGAATACGCAAATGTGGAAACTTTTGGCGCAGCGCCGTGATGTGGCTATAATGCTGTCGATTATAGCTGAGCTCCGGGTTCAAGCTCTTAATCTTAAAGCTCTCCGCATCGACGCCCGCATAGCCGTAAATCAGATAGTTGCAGAAGCCCAAAGCTGGCTCCAGTTCGCCAAGCGAAAGTTGCGCCGGGCCTGCACCCAGCAAAAATAAAACAAGTATAAAAGTCAACATGGACAATGATAACCCCGCACACACAAAGATTAAACTGGGTTCTCTCGCTCACCTTCGCGCACAAAGCTCGATGCATCGTAGTAGCAGATAAGCTTCGCCACATCTGCCAGGCTCACACGCCAACAGCTCAGGCAGAGCAGCGCTCCCAGGAATACCCAACAGCCAGGCAACATGTGTGAGTGTGTGAGCGTACGTGTGTGTGTGTAAATTTGCGTGTACGAAGTGTTGTGCTTGCTTTGCGAGTGGATTGTAGACTGATGCCAAAGCCGCTGCTAGAGCTGGACGTGCTGATAGCGCTGTTCAGAGTAAATATAAAAGCCAGAGCATCTCAGCGATAAGGTGCGCAAGTAACTGTATTGGTAGCCGATAAGCAGTTGCCCTACATTGTAAATAATATAATTCAAATATAACAATTTTATAGTTTTTGCAATAAGTGCATCACTAGTAACAACAACATCCATGTTAACAATCGAGATTAAGATTAGTTTATCGATATGCAAGTGAGTTAGGCACGAGCTTAAAAGTTCCATCTCTTAAGATATCGGCGAGCAAACGTGATTGTGAAATTAAGAATTAATAAGGAAAGTGTGAAAAAAACCGTTCTAAGCTATTTAAAAACAACATACACAACTAAAATAGCTGAGGATAAATATTATATTTGTTATTCTAATGTGGCAAATTATAATAACTCATAATTTAGGCTATTTTAAGTTAATAATGAATTTTCGTGTCTTAACATTTTGTTTCTAAAACACTTTCATTATCAACTTGTTTTAAATATTATATATTACATATTTATATGTGTGAATGGGTCAACAATGTGCTCTCAGCCTAATCTCTCTTCGATTATTGCTAAAACATAAAATATAAATACAATACATAAATGGAATAAAGCTTATTTTAAGAGAGAGCATATTTCAGAGCTTCATGTTAACGACTAAATCAAAATTATCAATTGGATTTTGGCTGTCGACGTTTTCTGTTATTTAACATGTTCACATATCGTTTTGATGGCTTAGTATCTCCAATATAAATCTACTCTTGCCCCCCCAACTGCCAAAGATATCCAAGCTGACTAAAATTCAATTATCTCAGTGAAACTTTTCACTTACTCGTATTTCTTTTTAGCCATTTGGCTCTTACATGACTGATTAACAGCATTTCAATTACAATGTGTGATTAAAACATCCAAGCTTTACTTGTCCCAGCTGCTCTGCTCAGCGCCACTGCTCCGCTGTTGCGTTGCTAATGCCAGGCAACCACCGAAACGCAAATCCCCAACTCGAAGCCCAAACGCCAGACAAGGTATAATAACGTGCTGGGTGGGCGTTGGGCAGACAAATGGATTTGGTCGGTTGTGTGGTTCGGCTTGGAGTAGGCCTGCGAATGCACACTCACACACACACACACATATGTATATGTATTCAGAGAGCTGTCATTAGTTGCTGTCGCCTTGCCAACGGCACTCTTGCCATGTCACTTTGCCGCCATCACACCTACACGCCCCCTATTAGCCCCCCATTATGTCTCGGTCCTGTTTCTGTCTCTCAGTCACAATTCCCAGCTGACAATAATGTTTTTGTGCCCGGCTTAAATACATTAAAGCATTCACTGTCTGACATACAGCATCGCAAATGATGAGCTGAATGAACCACCCCACATTCATATCGCTCACCCCCATCCCTCTGCACCACCCCAACCATCAGCAACTGCTGTGTGGCACTTAAGCAAGGGCGAGAGTCCTTTGGTGGCTTTCACATTTGCCAGTTGATTAGCAATTTTGCTCACGTGGCGCTATTTGCTGGCTTCAAGGGGAGGCAACCATTCGTTTTCTGCATTGCTTTCGGATGCTTTCACAAATTCATTTGTGCGGCAAAAATTTGCCTGCAAACACTTTTCTTCAATTTCCACAAATTTTCCTCTTTTGTGGCTGCAGCTTGTAGTTGTTTACAACTGGGCAACTCTCAAGTGTTTAAACAAATCCTTTTAGTAATTACTTTGCCCCCTTTTGACAACCGCCAACATCTTTGCCTTTGGCTTAATAGATTTCTCTCTGAGGGCTGTGGATGAAGCCAAGCGTGAAAGGCATTTAAATTGCTTCATAGCCGGTTTTTAAGTTGTGTAATGTTTTCGCTTAACTGTTGGTCGCTTCAATGTTTTACGGTTTTTGCATGTTATTTGATTTAAACACACACACACACACTTATATAGATAACACTCATACGACGCGTTTGCTGTTATTTATCGTGTTGCGCCTAAAATATGCAACACAAAATTTCTGCTTTCATTTTGGCCAAAAAATAACATAAATTTTATGAAAAGCCAGCGCACATGGCAAAAGCTATAAAACTAACCGCAAAAAAAGGACAACAAAGCGTGGCAAGTCAAGGGAAAATATCATATATGTATGTGGCGACTATGCAAACAGCCGAGCAGAATGCAGACATGTTCATGGACACGCCCACACTGAAATGCACACACACACACACACGCACACACACACTCCACAGGTTGACAATAAAACGCGGGTCGTAATAATAAACTAATAGTGCCACAGCTGCCAAGCAAAACTCGGCTGTCTTTCGTGCTACAACAACAACTTCTGACAGCATATATAATATACATAAATCAGTATATATATATATGTGTTTATATGTCTAAATATATGTATGTATGTGTGCGCAGGCTTGAGTCCTAAAAGAGCATATTCACAAGTGCTTGGCGGGGTATTAAAGTCTTTTGAATCACAAATCAACAAAAATCATCTTTAATAATATAATTTATATGAAATATAAAGTTAAAAAAGAGTTGAAAAAGCTTTTGTTATTATTCAGCAAACATATTTCATGTATGCTATTTTAGCCAAATATTTTATGAAAGAGAGTTGCAGCTGCGACTTATTTTAAACTTTTATATACAGAAAAGTGTGTGTATTTCTCTGTGAAACCACATATGCCGCTGACGTGTTTGCAAACACACACGCACACACACATACACGAACACACACACGCACACACACATTTTTAGTGTGCAGAGTCATGGCATATTTTCACACCAGCTTGAGTAAATAGGCCCAAGCACCGCACAAGTTGCCTTAGTTCGCAACCACCACACCACACACCGCACACCACACACCACACCACACACCACCCCAACCCCAACCTCAACCCCAATCCGCGCTGAAGCAAAGTGCTGGCTAATGGGCTTTCCAGCTAAATCGTGAAATTGCTCAAAGTTACACGTTGTAAGTCTTTAATGCAGCTGACCTCCGCGTCGATTGGGTGATTAACTTTTTGGGCAACATCTGCCCGCCGTCAGGCAGGTGGGTGGGTGGGTTGGTTGGTGCTGGCTTGTTTGGCATAATTAAATTGTTAACGCACACGTGTCGACTCGGCTTTGGCGTATTTATGCATGTGCATGGGTTCATTTAAGCGTAATGCTTTTTACGTTGACAAATGTGGCAATGCCAACAGCAACAACAACAACATCAACGCTAATCCCCCCCGAAAAGCAAGCTGTACAGCAACGGGAACAGCAACAGCCAGTGCCCAATCCCATATCAAACTCCGACCCGGATTCCAGTTCACTTTGCATGGCTTACGCCCTTGGCTGGTGTTTTTAATGCTTCATTGGCTTAATTGCCAACCAACAGCAGGCGCACACACACACATAGATACGCACTCACACACACACAGACGCAGACAGGACATGTACGCAACTTTTCCCCCCAGCGAAAAATGAATTCAACCACAAACACGTTCATTTACCTTTTATAGATAGATACAGATACAGATACAAAACAGCATCCAAGCCACCACTCGAATCCGTGCTTTGCAGCGCATTTAGAACTTTTAATTTGTGCTTTAACATTTTTTGCTGCGCTTATTAAAAGTTTGCGCAACAAAAACTTTTCATATCCTGTATGATAAAGCCAATTTAGTTTGAATTTGTCTTTGCGTTTATCTTTTTTTATATTTACACAGAATTCATAAATAAACATAAATGTATCTTTTTATAATGTGTAAACAAGTTTGTCAATAAAACTATTCAATTTTCACGTTGTTTGCATTTGAGTAAAGTCTACTAAGATTGTTTCTACGACATAAGTCTGTGCATCTGTCGGATGCAGTTTGCTCAAATCGCTGAGATTGCGACTAGCCGATTTATAAAGCTTTAATTCGCTGGGATCAAGTGGGTTCAGCGCATTATATAAACCAAACTGAGCTTGCAAAAGTCTTAAAATTGCCTAACTACAATATACCCTAACAATTTAGTTGGAGCTATGTTGCACTGATTTTTAATACATCTAATATGATCGATTAAACAATTAAACAAAATATTGATTATACAGTAAAGAATATTTTCAATGTAAGCGTTTCTGCTATATATTCAGTGTCATATGCAAGGTTGTAATCAGTATGTTATCAGATTATAGACTATATATGATTTAAGTAGAGCACAGCTTTAGACTTGTTGACAGTCTAGATTTGATACAAATTTAAAGTGCGCATTTGCATGAGGGCTTTATCGGGTGTAACCGACAGAGCAATACTCGTTACCAGTGCCATAACAATCAAAACATGTAAAATTTTATTTGTAACAATGAATAAATGAAATTAAATTGAAATCTAGAGGTTGAATAATGACCAAAATGCCCTCAAACATGAAAATCGGTTCAAAATTGACAAAGTTATGGGGGTTTGAAATATGGGAACTACCGATCCAAGAACTTTACATGTCAAAATTTTAGTCAGATTTGACGTGATTTTTGACCAAAAAATTTACCCCCTCAAAATCGACTTAAATGTTGTTTTTTATACTAATTTTGATAATAGCAATCGATTAAAAACAAAAATTCGCAATTTTAAATTTTGAAAAAACAATTTTTCGAAAATTCATAAGGGTCCCCCCTTATGATTTTTTCAAAAAATTCGAAAAAAAATTTATTTTCAACTATGCAAATATTTTAAATGCAGAATTAATTTAGAGGCCAAATAATGACCAAAATGCCCTCAAACATGAAAATCGGTTAAAAATTGACAAAGTTATGGGGGTTTGAGATATGGGAGCTGTGGATCCGAGAACTTTACATGTCAAAATTTTAGTCAGATTTGACGTGATTTTTGACCAAAAAATTGACCCTCTCAAAATCGCCCCAAATGATGTTTTTTATGCTAATTATGATAAAAGCAATTGATTAAAAACAAAAATTCGCAATTTTAAATTTTGAAAAAAAAAATTTTTCGTAAATTCATAAGGGTCCCCCCTTATGATTTTTTCAAAAAATTCGAAAAAAAATTTATTTTCAACTATGCAAATATTTTAAATGCAGAATTAATTTAGAGGCCAAATAATGACCAAAATGCCCTCAAACATGAAAATCGGTTAAAAATTGACAAAGTTATGGGGGTTTGAAATATGGGAGCTGTGGATCCGAGAACTTTACATGTCAAAATTTTAGTCAGATTTGACGTGATTTTTGACCAAAAAATTGACCCCCTCAAAATCGACTTAAATGTTGTTTTTTATACTAATTATGATAATAGCAATCGATTAAAAATATAAATTCGCAATTTTAAATTTTGAAAAAAAAATTTTTTCGAAAATTAACAAGGGGGGGTACATGATTTTTTGACCAAAAAATTCGAAAAAAATTTATTTTCAACTATGCAAATGTTTTAAATGCAGAATTAATTTAGAGGCCAAATAATGACCAAAATGCCCTCAAACATAAAAATCGGTTCAAAATTGACAAAGTTATGGGGGTTTGAGATAGGGGAGCTGTGGATCCGAGAACTTTACATGTTGAATTAAACATTTTGAATTCTAAATTTAAAAAAGATTATTTGCTTGATAATGAGTAAGCAAGTTCATTAGTTTTTTGTTTACCAACAAATTCAATAAACGGACAGACAGACATTGCACACACCGAATACACTTTTTCACTTTGTAAAAGAGAATATCAGGAATGAATACTATATTAATATTTCGTTTTGCTATAAAAGCGACTTGTCGACGGACTTCTGCGATCAGTTTCAACCGACGCGTTGCATTAAGAACAATAAATAGATCAACATGAAGTGGCTCTCATTGGCTTTCATTGCGGGATTGTTGGCACTGGCAAGTGGTAAGTGATCATCGGGCTTATTTCAGAACCCATCTAAAATCATACAACTATTTACAGCTAATCCACTGCAGCCGGGCAATGTGATCATCAACGGTGATTGCAAGACCTGCAACGTACGCTCCGATTAATTACAGATTTGTAATACTGTTCAATTAGAATATGTCAATAAACAACAACAAGTGACTGTTCAGCTATTTTGCATGTGTATTTATTTATTCAAAAGAAAAGAAACTTTGTATTTTTGTAATATGTTTTTCAGCAGTGATCAACAAACTGGTTTTATTGATTTAACTTAATAACTTATAATATATATAATAGTTCTATATATAAGTAGTTGCATCAGATCTTAACCTCCGTGAACATTGCAACTAACGCAATGACCGTTAATGATCACATCACCCGGCACCAATGGGGAAGCTGTATTAGGAAATTGTCCAGAGGTTAGCTTTAAGTAAGCGCGACATAGAGTCCTTTAACTCACCACTGGCCAACGCTAACAGTCCCAGCAGAAATGCAATTGACAGGATCTTCATGTTTTCAAAGGTGCTTAATCGATCTCCACAATTGAACTAAAGCAGCTGCAATCAAACCCTGCGCTTATATAGCTCCAACGACCTGTGTGTTATTCCAATAAATAAATATATATTAATATATATATATATATATATATTTTTAATATATATACGTTTATGACAGTCGGTAAGTTGAGAGATTGCTAGGAAAAACCCGCTGCAATTGAGAATTTCCCATAGATAAGCGCCTCGTACGAACAATGTTTGTTATCAATAAAAGCAGCCTCAAATTTGGACTGAATTAAATTAAAAAAAAAATAAATACATTGAACTGTAAAATGTGTGTTTCCGCTAGAATGCTACCTAACAAAATTTGCATTAAAAATTTAAATAATAAATAAATTAAATTAACTGCAATGTTGTAGAAAAATTTGATTTATATGGAATAATAATATGTAAGAATTAAAATGATTTTCAAAGAGTAACTAAAAGGGGAGGAGAGAAAGAGAGAAAGAGCGAGCGAAAGAAAGAGATGTGGAATGAAAGCACGGTTTATGTTTATGCAAATATATATTAAAAATACATATTTTTTTCGCGCTGACTAAAATTGAAAGATTTAAAAAGTATATTTTCAATTGCATGATGAAAGAAAACTATAAAGAATAATATTGAATAAACATATATATATATATATACAGTTTTATCTGTATGTTGTTTTTGTTACTGCAGACTGTCACCGTGTTATTCTATATGTATACTAAAAAATTCTCATCTACCTCACTTAAATCAGGTTTACATATGACAAATGTTAGTAAGCGGCGCTATAAAAGCGTGTTGCGGAGAGGCTCTTGCGATCAGTTTTAACCTAATAACAAAATGAAGTGGCTGTCGTTGGCTTTCGTTGTCGCCTTGTTGGCTCTCGCAAGCGGTTAGTTTCGATTCGATTTAGAAAACTTGTCGTATTTGTAACTAATTATTCAAATATTTACAGCTAATCCGCTGAGCCCGGATGTGGTCATCAATGGTGATTGCAAGAAATGCAACGTACACGGCGGTTAATCATAACTGAAATGATGTACTGTTCGATTCGAATAAAAACAAGTGCTTAAAAAAAAATGTGTTTTTTCATTTATTAAAAAACAGAAACGAAGTGTGCAAAAGTTGATTTCAGATTGTGCAGTTATCAGTTGCGATTCAAGAGATTTTCAACATGTGAAACAATTACTGGCAATTTCTCAATTAATTTATCCACATCGAAGTCATTGATCACAATGCAGCCGTGGCAGGGGCCATCGATAACCAGATCATCCGGCAAAGGATTGGCTAAGTAATGGAACTCTATAAAATAATGGCTGATAATTAATTGGCAGAGCTTACCACTGGCAAAGGCCAACAGACCAATCACGAATGCAATTGAAAGACCCCTCATTTTTTTTTAGGTGTAAGCGTTTCGGTTTCTTAAATTGAAATGAAGCGAATGCAACCAAATGGCCTTCTTATAAAGCTTAATAAACAATCGGAATATATAAGATAACAATCATTTAAATATGTTTATTTATTTATGTTATTTTTGGAATATATTTGCATCTCATTCTAATTGCGCAGAAAAACACTTATGACATAATACACAAGTCCAAAGCCGACTGCGCCTGAAGTTAAAACCTGATTCACTGCTGACGATTTTCTGTCATCGAGTGGCACTATAACGGAACCATCCCCATCCGGCCGATTGCAGTCGATGCACTTGCCATTGATGACCACTGTGCCTGGTGTGGCTATAAAAAAAATATCATTATTATTATTATTATATATGAGAATCAAGCGGAATCTGGCAAACGCAATCACCATAAACAGCAGCGAGCAGGCAGCCGAACAGCAGCAGCGTTAATGCAATCGATTTCATATTCACAGCTTCTTTGCTCCAAACGATCTGACTAGCTGACGCGACAGTCATGCACTTTTATATAGAACAACGTGAGAGCGGATGACCGAGATAAAATCAGCTTGCGTCACTTTAGTATACATATATATATATATATTTTTTTTTTTCAGATTTTTCCCACCTTAAATTGCAGCTTATCAATTCAGTAACAAAAGTGACCTTTTTTGAACCAATTGAGTTGTAAATTTTATATATAAAATGTATTCAAATCAAAACACACAATAAAAAGTAATATTATATATACATATACATTATATATATAAATAATTTAAAGCATTTTGTTTAAAAGCAATTTGTAAAATTTATTTTAAAATAAAACTTTAAAATAACCATTTCATTTTTATGCGTTTTTTCAGTGTCTTAAAACTATTTTTTAAAAATATAAAAATATTTAATATTTTTATAAATAATCTTTAATTAAACTGCAGTACTAAGAAAAGTAAGAAGTTTTCCAAACATTTTTTTAAAATAGTTTAATTTCCAAATGTAGCTTGGAAAACTAGTAAATATATATAAATATATACTTGCGTACATATGTGAGCAGCAGTTGAAATATGCACTTTTTCAAAAGTGCTTTTTTCTTTATAAAAAATAATCAGCAACAAATTTGCCAAGCAGCATTTTGTATTTTGTATAGAATTTAATTAATAAAGAGAAAATTGTTTTTTAGTTATAAAAATTTATTAGACATTTTTTCGATTTTTTTGTTGTTGTTGTGTGATTTGTGTACTTAAATTAGATGCATACAATTCCAAACATTTTATTCTAAATTATTTGTCTAACGGTTTGATGGCTGTGTCTCCAAAGATTTGGGTTCGTTTTAGGCGCGCACATTGCACACTTTGCAGTCGCCATTGATGATGACATTGCCAGGATTCAGAGGAGATGCTGTAGAATCAAAATGGAATCAAAATCAAGCATTTAGCATAAAGTTTTAGTTAGTTAGTTACTGAAAAACTTACCGCTAGCCAGAGCCAAAAGGCCGAGCAGAAATGCGAGCGACAGGAATTTCATGTTGATTGATTTGCTTGGTTTGTCTCTCTGTGTGTGTGGACTTAAGAAGACTTGCAATTGCACTGATGATTGTCGATTGGATCAGCAATGTTTATATAGCTGTGCTGTATGTGGACCAGTTCGGTCTGTCGTCAGTCGTCTGACGTTATCAACGAACTGGGGGATACGAACTTGGAATTGCCCAGCTCAGATCTGATTGAAAAATTCCCAATTGCGTTGCGGCAAATACTCAGTTGATTTCTATAGGCTGATTATAATACATTATAGCCAGAGATACAGGAAGACGCTGATTGTTTTACATATTTAAACACGTGTAACGATATTACGGTATAACTATATACATATGTATTTTAGGTGAGAGAATAAAAAGAGAGAATCCAAAGTAGAAAATTTAGATATATGTATCTAAAGCGGGCATATTCACATGCATATATGTATATACAGGGTATCTCCCTAGGTCTAACTGCCTCGATTTGCGATTTCTAACTATAACTATATGTATATATAACCTATGTGACAGATTAAAAGAGAGAATAAATATTAGAAAATTTAGAAATATCCAAAGCGGGCATATTCACATGCATATATGTATCTACAGGGTATCTTCCTAGTTCTAACTGCTTTCTAACTTGTTTAATTGCTGCATTTTCTGTTTTCTGTTTACGATTTGATTTGAATTGCGTCGTCGAAAGCGTGGCGCCCCACTGGGCTATATGCTAATTAACTTAACTTTTACAACATTTCCAATTAAATGTTAAAACGTGTTTTATATTGTTGTTATTGTTGTTGTTGATTTTACGCTGCATTTCATGAATCAAATTGCGCACGTTGCTTGGAATCCAGTCAATTGAAGCAAAGCAAACATAATTCCCAAGAAAAATGCAAAACAAATGCAATTTTATCAGTTTTTATCGATAAAATAAAAAGCTTATTAAGACGCGACTTTGAGCAGCGGGTAGAATGCGCTTAAGCCGCATATAAATTAGAAATTATTTACGGCTTACAATTGCGTCAGATACCCAATTATTTTCAAACGAACAGCTTTGACACGGAGATAAGGATAATGGAGCATGGTCAAATGGACTGCAGCTGATAATGACCCTTTGACCCAATATATATATATATATAAATATATATATATATATTATATAGATATATATATATAAATATATATATATATATACCATATGTATACCGATTTGTAAGGGATTGGTGCCAAGAGCATAAGCTGGACCTCAACCCCATTGAAAACCTCTGGTGAGAACTTGAAAAAGAAGTCGGAAAAACTAGTTGCCGAAATAAAACCCAACTATGGGAAAATATCCAAAGAGTTTCGTACAATATTCCAATCGGTATAATGGTACATAAGAGCCTTATACCAAACGGGTCAAAAACTGGGAAAATTTGGAATGATTATAACCTATTATTGTGGCCAGCTGAAATTTGAGTTTTTTTTTTGGAAATATTTAATATTAATTTTATTTGAAAGCTTTTAAGGCCAATGCTTATTTAATTATAACATGATTAGAATAAGTTATGAAATTCGTATTGCCTTTTTTTTATTGATGCAAAAATATATACGCAAAATAAGCTGTTAAACACAAAAAAAAAATGCACACCTATTATTTTGTCCATTTATATTATATATAAATGTTAATGAATATTGAATATACAGTAAGCTTCTTAATCAATTAGTAAATACTCATTGAATAAATATATTTTTTTAAAATCAGCAAAACATATTTTTACATGTGCACATTTTTGTTGTTACATTTTTTAAATATGTAAAATCTGAAATAAAATATTTTCTATATATAAAAAGTACACCGTAAATATTTCTTATAATTGTTTTTTAAGTGGTTTTCTGTTTATTGTTATTTAAATTCTATATTTGATTTTAGACGCAGTGTTTATAAATATGGTGCCAGCAAATTGAGGTATTTTAAGCAGGAAAACATGGATCGGATCGTCTTTTAGCCAGGTCTTTTAGCCGCCGTGAACATTGCACACTTTGCAGTCGCCGTTGATGATCACATTGCCAGGATCGGGCGAGAGTGGAGCGGCTATTAGAAGAGAGAGAGAATTGAGTTAATTTGTTGAACTGCTGCATTTAAATGGCTAATTAGTACTTACCACTGGCCAGAGCCAAGAGACCGAGCACAAAGACCGAAACAACTGAGAAGAATTTCATGTTTTTGCTTGTTTTTGTTGTTGTTGGTTGATTGTTGGCACTTGATTCTGTAAACGCTCAAGTTGAACTGATGCTTTCGACTGCTCAGCTTCGATTTTATATAGGAATCGACTTAACGTAGAGCAGCGACTTACTATATAATCTTATAATCAATGTTTTACCCACACACACAGGGAAAATCCCAGCGGTAAACTGGGCAACGAATTGCTCTATGATCAGGCTGTATGATCAGGTTATGCCCATTTGGGGTGCAAGCATCACTGAGTGCAACAAACAAGTGATAACAGGTTTTTAGTTAGAATGAACCTATTAAATTACAATAAATATGATAAACGTTAACGTTAATAAACATTTTCCTAGAAGACGTTATTCAGTAGAATATTGAAATACAAAGTGGAGTTTTTTCTTGTTATTAAGTTAATTGCAATGTAAATCGATATTTTTGTGACAGCTGATGTATTTTTATTATTCCTTCCTGAATACGATCTGAATTCATAACCTCAATTATTGCTTACTTAAAGTTGTAGTGGTTCCAACTAATTTTTTGTCCTTTTACTCACTCTTTTACACCATTATCTTTCTTACTTATCATATTCAATACTTTTTCTTATATATTCTGTTTCATTTCTTGCTTTCTCTTAATTCTCTTTACTTTCACATTGATTATCTTAATCGCTCTCTTTCCCTCTTTCATTCTGTCTCTCTCATTTTCTCTCTCTCTCTCTCTGTCTATCTCTCCCTGTCATTTTCTGTGTTCGTTGTCTATCTTTCTCCTTTTCCATATATTTGTATATATAGCCCTATTTCTTTCTTTTTCCGCATCACTCTCTCAGTACCTCTCTCTCTGTTTCTCTGAGTCTCTCTCAGTCTCTCGCTCTTGCTTTATTGGCCTTTCACTTGACCACTCTCTCCCACTCTTATAAAACCTCTCACTGTCTCTCTCTCTCTCTTTCTCTCTCTAACTATATATCGCCTTTCTATGCGATTTTCATAAATTCAATTACTACTGAAAATTTTAATTGCTTCTAGATAGATCTAAATCATAAAATACTTTTCACACAAAGCTGCAGGGTATTTGTTAGTCGATAACTCTCTGGCTTGTTATTCAATAAAAATAAGTCTGTACAAGTGGATTTCAGAGAAGCACATAATGATTGCTATATATATGTTTGCACATCATATGTATATATAGTATATAGCAAGGGGTACTACGCATTCGCAGTGCAATCTTCCTAACAAAGTTGAAAACTGTTACGGGTGCAAATAATAAGCAAAGCGATCAAGGTATTGATAATCTGGGCATTTCCATATATACCATATATGTTTGTATATTATATACTATATATATACAATATATATTTTGCTTTGATGTAGTCAAGTTGAATCTCAGTTTCAATCGCGCACGATTTCTGGCGCCTCTCGACGACAGTATAAAAGAATCTTCCCCGGCGCGCACAGCTTCAGCACAAGTTGAAGCTAATGCGAAATGAGGTGCTTAACGCTGCTAACGCTTTTCGTCCTGGCCATGTTGGCCGTCAGCTCTCAAGGTGAGTGCTGCTGCCACAATTCCCACTCGATTTAGCTTTAATCGCTCGTTTTTTTCTCCAGCTGGCAAGGTGGTCATCAATGGCGCCTGTGTGGACTGCAATAAGCCGAATGCGGCGACGACGACGACACGCCGGCCGGCCACAACGCGCGCCAGACAGACGACGCCCAAGCCGAAGAAGAAGGGCGGCAAGAACAGCGATGAGGATGACGATGATTTGAGTGGCTTCAGTCTCAGCCAGGACGAACACGGAGGACAGCACATAACGAAAGGACGTCGCCACAAGCGCCAATATCAGGTGATACGCACCGATCCGGGTCAGAGTATCGGCGGCTGGTCAGGTCGTGTGACCACACTCGACTCACGTGGACGTCCCGGCGGTTTGGTGCACAACGATGATTGCGTTGGCTGCAACATTGTCGGCTAAAGGGGTAGCCGGCGGGGTGGGTGGTGTTAAACCACAACAACAATCAGCTCTAATAGAAATATAGGCTAATAAACGAACCTGAAGTGCTCCCCCACCTCTCACCCTCTCATTGTGATTTTGTTGTTGACCTTCGGGCAGAGAGAGAGCGAAAACAACCGGTTTGAATTCGTTCGTGGAATTTCCACGCGAATCTCGAGTAGTCGCTGGCGTTTTTTTCAAGTGTTTCCCATTGTTGATCGGCGTATAAAAGGCGTCGCCTTCCACTGGCAGCGAAAACAGATTCCATTCGAGATCACATTTAACATGAGATTGTTTGTCTTTGTCATTTGCGCTGCTCTCGTGGCTCTTGCAACCGGTAAGCATCCTTTCACAGCATCCTTTCACAGCATCCTTTGCCGCCAAGCAGCAGCTGCTTATTCTGTGTCCACATCCTTTTAGCCGGCACTGTGGTCATAAATGGCGTCTGTCGCGATTGCTCGCCGCCAGACGCTGAAACGGTGGTTGTCGGCGGACAAGCGTCCAAGGGCCGTCCAGGACAGGACTCGAACCCGCCCGCTCTGAACAGGGATCCCTACGTGGTGCCCGAGGGCTACAGTGGCCGTCTGCCCGACGGCTCCTTTGTCCACAACTCCGATTGCAAAGGCTGCGACATTCGCGCCTGAAAGAACTGAGATATATATATATAGGATATATATATAGGATGTGCTATCTAAATTATTTGTGCTTGTTGCTGTTGTGCATTTTGTGAAGGAGGTTACTGTGTTTTTATCATATATTCCATATTAAAGAGAGTTTTATATATAGAATAAAATATTATATATAAAATAAAAATACCCTGTAAAAAATTTAATAAAATTGATGTCACACTGAAAGTATTGTTATACACAATTACGCAGTGAAAAGAGTATATATACAATAAAAAATATTACGTTATTTAAAGTGATCGATTCTTATAAATTAATCGATCTTTTAGGCACCTTAAAGCTGTTAATCGATTTTTTACATATGAAATCAAAAATCTACTACAACTACAGCCAGGCTTAACTATTTTACAAAAAAATAGAGAGTATTTCATGATCATTTATAAGATATAGAGTATTTAGAATAGATCAAAAATTTACTACAACTACAGACAAGTTTAACTGAAAAAATCTTTAAAAAAAAGAGTGTTTTTCATGAGAAAATATAAAATATAGAGTATCTAGAGTAGAGTTACAAGGCTATAATGATTTCCTAATGACAATCAAAAAATATCTCGATGACAAATTTAGTATTTACAGGGTATCTTCTAGTCGAGCTCGCTTAAAATACATTTACTACCCAATTAAAATTAAATTTTGTGTCTAAATATTGATCTGCGAAAACAAATGCGACGTCATTTTCCCGTTGACACGCGATCACCTTAACGGGGGTTTACTGTTGACTCGTGGGCAAGCCCCAAAGCCCAGCTTGCAAATGCAATTCCCAGCGTCGCACAAATCGCTGGCCTTTGCCTTTTTTTTGCGATACGAGTTTAATTCTGAGTTATATTTTTATTTCTCTCTCTCTCTCTCTCTCGGATGATGATGATAATATGCCAGCTGCTGGGCTGCTGAGCTATATAAAGTGTTGATAAATTCGCCGAGTTGTTCAGTCTTTTAAGCATTCAACAAACAACAGCATGAAGTGGTTACCGTTATTTGCAGTGCTTCTAGCATTGCTGGGCTTGAGCGCAGCGGCACCGGCACCCGCTGGTAAGTGAACGAACTTATGAGATACTTATACAAATAAGATACAGATACAGTTACAATTTATTGACTTAAATCTCTTTCAGGTCAAATAACTGTACGCACTTGGTCGAAAAAAAATGTGTGGGTGCGCAATGGCAACATTAAGTGGAATGGCAATTGCAACAATTGCGACATTCGCACCAGCAAAAACACCGCTCAGGTGACCAGCACCAATTCCCGAAAATGGACACGCAAATTCTAACGGATTATGTCTTAATAAGTTTTAAGTGTAATTTCAACATTTAAAGTGGATTTATTTACATAAAAACAAAATCCTAAACAAATGATGTCCAATTAACTTCTCAGTGCCATTTTAAAATAGAAAGTTTAAATATTAATTTATATTAAAAATTTTCGAATTTTAAGTTTAAATATTTATTTAAAAAAAAACCTAAACAAAGTATATTTAAAGAAATTCATTGTATTTCTTTGTCAAATTTAAAGTTTAAATATTTATGTACATTAAAATAATCAAAAGGAAATGATGTCTAATTAAATTCTGAGTTTTATTTTCAAATTTAAAGTTTAAATTTTTATTTAAAAAAATAACTGAATTCTCAGTCACATTAATGTTTTAATATTTATATACATAAAAAAAATGCAATACAATTAAGTGTCTAATTAAATCAAAAAATCAAAACAAATGAAGTCGAAATTTTTAGTCATTTTAAAATTAAAAGTTTAAAAATATATTTCTATAAAAAAAAAAACTAAAGCAAATGATGTCTAATTAAATTCTTAATTTCATTCTAAAATTAAAACTTTAAACATTTATTTACATAAAAAAAACCAAAACAAAGTATACTTAATCAATTCATTAGTGTTTTTTTTAAATTTTAAGTTTAAATATTTATTTACACAAAAAAAAATCCAAAACAAATAAAGTCTAATTAAATTCTTAGTTAAATTTAAATATTTAAAGTTTAATTATTTATTTACCTAAAAAAATAAGCAAAACAAATTTATAAATTTGTTAATGTTATTTGCAGCTGGTCGTAAATCACATCGAGTGGGGCGCACTGCTTCTGCCTTGAGTGTTTGCCAGGGGGCGTGTTTTAAAATTGCCATCATATTTAAGTTCGGCGGTGGTGGTGGTGTTGGTGGTGCGGCAACCCTTTTTTGCTGGCGCCATTACACGTGTTTTTTGCCTACAAATTTTTATGTAGCTTCGACATCGTCCTGTGCCATAAAACCAGCCATTTCCTTGAGCAGCCAGCCGGCTTCTTTTCTCTGCTTTCTTTTATTTATTTTTCGTTTTTTTTTCACGTTCTTCTTCGTTTTTATTGCCAGAGCACGAAAACTAAACCGCTGTGCGCCTGTAAATGACTCCCCGGGCACCTTTATATTGACTCGTAAAATTGCGACATTTAGAGCAGCAACCCTCAGCAAGCGGCTAAACACCCCCGCGGCCGCAACAGCACCCCGCCAACCCTCCGCCGCTCCATTCCCTGCCATTTTCAAGACTAACCATCCACCCGCACTTCCGGTCGTTTGTCTTTTGTGTAGCCTGCTTTTCGGCGCCACGACGACTTTTTCTTAGCGTACAATTTTTTTTTGTTATTTCATTTTAAATTTGATTTTTATTTGACTCACAGTTGGAGCGAGTCGAGTGTGTTGCTTGAGGCTCACCTTTTGCTTTTTGGGGTCCTTTAATTTTGAATACTCTTTCCTATTTAATGATAAATTACAGGGCATTAAAAACTGTCAAAGTTTGTAATCTTAACGAATTTTTAGTTAAATTTCTCAACTTTAAAAATAATATTCTTTTTGATATATTCAGTAAAAGTACCCATTTGTTTGAAGGGTATTTTATCTTTAAGTAACCAAATATTGTTGTTTTATTGTTTTTTCTTTTTTCTTTTTTTTGTGCTGCCAGCAACGGAAATTGACTTGGATATTGTTCGGACGTCGTTTTTCGTCGTTTTTGGGTGCGTGGCCCAAGAATTGAAATGAGGTATAAATACGGAACAGTGGCTGCAATCGCCGAGCTCCATCGGACACGCCCACACAAGCCCAAACACTTAAACCGTTAGCTGCGTTGGCATCGGCGTTAACTTTCTGTCCGATTTACACTTGATATCCTTCCGTTATCCATTTTGACCTTCTCCGGCTTTCGTTTTGTTTGCATTCGCCGCGCTGTCCGAAAGGGGGGAGCGGGGGAGGCGTGTGCAAAATGATTTATTGGATTTTTGAAGAGCATTCGAGCGCACAACTTAATCGCAAGCGCGTTCTTAATTAATTTCATTTTTACAGGCATTGCGCATACGCCACGTAACACCGCCTCAGGCCACAGAGGCTTATACACACACATATATATGTTTATATTTCTTTTATCTGCTGTTCTCTGCTTTTATTTCCGACATTTCAATCTTATTATTTTGGTACTTGGCTCGTTTCATTCGCTTGTCTTGTTGGCAGCGAAAGTGGCGCGCAATTTATTTAACGTTTTTATTATTTCATTCTCCTTTTTAAATGAATTTTCAACCCTTTTCCTTCGTTGTTGCTGTTGTTGTGCATTTAAGTGGCATTTTCTGTTGCACAACTCACAGGATGCGAGGCTGCCTGCGGAGCGTATGATATAAATTAATGAATAATTGAGAGCGTTTTGTGCGCAGCTGCCCGGAAATGTTTATTAAAGTTGAAGGAAATGTTATGATTGTTCCAATTTATGATTAAATATTAATAAATAAGTGAAACATTATCAAACATTAGTTTAACCAAATTCCACATAAATATTTGTTTAAGAATATTATTCGTTTTACTTAATTGTATTTGTAATAGTATTGTTCGCAACTGTTTAATTTTCATTTTAGCCAACGGCATTTACATTATGCATTTGTAATTGGTTTTCGTTGCATACTTTTTGGAGCAATTTGTCACACAGTTTAATTTGACATTTTTATGGTCGGATATAATACAAATGCAATTTTCTGATTTTATATAAACATATTTTATGCATATATGCGTTTATTAAATACACATTTACAACACATTTAGCTGGCATTATTTGTAATCAGATTATTTTAATAGGCATGAATGCGTTTTAATAATGCAGCGCATATGATTTTAATTATCAAAATTACTGCATAATTTAATAGTAAATATTTCATTTAATTTTGTGAGCTCACACAGAAATTGTAATGATTTATTTTAGTAAAATTGTTTGAATATTGATTTTAAATATTAATTTTTATTTGTAAATTATTTTAGTCGACTTCAGTTGGAGCTTAAAGCTTTAATGAGCTTTCAAGGTTCAGTACAAAAAATAATAATTATTGCGCTTTTAGCTTAATTTAGTTAAAATATAAAATATTTTTAAGAAGCTTTAATGTGCTTTACAAGCTCTTTGTTCAATTACAAATAAGCTCAGCTACAATACTACAACTATTTTAATCGACTTCAGGTGGAGATTAAAGCTTTAATGAGCTTTCAAAGTTTAAAATAATATTAATTGCGCTTTAAGCTTAATTCAGTTAAAATATAAAGTTGTTTAAAGAAGCTTTAATGTGCTTTAAAAGCTCTTTGTTCAATCACAATTAAGCTCCGCTACAATACTAAAACTATTTTAAAACTATTTTAATCGACTTTAGGTGGAGCTTACAGCTTTAATGAGCTTTCAAAGTTTACATAATATTAATTGCTTAAATCTAAAATATTTTAAAGAAGCTTTAATGTGCTTTAAAAACTCTTTGTTCAATCACAATTAAGTTCAGCTACAATACAAACGAATTTCTTCTCTTTTTTTGCAAAAAGAAAAACATACAGATAACAGTATCTGCAGCTATAGGAGGAGATGGCGTGGACATCCGCAACATCCGCCAATCGTCAATGTTGCCTCAATGGCATTTCCACACTTCCCCAACTGGCAATCGCTCCACGGGCATCAACTGTGCGCTGGCAGGCAGCTCGGCATGGGACCGATTCAGTGATTTCATTTACGTAATTACCTCAGAGCGACTGCTGTTGTCGGTCGACGGCAGGTGTCTGCAGGTGTGCGGAGTTGCGGCTTAACGAGTTGATTAAATGCTGTAATTGATGAAATTGCGAATGCGCTTTAAAGGTGTAAATGGCTGGCATTGAATGCCGCCCGACGTCGACAAGGGGGATAAACATGTCATTGTCATTAGATGGTTTCACTGAATTCGATCCGACGAAGGGGAAGGGGAGGGGGAGCTGCAATGTCCACAAGGAGCGTCCTCGACTGGACAGTGCGCATCAATCAAATAAGCACGAAATGCACACGTTTCGTTTTATAAATATTTGCGGCGAGGGTCGCACGACTTCACAAAAGGCATCAAGCGGCAGCGCGGGGAGGAGGGGAGAGCGGAGAGGGGCTGAACAGGGTTCGGGTTACGGCCAAAAGGCAGAAATAAAAAATGATTTAAAAATTGAAAGGATTATGGGGCGAGCAGCAACGAAGCGCGTTAATGTTGATGCCGCCGCGGGGCTCAAAAAAAGGGTCGTTCGGGAAGAAGTGTATATATATAAATATGTGTGTGTGTGTGTATATATATATTTGTATATATATTCGTTGGTGTCGCTGTCAGTCAAATAAAACTGTGCAAAAATCAACGAGGCAATGCGAAACAAAAACCCAAGCTGAAAGTTTTTGCCACGCAGCAGCATCAAAAGGGGGGAGGGGTAAGGTTGCAATGTGGAGCGCTTTAGTATGTCTGTGTGTGTGTGTGTGTGTGTGTGAGGCCAACGTTGTTGATGGTCAACAATATAATTTGAACAGGAATGAAAAATAAACGCGGCAAAACTGGGCGGGCTTTGGAATCTGCTGGCTCTGTCGGCATTCTCTGTGTGTCCGCGTGTGTGTGTGTGTGTGTTTGTGTGTAAGAGTGCCTTGTTTTTTATAGTACATATTTCACTTTACAAAAAAAAACAAAAGAACGTGCAACTTTTGTATAAATCAAATCAAATATGTGAACAAAATGTTTTCGCAGTTGTCGCCAGCGAGTTGTGCGAAAAATCAGCTTTTATGAGAACTTTGCAAACAGTTGCAACAGTGGCACAGCATTAAATTGAAACAAATAAATTATACAAAAAAAATAATTATTTATTTTGTTGTTTTTATGAACCACTTTCGAGTTGCATAAAATGGCAAATACGAAAAATCTTTATTGAATTCGCAAATTAAAACACTGCAATTGCCCACTGTGCAGCGCAGTTACAATTATAAATACATGATGTATATCTGTATATATATCTCTCTGGTGTCTGTTCGTGTCCAGTTTATATATATATATATTCAGTTTGTGCTCCTGCTGCTGTAAAACAGCTGCCATTGCTGCTCGGCGAAGCCAGCAAAACTCAATTTATTGTTGGGCGCCGCAGGGCCACTCTCCAACCCACTCCCTCCCCGCTCCCCCTCCCCCATCTCTATCAACAAATTTCTATAGCTTTTGGTTTTACTTTTTGCCCTGCGGTTGTGTGCTTTGCAGCTTCTGATGAGGTCCTCACAATTTTGTCTTGAAAATTGAAAATCATAATCGCATCAACTTTAGCAACAGCAGCAGAAAACTTTTGTAGCCAAAGTTTGTGTCTCGGCCGAGCGCCTTCAAGTAGGCAACGAAATGGCGCGCAGATATAAAGAATGCCAAGCTAGATAATTCGCACTGGATTAGTAACGGCACAGAAGCAGCCAAGTGCATATTGAAGCTGTGTATAAATGTTTGCTGGATGATTGTTTAACGTTTGCTTTTAGGTATTCAGTCGGTTATCACACATTTTGCATTACAAAGCCATTAATTTGACTGCTTTACTACTTTTTTTTTATAGTTTGAAAAGCTTTGAAAGCACGTAAGAGCTTTACATTTAATTTATTGTTTTAATCTAACTAGTTGTTGTTATTCCTCTAGAAAAGTGAATTTGATCGAAAAAATGCTTTGAAAGCACATGAAAATAAGGCAACTTTTAGTTGATGTCACAGCAGCATAATTTTTAAAGCAAAAGCTTTAAGTTTGTTATCATGTTTTGATAGCAAGCTATTAAAGCTCAAAGTTCATTAACATATCCCCCTTTAAGTATCATTCTTGCTTTGAAAGCATATGAAAATAAATCAACTTTTAGCTGGTGTCACTGCAGCATAATTTTATATCTTATTTATTTTTTTGATTGCAAGCTATTAAAGCTCTTTTAATTAGTTGTGAATTTCATAAAGTATCATTCTAGCATAGTTCTGTAAACTTTGCTTTAAAAGCACATGAAAGTTTTACAAATATCTAAATAGCTTTTAGTTCAATTAAATGCAATTGAAGAGACTTAATAAGATCTTCATTCAAAAATGTTCAATTTCAATTCGTATTTTGCAGCTTTCGTCAGTTCAGCATAAAGTTGCACATAACGCAAACTTTTCATGTGCAACTGTTGAGGCGCACAAGTCGGCCGCATAAAACAATAGCATGCCGCATGAACCGAACAGAGACGAAAAAAGTTTTTGCAGCTCAAGTGACGTTAACTAGTTGGCAGCTTGTCTGTGCGTTTTTGCGGCCTTAAAAGTTGCCAAGTTATTTGCCAGCAATCAGAATCAGTGCAGGCCAGCAACTTGCCACAAGCTGCCAGTTGCCAGTTGCCAGTTGCCAGTTGGCAGTATCGTATATTAAGTGGCTCGTCCGCTTCTGCTTTCTGCTTCTTCTGCTTCGACTGCTTCTTGGTAGCTAAATCGACTGCGTAGGTTGCAACTCAGTTTGCCAGCCGGGCTGAATTAGCGTTGCTGCTGCTGCTGCGCGTCCGCCTGTCTGGTGCAACATGATGTGGCAAGGCTGTTGTTGGGCTGCTGCAGCAGGCTCAACAGTTTCTGCTGCGTAATTGTTGATTTTATGCGTACAGTGCTGCCATTAAGTCTGTGTGCAACATGCGGCTACCGTTGTCAGCGTGAAATGCGTCAAATTACCGCATGGGTGACTGGAGGCCAGCTCCAAGACAAAGACACAACCAGCAATTAACTCGAACCAGTACCACGAACCGGACTAACAACAACAACAACAACATGGTAGCCTCCTTGTCCAGCCGTCACTAATTAATGTCAATGTCAAGTGCTGCTGCAATTGAAATCGCATAGAACACGGACTCGATGCCAACGTTCGGTTCAAATAAGGCATCAAATTGAGTTGCAATCGACTTTAACTTCATGGTAAAACAGAAATGTTAAAGTTTTTTATAACTGGCAATCAAAAATACAGTCACATTTTAATCGTATACATTTTAAGTACTTTTGAACATTAAATTGGTTTTACTTCAGTTTTTATTACTGCTTGCAATCGAATAGCCTTGATTTTTAACTTCATTGTAAAAATAAAAATGTATATTTAAAAGCATATAAAATGTACAAACACAATTCAATAGAATAAATGTTATGTGCTTGAAATTGCGTCATTATTCATTTGGTAACACATATTTTTAGATATATATATTGATTTATATAGAAAAAAAGGTTTTCTTAACTTCATTGTAAAAATAAAATGTGGAATATAAAATATTCATACATAATTTAGTAGAATAAATGTTATGTGCTTGAAATTGCGTCGTTATTCATTTTCTAACATATAATTATACATATATATTTATATAGAATACAATTTAAAAGGTTTTCTTGATCTAAAAAATATATTTTGAATTTAAATTTTTAAAATAAAAATGTAAATTTAAAAAAATATAAAATATACATACACAATTCTCTAGAATAAATATTATATGTTTGAAATTGCGTCATTATTCATTTTGTAATTGATTTAAAATAAAATTAAAATAGGTTATCTTACTCAAAAAAATATAGTTTAAAATTAATTTTTAAACTTCATTGTAAAAATAATATGTAAAAGCATATAAAATATATATATACACAATTCATTTTGTAACAAATATTTTCAATCACAAATTTGTTTATAAAATATAATAAAATTAAAAAGGTTTTCTTACTTTAATTTAGTTTAAAGTTAAATCTGTTTAAAAACTTGCAATAAACTGCACATTGTCCACTTCTTGGCAGCCTTGCAGCAATAAATAATGTCACTAATAAATAGTATCACTCAATAATTGAATTTAATTAAAGATTAAAACGCACAACCACTGTCAAAAGCACTTGAAAACTTAATTAATGCAATTAACACAAAACATATTGGAATTTGCTAACACACAAAACGAGAAAAAAAAATCCTACACAAGTGATGAAATTAATTTGTTGTATATTTACAATCCGGGCAATAACACAAGTCAACTCTCATTATATAATGAACGACCCTTCGTATGGGATAACAAAAACAAAGAGCGGCGAACATCATAATAAAATTAACATTAAAGTGGCAAGGCAAAAAGGGATCATAAAAATGAAATCAACGTATTAACTACATAGCAGACAGCAACACACACACACACACACACATACACACATACATACATATATATACACTTTTATAGTCATAACAAGCTCACGCCATATCCTCATCCAGCAGCTGGGCAGATAAAACGCAACGAAATAAAATCAATTCAAATAAAAGCATAAATACGACCACAGGAAATGAAAATGACGATGACTCCGTTGCCACACACACCACACACCCACACACACACATTTACGCACACGCAGCGCCCAAAAGCGACCCCCAAGGGTTGGGCCTGCAGATGACTGTAACTGTTATGCTAGCGGGGGACAGCAACCGAAGGGAGACGAACTGAGCTCTGAACATGTAAGCGCGCATTTTACGGCACAAGCATTTTCGCTTAATAAAATGTTAAGTGGGGGAGAAAAAGGGCGGCAGACAAAAAGCGACAGCGCCACTGTTAAGTTGGGTTTGCTGTATCAGTGTGTGTGTGCCAAAGGACTTGCAAGCGACAGACAGACAGACAGTGAGAGAACTCGACCAACTGCCAGACAGACAGACAGAGTGACTGTCAGCCCAAGCAACGGGCCAGGCAGAGTCGTAAAATTATATTTACAACACAAACAAAGCTGTCGACAAGGCAGCAGCAGCAACGGCAGCAGCAGAAGCGCCAGCAGCGCTGCGACTGCGACGACAAGAACGAAGCTGAACACAATGATAAGCATGAAGCGGATGAGACACACAAACACGCACACGAACAGTGAGAGTCACTCACACAGGCACACGCACACGTGCGCCCAACTCACGCTCTCCCACACGCTCTCCCACTCGCCCACTCTCTTAAAATGTGTAGCGCCTGCAAAAAGGGCGCCGTGTGCTTTGTTGAGCGTCAGCGGCAAGAGATGAGACCGAGGCATCCAGCAATTTCCCGCACTCAAAAAATAACAATGGCGCGTTGAAAATATCCGCTTCCGTTTCTGAAAGCTACCAAAAGCAAGCAAAGCAGCAGCAGCAGCAGCAGCAAAAAAAAAAAATATTAATAAAAAGCGTGAGTGCGAGCGAGCCAGTCAACGATTGAAGCGCAGCCAGTGCGAAAGTGCGAGCGAGCGCGCTAATCGAAATGCCAGCGCAGCTGCGACTTTCACTGTTGTTGCTTGTAGTCTGCTTTTCGGGTAGAGAGCGAAGCGTCAAAACGTGCGAAACACTCCAAAAACTGAAAGAAGAACACAAAAAAAGAAAAGAACAAATTTAATTCAATTTGAGCACAATGAAATCATATTTTTGCAACAAAATGTACAAAATTCAGTTTTTGGCTGACAAGTTGAAAATGCTTTTCATTTGTGCGCTCCTTCGCACAAATCTGTATGTATGTGTGTGTTTTTGTGTGTGTGTATTTGTATAGCTATGGCAGCTGGCAATTCCATTTCTATTAGCATTAGTTGGACGGCCAAAGGCGTGCGGCAGGTGTGCGGCGGGGGAGGGAGTGGGTGTTGTTTGGATAGCCATGCGACTAGAATATGTTGGCATAAATATTTATACGCTTCCAGCGGCGACACAAGCAGACAAACAGACAGACACGCAGTCGACAAGCCAAAGCCAAATATGCAAAGCTCTGCTTGCGTTATGTACGTGTGTGTGTGTGTGTGTGTGCGTGGCTTTGGTTTGTGTATATGCAAGTGTGTGCGTGTGTGGCAAATGCTTGAAAATCACATTATGCCCGCTGGCACAGCTTTGCCACCAAAGTAGGCAGCCAAGGATTCACACACACACACACACACATGCATATACACACACACGACTGACGAACTGTCTGTCAGCTTTTGCGACTGTCCATTTGTCGTTTTATTTGCAAATGGCAACTTGGACTTGGCAAGAATCGCTTTGCGCCTTTTGCCAGTTTTTCAGGGTGTGCGTGTATGTGTGTGTGTGTGGGGCGGCTGCCTTGTTTATTATTCATGCTGTGTGCTCCTTTACACCATTACAAGGACCTTGTGGCTGACGCTGCGCTCTGTTTAAATGGCGCATAAAATATTAATAGCTTCATTAGCATTCGCACAAATTTAACTCACACTAATTACATAATATTCAGCGAGTGGGGGAGGGGGGCACAAATCGAAAATGATGTACAACATTTGGCAGCAACAAAGCCGCTTTCTATGAATTATACACAATTTTCAAACTGCTGCCGGAACCTTTTTTGGCCCAAATTGAGGTCCTTTTTGCTGAGGCGTAAAACAGTGTGAGGCGAGTAACAGCAAACATTTTGACTATATGAGCACGACGGATTTGAAATATTGCCAGCAATGTGTGTGTGTGTGTAGCAAGAAAGAGAGCTAGCAATAAAATGAAAAATAGTTGAACTTTAGCAAAAAGCGCACAAGGATATCAATTCCCCAAAGCACACAAAAATACACAACGATATAACTGTACAAGCATGTGTGTGCGTGTGTGTGTGTGCGTAGTCAAATCCAACTAGAATCAGAATCACAGCAATAAAATTGAAAGAGGGCGCACGAATGCCAATAGAAAACAACCGGCAAAGACACTCGCTCACAAGGGAGTCAAGCACGATGAGAGAGGGGGAGAGGGATGGAGTTCTCTACTCAGTATATTAGGTTGAAGCGGCAAACAAGTATTTCGGCACCGAACGAACAACGGCACAAAAAGGATCGAAGCGAAGGGACCGACAACGTTTATTTGCCTTTTTGCATCAAAGGCAGCAAAAGCAACACTCGAATGCGAATTTAAAATGAGCCACAACAACAACAACAGCAATGAAAACAATAAAAGCAACTACAGCCAGACGATGATGATGATGATGAAGATGATCGATTCGTGTTGCAATCCCGCATATACAAATATACATGTATATGTATATGTATGTACGTATGTCATCCGATATGTTTTGGTAAGCTCGAGCACGTGTCCTAGCGAACGACAACCAATATTACGGCAGTCAAAGTTACACAAAGGTCAAACGGAACATTATGGCTTTATTTTGCGCCTAATAAATCTCATTATGTCATTATGTGCTCGAGCGCAGCAGCAACAACAAGAAAAAAAACCAACAAATACCATCCATAAACAACAAGCAGCAGAGGTAACAAACACAGAAGAAACAAGAGTGCTGTAGTCAGCGTTGCCCGACTATCGTATACCCTGCAATTGTATATGTTGATGGATTCTTAAAGTTTTTACTTATATTATTCATTAAATTTCTGTACAAGTGTATATTACTATGTAAGAAATGCTGAACAAGAACATATATGTATAATAATAAAAGGTTCACTCTGCCTGTTACATACATTTGCTTAGCACCATTATACCTACCTGCAACTACTTTTAATGGGTGCAGAGTACAAAAAGTAGCCAGCGCTGCGAAGTCGACTGCGACGTCAGCGTCTTCATCGTCATCGTCGTCGACGTCGTCGTCGTCGTCGTTGAAACGGCAACAGCCAAACGACATGCCAATCAGTAATCAATCCGCACGCACATTGACAACGAGGACGCCGCCAGCGCTGCCGCGCGCTCTCCTCATGTTTCCACTATCATCCAAAAACAATTTGCAAAGGCACATACCAGTTGTTCCGCTCGTATAGACCTCAAAATACCCTGCATTACACATAAACTTAGTTTACTGCTATCATCGTTTATGAGACTTATGCTACGCACGCTTATCCATTATTTTTGAATTCCCTTACTTCATATTTCAAGTGTTATAATTTCTTATTGGATGTGTGGCTAGGCCTGCGCCTGTTACATACACCAACATAATATTGGCAATAAGAAACTCGCAAAAAAGGAGCAGCAGCAATGCTGCCAAGTGAGACCACACGACGTCACAGTAAACAAAATGAAAAGAGATAAACATAGAGCGGCACTGCGCAATATGGCGTCAACAGCAGCCAGCAACACTGGCGGTGAGCGCGAGCGAGAACGAGAGCGCCCAGAGAGCGAGCGCACAACTAAAACGCCGCCATTAAAGAAATTCCTCTCAGAGAGCGCGACGTGTATGTGCATGGGAATGCTTTAGTGTGCGGCATGCGTGTGCAAAAGCCGCAGAGTTGTCAAGCTGTCAGTACAGAAAACAAATAAGCATCATATAAGGTGGAAAAATAAATTCTATGTAAAATGACTAAATTTTTTGCACTCTAAAAAGAAACAACATTACCTCAATATAATTATTTGCCCGCTAGGCTTTAAAAATGCTTGCTTGTTTACTTGACTAGTTGAGTTGACAACCCTAGTTTGCGCGCCGCTGTGTTGCCAGCGAGAGCCGCTCAATTTATGCGCTTTTTGTACGCGTTGCTCCTTCGTGGCGGACAGTACGGATGAAACACTGTCGACGCAGCAAACTAGGCGAAAAGTTCTATGAAAAATAACAAAAAAGAAGAAAAAAAAACAACATTCAACATTTTTAGCATAAATTGTATGCTTAGTCAGAAAGATTTCCATGAGCAAATAAGCAAAGGTATTCAACATATATTATGCCTCGCTATAAATTATGCAAATAATCAAGTGTTCATGTTGTGTTTGCCGCGTGTGTGTGTGTGCGTGTGTCTTTGCATTGAATTATTCAAGCAACACAAAAGCAAAAAGTGTTGAAAAAAATTGTCTTGCCTCGTCGCCTCTGCGTCTTTAACGTCTGCGTGCGTCGCGCCGCGTCTATTCGGTGCGTGTGTATGTGTGTGTGTGTATGAGTGTTTTAAGCAATTAACCAGCAGCAGTGTAGAAATGCCAAAAACGCATTAAAAATTATTACTCGTTGGCTGTCTGTCATTCACAAGAAACAGCAACAACAACAATACACAAGTGCTATTTGCCGCCGCTACTCATAAAACAAATTACCCACTTGGGCTTGACTGTTATGCGTGCGTGCGTGTGTGTGTGTGCTTGTATGTGTGAAAAGAGCAGCGTAATCATCATCATCAGCAGTCGCTGTCATACAAGCAAAGCTACAACAGCACATACATATACTACTATACAGCAATACGATTGCGAACAAAAAAAAAAGTAGTAAGCACTCGCCGCAATAGTAGTAAAACGGCCAAAAAGGCAGTGGCAATATGTTACCACCAACAACAACAACAACAACCACAGCAGCCGTATAATACCGGAATAAAATTTCTATACAGCGCGCTTCTCCCGCATGAGCAGTGCATCTGTATGTGTGTGTCTCTCTCGCTCTTGCTCTCGAACGGCTGCACTGAGCGACAGTATATTTTTTTTTCGCTTATAGCAACAATGTTGGGCAGCAGCAGCGTCGCAGCGACGTCGCAGTTGGCGTTAAGGCAAATGTTTGTGTGTTTGTAAATACGTCGCATGCACATATCTCTGTGTGTGAGTTTTTTTTTGTGATGTTTCGCACAAACATTGCGGTAAAAGAACGCCGACAAACGTTTCGTCGCTGGTCGCTTAGCCGCTCTCACTAATTGTGACGTCTGCGCGCGTCGGTTTGTCTCTCTGTCGGTCGGTTTGTCGGTCGCTTCGTCGCTCTTTTTGTTGTACAACTAACTCCCCCGTGCATTTCTTACTTCGAGCTCGGTTCACTGCATGTGTATGTGTGTGCTCCACACACACACGCACACGCAGCTTCGTCGCGTCGCCCGCGTTCTCTCTTTTACACAAAGTGCCGTTTTTTGTATTTGTAGCAAAAAAGAAAACAACTAACCTCATAAAAAAGTTGATGCAGTGAAAAAAAAAGAAAGAAACACCAAGTTAAATTGCCAGCAGCATATTTGTCAAATAAAAAAAATAATAACAGCAAAAAATGAAATAAAAAGTGTTTGTCGTGGCAATGTCTACCCCTCTCGTTCTTGTGCTTATATAAATGGCAAATAATTCTTGAGATTGGCTACAACAACAGCAGCAGCAGCAAAAACAAACACGTCGAAAAGGAAAGCTCTGCCTACAACAACGAAAATTTGTGGATTTACATTTCCTGTGTGCAGCAGCAGCAAGCAGCAGCAACACCGTCGTCGGCGTTTCTTTTTGTGGATTATTACTACCTAAAAAACCGCTGCTCACTTTGCGGGCCGCACGTTCTCCACTCCATCACTCACTCCGCTCTCGCTCTCTGTCGCACGCGAGAGTGCAAGGGTCGCTGCGCGAGCAAGCCAGCAGGCAACGAAAAATCCTCGTTCGCACCTTGCTCCCCACTCACTCATTCACCCAACACCACTACTCACCATTCTCTCTCTATTCCCCCTCGAACGCCGACATCAAGAACAACAACTACAACAACAGCAGCAATAATAACAACAACAACGACTGCATGCTGTCGTCTATGAAGCAGGAACGAGCATATCAACAGCAGAAATTGCGATTATTTTGGATTTATAAAAAGGCAAGTAAGCAAACCTAACCAAACACTTCTCACATATATGTATATAAATATGTATGTATGGATGGGAGCGTGTGTATGAGTGTGTACATGTGTATATTTGTTTAATGTGGCATGCTATAAATCCCAAAAGACGGCCCCCCGCCGCCACATTTTTATGCTTGCGCGCGAGCGAGATAGTTAGCTGCAAGTGACAGAGCAAGAGCGGGCGAGAGGGAGAGTAAATTGATTTCCAGTTTGATTAATTGCCGCTTGCTGCTGCTGCTGCGAGGCGCATGTTTCTGTTATTTTTTCTCGTTATTTTTTTTTTTGTTTTGTTTTCGCCTCAAGTTAATGCCAATTAAGGTGTTTCAATTTAAGCCGATTTGTAATTAAATGGGGTTTTGTTTGCAGACACCCGCCTCCCCACTACTCGTGATTAGAAATTGACAGGCGGCTGCGCAGCAATTTAGCAATAAATATGTATAAAAACATGATTTAAACATGTAAAACAAAAAAGATTGCCATTTTCAGATTTATGGCTGACGATTTAAATTGGTATTATTGACGATTATTAAACGTGGGAAGTTTGCTCTTTAAAAATACTTGGGGAATTATTAATTTCCCCGGATTTATTTATTTGAAATGTGGCGGTGACAGGCAAATGACGGCCCATTGAGTTTTTATTATGAATTTTAAAGTGCACGCACACACATACCATGAGAAAAATTCCCATAAAAGGGGCGTCGTCGACAAACAAAACGGACGAGCACTGAAAATACATGCATAAATACAAATGAAAAAGGAATCACGCTGCCTAATGAAGCCTGCGGCGGCCATGTTGGGGAGTACGAATAAACGAAGCGACCGAACGACGAAGCGACCAAACGACCAAACGACCGACCGACCGACCCGAAAGGCGAACGACAAACAAACAGTGCATTGGATTGTAGGAGTGCGACGGGGGGAGGGTGTAGAGGTCGCACAGCACATGTAGCTGTGCTCCGTTTTGGGCGCCGTGCGCTCTTTTTCACGCGCTCTCTCTCTCGCTTATTCTTACGCTCTCTCTTGTTCTAGCTCACTCGCACTTGCACTTGCAATTGGCTTCTGTCGCGTTGCGTGAGTTTTCTTTTTTTGTTGTTTTAATAAGTTTTGGCCTGGGCGTGTTTTGCATTTAGTTGAAATTATGAAGTATGAAGAATTTGGAATCGTGTGCGTGTGGGAGTTTATGCTTATAATAGAGACATTTGTTTTATTATGCGAAAGAGCTGAAAGACAATAAAATAAGTTAAAATATAAAATATAATTAATTAAATATGAATAATTAAAGTTTATACTGCTAAAGTTTATACTGTTAAAGTTTATCATGCTTTTCGCATGATTAATTAAAAATGAAAAATTCATTTATTATACAAAAATGTAGAACCAAGGTTCGAACCTAAACCGCATTTACGAACCGAATCTAAACGCAAACCATTGCTTTGAATTGTGAATGGAATCATCGATTTTGTTTTGTGTCCATTTGAAAAGGCCGGATATTGTATTTGCATCTGTGTATATTGAAATGTATCTGACAGATACGTCGCTGTTTGCGCTTTGTTTTGTTTTACAATTAGGCAAACGAACTGCGTTAAACGCTTTGTAAACACAAATAATCAAAAACAGTCCGACAACAACGAGAGCAACAACAACAACGACAGCTAGTCATTGGCTACAGATACAGATACAACAGATAGATAGATACAGCAGCAGCACAATTAAGTAACTATTAGACGCGCTCTCGGTCATAACATTAAAAATGCTTTACACAAATGGCCAACAACAACAGCGCTGGGCAGCCGAGCAAACGTAAAGCCAAAAACCAGAGGCAACCTCTAAGCGAAGAACGGGGGTGTGTTGGGGTGGAGGAGGAGAGGGAGAAGTAAGAGACGAACTGCGGGGCGCACAATCGTGACGCCAACTTAGTTACGGTCATTAGCACCAGCAGCGCCGCCAGCGACAGGCCAAAGCTGACGCTGACTGCCAGCCTGGCTGCCTATGCCCCATATGCATGTATTAAACACGCACACACACAAACACTCACAAACACACACACACACACTAGCACACATAATAATTTGTCACACTGTCGGAGTCGCTGGCAACGCTTGGTAAAAGTTGCCAGCAGCAACAGCAACAACAACTAAACCTAGCAGCAGCAACAGCAGCAGCAGCAGTCAAGACTTGTACAAGATACATGCACAACTACACACACACACACACACACACACACACATACGCATACACACGTTAACTGACTTTTAGTTGGCGCGTTGGGAGCTTTTGCCTTTTTCTGCAAAGTGTAATTGCCTTTGTTGTAGTTGTTGTTGCTGCTGTTGCTGTTGTTGTTGCTGTTGCTGCTGCTGTCTGGCTGTTTGGCATTTGCCACCGTTCTGCGCCTCAGACGATAACAATTTTAACGCTACAAATGTGTCAATTGCCTGACAAAACATTCCATGCACACACACACACACACGTCTCTCTATATGTATGTGTGTGTGTGTGTGTCCATATATAATGACACCAAGTTAAAGACTTGCTGCCTAATCATTTCTTTTCTCAATTAACAGCACTGCAAACAAAATGTTAACCAAATGCTGTTAAATTGTGGTAAACATTAACATTTAACTGGCTGTTAAACAAAGCAGCTTCAGTTATTTTAGCTTGATTTGTCCAACAATTATCTATGAAATGTTAACGGAACTGCTTTTACATTTAAATCATCTGATTATTATTCTTTCAAATGTAAATTCGAGTGCCTTTAAATTATAACCAAGTGCCGCCAACTACGTTTTGCTGCCAATATTCTCCAGTCACAGCGATTGTCGACAGTCGCTTAGCTGGGCCATTTGTCAGGGCCCCGCCTCGTCGACACGATTAAACGCAAATTGATTTGTTCGCTTCTCATAAATGTCCGACAGTGAGAAACGTTTTTTTTGTTCGCTTCTCGTTTCGACAAATGCAAATTAGAAGCGAACTTTCAGCTTGTTGCAAACTGAGATAACAAAAAACAAAGCAAAACAAAAAGTTGACAACAACAGTAAAATTAAATTGCAATTTCAGCAATTCAAATTGTTCACCAATTAGAATTAAACATAATTTACTTAAATGCAAGATCAAAAAGCGAATTCATCAACAATTTTTGCACTTAAATAACACAAATTCAATTCAATAATAAATTAAACATTAACAAAAAATGTTTATTTGCGAATTTTTATACGCAATGATTTGTACAACATTTTCTATAATAAAATTTTGTTAAAGGCCGACTGAACGCTTAGCGTGAAGTGGGTTTAGCAGGGGAGGGGAGCGGGAGCGGGGGCTTGGAACATGATATGGCGGGTTTAGTAAAAACAAACAAGCCGCAATCAACAAGAGCGTCATTAAAAAAGCAAATTTCTGAACACGCTAAACACATGTAGACAACAACAACAACAACAACAAAAAAACGACAAAAAAACAACACCAGAGGCACGAAAGCGTTCAACGTTCACTAGATAATGTGGGCTAAGCAACAACAAAAGTAACAACAAAAGCAACAACAAAAGCAACAACAACAAAAGCTGCAAAAAACTCAATTCCCAGCGACAAGAAGCGCCGAGGCGACAGCGGGGGCAAAATTGATTGTGATGAGGTTTTCAAATAAAAAAAAAATAATAAAAAAAAATACCCTGTACAATTTGACAATGGGTGTATATTGAGAAAACATAAAGAATTGTTTGTTTCACTTATAAAGCAACGAAATTAATCAAATTAAAACTTATTGAAATACATATAATAAAATACCCTGTACAATTTGACAATAGGTAATGCAGAGTATATTGGGAAAACATAAAGAATTGTATGTATTACTTAAAAGGAATCAAAATGAAGATTAAAACTTATTTAAATACATATACATAGGGTATCTAGACTCTTTTACTTATCTTATTTATTAATATGTACAGGGTATATTCCGTTCACACACTTCGAAATATGTCACTTTTACTTGTTTTTGTATTTCAAATGTTGAAAAATTCAATGCGAAAATTGACTTTGAGCTTGTGCCGTGGCGTGTATCTTTGAGATACGCAAGGCGCACACAGATCCAATGCCAGCGCACACTCAGAGATGTAAATTGACTGCTTTGATAATTAATTAATGCTGCTCAGATACAGATACAGCGAAATAGATACAGCAACAGATACAGCTATAAAATCGAACATTTGCATATTTTAAAATTTTGTGTGGGCGCACAGCAAATACAAAAGATTAAAAAAACGCGAAAGCTCCATTTAAAAAAAAACCGCAACATTTTTAAACAAGTTAAATTGAATGTAAATTTTTTTCGTGCGACATTTTTGAAGCGCAGATAACTCAATTTAATTGCGAGGGGGAGGCGAGTGGAAGTATTTGATAGGCACTAATTCATTATTGGCGGCATAAAATGTGCATAAATAAAAGTAATTAATTATAACGTGTAAACAATTGCGTACATCATAAATGAAAAAAAAATGAATGTATAAATTGAACCCGATAAATGTAATTAATATTTATTTGCGTTTATTTCTCTGACAGCAACAAATTCCAAATGAAATGCAAACAATTACAGATAAGCAATCAACACAAAAAAAATAAAATAGTAAAGCAATGTGAGAAATGCAAATATTTTTCATAATTGCAAATAAATAGATTGCAATAAATTCTGCAGATAATTAAATCAGGCAATTTGTCAAGCCAGAAAAAATGCGCAATCCACCAACAATTTCCAACCCGAAACCAGAACATGATCTAATATATAAAAATGATATCTTTATCATGTTATTCATCAGCAAATTTAAATAGTGTGTAAACAATTTAAAGTGGTTTTTTCTTCTTCTATTTGGAATTCTTCAACATTATTTTTGATTGCTAATTGACGACTGCTTTCAAATGTTGATCATTCACATAGATCTTTGGACGCATTTCTGGCTAAATGCCAAAATGTGCGTTGTTAACATAGATCGCATTATGTATTGTAAGCTGTAGCTTTTTTTGTATCTCCATCCATCTGTATCTAAATTGTGTGCGCTACACGCGCCTTCGGTTCAGGCCAGAAATAGCAGCACGCAAACGCCATGCGCTAAATTTAATTCAGCAGCGTAATCAAAAATGGAAGAAAAAAAGAAACCAAATGTAGAAACAAATGTTACGTTTAGCACATCGAAGATTAGATGCTCTTAAATTATATTCAGTTTTTGTTAAAATTTTGCTGCTGTTTAACATGAATATGTTAAGAAAATAATGTTAATGCTAATATTAATGTAAATGTTAATGTAAATGTTAATGTTACTGTTAATGTTAATGTTAATGTTAGTGTTAATGTTAATGCTAATGTTACTTGAATATTAAATTGTTCTAATTATCATCAATTCAATTATGACAAGATAATCAATATTAAAAGAACGGAATAATTAAAAATTTTGGTATTTATTATTAATAAATAAATATCAATTATTCTGTATATATTAAACCAAATCAAATTCCCACCCGCTGCCTTAATTGCTTTATAAAGTTTTGTCTTTGAATAGTTTATAGCACAGATTTCCTGTCATGGCGCCATAAATAAATAATAATTCTTCACATTTGGGCCATTTGCCAAAAACACACTTCAACATTTGATTTTACAGCGATATATATATACATATATATACATATATTTATATGTATTTTATTTATTTATTTATTTTTCGCCCATAAAAAATGTATCCATTAGCTGTTGGCTTTTTTCGTGTATCTCATAAAATTCACACTGTTTGTTTGTTTATTTTGCCAGCGGTTATTTTTTTGTGGCTCTCTTTTGTTATTGCATATTTATTTTGTTATATGTTCCGAGTTGTTGTTGTTGTTGTTGTAGCGTCATCAAACTGACAAACGGCGCTGTGATTTCTCCTCTTCTTCTTCTGCTGGGCGTGGCGCAGATTGAGCCTTAAGACTGACGCCGGCCCAAAGCAAAGTCCATCAAGCGAAGCGTGCTTTTCAAATCAAAAGCAACAAAAGCATCTGCTCTCTCCCTCTCTCTCTCCGTTCTCTCTTCCTCACCCTAAGCTGGCATTGTCGTGCTCCGTCTCCCTTTGTGCGGCTTTGACTTTATGCTTTGTCTCCTTTGACTGCGGCTTCGCTAAATACCGAGCTAAGCACCTTTTTATACTCGTTCCAGAAGTGAAAAAGAGGTATATCGGGTTTTTGCAATGTGCGACTTGCCCTTTTGATAACCCCTGTTAGACACAATGTTCAGATTTTTATTGACAGATTAAGTTGACAACAATTTTGACATTTTATAACATAACATTGTCAAAATTTGACCGATTTTCATGTTTGAGGGCATTTTGGTCATTATTTTTACATTCAAAATATTTGCATATTTAAAAAGAATTTTTTTTTGATTTTTTGGTCAAAAAATCATGTCAAATCTGACTAAAATTTGACTTGTAAAGTTCTCAGATTGGTAGTTCCCATCTTTCAAACCCCCATAACTTTGTCAATTTTGAACCGATTTTCATGTTTGAGGGCATTTTAGTCATTATTTGGCCTATAGTTTGATTCTACATTCAAAATATATGCATAATTGAAAATAATTTTTTTTTGAAATTTTTGATGAAAAAATCATGTACCCCCTTGTGAATTTTCGAAAAAAAATTTTTTTCAAAATTTAAAATTGCAAATTTTTGTTTTTAATCGATTGCTATTATCATAATTAGTATAAAAAACAACATTTAGGTCGATTTTGAGGGGGTCAAATTTTTGGTCAAAAATCATGCTAAAATTGACAAAAATTTTGACATGTAAATATTCTCGGATCCATAGCTTCCATACTTCAAACCCCCATAACTTTGTCAATTTTGAACCGATTTTCATGTTTGAGGGCATTTTGGTCATTATTTGGCTTCTAGTTTGATTCTACATTCAAAATATTCGCATATTCAAAAATAAAATTTTTTTGGATTTTTGGTCAAAAAATCATGTACTCCCCCCTTGTTAATTTTCAAAAAAAATTTTTTTCAAAATTTAAAATTTCGAATTTTTGTTTTTAATCGATTGTATTTGCTATAATTAGTGTAAAAAACAACATTTGAGTCGATTTAGAGGGGTCAAATTTTTGGTCAAAAATCATGCTAAAATTGACAAAAATTTTGACATGTAAAACTGTCAGATGGATGGCCTCCATACTTCAAACCGCCATAACTTTGTCAAAACTGAACCGATTTTCATGGTTGAGGGCGTTTTGTTCATAATGTGGCCTCTAAATTAATTCTACATTCAAAATATTTGCACAGTTGAAAATACAACTTTTTTGATTTTTTTTGGCTTTTGTTATTGTTTTGGTTCTGTGAACGAGTATTGCGCTGTCGGCTACGCCCGGCTGTTTTTATATGTTTTAATGCTGCAACAAAAACTAAAACAACAATGAGAGCACACGCTGGGCCCCGCTGCTACTGAGTAAAGTTTTTACGGTCGTGCGCTGCCCGCTGCTGCTGCTGCCGCTGGCGCTGGCGCTGGCTGAGGCGCTGCTGTTCTCGCATATTTATTTTGATATCTTTTATGAGCCTTTATTCGGCGGCTTAGCTACCCCGCTGTTGATTTTGCGAGAGGCGGCAGAATGTAAATAAAACAGCAGTGCGAAAGAGAGGGAACGCGACATTACCCAAAAGCGGCACGACTTTACAATGCCCTACAACAGGCAGTCAAATAAAATTGCTGTCCATATTGATTTGATGTAAAAAAGGTTTTCTCAAAGCAGCTTTCTCTTTCTTTTTTACTGTTTGAATTCTGATTGGAAAATTGTATAACTGACTTTGAGTGAATTCTGTCAGTCAAACAAGTTAATCTACCCGTTGGCCACATTAGCTGTCAGTATTTCAGTATTTACTGCCGCCTTCGCCTGACCGCCCGCTTAGCCACATCAATTCGGCTTAAGCTTTATGGCCATAAAAAGATTATGCCATATTATTTTATATTTCTGCCTGTATTTATGTGTTTTCTTATGAATTTTTTATGTACCCACGTTTTATACATATATATATATATATTTCTTTTTTTTTTAATGAATTCGCATCTTTATGTTTTGCTGCTGCTTCTTCTTCTTTATGCTTAGCTGTGTATATGAATTTATTAACAGAGAAGAGTTGCATTTGAGGGGGGAATCGCAAATTATTTAATTTGAATGCATTTGGAATTGTGCAATTTGCTTAAATTGCCAATTGTTTGCAATTATTTGCATGCTTATCATTATAATCATTAGCTTATTTGCTGCTGATTATTATTATCATTATCATTATTATTATTACTACTATTGCTATGGACATTTGCGTGATAATTGTGTACGTGTTTGAGTGATTATATACAATATTCAATGCGAAAGACCTCAGGCAATGGGTATTTTTCTCTTTATAATTTTGGTATTTATTTTTTGCAAATTGCTTAATATGGACATTCAACTCGATTCTGTGGTTTCTCACAGAGCATCGGCGACTGCAACTGCGACTGCGACTGCGACTTGCGGTGCATTAACATAATTGCCGTAATTTATGAGACCCAGTTCGACAACGAGCAAACAATTTCAAGTGTGGGGGCTACTCAAATTAGTTGCATTTAAAGTTGACTGCTCTTATTCTTTTTAGTCTTTCTTATTTTGTTTTTATTTGTGGTCAGCTATGAGCAGCTCTGAACAACTCTGCGGCAGGAAGCCGGACAACTGCACGACTTAAGTCTCTTGTAGCCATTTGTCGCTCAGTGTGTCTTAAGCGAGGGCTAAACAATAAGCTTAAAAGATTAAGAGCGTGTGATGATGATTCATGCGAGTAGCTTGAGTGTGCAGTTATTTCCTATGTAAGCTGAGAGGGAGAGCAAGTACCTTAAAGTAAATTCACAAAAGCATTGCTATGCAAGTAGTAAGAGAGAAAGTACTTCAGCATAAAGTACAAACCAGGAACTTTTTATTTATCTAATTTACTTTTAGTTTCGATTTCAACTGTCCAAAAACTGTTCGAGCTACACTCGCAGCAGCGGCTGGGCAAACTGGCTTGAAATTCCAAAGCCAAGTCTGGTGTCCGCTTGGCAACTCTATTGACAACGCATGTTGCGATTATTTATGGCAGCAGTTTGATTTCATTTCGCCCGTTGCCCGTTGGCCGTCGCACCTCGCTGCGAGTGTGTTTGAGTGTTTGAATGAGATTAATGAGCCGCTTATAAATCATGGCAAAGTTGTTTAAAAGAAAATGCGAATGAAGCGTAAATAAAATGCACACACACAATAAAAACCGTTGCATATTTTAAGCACAACGGCAACAACAAATATTTACACGCCTCACTGCTGTTGTTGCGGGAGCAGAAGAAGGAGAAGGGAGGGGATTTGTAAAAAGTCAATTTCACACTTGATTGCTGACCGTAAATCAATAAAGCTAAAGTGTTGGCGTTGGCGTTCCCATCGCTGCCTGCAGTCGCGCTGTCTAATTAAGCGCATCTAAGACGCAGCAGCATCGACGGCGACGGCGACGGCAGCTACCGAAAAAGCACTCAGAAACACACACACACACACACAAACACTTTAAGAGAGACTCACTTATTTAATACATATACAACGGCATGTGCAATAAATCGCGTGCCGTTTTTAACACTTTGACGTGCACAATTGAAAATTGCGAAACGGTTTTTTTTTTCGCTCTTCTTGTTGCTTGTTGCGCTTTGTGCAGCCAGCGCCGAAGCAAATTAGCTAAGCCTTACAGACAGAGAGTGAGAGAGAGGGGGAGAGTGAGAACCAAAAACAACACTTGAGGCTACAAAACGACACCCGCGTCGTGCGCTTGGCTGGGCAAACAAGACGAGGAAGAAGCAGAAACACAGCAAAGCGAAGGCAAAGCAGACACACACACACACTAACACTAACACACTGACAGTGCCAAAAAGGCTGTGAAAACAGACACCTCGTGCTCCTTTGTTGCCCTCCATTTGACTAGTGTTGTTGTTGCTGTTGTTGTTACTGTTGCTCGTTTTTTTTTTTTGCCCCGTTTTGTTATTGCCTGCAGTTTTTGTTTGCCAATTGCAGCGCTGCTTTGTTTTTCTTCTCTTATTTTAAAGTCAAGTATTTATTGTATTTACACAGCGCATTGCAGCTAAGAAATACAAAAATAAAATAAAAATGTATTACGAGCAACACAAATAAATTGTGTAAATATTTTGTGATTATATTTTGCGCTTACCTTCTTTTTTTTTTGTTGTGAGTGCACGCCCAGTGCAAACAGCATAGAGGCAAGATTTACCTAAGGCAAACAATTAAAATGTACACACACTCTTTGGATGTGCAAGATTTTAAAAGGGTGTTGATTGACAGATTAGCAGTGGGAAATTTACTCTGTTTGTTAATCAATAAGCGTAAGGGGGGAAATTAGTTGTCAGCGTTTAAGTTGATCAAAGTTCAAAAAGAGAACCAAATTAGATTTGCTTAAAGTTCAAGTCAGGAAATTAACATAAGCTGCAGCAAGCAAAGAGAGTCAGTAAAATAGTTATAAAGAGCGCTGATTGCCCTTTGAAATTCTCTTTGATCTTGATTTATTTTGCTTTTACTTTGAACGTTTTACAGCTTTTTTTTCCTTACGAGCGACCATTTGCGTTAATAAGTATGCAAATACGTTAACAAATTGATTGCATTTGTAATTAGACATGCGGAGCAGTGTGTTTATTTTTAATAGTTTCACATTTGAGCTTCATTAGGTAAGCACTTAAAAAAAAAATCTGAGCGCACTGCGCGACTCTGTTAAAAGGCAAATGCAGTAAAAACTAGTAATTTACTGCAAAACAGTCGGCAAATTTTAACTGCAATTATTTGCTATAACAAATTTGTCGCGAAAAAATAAACAAGCAGCTGGAAAAAAGAAGAAAAATCAATAAAATTGTCGCGCTAATAAATTTAGTCAAGCGGAAAACTCATAGCCCGAAACGGTTAACAGAGGAGGAGAAGTGATCGAGTGGAGGGGGAGGGAGAGAGAGAGAGGAGTGTGTGGTGACGACACACGCAAATGCTTAACTGGTTGACTTGCCTTTAAACGGAGATTTAAATTAATAAAAAATAATGACATCTAAGCTGATTGCGATTTGCGTTGTTAATTTTAAACACACACACGCACACACACACACGCACACACACACACGCACACACACACACGCACACACACACACGCACACACACACACGCACACACACACACGCACACACACACACGCACACACACACACGCACACACACACACGCACACACACACACGCACACACACACACGCACACACACACACACACACACACACACACACACACACACACACACACACACACACACACACACACACGCACGCACACTTTTCTCGTTGCTTGCCGCAAAAGTTTGTCTTCTGGTTTATTTTTTTTGTTAAACTAAAAAATTTGCTGCTGCAACTTGTTTCACAGCGGGCGCACGCAGCGGCGTCTCACTCATGAATTATGAACCAGTTGCCGCTTGGACCGGCCTCTGTCGTGCGCCCCCTCCGCCACCCCCTCCTCGTCGCTCGTTTTGCGGCTGCTGCTTGCACTTAACCGAATTAGTTTCAATTGCAATTTTTCAAATGCCTTGCAACGAGCCACCAAATGCAACGCGTCTCTGAGTGAAATATGTGCAGTTGTACCAGTTGTTGTTGTTGTTGTTCTTCTTCTTCTTCTTCTTGCTGCTGCTGTTGTAGCTGTCGACGGCCGCAACATCATTATGCAGTCAGTTTATGGACACGGCCACTTAACAGACAGCAGCGAACAGCCTTTAAAATTAGCGCTGATCGCGTGAACGAAGAATCTGCAGAACGCTGTGAACTGGCTCACTAAACGGTTCACAGATGGAACCAACTCCGATTTGAACTTAAGTTCTCTTACAAAAGTGAATTTAACAGAAAAGTAAAAAAGTTATCAAGTTTGCACAAATGATTATTTAAAAATTAAATTTTAAATTTAAATAAATGTTTAGCTCAACTTATCGTGAGCATCGTGTTGGCTCACGCTGCCATCTGCAATTCTATTTATCTCTTCTTATTCGTATCTTTTTTGTTGTTGTCGCATCTGTTTGGCTGCCGTTTTGGCAAATTTTTATGCTGATTTCATTTTGATTTGCGCAGCTCGAGCTGAAATCCAAGTAGTTGCAATTTGTTGCAAGTTGCACAGCAAACCCACCCTACCTCCCTCCCCCTTTATATGTATGTGTCTTTGTGCTGTCAATTAATTACCTACACACACACACACACACATGCATCGCACATTTCATGCACATTTACACGTCGTTTACTCAAAACACAAAAAAAAAAATACATAACATGAAAATAAAATGTGCCCCCTCCCCCTTCCTCAGCACAACCCCCTGCGCGGCGCTCATTCGTGGTATTTATAATGCATTTTTAATGGTGCTGAAAATGTTTCCGCTTCGATTTGCTTTACAGCTTTGCCAGCGGCTTAATTAAAACAAACAGCTTATCTAGGCGGCAGGGAGGGGGGCTGACTATGAGGATGAGAGGGAGAGCGAGGTGTGCTTGCTGCTTGCTGTCAGGCAGGCGTTTGAAGTGTGGCATAAATTATATTACGAATATATATCTCACTCTTTTATACACACACACATTCAAATACATACATACAAACATATTCGTAGTGTTCAGGTAATGAGCTTCGTCAAGTTTTACACTCGCATTGCGCTGCCTCTGCCTCTGCCACTGCCTCTGTCGCTGTGTGCTTAATGCCTTTTTATGGCATTTTAAAACTTTGCTCACTTCGCATTTTGTTTTTGTTTTGCTTTATTTTGCGCTTAGCCACCGCAGCTTACCTTACCGAGAGACCGGATAACCGAGCCACCGGAGTTAAGCAACTCTTCTGCTGCATTGCTCTTACAATAAGAGCGCGAAGGCGCGAGACGAAAGAAGAGCGAAGAGGGAAGCGACACAACTGTAGATACAAGTCGACAGGTCGGACAGTTGTTGCGTTGAGCGCCGGCAGGCAAGGGCTGCCTAATCGCTACTGCTGCACTCTGCTGCTGCTGCCCCCCGTTCTCTTCTCGTTCTCTTCCGCACTGACTCTATGGAAAGCTCCTTTTGCTTGGCTGCTGCTCTGTTCGCATAAAAGTTTGCCGTTGTCTGTCTGCTGTCCTGCTCTTGCACATGCAATACACTTTTTGTTTAATATTAATTTTTCTCTCTTGCTTTTATTTTAGTTTTGTACATTTTTTTCTGTTGCTGCTGTTGCTGCTATTCATGCCACGTTCTTTTGCTATGGGATAGCAACAACAACAGCAACAACAACAAAAAAGAAGTAAAAATTCTTCAGTTCGTTCTTGTTCTTTGTCTGCTTCTTTTTCGTCGTCTTCTTCTTCTCGTGCCTGCCTGTGCGCTCGCTCTGCTGTGTTGAGTTTGAGTTTCTTTTTCAATTCAACTCCCCTGCTGTTGTTGTTGCTGTTGCCCCTCCACCCCCCACCCCCTTTTCCTGTTGCTGCTCACTGAAAAATCATGTCGTTTTGAAAATTGTTTGTGCTTGCTCATGCGAAATACATATAAATTTGTTGTTGTTGTTGCTGATGTTGTTGCTGCTTTTTTCTTTTTCATTAATTCCGGGCTCAATTTCGAGCGAATTTTGTTTTTGCCATTTCCTTTTTTCGGCTTGTTGGGAAAATGGGAAATGGCCGCATTTTTCAGCCGTTAACTTTTCACAGCTTTTACTGCTGCTGCTGCATAACTCTTCTCTTTAACACACACACACACACACAAATAAACATAAATGCGTCTTTATAATTTTTAAATGTGCTTAATAAAGCGCTCAATCTGCTTGCGAGCGGAAGGGCGACTCTCTGTGTGTGTGTGTGAAAGAAGATGAAAAAATGAAAAGAGAGTAGAAAAAGGTGAAGTGGTATTAAATTTCATATGCGTCGTTACTCTTTGCGTCTGTGCCCATCATTATCTATACATACGTACGTATACGTACGTGTATTTTTGTTGGGCACTGTTGAGGCGGGGTTTGGGTTTGGGTCAAAAGAACACTTAAGCCTGAAATTGGCAGCTATTCGCTTGGCTCTTTGCCTGCCCTTGCTATTCATTGTTGTTGTTGGTTGTTTGTGGGTTTGGGTCTTGGGTCCCTGTCCTGCTGCCCCGACGACTGCGTTTCCCACTTCAGCTCTGCTTCTTCTTCTGCGACGGCATCTACTTATGTCGACTTGTTATTGTTCGACATAATGGCAAAATATTGTATTGCCAACATTTTTGTGCTGCTTGGCTTGGCCTGGCTTGGCTTGGCTTGGTCTGGTCTACCCTCTGCCTCTGCCGCTGTCTTCTTCTTACTTTACTTTATTTGTTGTTGTTTTGTTGTTGCGTGCTTCTTTCTTGCTGCTCTGTTTCGCCTTTAGCCGCAAAGTTGCGAAGCTCACTTGACAAATGAGCTTTGGAGCTGCGCTACGCACACACACACACACACACACACACACACACACACACACACGCACACATACAGTACACAATGGCAATAAAGTGCGTTAACTTTTTGGCAGACAATAGATTTTATTTCTGGCACGACGCTTGCCACAATCCAAAATGGGTCCCAGCCATGTGGAATGGTTGTGCGTGCGCGTGAGTGTGTGTGTGTGTGTAATGGAATTGTTTTATTATTGCGCCTTGTTGTTGTTGTTCTGTTGTGGGACAGCTGCGTGGGTGCCGCTGCGTATAACCGATCAATTTAGGACGTAAATTGTGCGATATCCGATTTCTATTGATAATCTTGGGGCATGCCCAAACATTTAGCCAAAAACTGAACAGCAAATAGATAAAAATGAATGTCTTTTTCATATATTTTTACTGTTCATTGTCAAGTGCACAATTTTCGTTGAGAATTCACATTTAAATTTTTAAATTACATCAAACTCAACTTCCTGGCAAATTTTTGCTAGCCAAAGCAAAAAAAACGACAACTTTCAAACAATGCGCCTAGACAAGTTGTGTGTGTGTGTGTGTGTGGTTTTGTGTGTGCTTGGGCGCACACTTAAAATATTCGCATAGTTCACCGCAATCAGTTTTATGTGCGACACGAACGCGCCCTCTTCTGCTTCTTCCCCTCTTCTCCTTGTGTGTGTTTGCCTGTTGTTAGCTGCCCCGCCCCCTTTTTGCTGCTCGCCTGTTCGTTCTGACTGCTGTGCATGCTTAATGCCGTTGTTGTCTTGCCTGGCACGTTGCCCTACTCCACACCAGCTTTTGTGTCTGTCCACACACAAACACACACACACACTAATACATATTTACATATTTATATATATGTATATTTGCACATGTGTGTATCTGTACTTAAGCTGTTGCCGGCGCTTTGTCCAAACCACACAACTGACTGCTGTCTCTGCACCCTCTCTCTCTATCTCTCTCCCTCCCTCTCTCTTCTCTCTTCTTGGCTGCATTTTGCGACTTGCATTGCTGATCATTTTACACACATTTGCCAAACATACGTATACGTAGTTGTTGTTGTTGTTGCTGTTGTAGTCTCTTAATATGCTTTTAGATATGCATCAGCAAAAAGCTACCCCTCTCTCTCTTTCTCTCTGCTTGTAACTGAAGACGTTGTCATCCCGCCGCTTTTTGCCCCTGCAACAGCGTCTCGTGTCTTTAAGCTGCCTTTTGCCAGCTTGTGTATTTGTGCATTGAACTGGAAACGCACCGAGCTCAAAGCCCATGCAAAAACAGCAGGCGTGGCAGGGGCAGGGGCACAGACAGACACAGGCTGAGGCCGTGAGGCAGCAACAGCGGCAGTCATCCCGACAGCACACAATTTGCATGCCAAACAGCATATAAAATATCGCCGAACACAACCAACTGCACATTGATTCTACACAGGCCAACAAAGCACACTCGAAACAGTGGTTCAAAAACTTGATGCGATAAGCAAACTGCAATTAAAAAGTGAAGCAAAGAGAAAAAATATCATTTAAAAATAAGTTTTGAGAACTAAAATGGAACATTATAAAAATGTGAAAAGCGAAAGGGAAAATAATTTGTGATAATTGAAAGAGGAAACTTGTGAAAAACTTTAAAATACAAAAAAATGAGCTCAAATTTGCTTTTGATTTAAATTTAAGTTAAATTTTTTTGAAATTCTCAAAATAATTTGTGATAATTAAAAGAGGAAACTTGCGCAAAAACTCTAAAAAAAATGAATTAGCACAAATTTAACAATTAAAAAATAATTAAAAAGTAATTTTGAAGAAATTTGCTTTTCATTAAAATTGAATTTTAAAAGAGAAAACTTGTGCAAAACTCTGAAATAAAAATGAGCGCAATTTTCATAATTAAAGGAAGCATTTAAAATTATTATTGAAGAAGTTTTCTTTTCATTTAAATTTAGGTTAAATTTTGTTAAACACTTAAAATAGCTATTGCGTCACTGTGCACGTCTCAAGCTCATTCCTCATGCTTGTCTCGATTTTCATTTGCTACAAGTTTATATATATACACACATATATATATATATATATATGTATATATACATATTTGTGCGTCGCATACCGTTGGCGCAATACTGTTTGGCATATTATTTATTCATGTTCGGGGTTCTTATTCAATACACACACACACACGAAGCTTGCAGATGCGGTTCGAGTATCTGCAGGATGTAGGATGTAGGATTGAAGTTAGTTGTATCCCGGCAGTTAAATGCCACTTGATGTTGAATTGAGCGAATTGAGCGCACAATTGCTGCCTCTTCAATTGCTGCTGCGACTTGTGTTTCTGATCTGATTTCCCGACTGCTGTTGACTCCGGCAGCTGCTCTACGCTTTTCACACATTGTCCAAAAATTAATCCGCAATTCAATTAGTTTTTATGCTACTTAACTTGCTTTTTTTTTCTGTTCTTGTTCTTTGTTTTCCTCTGTACGCTTCGTTGCGCCGGACAATGAATCACCGTCCGGGCGTCCTTTTGGCCAGTTGTTGTTGTCGCTGCAAAACGCACTCAATCAAATGAAAATTAGCATTAAATATGCGCTGAGCGCCGAGGCTGCCGCTGCGGCTGCCGAGTTTTTCAGCGTGTGTCCCCTGGGTATTTATGTTGAAGCAGGGAACGCTCTCTCCCCCCGCTCTCCCCGGTCTATCGAGGGACCGGCAATCCTCCTTGACTCGTCAGCACAACCCTCGCCTGCTGCTTGCTGCGGCATTTCCGTATTTAGTTGTGTCCCTTCCCTTTTTGGGTTTCCTGTTTGTTCAGCAACTTTAACGCAAATAATTTTATATTCCTTTGCACGCTGTACCTTCGGGTTTCCCCTCTCCTCTTTCTTTCGAGCAGTGCAAATTGCCACCCCTCGCTGCGTCGAGCAACCCTCGAACAAAAGGTGTCAGCTACGTAATTATATATGTGCCACATCCTCATCCTCCAAAAAGTAACACAAAATCCCATTTTGCTTTCTGTGTCGCCTTCGCCTTTTGTGTGTATTTTGCGCGTGTTTATTTATTAAGCATATTTGTTACTTTATCCGGTTCCCTCCCAGCCAGCCTCCCCCTCTCTCCTTCTGACAGGCGCATCTGCGCACATTTGCCTTGGATTATTTTGTAACAAATTCCTGCGGCATCCTTTGGCTTGTGCTGTTTGTCGCTGATATTTATAACAATTAACTGTAATTAATCCCAGAGACATTAATCAACATTTCCAGCTCAGCACAGTTGATTACCTGAGTGGGCTTTGACGCTTTGACAATTGTGCCAAGGAGTGAGCCGAAGGCGCACTCAAATAATTAAGCAAGCGTATTAATTTGGATTCCTTTTCTGTCTTTCAGCTAATTGCTAATGACAGCAAAAAGCTGCACTAACAAAACAGAAGTTTAAATATACAAAGTGACATATTATCAGTTAGAAATGGTTCTATTCTACTTATCTGAAGTTTATTTAAAGCTTTGGATTAATCTGGCATTAAAATAAAGCGTTTTTGTTGTGCTCTTATTATAGAACAGAAACTTCAATATACTAAGTGACATATTACCAGTTTCGAATGATTGTTGTTGAATTAGCCAAATGTTAATTTGGAGCTTTGGATTAATCTAGCAATAAAATAAAGCTTTTTATATTTCGCTCCTAAAAGAGAACAGAAGCTTAAGTATACTAATACATGACATATTGCCAGTTACAAATGCTTCTATTCTACTAAGCGAAAGTCAAATTAAAGCTTTGGTTTAATCTAGCATTAAAATAAAGCTTTTTTATGTTTTGCTCTTATAAGAACACAGAACATATTACTGGTTACCAATGTTACACATATTACGAGTTAGACAAATGTTGATTTGAAGCTTTGGATTAATCTAGCATTAAAATAAAGCTTTGTCTTGGATGTTTCGTCAAGTTAATGAGCTTTTAGCCTAAATAAAGCTCTTGACTCTATTGACTTTTTAGCTTTTCGCGCGTTAAATACAATTAAACTGCAGTCAAATACAAAAATATAACAAAAATCCGTGAACATGCTAAAAGTAATAGGCTTATATGCATAGATAGAAATACATTTAGATATGTATATATATATATATATATAATCCCCGCATGGTATTTTAACAGTCGCTGCAAAAGTGACTTAAAAAAGGGCCGCAAAAGAAAATCAACAAAAAGCAGCAGCAGCTTCTCATACACTCGCTGCAATTACAAAAGCACCGCAAAAAGAGGTAGACCGAGTAGGGCAAAACGGGGGTACCGAAGGGGGAGTGGTACAACAAGCCCAACGATAGCCATGTCCATGTCGAGGACTGGGACTGGGACTGGGACTGGGACTGGGACTGTAGGCTGGCAGCGCAATCAGTGAGCCTGCGTTTTGCAGTGGGCAGAAATATGAAGCAGCAACAAAAAAAAAAGGAAAGAAAAGAGTTGAAATAAATTAACAGAGCTCGCGACGAGACTTGACTGTATTCTCTCTTTTTATATTTATTTTCAACATATTTTTTTGTTTCTGTGTTATTTTTTCCGCTGTCTGAATTTGAATTTTGTGCAAGAGAAACTGCGCTGACAAAATGTTTGCAGGACATGTCGTCGGGCAGTCAGCCAGTTTGTCAGTTAGTCAGTCGTTGGTCTGTTGGTGAACTAGTTCGCCAGTAGATGGCGTTGTCGTTGTCGTTGCCGTTGCTGGCAAACAAAAACATAGGAAAAACTTGGCCAAACAATGGCATAAAAAACATGAAAAGCATACATTACACGCTCGAAAACCCCGGGGGTTACACACACACACACACACACACGCACACACACCCATGTAGAAACAATAACGAAGCGCACACAAAACGTATTTTCTCTGGCGTAAGGGAGCCTCATCGCTGCGGCCCTTTGCAGAGGATGAGCGCACACAGCCAACTGAACTAAGCATCAGGCCAGCCTCTTAGGCCCAGGCCCGGACCCAGGCACAGCGTCTGGCACTGGGGCCTGTCTTTCGGTCCGGCAACCCAGCCGGGCCGCATGACGTTGATAATATTGTTGTTCACATGTCGAGTTTTATTGTGTGGGGAACGTGAAACGATGCAAACGGCAGCAGCAGCAGGGATCAGCAGCAGCGTCTTTTTGTGCGGAGTACGTGGCATGTGCAGCATTTTGTGCCCTTTAAGTGTTGCACACACGGCCAAGGGGTATGCTCCATAAATTTCTCGCAACAGCAGATAAATACGAAATTGAAAGCTTTTCTGTTGCTGACTTTCTAAAAACTCATCTAAAATGAAAAAAGATTTTATAAAAGAGTTTACTCAACTTAAATAGGAATTATTTTTAAACGAACTTCGGAAAAATTCTTAACATGAACTATTTGATGCAGCCAGTAAAACTTTTACGAATGTAACAGAAAAGTATTAAAAGATATGATACCCTCAGTATTAAAATGAAGAGAAAATGTATATGAAGAAAATATCTTTTTCTAATATCTTATCTTTCTTGCCAATTAATTTGGCAAGGCTCACTCGAGTTGCCAGTGCCTGCAGGGTATTAATGAGTATTACTTGAACTACACCATGTCCTACACACGCACACACGCACACACGCACACACACACACACACACACACACACTGAGTCGCTGGGCCTGGCCAGTTGCCGCCTCGTTTTGCGGCTGATTGCCTTAGCCCGGTTGTCGGAGCAATTGGCAGCTACCTGTGCGAGTGCCGCCGAGTGCCGAAGAGGCGACGGCGTCTCTGTAATTTACAGCATATTGTTGTGGGGTGGGGTGGGGCATGAGTTAGGCATATATGCGGGGAGAGAGAATGCCAAGGCATTAATTGAAAGTGGTTGGGAGAGTTGTCGGAACTACTTAATGCGCTGGTCACTGACCACTGCCAATGCCCATTGCGGGCTGGTCAAACGCCTCTCGGCGTATTTGTATAGCAGAGTTGGCCCCGGGGCAAACAAAAGGCCGAACGCGTGTTTGCATATGGAGTGCGGGGTGCGGGGTGCGGGGTGTGGAGTGTGCGGCATTAGTTAGTTTACAATCCTCTTGTTATTGTTGTTGTTGTGGAAATGCTACAAATCTGTTGTTGCGATATGGCAACCACAAAACCCAAAAAACCCTTCATTCAGACAGCTGCTGGCGACCTTTCAACCCCAACCCCAATCCCACAGCACAGCGCACCCCCGACTCAATCAGAAGCGTGCGCAATTCCATCCCAAGGGGCAAAGTCAACTTTTTGGGTTGAGCCAAAGCAATTCGCATTCGCATTCGCATTCGTTTTTACATTCATTACTTATGCTGGCGGCAGCCTAGCTGGAACAACCCTTAGTTTTGAGCCCCGGCGCAACCCCTAAGTTACTTTCTGTGTTCGTTCCATGCCATTTCGGCTCAACGTTAATCGTTATTTTGGCACTTTTTGCTCTCTCCCTCTCTGTCTCTCTCTGTCTTTCTCTACCCTCGGGCTGTAATCGCCTTGCGTCATAGAATTTTAAGCTGTAAAGCTAAAGCTGCCTAACTTGAAGATACCCTGTAGCCAGCTGGCAATATAAATATCGATGAATATCGATTTCTGGATACTTTATAGTATTACACAACACTATAAACGATAAACCGAACTATATATAGTTTATAGTATTACAAAGTAAAAAAATATACCCTGTTTGATTGCTACAGGGTATCAAAGAAGATATATGTATTTATTTTTAAGGGCTACGAGGGGTCTGGAGCACATTTTCAAATTATCCTTCAATGAAATTATGAAAGCATCAACAAAAAAAGGGTCGCCCTGCGTAGCGTAAAGCGTAGCAAAAGGGGGAAGCATGAAGTAAGGATAGGGAGAGGGACAAGGGTAAGGGTAACGCATACGCATTGGGCACGTTTACCCTCCCGCTGCTGCTGCTGCTCGCCGACAAACCGCTTGAGTCAAATATTTTTGATGAGGGTCATAATTATAATGAAACAGGTCTTGCAATCCGGAGACAAGAACCAACTCGGGCTGTGACTGGCTTCTTCCTTGTTTAGCTCTCGTTTGTTCCCCCTGTCTGTCAGTCCGTCTGTCGTGGTTGCTGCTGCCTCCTCAACACTTTTGCGCCGGGCATGATTCATGCCGTCCGTCCGCCAGTCCGTCCGATCCCTTCACAAGCGCAGTGCCCCTGGTTTTACCCTGGGTTTCTGTTTCTGCTGTTACTGTTTCCTCTGTTTGCCCGAGTTGCCCTCGGCTTTGGCACTGGCGTTAAATTTTATGAAAAATAAAAAAACAGAAAGGGGACTCGTTGTGCGCCCTTCTGCACGCTGTTTCGTTGCGAAGGGTGACGCACATTCGGTCATAATTAAAATAAATTTAAACGATTGCCTCGCTTTGATTATGTTGTAGCCAAAAAAACCACTCTGCTGCTTGTTGTTGTTGCTGCTTGTTGTTGCTGCTGCTTGGCACTTGTAAAATTGAAAAGTAATGCCACTTTGTCACTATATACTTATTGGGCTTGCCCTGCAGGGCAATTATCGCCTGCACCCCCTCCCCCTACCCTTATCTCTCTCGACTTTCAAGTGGCAAAGTGCGAAGCGCCCAACTCGCTGCCCAGTCGGGCGTGCCATGCAATCAAGTTGTTTATGACAGGGCAACGTTTGAGCAACCGAGACTGCGCTGAGGCGGCCATCCAATCTGCAGCAGTTCTGTGGTCGTGCGGTCTCTCATATAGGGTCTCCCTCCCTCCCTCCTCCCTCCTCTTGCTTGCCGCAATCACGACTGCCTCGCGGCTACAACAACTCGATGCCGTTTCAACAAAACTGGTAACTCGAAGCTCTCACAGCCATTAACACGCAGGCCTGCAAGACAACACGGCACGCAAAGTTCCAAGCCCGATCAGCCTACTCGATATAGTATGTGTATATATATATGCATATATGTATTTGTATACTTTTCCCCGACATTCTCTGTTCCAAGTCCCAAGCGTCTGGGCCCGGCGCGTCGACTACTTTAATAACAAAGTAAATATTGTTCATTAGTAAACATTTACACGCTCGTCGCATGTTTGCTCATATTAAATACGACGTTGTCGTCTTTGGGGTCTTCTTCTTCTTCTTTTGTTGTTGTTTAGTTTTGTTTTTATTTCGTTTCGTTGCGTTTCGTTTCGTTTGGTTTACTTTTGTTTTGTTTTTCTCCAGCTCCTTTTCTTCGTTCGGTTCCAGCCCACACACTCCTATTTATTTATTTATGTTTATTTATTTATGCGGCGCATTCGCCTATCTCAAAATGTGCGTGTTGAGCTATTAAACATTTATCGATAACTTTTTTACAGCTGTCCAAAATGCGAGCGGCGGCGAGCTGTCATTCTAAGCTGTGACTCGACTCGACTCGAGTGTGTTGAATGTGCGTTGAATGCCGCTTGTCTCTTTCATAATTCATGAGCATACCAAATGGAGCATTTAGAACACGCAGAGCCCCTTCAACACACACACACACATGCACTCGTACGCTCGCATACTTAATTGAGCTGCCACGCCCTAATTCTTGCCTCTCTAAATCACATGCATGAGTTGCATTTTACATTTTTGAATCTATTCATTTTATTGGTTGCGTTTTATGTTATGAAATTGATACTGTTATCGATTATTACCCCCAAAAAAAATAGCTGTTAAATTGTCGACATTATCTTTGGCGTTTTTTAATGTTTAACAAATTAATTAAATGGGAAAAACTAAAAAGGGTAAAACCAAGTCAAGATTTATGTTTATGTCTTTGATAAAAGTGTGCCATTCACTCTATTGTGTTGAATACAGTGAATAACATTCACGAATAAAATGTATGAAACTGAACGAGAAAAATTGTATATTAAAGCTTGTTAAATTAGCTTTTCATAGAGGTTTATTGGTTCAAATTACGAAGAAAATATAAAATATAAACGAAAAATAAAAATTCAAAATTTGCGTTACTTTAGTATTCGGTATTTTTTGTAAGTCATATATATTCGATTAACCAAGAAATGTATTTTTAAATGTTGTATTCAGTTTTGTTGTAATTATTTGAGTGCACAGGTTTCAACAGCGTGCAAGAAAGAGAAAAGCGATATAGGTTTATATGGAAATTGTTAGATTAACGTTTTTATTCGGTGTTATTCAGGGACGTTCTTTTCTCGGCGGATTCTAACGAAGACGTGAGTACATTCCACAAAGGAAAGCTTAAGATAATACTAAAAGTACGAATTGCCAGATTGTTAATTTGTAATACAAAATTCGGGTCAGATTTCAACAAGTATATATCTATATATATCTGCTACATTTATCTGTTTTTGTTTCCTTCTCTCTCTTTGCCAAGTTAGCTCTTAAAATTGACATTTGAATTTGATTTGATTTGATTTGATTTAAATTTTTACTTTTATGATTGAGATACTTTCGTTTTGTGTACCTTTAATTCTTCTACTTTGTTCTGTTTTCTAAAGTTCTAAAGTTATTCGATTTACATATAGAAAAAATCTAACAAAATTTATTCCCTTATATCATATTGTATCTCAACAATTAAAGTTATTTTTCATGTCTGTCTCTAAAATGTAAAGATTAATATCTTGGCCCGTGCACAATCTTCTATTATATCGTTGCACTAACTACTGGTCAATAAAACACCTAATTACCGGATGTGTTCTGGCTTGTGTTGTTGTTGTTGCGATTGTTAACTTTAATCTTATGTTACATTTTGTGCTTTGTGATTCATTTTTTTCAGTCTGCTTGCTTGTTTTTTTCCTTCTCATTCTTTCTTTCTTGTGTGTGTGCTTAATTTAGCCAAAAGCGAAGCGTGTCAGTTGTCAACTAATTGCTATTAGGCGCCGCTAAATAATTTATACACTGCACAAACAACAATAAAGTGCGAGACTTGAAAATCGGAACTGGTTGTTGTTGTTGTTGTTGTTGTTGCTGTTTGTTGTTGCTGTTGCTGCTGCTGTGCATTAGTGTCATAATTTATTTCCATGTTGCACTTTTGCAGTTTGTGCGCGCTGTTTATGGCGCTGCAACATGCAACCGACCAACAGACAGACAGACGGACTGTCGGACGGAACGCAACGCAACCAAATTACAGCCAAATGGCAAATGCGGTCGCTCGTCTCGCGGCTCGCGGTCACTCGGACCAAAACGAAACCCAAACCGCAAACGACGTCGGCCAAACGTAACCACAGTGCGCGACTCAAACCAACCAACCCAACCCAACCCCACCCCTCACCACCCCATCCCTCTTGGGCCCGTGCCCCTGCCACTGTCTATCTTTCAGCACTCGAGCTCTGTGCCCCTGTTAAATGCAACCGAAGCAACGAAGCGTGCAAATCATGTTAGTAGCAAAAAAAAAGAAAGAACCCCTCCTCCCCTTCGGCTACCCCTGTCGACCAGCTGTCCCAAACCCCGCGCCACACAGCACACGCTTTGCAATGCAAACGACCGCAGGGGTCCACCAGCCAAGTCCACATTCACATTCACATCCTCGTTTCCTCGTTTCCTCGTTTCCTCCTCCTCCTCGAACACATTTTGCCAGTCACACAGGCCATAAAAGGTCGCCGCTGCTGCCAATTGAGTGAGTGAATGAACGAACGAAAGGGAGTTCTGTTGGCCAAAGGGAGGGGTGGCAATGAGCAGGGGCAGGGCAGGGGTTGTTGCTGCTACTGCTGCTGCTGCTGCTGCTGCTGCGTGCTGGACATGACGCACAATGTCCGCAACAGCAGCGCATTTGCCAAATTGCCTATGCGAATGCGGGCTGTCGAAAAGGGGAGGACAGCGGCAATTTGAATTTGAGCCGGAGTTGGAGATTGGCATTTGGATTGGGATTGGAATTGGAGTTCAGTTACGGCACAACATAAGCTGGTTAACTGGCACTCCATATCTGATTATAGCAGACACACAACGAACACCACCCAACCCACCCAATCCACCCAAACCACCCAATCACTGGTGGTTGTGCCACAGATAACAACGGGGCAGCTTGTCAGAAATCTCGTCGTTGAGCCAAATGAATTTTTATTGAATGCAAAATGCGTGAAATAATAATGTTAGTCAAGCACAATGTGCGATAAGCAAGAAATAACTGTTTATGTTTGTTTATCAAACGAACAAACCGAATATGAATTTTAATGTCCGCAAACACTTTTGACAGACAGCAATGCATAAACATAATGATTATTAACGATAAACGAGTGAATAGCTCTTGAGTAAAGTAATGCAATTTATTTAAAATAGAAATTCTTAAAAATTTAAATTTATAAGGAACTTCACATTTAATTGATATAAATTATGTTTTGTTTTGCTCAAAGTTAGATAAAATTGAATGTGCGATAAGCAAGAAATAAGTGTTTATGTTTGCTTATAAAAAAAACAGATTATGATAATTATATATTAATCGCCCAAGTTTTTTGGATATTTGTGATTTTTGAAAGAAATAAATGTATAAAAAAATCTTTATTAACGATAATCAAGTGAATAGCTCTAAAACAAAATAATGCAAATCATTCAAAAAAATAATTCTTATAAATTTTGATATTTTTCCTTCTTTTTTGTACAATTTGCTTAACTTTTTTATAAGGAACTTCACATAAAATTGAAATAAATTATGTTTTGTGTTGCTCAAAGTTAGATAAAATTTAATGTGCGATAAACAAAACGGAATATGAATTTTAATGGCCGCAGTTTGTTTTTTGAGATATCTGTGATTTTTGACAGAAATAAATGTATAAAAATAATGATGATTAACGATAAACGAGTGAATAGTTCGCTCTTAAGCAAAGTTCTGCAATTCATTGAATAATAATTCTTATAAATTTTTTGATATGTTTATTTTGGTTGTTAAACATTTTGTTTACTTAACCTTTTCTTGACAGACAGAAATGTATAAGCATAATGAATATTACTGATAATTAAGTGAATAGCTCTAAAACAAAATAATGCAATTCATGTAAAAATAATTCTTTTAAATTTTGATATTTTTATTCTTTTGTTCTTAAACAAATTTGCATAACTCTTTTTATAAGCAACTCTTCATTCAATTGATTACCTCAAATTAAATACAAAATCAGGAACAAGCATTTAGAATTCTGTCAACAAATCGTTAAACAGTTAAATTCACATTCACTTCATATTCAAACCGAGGTGTGAACTGCATTCTGCATTTGCTGCGTCTAAACAATGTGAGAAATGCTTTTCGTTGCGTGTAATTTGAAATGTTTTCGAGTGTTTGCCTAATGAGTAATTGTAGAACAGAGTCTCCAAAAGCGTTTAATTGAAACACTCAATTAAGGATGTGTTCATTGAATCGATTTGTTCAATTGCTTCATCAATTTGTTAATGACAACATTGCCACAGTTTGAGCCAATTGTCAGCCGTTTTGGGGTTCGGGCTCCGGTTCGGTGTCCCCCTTTGTTGTTGCCAACTGTGTTACGCATGGAGTAGTTTATGGCAGTGAGTTCACATATATGTGGGACAGTTAACCCAAATCTATCAATTACCTCAACGAAGAAGAAGAAGGCATGGTGGGGAGGGGGGTAATCAGCGAAGCGTGCGACATGGCGCCAATTTTGTAGCCATTGATAGCGGTCTGAGAGTCGAGAAACGTTCGCCAGTGACAAGCGTATTATTAAGCATTTAATGCGCTCAACTGTGAAATAACAACAATAACAAGAAAAGTATATATATATATATATATATATATGTATATGTATGACTAAAAGGGGGGCTCATAAAGGCAGCCACAAAAAAAGGCCGCTAATAAACAATAAACTCAACTCCAACAATTGAACCGAGTCGGGAAGACGCCAAAGCGGACCAGCGTAAAGTAATCGACCATACAAAATGCAACAACAAAGCGAATCAGCGAAATGACAAATAAATTATACACTGAAAGAAAAGGAGCGAACAATATGAGCGCAGTTTAAATGCACTAAAAAATTTAACAGAAATAAAAGCTATTTAAATATGTTGAAAATATATATAAGGGAAAAAAGGGAAATATAAAGCGAAATTTGTAAAAGATACCCTGGAAAAACAAAGCTATTGATTATGCATATTTATACTTTCTTCTTTTGCTTACAAACTTATGCACACTTATATATATATCTATATATATGCATATCTAATGCAGCATTATGTTGGCCTGGTATATAAATTTGTCATTTATAATAAATGCGTGGCTAATATCAATAATAAATGAGTGAACAGACACAATGGGCCCCAAAACAACAAAATAGAGATACAGATACAGAGACAAAGATAGAGATATAAATACACAGGCAGAAACGCCCCAAAAGCAGCTATGAGTAGCTTAGCCAATTTAATGGCCATAATTTTGTTGTCATAGTTGTTGTTGTTGCTGTTGTTGTTTGCTGTTTGTGCCGTGTTGTCTGCGACACAAAATCAAATTTAGTGACATGAAAGCACGTCAAAATGAAACGAATGACATGCGAACAAGTTAACAAGCGCACAGATACAGATACATATACAGATACAGATACATTGCAAGTGACATGTGTGCGTGTGTGTGTGTGTGTGTGGGGGTCGCAGCACAGCTGAAACAGATCGCATTGTTGCTGTATCGAAGACCACCCGCAAAGGCAAAGTGCGCTCAGCGAGTGACAGAAAAAAAACGAAGCAGAATGGTTTGCGGGCAGTGGGGAGCGGAGAGTGGAGGGGGGAGCAGGTTGCACAAACAGAGGAGCCAAAAAAAAAACACACACACACACAAAACAAATGAGTGCCACAAAGCCACAGCGCCACAGTCAGACATGGGGTACATTAAAAAAAAAGTAAAAAAGTAAAAAAACAACCGCAAAATGATACTTTTATGTTGTTGTTGCCTTTGTTGTTCGTTATTTGTTTCGGTTTATTTTTTTCGTAAGTTTGTTTGGGAATTGAGTTCAGTGCGCTTGAGAGAGCGCATTTTGTAACCGAATAAGCTGTGCGGAATTCGATGACGAATGTCAGAAATCACAAATGTGAATCTAAACAACAAAATTTGTTTTGTTCAGTTTGTTGTAATTAAAATTAAATTGAAAATGAAAATGAAAACCATGGGAAATAAGTAAACAAGACAACATAAATATTTTTACAGACCGGTTAACAATTTAATATTAATAATAAATTAAATCAGCTGCTAAAATTGTCCATTGAAAAATGTTAATTTTGAGAATGTCATAAAAACTAAAATATGCAAAGATAAAACAATTTTAAAATTAGCTGCTACTGGTTTTATTTTTTTATTATTTGAACAAGAAATCAATGCATTTTTTAAGTTAACTCAATGACAAAATTCGACTTGTCTAATTTATGATAATGCATCGAGTTAATTCCAAGAATGTATTCTCTATTTTATTTATTATTTTATTATTACGCATTGTTGTATAATTAATAAAACCAACAGCGAAACGGGCGCATAAATCAGCTTATAAAAATTCTATAAACTGGATCGTTGCGATAGCGAAAAAAAACTGAATAACATTGTTTTTGGGCAAAACATTGCTTTTGTGATCTCGTGACAATTTATTAACACCCCGTGCGACAACAACAACAACAACAGCAACAAGATAACAACAACAAGTGAGATTGCTCTAGTCGGGACCGCCCGACTAGTAGATACCCTGAACCCAGAAAAGAACACATACACACACACTCTCGGCAGTTGATGAGTATGGATCCTATTAAAAATAATAATAAAAAAAAAAAACAATTACCAACGGAAAAAAAATGTTCCGCAGCCGGGGCTTGAACTCGGTCTCCCCGTCTTAAGATGCACGACTCTTACCAACTGCACCACACTACCACATTTTTCGCGAACGATATAACATTACTTAACCATCGCAAAAAGTCGAGGAAAACGAAAATTTTGCAGTTGTCATTAAAACGATACAAATTAATAAAAATAATAATTATAAATAAATAAAAAAATAAAACAATTCATCATTGCTCTACCATACCATCGCTGAATTCGAACCCGGACCGCCGCGTTACGAGGCACAACTCTTACCCACTGGACCACGCTCTTACTTCACTTCGTTGTGTTAAAATTCAATTTAACCGTTGCCTAAAAAAATTCCTAGGAAAACGCAAGACTTTCTGGACGTGCATATGTATGCGTGCACATGTACACAGAAATTGCCAAGCAGCTGCGCTTTGCCCCCACTACTGAAAATAGATTCTTGATTTGCTCGTAAACTAAATGTACGATCGTTATGAAATTTTCAGGACTTATTCAGATCATCGAAATGTATCTACAAACCAATTTGCACGTGTGTAGTATTTGATTTGTGTTTTTTTGGTTTTATCGATATTGGGGGCGATTGGGGGAGGTATCCAAAACCTGAAGGGCTTAAATTCTTCGTATGTTTTACGCGAACATAAAAAAATAAATTTGGTGGCTCTAGCTTTTATAGTTTGGGAGTTATGCTTAAAAAACCGAGTCAAAAAGCGATAATTATCGATAATAAGAAAACGGAAGGAGTTATCGATGTTTTGAAATAAACTTGATCTGCGTATGAAATATACGAACCGAATGAGACCAAGATCAGCTTTCTAGCTTTTGTAGTCTCTGAAATCGACGCGTTCATACAGACAGACGGACAGACGGACAGACGGACAGACGGACAGACAGACAGACGGACATGGCTAAATCGACTCGGCTAGTGATGCTGATCAAGAATATATATACTTTATGGGGTCGGAGATGCTTCCTTCTGCCTGTTACATACATTTGCACAAAACCATTATACCCTTTTTTCCCCATTTTCAATGGGTTCAGGGTATAAAAACAACAACAAACGCAAAGTTGAAACGTTTCAAACAAGCGACTGCTAACAAAATTTGCATATGCAAATTGATTTTCTACACGGCAACAATTGTTGCTGTTGTTGTTGCTGTTGTTGCTGTTGTTGCAATTGTTGTTGGCTTCTTGAAGCGGTCGACTTAAGTGGCGCCCGCCTCAATTAATTATTTAAATTGCAGCAAATCAAGCGGCATTTAATCAATATTCTATGAACTCTTTGTGCGCGTTGTTGTTGTTGCTGTTGCTTTTTATTTTGTTATGTTTTGCCCGCTATTTAGACTATTTAATGACAGCTCTTTTGGCGCACCTTCGCATATTTAAAACATTTTTTTTTTTTCATTGTTGTTGTTGCATAAATTAAACAGACTGTTTCGAGGCCGCGGGACAATGTCTCAATATTAAGTATACGCCACAGCATCCGCACAGGTTGTCAAATGTAGCCACCAAAGCATCCCCCAGTCTCAGTTTCTGGGCACTGGCCAAAAAGTCGTGTATATATATATATATATATATATATAAAAGGAGAACTGCGAAAAGTCGACAAACTGTTTGGCAACTGGTGGAACAACTTTTGGCTTTTGGCAGCAACATTTCAAGTGCTCGCCTGGTCTCGGGGGCTATAATTAAATTGTTCAAGTGCTGGCAACACTTTTGGCACTTGGCGTTGCTCAATTTAGCAACAACAAAAACAACAACAACAACAATAGCAGCCGGCGCAACAACAATTGAACAACGCCCACAATTATTGTCAGCCGCAATTTGCATTTTGTGCCGCATAATTTGCAACAGCATTTTGACGTTGTTGTTGTTGTTGCTGCTATTAGCCCGTAGATGGTATTGGCCATCTGCCAAAAGCAGGCCTAATAGCAACAACAACAACAACAACAACAACAACAATACAAATGTGTTAAATATTTTGTTGCCTGGGCGTGTCCTGGCGCAATTAGACAAATTGCTTTATTTGCAGCAACACTCGAAGGCACTCACACTCGAACCACTCACTCGCGACTCACTGCAGTCATATTCAAATAACGCTTGTGTACTCGTTCTGCTGTGTGTATTATTCGTTTGGGGCCACGTTTATTAACCTTTTGAACTCATTTCGGGCGACTCATCAATTCAATTTTTATAAACACAAAAGACCCAGCCGAGCCGCAGAGCCCCGCGGCTACAGTGAAACCAAGCCAAAGAACCACAGCACACAAAAACAACAAAAAAAGAGGAGGAAAACAAAATAAAGTAGAATGGCAAAAAAACGATGAAATCTCTGTGCAAAGCTATTTTTTATACATATTTCCACTGCGCGCAAATACTCTGTTTTAAAAAGGGTTGAAAAGAGGGTTAAGTTGCGATTTTGAAGAACAACTTGAATTTGTGGTATATATATTTTTTTTTTTTTTGTAAATATTCCTTTGAGAATGTGCTTAACACAATTTAGTTTCATTTTCTTCTTCGTTTTTGTCTCTTCAAAATTAATATTTAATATTGGGTTTTACAGGGCAGCTTTCGGTCGCTGCAGCTGCTCTTTTTACTTGGTTGGGGACCTTTCGCTGCCATTTTGCTGTAGCATGTTCGAAGGGGGAAGCGGGGAAAGGTTGCCTGCGCTGGAGACAACTCGAAACATTTCTCATTTCGGTCGAGTGGGCGGCCGGCAAGAGGAAAAAAATACAACGAACAAAAAAAGTGGCAACTTTTCTCATTGTATTTTTGTAGTTTTGAGCATTTCTTTTTTTTTTTTGGCTCTTGCTCAACTTTTTTTGCCGTTGCTTTTTCCATTGCTGCTGCTGCTGCTTCTGCTGTTGTTGTTTTTATTATTTTATTTCCGGTCATTAAAAGTCAATCTCAAGAGCTTCATAATGACATTGTCGCCGTTGTGGCCGGGTCTCTAATTGAAGCTACTTGAGTTGCCCTCGAGCCAACCAACGGGCTCAATTAATCAGCGCGGGAATTAAGTTATTTGTAGCGAGCAGTTCCGATACCAGCTACACTCGCAGCAACACTGATGCGCACCACATTTGCTATAACATTACTTTTTTTGTTTTTTGTTATATGCTCAAATGACTTGCAGTTGTTGTTGCCGTTGTTTGATGGATCGCCAGCAAACAGTTAAATGCATTTAGAAAGTTGCTGCTGCTGCCAACTTCAAAGTCTTGACCCATTGGAAAAACAGTCAACAGTCGGCCCTTTCAATGTGAGGAAAATGTGTGTCAGCCAAAGTCAAATGTCAACTTGAAAATGCAATTTTCATATATTTCCTACTCTTTAGTTAGCTTTGATGCATAAATTTCGATGCACTTTGTTGCATAACACAGATGAGATCATAAAAATATGTTTTGTTTTTCCATATGAAAACACTTTTGTGTAACTAATCTTTTTATTTTCATTTAAAGTTTGTTTCTTTTAAGCTTATAAATGAAAAGATCTTTTTACCTTTTAGACATAATCTTAGTCATTTTGCGAGCTTAACTTTTAGCTCATATTAATTTATGTCACATCTATGATTAAGCTAAGCAGAGGTATCTGTAAACCAAACCAAACCCAACCAAACCAATCCAATAAGCAGCTCAAGTTTTGTTTTTTTTCATTTCTTCTTCTTATTTTTCGCTGCTGGCAAAAGACAGATTAAGTTGTTGTTGTTGGCCGATTAAATGTGGATAAACTTGTAAGAGACATTCGGCTTGCTGCGGCTTTTGTTGCTGCCAGCTGACAGATGTGCAATTGTGTTGCCAGTCAGTTTATTTGTGCGCCCATCACACAACCCCTCCCCAACCCCTACCCCTCTTTCGTTTTTGTGCGCGCTTCCATTCAATTGTCATTGCGAATGTCAATAAATTATTTATGCGTCACATTAATTGCCTCTGTGTGTGTGTGTTTGTGTGTGTGTATTTATTTGCCATTATTTATGCCGAAATGTACAGTAAATTGAATTTCAATGTTTGCTGTTTAACATGCAACTATTTTTTTATTATTTATTTTAATTATATTCTCGATGTCAACTAACTTTGAACTCTTCTTCTTCTCATTGCAGGTGAGTGCGTAATTTGCAATTGGCTTGTTGAGTAAGTTTTTGAGCGCTAGATGGCGCTTTTGTGCACATTTATCTAATTAAAAAACTTTTGCAATTAAAATGAAATTTTATTAGTGCTAAACCGGCAGTTGGCTTAGCTTAGCTTAAATGACATAAATGACCCAAGTTAAACCGGCAGCAATAGAAGACTATGCGATACTCTGTAATTAGCTTTTAGCTATGAGAACAATCTACCAAAAGCTGAGTCTTGTTGCCACGAGAGAGCCCTGGAACCCGTTCGGGGAGTATCGTGTTGGTTGTGATTAAATACGGAATTGTGGGAAGAGTTTATACTCTTACTCATTCTCTACCAGTTTATTATTGTATTGCCCTAAAATTGATTTTTACTTAGCTTTTTTCAGCAACGAGTTACACAAAAAGTTAAACAACAAATTTTTATTTTTCTCTCAAAACATCTGTTACTGCTTTCGTCTACCTACCCCGCCCCAATTTATGTGCCATTTGCACTTGGCTGTAGGGTATAAAAAGCACCGTAAAACTATACAAAACATTTTCGTATATTTTCGTTTTTGGCCTTTTGTTTTTTTGGGGGGCAACAAACAAACAAACAAATTTATATGCGCCACACATTTTTCGTATTTCTCGCTCTGTGCCTTGCATTAATGAAACATTTCCGACAAACGATGGAACCCATAACCCCGTCCGTCTACCCCCCCAAAGAACGCTACAACCCCCCCATTTTGGGCGTTTTCTAGGCAAAATGTGTTAAACTTTCTGTATAAGCCGCACACACAAAACCGCAAATTCTCTGCGCTCAAATGTTAAAAAAAAAACAACAAACTTTTGAAACCCACAAAAACACAACAACAATAACAGCAACACAAATGAGTACCCGTTTGCCTGTGGGCAACTATTCAAATTTCTACCAAATTTCTCGTATTTTATTTTTGGCTTTTTAAATTTCCTAGAAAATTCATTAAAATATTTTTATAAATGCAAATGAATGAAATGAAATGAAAGCGTTGTAAAACTAACTTAATAAATATTTGAAAATAATTTAAATTGAAACCGAATTTGTGCCTAAAAACGACAACGATTGTCAACAACAACAACAACAACGACATGATAATAAATGCGGTTGCCCGAGTGGAAGTGCTCGTAATTATGACTCAATTGGTCAAAACATATTCGAGGCATTGTTCGAAATGGCTTGGCAAATATTTGTTTACCTGTTCGACTCAAGTACAATGTTAAAAAAGCACACACACACACACACGCACACATAAATCACAGCAGGCAATATAATTTGAAATCAGCAATCAAGTTGCCTCAAGTGCACTCGATACACTACGCACAAGTGGGGTAGCATAACTATATCAAGTGACATACAGTGGATAACATTAATATTCGTCTTTTTTTTCAACTTCAAATACGAATAAAACAAAATATAAAACTGAAGTATTTTGACTGTTTATCTTAAACTTTAATTAACAGGCAAAAAGGTTGATTTGTTGAACTAAAAAGTATCTCATAAATATTCACAATAAGAGCATACACTTCTATTATATTCTTTCATTTGTACTTGTTTCGAAGTTTTCTTTTTTATTCTTCTATTTATTTTTTTTTCATAGAGTCAGAATATCTTTCTCGTCGTCGCAATAAAACCTGACATAAAAATGAAAATAAACTGAATACGAATTTCATTACTTGCCTTTGCCCATTCTCATCCAAAACAACAACAACAACAAAAAAAGTGTGTGTAACTCCCCTTGTAAAGCTTCAACAAGCAGCCTGTGGGCTTTTTTCCTTTTATTTTGTTTTTTATATTTTGTGTGTTTTTTTTGTTTTTGTATTTTGCATGCGCGCTGGCCATAAAATTTATGACATTTCGCACATTTGGCATATAAAAATGAAAGACACGCCAAAATAAGCAAATGGAAGGCAAAACCAACAAGCACACACACACGAATACACACAAACGCACACGCACATAAAGCTGTCAGAATTACGTGTGAAAAATGCGGGCAACGAGACAAAAACAAAAAACCAAAAAAAAGAAACCAGCAATAAAGAAAATAAATAAATCCAAAAGCGCGTAATTTCAATGAAACATTTTTGGCACGTCAAAGCCGAAACTGAGCCGCAAGCAATTTTGAATACCCTGCTTCGCCCCCTGCCCTGCGGGCTACCAGTTGCTCTCACTTAAATTTAATAAACAAACAAGTTAATTTTATTCATTTTATGTACACATTTTTATTGAAAACCACAAAAGATTTTTGAAAACTGTTCGATTCGGTTGCTGAAAAGAGACCACAGCAACGCTCCCAGACTCCACCTCCCCACCTCCCCCACCCCACATTTGGGTATTCTATTCGATATAATTAACGGCACCGAAAGGCGTCGAGCATGTGTCAAATCGGATTACGTCGACAGCCTAAAAATGAAAACGCTTTAAGAGTTCTATAAATAACAGGGTGTATCGAACTAGAACGACTATGTAGATAACCTGTAATCAACATGTTAAATATACTTGACTTAAAATAAATTAAAATTCTATATTTAACATTTCCACTCATATTTCAAGTGTAAAAGATAAGATACATTTCGTTTCCGTTTTTATACAAATTAACAAAATTAGGTTTTTCAAGAAAATTGTGTAGAATATTTCAAATGTATTCCCATATAATCTTTATATATCTAAAAGTTTTCCCAAATGCTATTAAATACTCATCATAGCTATAGGGTATACCAAACGCATACATACGCTGTTAAATGACAGCGCTGACATGTGCAACACGTCGTATGCTTAATGTAATTCCTAAACTAAATAAATAACAGCCAATGAATGTTGATTTTCAAGCGAAACATTAAATTTATCATATGCCCACATGTTCTGTGATATATATCTATATATACTATATATCTATATATACCATATATATATAAATATTATGAGTTATTGCGCTCGAGGCCGCGAACATTTTTATATATTTTCGCTGCTTATTTTAATTGTTATTTTATTTATTTGTTGTATTTGTTGCTTTTAACGCTTTTTTTGGCCTGTCAAATAAAATTTAATTTTATTGCTGCTAAATTTGTTGCTGCTACAAATTGACGCTGCTCTGACCACTCCCCTCCCCTACCCCCACTACCCTCCCCCACTACCACCCTGCTGGGCCCTTCTTAGACATTTGGCTTTCCGTCCGTTGGCTTTTTAATTTATTTAAATTTAAATTTGTTTGCTTAGCGAGCTGCGCTGCCCATTTTATTTATAGAGTCCCACTGTATCTGTCTATGTGTGTGTGCGTGTGTGTGTTGTTGTGTGTGTGTGTGCGCGTTTCTAAATGTTGTCAGTGCATATTTTTGGGGTCTTTTGTTTTGTGGGCTTGTGTTTAATTAGCTGCCAAAACACAAACAGCTCGAAATACGCGTCTTTTAGCCGAGAGATAAATTAAAATCACATGAAAATTTGTTTTGTGTCTGTCGGTTTTTCCCCCTCCCTCCCCCCTTTCCGCCTGGCAAATTCCGCGCATTTTCCACTGTGCCACATTTGCATACCACATTTGACATCCCAGCCGCCCTGTCCGCCCGCCCCCTTCTCTCTCGCTCTCTCTTCTCTTATCTATCTTCATTTATATCTTTGAATTACGCGACTGCCTTCTGTTGGTTTTACGTGGGCGTGGCCCCAGTGGCAGCTCAATTTATTCCTCTTTCGCAAATTGTTTGCTTTGCTTTATTTTCAGAAGCGAACAAACAAACGAAACAAGAGAAACAAAAAAGCAAAAAAGTAGAACAAGATATAGGACTTGCTAACAGCTAGCTGGGCGGTCGGGGGGAGGTGGTTGGGATGGTTGCGATGCTGGTGGCAGTCATCAACTGTGGCAGCAACATGCGGCGCACAAAACTTTGACTGTCACCTCGCAAGCCAAACATTTATCATTGCCAAAAATTTGTTTGGCTTTTGTGGGATGGCGGAAGCATTGGATACCCTAGCCACAAACAACCGCAAAAGCAGAGTGGAAACCAACGATAATCGATAACGATATGTATGCATGACTAAGCTGACCTTTCGTTGACATTTGAGCCCAACTTTCTTTTATAATCAAAACTCTGTCGACAGTTTTTTCAAGGACTCTTGATAATAAAATGTAAAATATTTTGTTTACGGCAAACGTTATAATGGTGTTAAACTGTTTGCAATTGGTTTACATAAGCTTCGTTAATTATAGTCGGGCTCGTAACCGTTATATATACCCTGTACATGTTGAATACTGCACAAGGTTTGCATTATAGTTGTGTTAAGCAAATAATATTATATATATTTCTTGTCTTGTATTATTATAGGGTATATTTTGTTGGGCTCTCAGTCGACTGTAGCATTTGTTAACTTGTTTTGTAACGGAGGCCGCGTTTAATATGATTAAATCTAAATTCGATTCGCTTCTTAAAAGATCTGACTGTGATGATTATATATATAGAGTCCAAACGTTGTTGTCCCATTCCAAAGATGTTGTGGTGCAAATTTTTAGCGGTGCTGTTGTCGCCTTTGCTCTTCCTGTTCCTGGGCGCCGATGGGCACTCGTTGAACGATGACTACAACAGTAGCAGCCAGGTTTTGTGCAATACGAACGCGTATCCGCCGCGCGAGAGCGTCCTGAAGCTGGTTGCCCACCTGGTGCCCACGTTCGCCAAGTCTACAATGCGGGCGGGCAGCAGTCTCTTGCGGCGGGTCATCGAGGAGCTTGCGAACAGGACTGCTACGTTTCCAGAGTTGCGTCAGGATCTCGATACAATCGATGGCTACATTGATAAAATCGAAAAGATGCCGCTGTGGCAATCAAAGGCGCTGACCAACCCAACGGATATCGAGATTCTGGAGAGTTTTCTCGATGATAGTACGCCGCCGGTGCTGGCGGTACCCGATCCAAAGGCCGTGCTGCCGCAGCTAATATCCCTATCCGATTCCGTGTACGAGGCGATACAGCAGAACCTAACGCAACCAACGCAGGACCAACAGCTAATTGCAGCATCGATCGAGCGGCACAAAGTCGACACGTTTCTGCCCGTCAAAGCGGACTATCTGAAGCATCTGGTGCGCAGATACACCCGCAACATCAATGCACGCCCCGCCACGTTGCTGTCCGTGTGCATAGCCGAGAAAGCGTTGAGCTCGTCCGCCGACAATTTCCAGTCGTACTATATGCCCAGCCTCAAGAAGCCTCAATTGGATCGCAGCGGTCTGCTCGCCGAATCGGTGAAAGGTGCCTTTGAAATGGCCTACTTCATTTTGGCCATGCACACTTAAAATTCAAGTCAATAATTCAAACTAACAGCAAAATATTCCTAAATAAAGTTTTTACATGTTCGTCTTGCAAGATGCGCTAAGCAGTGCTGTAAAAGACATTAATCAGTGTTGTATAGTAATTAAAAACATAACATTTACTTGTGTATTCAGACTCCCTTCTTTATTTTGGCCATGCTTAATTAAAAATTCAAACTAAACTTGAAAAATTTTCAGCAAAATAATCTTTAATAAAGTTTTCACACAAACAGTGTTGTAAAAGACAGTAATCAGTGCTGTATACTGTTTAAATACAACATTTACTTGGGTATTCAAGGAATTTTAGTACATTCCAGACTGCCTTCTTTATTTTGGCCATGAATAGTTAAAAGTTTAAACTGAACTTAAAACTATTTAGTTTTAATCATTTTTTCATATTTTAGTCTTGCAAGATGCTCTAAACAGTGCTGTAAAAGTGAATAATCAGTGCTGTATACTATTTAAAATAAAACGATTTCTTGTTTCTTCCATACTTCTGCTTATTATAGCCCAAATTTCCAGTGCACTTTGGCTTTAAAGTTTTCCACTATTTCTCATTTGCCATCGCTCTGATGCTGATGCTCATCGCCTCCTCTCGCATTTTTCACGCAGAAAACTTTTCCCTTGAGTTCACTTAACTACTTCCTTCTGCCTGGCAACACAGAACTGAAGCACACTTCAATTCAATTTCAAACCCCGTGCAACGCACTCATCTCTGGCTGCTGCTGCTGCTGTTTTTGTTGCTGCTGCTGCTGACTTTGGCGTCAAATACTTTAGCCCGATAAGACTTTCGTTTCGGCGAGCCCAAAATCACTGGGAAATGCTCCACAAAAACAAAAAAAAAAATGAAGCAGTTGAAGAAAATTGCCAGCCAAAGTTGCCAAGTTTTTCGTTTGCCCTCTGTTCTTCCTCTTTTTATGCTGTTGCTGCTTGTTTTTTGTTTTATTGCTGTTGTGTGTGGGTCGTTGTTGTTGGCGGCAGCTGCAGGAGCTGCCACTAAGTTGCCACTTCAGAGTTGCAGTCGCATTTGCTTTCAGTTTGAGTTTGAGTTTAAGTTGGAGTTGGAGTTGAAATTGAAGTTGCTGCTGGCTTGGCCCGAAAGTTATACAAGCGTTGGCACTCGGCCCAGGCGACAGCAACATTGTTGACTGTCTGCATTTGTCGCAGTGTAGTTTCGGGCTACACCCACGCGCCATCTGACAGCAACAACAGCAACAAAAGCAACAACAATAGCAACATCTTTTTGGCTGCTGCTGCTTAATTTGATTTTCACAACTTGGCGACGACGACAACAGTTATTGTTGTAGATGTTGCTGTTGCTGCTGCTGCTGCTGATTTGCATATATTTAAACGTGGCTGAGTTTCAGCCAAAAGTTTGTCTGTGTGGGCGTCAACTGATTGGCAGACGCAGGGCCCAAGTAAAAGGCAAGAAACCTTCATTACTAAACCTCGGGGTCTTGAGCTCTAGCCACGTATACATACATATATATATATTTGCAACAAACTGCCGCACTTGCCGCACTTCAGCCCGCTGCCACTTGGCCAGCAACAGTCGAAAGTATTTGCTTATGCATAGCTACATGCGGCATATAGCCTATTGCTGTTGTTGTTGTTGCTGTTGCTGTTGTGTGCTCTCATGCGTATTTTAGTAGATACGCAGATACACACGCACACACACACACACGCACGCACACACACTCACTCACACTTGAGCACCTCGAGGCATTAGGCAAGAGTCTTTGCATAAAACTTTGGCTTTCATCCACCCACCTGAAATAATCCCAAAATCCCTTTGACACATGTCTGCTCTTATTTCTCCGTACAGTTGTCTAAATCTTCGAGCCTCTTCCTCTTAACTCATTTAATTATTCAGCATAGTTTTGTGCTTTTAATTAACAAAATGCAGTTCAGCAATGCGTAAAAGTTTTCAAGCCACAAAACTGAGATGAAAGCATTTAGCGATAATATTTCAACCAAAACTGAAATTGCGGCTAGTTGTTGTGCATTTTATTGCGCATCAAATGTTTAACATTTTGCCAGAATTCATGCAAGTATTTTAATTATGTTTATGCAGAATTCAGTAAGGTTATATGCAAATAAATTTAATATTTATTTAAAGAGAAATGTGAAAAGCTGAAAACCAGTTTAAATATTACAGTTGAAATTTGACTTTTAGTAAAACTGTATTAAATATTACATTTCAAAATTTGACTATTTCTGTAATTTGACATTTTTTGGAACTGTACACAATTTTGGAATTTTTGACTGATTTGTAAAGGGTTAAATTGAGCTTGTTTGTTGCTATTGTTGTTGTTAGTCTTGTTGTTGTTATATGATATGACAGTCTGCATTATAAAGGAGCTCTAATTGTGTATGCGTGCAGAAGTTTGGTTAATTTGAGCCAAACATGCGATGTCATTTAGCTGCGCAAGTGCCAGTTGTTGTTGCCTTTGATACAAATACATTGTGTAGAAAGAAACCTTTAAAAGAACTGAAAATGTTTCACGCACAGGTTAATAAGTGTACTTTAGAAGGAATTTGATGGGGACTTTAAAGGGGAACTAACAGCAAAATTTGAAAAATATGTTGTTTTAAAATAAAAAACAAAAACGGATATGAAAATCTTGTTGATTTTTTTAGATTTGAATCATATTTGGGTTTCTAAAGGGAAAATACAGCAAAATTGGGAAATATGTTTAAATAGACTATAAAAAATGGTCAAAAATTTAATCGAAAAAGGAAAATTTGGTTAATTTTTCACATTTGGGTTTCTAAGGGCTAACTAACCAAGAAAGAAATATGTTTTGGTAAATTGAAAAAAAACTGATTGAAAATATTATTTTAGTATGAAAATCTTGTTGATTTTTCAAGATATTTGAACAATACTCGGGATTCTAAAGGGAAAATACAGCAAAATTGAGAAATATGTTTTAATAGAATAAAAAAAATTGTCAAAAATTTGATCAAAGTATGAAAATCTTGTTGATTTTTTATGAGATTTGCATCATATTCGGGGTTCTAAAAGGAAACCAATCAAAAAAATGTAATTTTAGTATCAAAATCTTGTTGATTTCTGATGATATTTGAACCATACTCGGCGATTATGAGCTTAACTTTATTGCCAACCTATCAGCAGCAATTTATCAACATACAATATATATATATTTTTTTTGTGTAACGTGACAACGTATAATAATACGCATATCGCAGATGAAGGGTATTATAAAACGTTGACACCCCGAATTTGCAACCCTCTGTTACAGTTGGAAGCGACTGCAATTTGAAAGAAACTAGCGAATCTATATAATGGAAATTGTTATTTTCCAACTGTTTGTTTTGAGGTTTGATGTGGCTTAGTGTCCATCCGTCCGTCCGTCCGTCCGTCCGGGTGCCCTGTGTGAAATCTGTTGTTCGAGTCTCTCTCGAAATGATTAAATTGCGTGGCACGTGTGACTCTTGTGTTCTCGGCGAGTGCACAATTGGCGGCCTTACGACTGTGTCTCTTCTTCGAAATGCCAGGCACGAAGCCAGCCACCCCGCTCAACCCCCTCCCCCCCTTCGCGGCTGTGGCCTTTGGTTGTGGTGGGTTGGGTGCGATCGCCGTTGTCGTCGTCGTCACGTTTCATTTGTGTCGCCACGCGTGCGTTTATTTAACCACTTTAACCTGAACATGCACACAATATGAAATAGCTGTTGTTGTTGTTGTTGCTGTTATTGTTGTTGTTATTTGGGGGTTGTGTCACACAGCCGGTAAAGGGCGTCACAGCGTCTGAGCCCTCGCCCATGCCCAATGCCCATTATATTACACTTAAACTTCATTATGCCCCGTGCCCGTGCACCCCCCTTCACCTCCTCACCCGCCCCTGCCCCCGCAGCGAGTGTGTGTCACTCTGTTGATTCATAAAAGTTTAATTTCTTTGGCAGTCAGTCGACCGCAGACACGTTTACCTACCACCCCTCCCCCTTCCACACGTCGCCGCCCCCTCGAGTCGAATGACTTTATTAAAATTGACATTTAATTTATGCGCTGTGCATAATTTAAGCGCAAATTTCCTCCACGTTGAAAAAAACAAAAAAAAAAAACACATTTTTAAGTTGGTTTTGTAGAAAAATATTCAGCTAACAGCCAAAAAAAATAAGAGAGAGAGAGAGTGAGAGACTATGAGAAATACATGTGGTAGCAGCAGGACGAAGTCCTGACAAAGTCGACACACACACACACACACACACACACACACGTAACAACAAAACAAAAGAGTAGGGAACATGGCAGCAAAGGTTTTCCTGTGGCAAAAACAATAAACACAGCAAAAGCAACGCCCCGAAGCAGCAGCAACAACAACAACAACAAAGCAGGCGTGTGTAGAAGTGGGCGGGGTTGCGTTTTGTTGTTGCTGCTGTTGCTGCGACACTGCGACAAAATCAACGTCAGTGGCTAAAGGGTGGGCGCGTGTGTGTGTTAGTGTGTGTGTGTGTGTTTGCCACAGGAAGCGCCACACAAGCTGGCAGGATATTTTATATAAGGGGCAGACAGCAGTGGCAGCGGCAGCAGTGGCAAACATGACACGGGGTGCGGGTGCGGGTGCGGGGGCGCAGCCATTGTAAATTCCAGCTGCCATTGCACGTTACGTTCACGTTTACGTTCTTCGTTGCTTCCTCGTTCCCCGTTTCTCGTTCCTCTTTGCTTGTTCCTTTCCAACCGGATATGCCATGTGGAGGAGCTGAACGCGCATAAAAATATGGCCCTGGGTCGAGCTAGAGCCACGTTGCCACGTTGTGACTCTGGCTGACAGTCGGACAGTCGGATAGTCAGACAGTCGGGCGGGCAGGCATTCAGCATAACGACAGGATATGCCCTGTGCTGTGGTTGGCCTGTCCTGTCCTTCCCTGTTCCCTGCTGCCAACATAAACAGCACAGTGGAACAAAAGTGAAATGAAATGATATTCAATATGGGTTGGAGATAATCAAAGCATGATTAAGAGGAAGAGAGAACAGAAAATGGAAGAAAAAGTAGAACATATATTTTTAATAAAAAAAAGTATAAATTAGTGTAATAAATGTGAAAATTAAATAAAAGAAAATATATTCTAAACTTTAAATATATTTTGCAAAAAATGTAATCAAAAAAAATTTATTCAAAGCATGTTTTAGAGGCGGAGAGAAACAAAAATGGAAGAAGAAGTAGAAGCAGAAGTACTAGAAAAAAGTAAAACAAAAATATTATTTTAAATTTTAAATATATTTTGAAAGAAATTTCTAAGAAGAGAGCAAAAAATCCGAAAATAGTAAATATTAGTGTGTCAAATATAAAAGTTCAAAAATAAAGGCTGAATAAAAATATATATAAATATATTTCCCAACAAATTCTTACCAATATATTCATCTTTGATTTTATGCATGCACATGTCACATAGTTTGGTACCACTGTGCCACGCCCATGCTCTGTGCGTGTGTGTTTCTTTACTTCCAGCTGTCTTCCGGCTTCCTGTGCTAAGCGCTCGCCGCCACCTACACAAAAAGCAGGCAATACACGTCGTATACTTAATGCCTGATAAAATGCGAAATGCGCGAATAAAACCAGCTTCAGTTTACACTTGTGTGTGTGTGTGTGTGTGTGTGTGTGTGTGTGTGTGTGTGTGTGTGTGTGTGTGTGTGTGCCAAGTCAAGCGTCAAATCAGCTTTAATATGACGCTTTTAGCTGCTGTTTGTTCCTGTTTTGAGCGCCCTACTCTTCTCCTGATTCAGCAGATTCCTTTTTTTCTTTTCTTGTTTTTGTGTTGATCTCTCTCTCTTTAATTATGTGCATATTGCAAATCGCAAATCACATTTTTAATTCAATTTGCGTGACCAGGTTGAAAGCCAGCGCTGTGTTAGGAAATTGTGTATTTAAAATTTAAATGTTTTCCCTTTTGTTACTTTTTGTCCTTTTATTTGCTTGTACATCCAGTTTTGTACTTTTTGCCAACTCAATTACGTTTTGTTGTTGTTGTTGTTTATCTATTGTATACACATTTCCTTACCCACCCCTCCACACACATACACACACACATTTTCCACCCTCGCCTTTTTGTTGCTGTCCCTCTTTTGTTGTAATTTTAATTAGTGCGCCTTTTATGTTTTTGCTGCTAATGACGACGACCCATTTCAACTTTTTTTTTTTTTTTTTTTTTCACTTGCTACGCTCCGAAAATAGCTAATAATAATGATGATGATGATGATGATGATGTTGCTGCTGTTGATAATGATGAGGGCGTTAGGGTTGCCGCCCTCTTTTGTCTCAGTCCAGTTAATTACAGCGCCACACAACAGCTAACTGAAATTAATACAACATTTTCTCACCGTATTTTCCATACCCTCCCCCCACCCCCCCTCGGCTTTTCTTCTTCACTGTTGTTGCTCGAGTTTCTTCAAGTGTAACTGCCGCAGCAATTGGCAGCTTGTTGTTGTTGCTGCCACAATTTTGTTGTTATTATTATAAAATTATTTTGTTGTATTTTTGCTGTTTTCATTGTTGCTTTTGTTGTTGTTGCTTTTGTAAGCTCGTTTAGCAGTCGTCCAGTCAAATCGCTGCCGCTGCCACGCCCCCAACAAACAGCAGCGACGGCTGCCTCACGCGATTTTAATGACACGGCACTTAAAATTTAATCGAGTAAACTGCACTGCTCTATGGCCAATACAGTAAGCCCCCTCTACAGCGCCTGTTTGCTAAAAGTTTTGCTTTATTTGCTGCTCGCTGTGTTTGCATTGATTATTGTTTTCGTGCATATTTCATTTATGTGTGGCTGTTGTTGTTGTTGCTGCTGTTGTTGCTGCTGTTGCTGTTACGTTAATTGTACACAATGCAAACATGTTCAGCAGCAGCGTGTATGCATAAGCATACCCTGTAAATGAACAAAAAAGCTTTACTAGAGTGAATTTTTAGAGAAATAAAATAAAATATAATATAAAATATATATTAAAAATATACCACATAAAGAAATCTTTAGTAAGAATCACATTTAAATATAGCTTTAGCACTTGCAGGGTATCAGCATAATCAAACAGTATTTTGTTTGCAATTTACACTGTGTTTTTTCTCAGCCTTTGCCTGTTGTTGTCCGGCGCAGGACATGCGGCCAGAAAGGGGCGGCAACTTTGGCACGCAATGGCAAGCCGCGCTGGGCGGTCGGCGAAACGGATAAACACACACACATAAATTATACATATAAATGCAAATGTGTGTGTGTGTTGTGTGTGTATACCCTCTGTTGGGCGTGTTCTGGCGCTGCCGCAGAGCCTACAATTTGAGGTGAGGCAAATTGACCAACAGCGGCGGGCCAGGCTTATTTGTTATTGTTATTGTTGCAGCTCAGCGCTGCAAAATGATTTTCAAACTTGAATGCGAGTTTGCCCATTGTTGCACAACAACCACAATAGGATATTGCTGAGGACTGCAAATTAATTGACTATCAACAAAAAAGAAGAAGAGAAAAACTATTCATTATTCAGTTTTTGCTGGCATTTCATGCATCGCGAAGCATAAAACAGCTAACAAAATGTGCAAAAAGAAAACTAAAAACAGCAAAAATTAATAAATGGCAAAGCTCTGCTGTGTTTAATTGTTTATTGAAATGCTTGACATTAATTAACAGCAAATAAATAAAAGCAAGCCAAAAAAACATTCAAAAATAACAAATAGAAAAAATCACAAACTGAAAATGTTGTCATAAATTATGCCCAAACAACAACAACTACAATAGCAAATGGCAGGCACTTTAGTTTTACAAAATGCCAGAAAATTATTGGCACTTCATCATGCCACATGCATATATATTAATCATCATTATAATTATTATCATCATAATTGGCTACTTTCGCTTGGCCGCAAATATTTTTGGCAAGAATAATTTGTACGTTTGCGATTCTGCGATTTAAATCAACCATTCAAAAATTCGCCAGAATTTGGCAATGAACCAACAACAATGAACCAACGCCCAGTTTACTTAGAAAACGATTTACTTAAAGATATATATTTGTATATATATATATCGGAGCAGCATCTTAGACAGCCAAAATAGCCTAAATTAAGTGTATAAACTTAAAAAAAGCCAACAATTAGTTTTTAAATAAAATTTATAGCAAAAACATGTTATCGATAAATCGATAAATTAATCGTTTGAATTGCTTTTACTACGCTTAAAGTTGCTCGCTTCTGTTGAAACCAAATACAAATACAAAAAGTTTCTCGCCAAGTGTTTTATGATTGTTTTATGATGTGCTTACACATACCCCTTTCAATTTAAACGCACACAAATGTAGCGTATTTGCGTGTCCAATTAAAATTGCTCAAGTTTTTCGATTTTCATTTTTCAGATGTGTTTATACACACATTTATTTTGTGGATTTGCGTGTTTGGCTTTTTTTTTTGCGCCTCGACGATTTTCTTTATGCAAATGCTGGCTGCGAAACGCTTTTGATCTGCGCCTTTTGCATATTTTATTTGCGGCTGCTGATTGAAAACTTTTTATTCACAACATTTGTTTATACAAAATTTTGTTTGGTTTTGTTTTCTTTTTGTGTTGCGAATGAAAATTGCGTTATTAATATAAACAAATAGAATGGAAAATGTATAACGGAAGCACTCGTAAATTTTGCCCGTCACGATTTTATGCCATGTACGCAAATTAAATTTATCACTCAAAAAAAAGAAATAAATAAATATATATAAATAAAATAATATTTTTGTATGCTTTTAATAAATCATATGAGGCGGAGGTGTTGCAAGATGCGTGAAAATTATTTTATTTGAGTGTAGTTTTTTATTCACTTCAATATAAAACTGATTTAAAGTGATTCATTTTTTTGTTTAACTTTTAATTGACACAAAATGTGGAAACTTAAGTTTATTTTTCTGTTTATGAGAGCTATATTTCTTGTAGATAATTTTTGCGTTTTAACGTTTTGTTTATGCAATTACATTGGATTTTCGTGTTTATTTTGATTAACAGCTAGAAAAATATTTGAAAAACCCACTCGAAATGCACATGTGAAATGTTTATGTTTGGGGATTTAGCAATTTTAGAGCTATTGTTGGGCAAATAAACAAATATATAAAAAGCTATAGTTGCAGTTATTATAATGAAATTTATATATACTTTTAGGGGCTAATAAACTGATTCGTTTTTTGGTTAGATAAAAATAGCAAAGAAATAAGGTAAATTTTAGATGGGAAAAATGTTCTGTTGAGTGGTTTGTGTGTTTTACCTGAGTGGTTTCACCTGCTTAACGTTCAATACACACACACACACACACTCTTACAGCTGAATGAATGCCCCTTTACAATTAAATTAACTCACGCTCAGTCAAACTGTCTGTTGTTAAATTCATATGCAAAGCTAATTTGCTTAATCGAGCTAATCAAATGTTGTTGTCATCCACAAACGAGTGTGTGTGTGTGTGTGTGGGCGTAGGGATGAGGCACAATCCAAGCCAAAGGTGTGAGCTGTCCATCAGTGCTTGCTATCGTTATTGTTGCTGTTGTTGTTGTTGTTGTTGTTGCGATTGTTGTGCATGTTAATAATAACATTGGCTTATTGAGTTTCCAATTGAGTTCTTTGCTGTGGGAGCCCAAGCAGCTGTCCAGTTGTTAGCTGTGCCTGTCCTAACCACACAGGTAGAGGCAAACACACACAAGCACACACAAACACACACACACACATGCACATATATGCAGGACAGTTGCCGCGTTTTTGCCCTCGTCGTAAAATGCAAATTGCATGCAATCAACGCGTTTTTCGTTTAATTATTATGAGAATTTTTTCGCTGGCACGGAAAGTGCCAAGTGCCCAGGCCAAAAACAACAACAACAAGCATGTGTATGTTGCCCCTCGACTTGTGTGTGTGTTTGTTGGCCTTTGTGTCTGCGTTTGTTGTCTGTCCGCTCTTTTGTCCCGCGCCGCACCGTGTCGCCCCTAAAACCCGCTCGAGGCTGCCATTTTCAATTAAATTACCCGGCATTTTGGCGTAAATTGCCAGGCACACACACACACAAACACACACACACACACACACACGTTTACACTTATGTGTTGTTGTGGGCGCACACTTTCAGTGGGCAGTGTGAAATAAATTCCATACCTAATTAATTTGCATTATTTATGATGTACAAATGCAAACAAGCGGAGCAACAACGACTCGAATTCCGTTTTGTTAAACGTGCGGAATATAGGCGGGAAAATTGGAGACCTGTTTAATGGCAGGCTTACAAATATATATATATATATATATATATATATATTAAGTAGTATACAATCGCACATTTTGGGTGGCCCAGCAAAATTAGCATACAAAGCACAACACTAAAACACACACACACACACACACACAAAATATCTCTATAAATGTTTTTTTGGCCACGTGTTTTGCATATCTAAAAAAAAAAAACAATTTGTTTTGCATTTATTTTGCAATTAATTGAAATTTAGTGGCCATTCATTCACTCATTCATTCGCTCATTCATTCAGTTGACAGGCGGCACATTTATTTGCTGACGTCTATTTTTGTTAAACCAAAGACATTGAACTCAATGTGGGCGGCAGTTTATAATAAATATAAAAAAATTAACAACAAAAAGAAAAAAATTATCAAATTTGCTGAGCAAAACGATTCGCTTAAAATGGGAGCAATAAACAGCTAAGCTAAGGTTTACAGCTTTTTTTTAATTGCGCAAAACAAAACACATCAACAAACTGAAATGCCCAGGCTTTTTAGGGTATAAAGCGAGGATGCGCCTTTTGTTTTTGGGGTCCTTTGCGCTGCGCTACGTGACTCGATTTTTTGTGCAGCTGCAAATGCGATTTGTGTTGCAAAATGAAAACACGTTGCTGCTGCAACAACACGAATTTCAAACAGAATCCGTGACTTTCTCGCCGAAAATAACAGTGTAAATTTATGAAGACAATTTAAGCAGATTCAAAAAGCAACTCATAATCAATTATTTTGAGATTCAATTCATTTAATTATTTCAATTTTTAAATAATTAAATTCGTGTATTAATAATGTATTATATAAAAGAAACTTATTTTTCATAATCAATTTTCAGATTCAATTCCTTCGATTAATTCAATTTTAAAATAATGAAATTCATCTAAAAAACTTCAATTTTAATTATTTAAATGAACTCATATTTCATAATCAATTATTTTGAGATTCAATTCGTTTAATTATTTCAATTTTTGAATAATGAAATTCATCTAAAAAAAAACTTCAACAATTGCTGGAATATCCTTATTATTTCTGTGCAGCAATTTCGAATTTGAATGGAATAGCTGCAAATAAATGCATATAAGTAAATTAAATGCTTCAACACAAATTGAATTACACAAATGTCCCTCGGTGAATGTTTTGTTGTTGTTGTTGTTGTTGTTGTTGTTGTTGTTGTTGCCTGGCTGAACAAAATGATGGAAAATTGAAATTAGCAATTTACTTGGCACATTAAATGCGAAGGCCATAATTGAATTATTGGTTGCGAGAGAGAAAAAGGGTAAAACGAGCGAACGAACACACAGCAGGAACAAAGGACTTAATGGAATTGCGTGCTCGATTTGGCATGGGACAGGTGCAGCTGGACAAGTGCGGGGGCGGGGGGGACATGGCCTGGAGGTGTCTGCAGCCGGTAAATGTTCAACTGCAAGCCCCATTTGCGCGCCCCTCTTCATTCATGCTGGGCAATTGCATAATCCAATTTAGCATAGACTGCAGGACGCCCGAGGGACAAAAGGACGAACAAGCGAACGCACTCAAACACAACTTGCCAACCACAACAGACAGACAGACAGACGGACAGACGGACAATCAGCCATGCTGCAATCCTGGTGCGGGTGTAAAAGTTGCCTGCTGTTGCGGCTAAAGGATTTACGAGCAATTCACAGCAGCAGCAGCAGCAACCAACAATGAAAATTGCAAAATGCAAATGCATTTATTGTTGTTGTTGTTGTTGGGTTTTCCTTGTGCGGCAGGAAACTGCTTATGTATGCATTTCCATCCATTGGGTCAAGTCAAATAAACGTAATAATAAAATTGTAGCATAGCCGCAAGGACCAGTAAAGTTGATGTGGCAAAGGACTCCCAGAGTCCACATGAAAACCATATACAAATGAATAGGCAGCTGTGTGTCTCTATGAGTGTGTGTGTGTGTGTGTATCTTTCGTTTCTATTCATGATTTTCCTGCTTTGTTTGCATTTCTCTGTTTAGCTGCAACAAGAATTAATGCCGTTGCAGTTTTTCGGCAATTTCCTTTGAAATATTGTTTGCGTAATTGGTAAAACCAATTCAAGCTGATAGAGACACACACACACGCACACGCACACACACGCACACGCACATTTAAATTAAACCATTATTCAGATTGTGCGCAAATAGCAAAAGTTTCTTGCCCCAAAGTTGCTTAGTTTAATTTTCAGCATAAACAAAATTATTTATTAAACAAATTAATTCAAAATTTGCTAAAATAATGTTTTTCAAAATATGATGTTTTTTTGGGGTATAAAATTCAAAATAAATATTTAGATATGATTAAACTAAACTTAAATCAGTCAAATAAAATGTTAAAAGTTCATTTATTTATATATATAAATATATCTTTCAGTTGACTGCTTAAATTGAAACAATAAAACTATTTAACCGCTTGGCCAGTTTAAGAGTGACACCTGTTTAGCTTTTTAACATTCCCCTTGTGGCAATTACCTCACCTCTCAGCTGCTGCTGCCCACCTCTTCTTCTTTTTTCTTTGTCGTTATTGTCATTATAATTGTATGGAATGTTTGCATGAACAATGCTGCATAATTATTGTTTTTGGCGCTTTGTCTCGCTGTCCACTCAACCCACGTTCCACGTTGTCGTCTTCATGCCACACTGAATGAACGCGAGGGGAGGTAGGGTGGGGAGGGGGGCGAGCAAAGCAGTTCGCGTGACTTGCGCACATTTGTTTTGTTTGCGGAAAGTAATTGCAAAAGTTGTTTCAATTTTCCAAGAGTTTCCACGGGGGGAAGAGCAAAAGTTGCGTTTTGGAGAGAAATCGGTTTCTATGCGCGGATTTGCATGAAAGTGGCAGCAGCAAAAAGTAGCAGCAGCAGCAGAACATAATTGGCAGCAGCTTAATGCTTAAACTTTTTGGCCACAGCCACGCCCAAGTGGCTAAGCAACCGCCCAACGCCCACCACCCACATAAGCCAGATGGCGGCTATATGCTGGCAGTGGGTGGGTGGGGCGATGGGTGGTGGGTGTGGCAACAGCATCAAAAACGCATTTCGCCTTTAGGCCAAAAGTTTTGCCAAGTTGCTAACAAAAACATAAAAAGTAACAAAGTGAGAGAGAGAGAGAGGAGAGAGAGAGAGATGCAACGAGGGGGTTGCAAAGAGGAGCATATACAAAAAAAAATTCAAAAAAAAGTGACAAAAGCAAAAAAAAGTAACACTCGCCGGCGTTTTTGTGCCAGTTTCTTTGGCTGCTTTTGTTGAAATTACAAAATTTTTTGCAGCTTTTTCTTGAATTGCTTTAAACCCGTGTGTGTGTGTGTGTGTGTGTTCTGTGTTGCACATCCGTGCGCAAAAAGCGCATGAAATGCGCAAAAAAAAATGGCACAACTGTTTATATATATATTTTTTATGTTGCTGTCTTTTGTTTTTTATTTTTTTATATTTTGTTATTAGTATTTTGTGGGCGCGGCGAACAGAAACAGCAGCAAAGCGCAGCAACAGCAAAAGCGGGGGAGAGGCAGAAGCAAGTCAGACAGTCTGCCAACGCTTTTGAGGGTCCGTCCGTCCGTCAGTCAACCAAGCAGTTGGCCAGTTAGATAGCCAGTTGGATTAGGGTGCTTCAAGCGATGAAAGAGAAAAATTTACTTTGGTTGCTGATTAAAATTATTTCAATATTCAAATTTGAATATGCCAAATAAATGTTACAAAATATATTTTTAAAAATTAATTTTTTATATTATATTTTTTATGCACCAACTGAATCACCCTACTGCACCAAAATGCTGCTTTTTTTGGTTACTTTTTGCACTTTGTTTTAAATTTATGTTTGCGCTGCCTTCAAAAGTAAATTGCACGAAAACGAAAAAAAAAACAATATGCTAAAATGTTTTATGTCAGTTTTTGTTGCGTGCAGTGGGTGTGGCTGTTGTTGTTGCTGTTGTTGTTGCACCTTTTTTCGAAATGCTGATGCACTTCAATAATTGTGCAGTTGCTAAGTGAATTTAATGCCACAATTATTTATTTGCGTTCATTAACACGACGATTGCGTCATTTGTTGCAATGAAATGCAAACAACTCATTTAATAATATTTATATGCAAATATCAAATATGCAATTGCAATTTATTAACAATTGTTTTCTCCCCTTTTTCCCATTGCAGGTTCGTATTTAATTGGATAAAACTGAACGTTGTTGTTGTTGTAAGTAAACACAATTAATTTTGACTGCATTTCAAATTGAATTATGCGTCGGGCCACAAAATAAATGAAATCAAAACTGCACAAAATGATGATGCATCAAATTTGTTAGATATATATTATATATCTACTAGAATTGTATTTGTATTACTTTACTAAAATTTGTGGCTTAGCTAATGAAGTCCACAGCCGAGCAAATTTAATTAATTGGAATGTAATCAAATTTTGTTATAAAACTAAAACACATTTCAGAATGATGTTGATTATTTTTAGTGCCTTTTTCCCCTTTTTTTCCCCCATCTTTGCTACCATAGAAAACTGTTCAATTGACTGTATTTTTCTGAATTTGCTCAGTGCACAGCCAATTACTTTCCCATTCTCAATGCCATTTAAATTAACAAAGTAACAGAAAAGCAATCAAAAACAAAAGCAGCAAAATAGAAAAACGAACTTTCACCCAAACAGCAACTAGAAAAGCAGCAGCAACAGCAAATGGCAGCAAAGCATTTGGCAAATTGAAATCAAATCGATAACGAATCAAATTGAAATCTCACCACAGGCAACAACAACAACAACAACAACAACGGCAACGACGACCGCAAACAAATGCCAATAAAAAACGTGGCCAGAGATCTTTTTGGTCTACGCTGCCATTTTCAAGAGTTGCGCCAGCAACTGGCGCTGCTCCAGAAAACTGTCCACCCCCTCCGCCCCCTTTGGCAGCCTCTGTTCAAAGCAATCCGAAAGTGCGCCAAGTATCTAAGCGATACATAATAACCGAGTCGAGCCACACGGGGCAACTACTGTGCCAAGATAAAATATGATTGAATGCATTTGCTGTTGCTGTTTGTGTTGTTGTTGCTGTTGCTTTCCCTGTTGGTGTTCCTCTCCCCGCTCGCAACTTGGTTTGCCTGCTGCTGCTGTTGCCGCTGTTGTCTGATTAACATAAATCGTGCTGCTGCCGCCGACTATATCTTATTTCGATTTTTGCACGGCATTTGTTGCCGCTGCCGCTGCTGCTGCTGCTGCTGCTGCTGTTGTTGTTATTATTATTGTTGCTGTTGTTTTTCCTCGAGTTTATGCAAAAAGCAACAGCGCAAAAAATTGAATTGAAATGAACAAAACAGCGCACAAAACTGAAAGGCAACAGCAACAGCAAACAAAAACCAAAAAAAGAACATTTGTTTTCGAGATGACGAATAGGAAATACTCTTGCAGACATGTGCTATATATATATATATATTATTCCAAACAAAGTTCTAAATTTTAAGCAGATTCCTTTTCACAACAACAAAACAAAAACTTTATGCAAATGTGCAATAATTATTATATGCATATTATATTAAGCGAAATGCAGCTGCCCTTTGTTAGGGTATCAACTCAAAATAAAATGCAAACGAAGCAGCAGCAGCAGCAACAGCAGCTGCCGTTGCAAGGGGTAAACGGGGGAGCTGTTGCAAGAGGCAGCAGTCAGCCAGAAGCAACACATCAGCACCGCCTGCTGACTTTTATGTGCAATCGCCTTAACTCCAACTCTGATGCTGCTTTCGTTGCTGCTGCTGCTGCTGCTGATGAGCATGAGAATGATGTTGCTATCTGGCTGTCTGTTGCTCTTCTTCCCTCTTCCCGCCTGGCTGACCATCGGCTTCATTGTTGGCTCGCTTAAAATTCCAAACAGCAAATTGCAACTGCCAACAATTTCGAGGCTATCAGTGGCACAGCATCAGACGCTGCTGGTGGCTGCTGCTGCTGCTGTTGCTGTTGTTGTTGCTGCTGTTCCTGGTGGTGGCTGCCTGGCTGCTGCTTGCCTGCTGCTGTCAGTAATTTTATGCAAGATGCTATCGCCCAAGCACACCTCAACACGCCTCGGGGAGCAAAAAATATATATGCAACCCGAAAGGAGCTGGCGCAGGAGCGAAGTGTGAGCGGAAGAAATTCATGTAAGCCATTTCACTTGGTATGACAAACAGTCTCTGCAGCAGCAGCAGCAGCAACAACGGCAGCAAAAGTCGTCTCGTCTTTTGAATGGAATGAAATGGAATTCAATGCCCAAGCGCACAAAGGCTGAGCAGAATTACAGATGTCTTTCGGGCCAAATAGAGATGGGGCGATGTGCGACGTGCTTTTTGTGTTACGCGTGACCAAACAGATTTTCATATATTAAATTTGAGATTTCATATATATTATTTAAAACCAAAGAGCACTAGAAACAAAGAAAACGGCAAGACTCTAAGAAAGCTTTGAGCTTTAAGTCTACGTAACTGTAGTTTTGAGCTTTAAGTTGTTTTCAACACAGCTTTAAGCAAATTAATCAAAAGCTAAAATAAATATTTATTCAAGCAGCAATTTAAATTCCTAAAAAGTTGCATTTGCTGTGAGCCTTATTATTAAATATTTTCATATTTAATATTTAATAATTTATTTTAAAAAAACAGTTTGACTTAATTTCTTAAAGGCAGTCTTTGAACCCAGTCAAAAACATATTTCTGCTTTGGAATGCATTTGATATAAAAAGGTAAATCATAAAAAGGAAAGAAAATTGCCGGAAATATGTGAAATATTTGTATTTGATTGGGTCGCTTTTAGTTCACATAAAACAGGCCGAGCACAGGCGACCATCGCTAAGCCTCCTCACTGCTGCTGCTGCTTTTGTCTGCCTGGCAGCAGCAACTCTTGTTAGACTTGTGTTGCTGCTGCTGTTGCTGCTGCTGTTGCTGCTGCATTTATGGCTATTGTATTTAAGTCTGATGGCTTTCAAGTGCCAATTGTGCGCCGAATCTTGCCTTTTTATTTTCCTACCCTCTTTTGTCAATTCGACAAACTGAATGCTTATTTAATTTAAGGTGGGAAACTTGTGTGTGTTTGTGTGTGTGTTGTGTGTGCATTTCATGCAAATTAAGTTGATAATAGATAGTTGCTGCTGTTGTTGTTGTGCCCTTTTGTGCTGCTGTTTCTATTCAAGTGTTAATTATTGTCGGCAGCTTCAAAATGCGCAGCTTTTGTTGACATCGCTTTTATATATTTATTAAATATTTGCGTGATGCTGCCACTGACAAGGGGCTGTGTCAGGTTTAATCAAAATAATACAGCAGCAACATCAACAACAACAACAACAACAAGCAGTGAATGCCACAATAATAGCCAACAACTGCAACCGAGGCGCAAAAATGCTGTGGCAGCTAGTTTAATTCACGATTTCCTGCTATAATTGAAAATATATTTCAACAAGCAACCAGGCAGCAAGAACAAGTTGCTGCCGTGCAGCAGCAGCAGCAGTAGCAACAGCAACAACAACAACAGCAGCAGCAGCAGGCAGTGCATTAATTATTCATGAGTTGTCGCGCATTGGCCAGCAGCAGTGACAGGCAGCAGCCACCGCAGCAGCAACAGCAGCAACAGCAACAGCAGCAACAGCAACTCTCCAACTGGCAACATAATTATTCATGCGAGCTTATCGCCAGTAAGGTAGGCAACACCATTTTAACCACAAGCGGATTATAATTATCAGCGGTTGCCATCAGGCGACCAAAGCAAGCAACACACACAAGCATACAGCTGACAGCAGCAACATGTTGCTGGGAGCAACAACTACAACTACAATTGCAATGCCTCAGTGCTTAGTCGACAACGAAGATAATAATAACAATAATAATGATGATGATGATGATGATGATGACATTGATTATAATGGCCAAGGCGCAACAACAAATATAATTACACGCGGCCACAACAACAACAACTTAGCGAGACAGACAGCTGTTTTAATTGATGTTGATTGCTATCAGCAACATTTCGCTGCGCTGTTGTTGTTGCTGTGCCTTTAGTTCGCATGTTGAGCTCCTCAATTAGAATTCTTTCCTCATTCGTTCGTTCGTTTGCTTTCGATTGGTTTTTCATTACTTTTGTTTTTGTTTTGTGGCCTAAACAGAAATGTTGCATGTCAAAGTCGCGTTAAACGGTTGCAAATTATGCATTACAAAAATGCTGCTGCTTAAATAATAACTAAATCGAAAGCGAAACAACACAAAACGTTGTCAAGTTGTTTCGTTGTTTGTTTCGCCCCCCTCATCCCTAGGCGCCTGTTCGACACGCCCAGCGCATTAGCTGCTGCTGCTGCTGCATGTTGCATGCAAAGTTACAAACAAAAATGTAAGAAAAACGTGCATGAAATGAAATGAATTGGTTGTTTGTTTGTTTAACATGCTGATAAAAAGCTTGAAAATGTTGAAATTTGAAACAAATAAAGCAAGAAGCAATTAATCTACACAAAATATTTGGCGCTTTTGTGACATGAAAATGTTTTCTGAATTAACTCAAATTAGCTGTATTTTCTCTCTTTCTGTTCTACTCAGAAAACTCCTTTTAATTGCTGCCCAACACTGTTTATTGAGCTTTGTTTGGCTGCAAAGTTACTCAAAAGTGTTTTCGAGTCGACTTCAGCTTGTTACTCAAAACAAACGGCAAATTGGCAGCGTTAACTTTTCGCCAAGTTTTCGTCAAAGTTGTTCGTCAAATATTATTTTGTAGTTGGCAACGCGCTCGCCCACAGCTGAAAACTCGCCTAACGGCATAATGCACACAATAAATCCGTGTAACGGCATTTGCCAAGCTACTTTGTGCATACTGTTTTACTTTTTGGTTTATTTGTATTTTTAGCGAGCCATTTGAGTTTATGGCAGCAGCAGCAGTTAATTGAAATGGAAACAAGTTGCTGCTGCTGCTGCTGGATAAGCCAACAGTTGTTGTTGCTATTATTGTTGCTTTTATGGCCATATATGAAACTTGCTTTATAGTCAATTGCATTTGCTGCTGGCGCACGTTTAAGCCAAGCGCAAAGCGTTTTAATAATTTGTAACTTAATCAATTTATATTTATGGCACGTGCGAAAGTAGGGTTGTTTTTTTTTATTATTGTTAATTTTCTGTCAGCGAGCCCGGCAATTAATGTTTTTGTTGTTGTAATACCGAAGCGATCCTGAAATTAAACGCAATAATTTCATTTTATTAAAATGACAAACGAGCCAAAAAAAATAAAACAGATAAATCATTTGTGTTGTTGTTGGCTGCTTTCAGCTGGGGCGGCTTCTGTGCTACAATTTGCACAGTTGAAGCTTTTAAATTTTAATTAACATTTGAATTGTGCGGCGGCCCTCGAGGCTACACAAATTGCCAGGCAACAACAACAACGACAACGACAACCACGAAGAGCAAAGTGAAAACGCACCATGCTCTTCTTCCACTCACACTCACACTACTCACACTTCAAACTCCAAACTCTCCACTTTAAGCCACTCCATTTTCAAACACTTTTGCGCTCCCAGTTGCACTTGCCTGCAAAGAGCGAGCGTCACCAGGAGCAGCCATGTTTGTTTATGGCGCTCACGGCGCGTTCAAGCGAGACAGCAATATGCCTGCTGTTTCTGCTGGCTTTGGGACTCTGCGACTGCGCTGCGCATGCAGAAAATGAAGAAGAAAAATACAAAAAGCAACAACAACATGCAGTGGAGTAGTTTATGTGTAGTTGCTGTTGTTGCTGCTGCTGCTGCTGGTGCTGTTGATGTTGCCTTTTGCTTTTGGCCTGCCTCGCCTCTTAAATGTTTAAACGATTAAGTCGAATTTTAATTTGGCCGCAAAACATAACACGATTCTACACACAGGCACAGACAAGCACACACACACACACGTATGGCAAGGGGCGAGTGGGGAGAGAAGAGTTTGTTGCCGCCGGGCGCGGACTAAACTAACAGAAATGTAAAGCAGGCAATAAAGTGGCAACATGCTGACTCTGCCATAACTAACCGAAACAGTTGGGGGCGTTGGGTGCCGTAGCTCTGCCTCTCTCCCTCCCTCCCTCTCCCTCCACCATCAGTTCTCCCTAAGCGGCCGCTATCTCTGTGCGCCTAAGTGGATGAATGAATAAACGAGCTGCGCGCTTCGAGCTTGGCCCAAGCTGGGGCAGCTCATTGAATTGGCTTTTGGGCCCGCTCTTTTGGCCTCCTGGCTGCCTGGCTGGCGTTGCTGTGGCTCATTAATGTTTAAAGTGTTTTATGATATGCATAATTGCTTGTACAGATAATAAAGTTTTGCTGCCCGAGTGAGCCCCACCCTCAGCGCTCATTCACTTAATTAAAATGCAAATGAAAATTCCTCAAATAGCTCGCAACGCAAGCCAAAAACAAATGTCAGTCACAGTCTTTGTGCGAGTGCGAGTGAGCAGGCATGCCTGTCTGTGGACAGTGGACAGTAATGATGACATGTTTCCTTCTTCTTTTTTTTTATTTTGTTTTACAATGCCGTCTGCTCCGCATGCACTCACAGCCATACACACACACATACATTGATAAATACTTATGCGGAAATTTTGACTGTTGTTGCTGGTGTTTTGTTGTTCTTCTCCCTTTTGCCATTGTCTTTTGTTGCTGCTTGGAAGTGGCTACCGAGTTTACGACGCGTGAACGGCAACTCATCCGCACAAAAGAGGCGACAAAATACACAGGAAGGGGGGAGAACATCAGCACAGACACACACACACATGCACACATACGGTTGTACGCACTCTTACACACAGTGTACGCTACGTTGATCTTGCTCGTACTCTCCCTCTCTCCCACTCTCGCTCTCTTTACCTCACTCTTCTGCGCTCTACCTTTATTATTGTATTGTATTGTATTGAGGCACATTTCCAGTGAATTTTTCGATGATATCTTTGAATGTTAACATTCACAAAAGCGTAAAGATTGCTGCTGCTGCCGCTGCCTCTGTTGCTGCTTCCCCTGCTGATTTCTTCTTTTTTTTCCCCCTCGTTGTATATTGGGCCTTTTTTATGGGCACTTTAGTGTCGGACTTGAGTCTGCGTTGTTGTTGTTGTTCTTGTACGGGTCTTTGGACCCTTTTTTCGGCATCGTCGTGTGTATAGATATACAATTATATTTGTGTGCGTGTGTGGTGTGTGTGTGTTAAGTGAAATTCTTTTGTGTTGACAAGCGAAAATAAAATTCACACAGTGCGAAACGTGTCCGATATAAAGAAACAAGAGGAAGAGCAGCAGAGCAGCACAGCAAAAAAAAAACGAAAAACGAAAAAGAATAAAATAAACCCCGTCGCTGCACAATGGATCTGACTGGAATTGAGCTGGAACCTCCGCATGAAGCGATAATGTTGCTGCACTGCTCGTTCTCTTAAATCTCCCCTCTCGTTCGCTACCTGAGCCAATCTGTGTGTGAGCGGTCGTTGAAAAAAAGGTGCAAAGGCAGCAACAGCAGCAACAACAACAACAGCAACAACAGCAACGAGCATTAAATGAGTGAGTGAGAACAGCAACAACAGCAACAACAACTGTCTACAGAATACACCCAATGACAAGCTGCTCGGCAATTTGACATAATTTATACGTCAAATTACTGCAAATTGATGCTAAATGGCTTCAAATTGAATTGACGGGCGAATACGAGGGGGAGCGGGAGTGCAAAAATAAAAATAACAAAAAAACGAAACGAAACAAAAGCAAAAATTGTATGCCAACAACAAAAAAAATATACACAGAAACTACAACAACAAGAAAATCGCCGATGTAGCGCACGCTGCCGCGGCGAGGAGACAACAGCAACAACAACAACAGCAGCAACAACAACATCACGTCGGCGTTTTGTGCACTCAAACGAAAACATTTTCAGTTTTCAATGGGGCGTCATTGCTATTGTTGTTGTTGTTGTTGTTGTTGTTGCCAATCTATAGCTGGCGCGGGGCAAAAGTTGTGCGGGGGGGGCGGCTAGCACAATCACTGTTGCACACCTTTCGCCTGACTTGACGAGACTTGACTCAACTGAACTCAACTGAGGCGAGCTGAGCTGGTTAACTGTCTGACTCTACCTGGTTGCAGATTTTGTTGCACTAACAACAACAACGAGAAAAACAACAACAAAAGGCATTAACCGAGGAGCGCAACTTATCTTGACAGCCACCGGAGCGCTGCACCTCAGCACTTTGTAATGATGATTGCGCCCAACGGCAACGGCAACAGCAACAGCAACAGCAACAACAACAGCAACAGCAACAGCAACAATAACAATAGCAGCAACAACATTAACAGCGGCAACAGCAACAATTGCAGCACATGAACTTCAATTGCCAAACTGCGAAACAAAGAAAACTCCGCTAATTTGTTTAATCCCAACGATCCAAATACGTGGAAAACATTTTGCTCGCTCGTAATGGCCGCACAAACCGGAATATTAGACACAGCGTATTCAAACCCATTGAAAATACTCTTTCCGGCTTTTTTTAGTGCCATAACTTTGCCAAAACTCAACCGATTTTCATGTTTGAGGGCATTTTGGTCATTATTTGACCTCTAGTTTGATTCTACATTCAAAATATATGCATTATTGAAAATTAAATTTTTTGGAATTTTTTGGTCAAAAAATCATAAGGGGGGACCCTTATGAATTTTCGAAAAAAAATTTTTTCAAAATTTAAAATTGCGAATTTTTGTTTTTAATCGATTGCTTTTATCATAATTAGCATAAAAAACAACATTTGGGGCGATTTTGAGGGAGTCAATTTTTTGGTCAAAAATCACGTCAAATCTGACTAAAATTTTGACATGTAAAGTTCTCGGATCGGTAGTTCCCATATTTCAAAGTCCCATAACTTTGTCAATTTTGAACCGATTTTCATGTTTGAGGGCATTTTGGTCATTATTTGGCTTCTAGTTTGATTCTGTATGCAAAATATTTGCATATTTAAAAATAAAATTTTTTTTGAAATTTTTGGTCAAAAGTTACATTTGACTCTATAAATCTAAAACTTTAAGACTTTCCTTGATCAAGCCGCATTAAATTGTTGAATCAGAGAGACATTATCAAACAATACTAAATCGTTGTGTTTTTTTTCTCTTTTATCTTTGCAGGTTCGTATTTTTATGGCATTTGAGTAAGGAGAGTTCAGTGGGGAGAAATAGAAAGACAACTCAATTGTCTGCTTTTCCCAGTGGCCACTCGACGCCGCCTTTCACACCTTTTTTACACCCACACAAACAGCTGCAGCTAAAAAAAAAGAGGTAAAAGGAAATTCAATTTTCAGCCAGAAAGCGCACGCGAGAAAAACAGAAAGAAATAAAAGAGAAGAAGGAAAGCCATGAAATGTGCCAGGCCATAAAATGCAACTGTCAACGAAAAACTTTGTTGTTGTTTAGCAATTTGCTGTTGTTGTTGTTGCTGTTGCTGTTGCTGCTGTGGCTGCAACATGAAAATGGCTTGCAGTCGCGCTGGCAAAAATATTGAATTCAATTTAAAGCGCAAGAGGCGTTCATAAATCTCCAACATGTGGAGAGTAGAAAGGCAGCCCAACAACAACAACAGCAACAACAACAACAGTTAAAGCCAGGCCAACAAAGTGAAAGAGCCGCAACTGTGGCTGAAAGCTGAAGAGCCCCAAGATTATATGGCCATGGCTTTGCAGGCTTGGCTCATTGCCTTGATTATGGCCAAGGGGTGCGGGGCAGGAAAAAGCTGTTGTTGCCTGTTGTTGCTGCCCTTCCCCAGATACTGCCTCAAAGTGCAATGCAAAATTAAAAACCCATAGAAAAGAAAAGAAAACACTTCAAAACTGTTGGCAACGTGGCTTATAAACTGAATGCAAAATTAATTTCAATTAAATTAAGCTTAACTGTTGTTGTTAGCAGTTGGCCATCCAGTTTAAGCCTTAATTGCTTGGGAATTGTAAACGTTTGTTTCTTGTTGGTATTATCATCAGACTTTGCGCCAGACTTTTATTACATTCGTATGATGGATGGATGGGGCTCTCCTCTGTACTGTTACGCATTTGCCCAACCTTTTAGCCAAATTAATTGCCAATGGCATTTGGCCAGACAGCAGCAAAGGCTGCTTTATGGGGGCGCCCATCATAAATTAGCGTAGAAAATTTTTTGCAATGTTGCAAAAAGAAATAAAACTTGTCGCACTTTGATTACTTGTTGTTGCCGTGTTAGCTAGGAGCGGGATAGTGGGGTGGGTTGGCTGCTATGCAAATCTTGACTAGTAGCTGCCGCAGCGGCAACCAAATGAACGTTGCGACTTTGTCCATGCCGAGGCTGCTGCCTCCTCGGGCTGCGTTTGCCTGCCACTCGCAAATTGTTCAACTTCATCAGTCGAGGCGAAGATGGAAGCAAAAACTGAATGCATTATACATATATCTCTCCTTGTGTGTGTGTGTGTTTGTGTGTGTGTGTGGCAAGTCTCTTGCCTGGCATCGTCTGGGCAACGTATCTGCCCCGCAGTTACTTTACTTACTTCTTTCTGCTGTCGCTTTTGTGCCCTTTTCTGCAACATAAAACCAAAAGTATGCTGCATCGAAAAGACCCCGAGGACAACAGACCAAAGCACTTCAGCAGCGCACAGCGGATGCAAAGAGCAACGGCGAGGGAGAGAGAGAGGGAGAGGGGGAGTGGCACGCGGGGCCAAGTGCAAGAAATAAACGGAACAAGTAAAAATACTCTAGAGGCAGAGTTGCAGATACCCATAAAGAATCTTTTACAAACCAATTGCTCTTATAAATCCGTTCAAATCTTGACTAAGCACTGCGGAATGTTAACATGATAATGTCAGCTAACATTTCAATGGAGGAAGTTCACGAAGTGTTAAAACCATTTTTTTGTTTGAGTATTTTTAAACACAGCTGCTTTCAAATTTCATAGAAATATAATCAAATAAAATAATATCATGGTTCGAGTTGCATGTTAGCGAAATGTTAAATAAGACTGTTAATGTTAATTGCTAATGTGAGACTGTTAATAAGGCTTTGTTAAATAACAGAGTTTAAACAGCTGTTTAAAGTTAGGCAACAGATGCATATATTATTTGATCATCATTGAAACTCAAAGCTAAAATTAATATGCAGAAACTGAGAAGAGTTAAAGTGAAAGAAAGTTTTGCTTAATTGAATATTTCTAAATACAGAACAGTTGATTAAAATATCATAGAAATGTTAATAAAATAAAATAATAATAATATCATGGCTTAAAATCCAATGTTTATATTAGATAAATGTTAATCAAGCCTGTTAATGTTAACTTTTAACGCGACACTGTTAAATAACAGTTCTATATATGAATTTTAATAGCTGTTTAAAGTTAATTTGAGTTAGGCAACAGTAAACAAATATATATATATATATATTTATTTTTATCATTATTAAAAATCAAAGCTAAAATTGAAATTCAGAAACTAAGGAAAAATTGATGACGTTTATAAAATAGAACTTGGAACAACCTAAAAAAAACGCCGCAGCACACATCAATGGCCAATGGGCTCAACAATGCACACATTCAGCTGCAATGCGAGGTGTGGCAGGCGGCAGGCGGCAGGCGGCGGCAGGCAGGCGTATTCCTGTTTTTTGGGGCGTGACAAAAGTCGCTGAAATTTGTGTTAATTGCTGCCAAGTGACAATTAAACGATCTCGCATGCAGTTGAGCATGTTTGCGAGTGGATGAATGCAGGTAAATGACTTGATTGCAATGATTATGCTTGCAGCAAGCAGCGACTGGGGCTCCGCACTTGATTAATTGACGCCCCGACAGCAACAACAACAACAATAGCAACAACAACGACTGACGCTTGATTGACTCAACGTGGCCCGTCTGCTGGGGTCTGGGCCATACGAACCTTTTGCAGCTAAAAGTTAACAAGTTTTTGCCGTTCCACTTGACTGCAAACGGCGAATGAAGACGCAAACGACGACGCAATCGAATAGACCCGGCCAGGCCACAAACTAAAGACTAGTGACTAGAGACTTGAGACTGGAGACCAGAGAGCATGACTCTTGGGCCAGCTTCTCAGCCAAGCATGCCAAATGCGGTGTGTGTGTGTGCGAGTGTGTGTGTGTTTGTGTGTGTGTGTTTGTGTGTGTGTGTTTTCTTATTTTATTTTATTTTGGTGCTGTTGATGGTTGGCGAGGCCTTTATCTAGTTGAGTCCATCTAGGCGTTCTGTCCGTCCGCAAACAGTCCGACTTGGACGACAACGAAGCGTTTGCGTCCAATATCAGCATTGTCTATCTGTGCACTCGCTGGCTATCTCCCTGTCTCTCTCTCTCTTTGTGTCCGTCTCTTCCTGTCGTATATTTGTCCATTGAAGCATGCAATTGATTGCTGCAACAACAACAACGAGTCAGCCAGTGCCTGGCTTCCATCTCCCGAGTTTTGGTTTCGGTTTGGTTTGGTTTTCAGTTTGGATTTTCAGACAGTGCCTGCTGCGCTTTAATTGCCTTTTCATTGCAGGCCGTCGTTTGGTCGTTTGGACATTGGTTTTTGGCCAAAAACCCTGGCCCCTGTGCAGACTGATGGCCCGCCAGGCTGACTGTGTAATTTGTGGTTGTTGTTCTCAGTTAATGCATTACATGAATTTTAACAAGCTTGGCAGTCCGAACTCCGCCACACTTGTTTATCCGCCCTCGTCCCGCCCCCTTTGATGGCTCCCTGGTTGTTGATTTAAGCCGCACATCGTTCTTGTCTGATATGCAAAGCTCTTTGCTTTAAAATTGATTTTATTTGCAAATACCGAACAGTGTTGCGCAGTGTTGATTAACTCTAGTTTGTTTATAAAGTGCAGTCATCAACAGGATACAAAAAGAGTTGCATTATCAGCGCTTTATTCTAATAATATCCTATTTATATATAAAAGTTTTAACTACCAATTATTATCTGACACATATCAATTAGCGGCACTTGTACAACACTGCCACAGTCACAAGCACACTCGCAACACTAACTAACTAGCCACATCACAAATTCTGTCAAATTCTGGCCAACAACAATTCGTATTCGCATAACGAGTTTTCTTTTCAATATATTTGACACATGCCAACACGTTTGCACACCTCGTTGTCCCGCTCACCCTCACCCCCCTTGCTGTCGGCTGTTGCGGTGTTAGCCAAACTAATTGGCTGCGTTTTTGGTTAATTAGCGCAGTTTGGCTGGCTTCGGCTGCCACCAGGTAACAGTTCCGTTCGCTGCCGTCGCACTGAAATCTCGCACAAACGCGCTTTTATTGCCACTCAAATTGGCAGGCGAAAAGTTTGCCAGCGGCAGCAGCAACTATTTTGTCTGCATTAAAGCGTTGTAATTATTTTATGCCAGATAACAATTTGATATTGTCAGGCGCTGTGAAATGTCTGTGTGTGTGTGTGTTCGTGCTTGCCGCTAACTTGGCCAATAAAGTGCCACGGGAGAGTTGGCCAAAACGCAAACTGAAACGCAAATTTTCAAATGTATCCAGGCCAACATTGGGCTGAACCAAAAGAACAGTGTTGGTAAAGGTATAATTTAGAGTGTAAAATCAGTAAAGTAGGGAAAAAACGTGACCAGTGTTGGTTAGGATATAGTTATAACTATAATTGTCGCGAATTTAGGATTATTTTAAGTTAATGTGATTATGGAAACAGTGTTGGTAAATGCTCTATGCTCTATATATTCGGCTATGAAATGCAGTGTAAACAATATCAGAATATGCAGAACAGTGTTGGTTAACGTAATATTCTTTCACCTGAAACACAGTTACTTAACAATTGATCGTACAACTAGTTAAAAAGCGAACTCTAAATAACAGTGTTGGAAAGCGTTGGCAATATGATTATTACTAACATAAGTAAAGGGTCATTTCGAGTTATTGTAACCAATAAGTAGAGTTTAAGTCACAGCTGTTACGCTCATTTAAACAAACCAAAACGAATTGCAAACGTTTTTGGTTCACTCTAATGCCGCACCGAATCCGTAAAACAGCATTTTCCATGCACTCATATGAATAACAGCGGCAACATTGCGCCTGCTGCTGCAAACACTGTGAAAAGTGCCAATGTGCCTGTCAGCAACTGACAGCAGCAGCGCGTTGCGGCAGTATCAACTTAGTAGCAACTGCAGCAGCAACAGCAGCAGCAGCAGCAACTCGCTTCGCGGTCGTCGTCATCGTTTTAACAACTTGCAATAAATTAGCAAGCAACTGCGCCGAGTTTTCACTTGAAATGCAATTCGAATTGCATTTGTACGGCGACATTTTGTCAGACTTTCCTCTTTTTTATTTATTTATTTATTTTTCAGTTGTATACATGCATATATATATATATACCTTTACCGTTACCCAGATTCCGCCACAGAGTCCCAATTCCGAACAGTTAACACTTTTTACCACAACTATTTCGAACATGTCTTGACAATTTCACACTCGGTCTAACGTTGAGTTGAGTTGCAACTAGAAACTGCAACAGCAACAGCAACAGCAACAGCAACAGCAACTGGCGAGCAGCAAGCAGCTGCTGCCAACTAATTTATACCTGGCTGCCACATTTGGCCTGTCCCTTGACAGCGGCAGCGACGCGAATTCAGAGACGGCTTACAGAAAACTCACCTGGAATGTGGCACAATTGTGCACCGCACAGCAGGCAATTCGTCACGCCCACACAAACACACACGCACACACACACAGACAACAACTAGTTAAACCCTTTTACTGACCAGGTTGTCTGTTTTCCCTGGAAAGAACCCATAATGAGGTCAATTTTAGAACACAAAAGCTAAGCCAATTTAATAAATTGGTAAGAAATTTCTTAATTTTGAAAGAAATGGAATAAAACTATCAATTTGAAACCAATTTCTATATTCAAAAATTTAAATTTACATTAGATTCTCTATTTAGCTAAGAACTTTACTCAATTTAATATTAATACAATAATTATTTTGAAAACTCAAACCGATCTTTTGATTTTACTCAACCCAGAAAATTTGTTTTCGTGGTTAACTTGAGAACAATCTGAAGGCTCCATTCAACCTGACCCGTTATACTGAATATGATCTTGTAATAGCCCTCGGCCAACTGATCGGGCAAACCGTCGCCATTCATCACACATTGATCCAATTTGTAGAGGCCTTTGGGCCAGGGATCAACATTGTCGGGATGCGGCATATTCGAGCATTTCTCAATGTTCTTATAGACGATGTTCTTATAGTGGGTGAGGGTATATTGTTTATACGTCTGTTTCGGTATGCTCCACGGCGTGACAACGTAGTCGTCCTCGCTGCCAGAAGCGCTGCGATAGGACGCAGCCTCCACCTGCAATCAAGAGAAAAGCATTAGCTCATCGATTACATATCGATTTGTTTGGTTTGTGCTTGCAAAAGTAGTCTCGTCGATATCGTAGTTATAATCCAATGTGAGCGTTATGACATAGTCGCGTCCCAGCCTCTGTATTTGTCCCTCAACTCGCATTTTCGATGGATCCGAGGATTTGCCACTGATCGACAAAGGCTCATAGTCCCAATTGCGCTGCAATAAGGAGCACAATTGTTATCCTTTAGATTGGATCTGTATCTGAAGCGCTTACTTCCCCGGCACATCTATTCAAAGCCAGCAATAATGCGACTATCCGTGTAAAAGGCTTCATATACGAATCGTGAAACATGTTCAACTTTGAATACAATTTAGCTTTGGCAGTGCTTTATATATACCAAAGATCATGTCATCCGATTGGGCTATACTTTTTAACCGTTAATTAAATTGTTGTAGATGTTAAACAATGTTTTAATTGGTTGTGTTAACAAGTGCTCCTATTGTGAGTACACGAGATAGTCTGAATTAATTGGCATGACTTTGATGCTTTTACAACGGTATTTAGAATATACCCTTTAGTTTTGATAAGGTACGGCATATATCTCTGTATATAAATATATTATTGATCAGCAACAGTAAATATTTAAACAAATTTGGTGGCTCTAACTTTTGTAATTTAGAAGTTAAGCTCTAAAAAACCAATTCAAAAAATCGATAAATATCGATAGCAAGAAAACGATAACTGTTATCGATCTTTTGAAATAAACTTGAACTCCGTTTGGTATATACTAACTGAATGAGTCCAAGATCAGCTTTTTTTTATCTGCATACAGACAAACAGACAGACATATTGGCATGACTGAATCGACTCAGTTAGTGATGCTGATCAGGAAAATTATACTAATTTAGGTACTCAACAATTTGCAATACTAAAGTTTAAGTTTTATTAGATCATTAAAGATTATTATAACATTAATAACCCATCATATTACTTTTGGAGGTAACCTTTACATAGAGGATAAAACCCCAATCGACCTCGCCGGTAACGGAGAAAATAATTTTATAGTAGCCTTCGGGTGCGATTTCGGGCATCCCCTCGCCAGAGGCCACACACTTATCCAGCTTGAGGGTCATTTTGGGCCAGGGCAGCTCGTTGCCGGGCTTCGGCAGATTCGAGCAGGAGGCGAAATTTGGGTACATCAATTCGTTGTAGTAGTTCTCGATGAATTCGTTATAGGTTTGCTGCGGTACGGTCCAGGGCACCAGTTGGTAGTCATTGTCGTTGCCCGTTTGGCTGCGATACCCTACAATATCTATCTGTATCGAATATTCATTATTTTTTTGAATACCGTTTGAATTCGTAAAACTTACCAGGGTATCATTGGCCATATCGTAGTTGAATCCAAATGTGGCCGACAACGTCGAAGTTCCGCGCTTCTCGCGGCTAACTTGTGTCTCGACGATCATTTTCGATGGATCAGACGTACTCCCATTAACGGCCAATGGCTCGTAGTCCCAGTTGCGCTGCAATGGATCAACAGGATAACGTTAATTTGTATGTCCTGTCAACGTTTGTCCTATTGACATTACCATGGCACTGCAGGCTACACATAGAAACACCAAAGCGATTATCCCGGCTAAAAACGAATGGAAATGCATTTCCCATGTGTTTAAGCTGTCTTTTGATACACAGCTGACAATTCCATGGGCTTATATAGCCTAGATCGGCGCATTATTTCGCTGCCGTACTTTCCCGAGCTATTTGACATTTATTTAACAAGCTTTTTACGTGTGCTCCAATAATATGGGATGAAAACATCGAATCTGATCAGTTAATTGGCAACTCCAACATGTTAACGACCCTGTCATATTCATTTTATCATTACTCATTTTATTGTCGCATTGTAGCACACTTCTTATAGTTACATAATTTTATTCATAAAAAGTTTTTGTGAGCGGAAACACTTTTGAGTAATATTTTCTGAATTAATTAGAGGTAGAAAATCATTTAGGTTTTAACGAAGATCTCACCAATCACATATTTCTTAAGTTTGTATAAAAAGAGTAAAATGTTTTATTATTGAAAAATAATACAAAGAATCATAAATCATATTGTAAATCGGAAAACATTTTATAGTAACACTCTGACCAAATTTCGCACTTGCCGAAAGTGTTTTTGCCTCATTCTTATATAATATACCTATATTAATTATACATTTATTTTAGTACTTAACCACCCACAAATATTGAAAATTTTAATTTATAAAAATACAACCCAAAGAATGAAAAGCAGAATTATAATATATTTTATATAGTGACGAAATTTTCGAACCGTTCATTTTCTCGTCTATCCAATCATATCATTTTTCGTCGTTATTTTTGCAATGGCTACGAAGCCAGCATCTACCGGACCCGAGACTACGAATATCACTTTATAGTAGCCCTCGGGCACAACTTCGGGCATTCCATCGCCAGTCACAATGCACTTCTCAAACGTATAAGTGCCCTTGTCGAGGGGATATATGTTGTCGGGATCTGGTAGATTCGAGCATTCCTTCAAATTCTTATAGACCATGTTCTTGTAGTAGGATTCGGCAAACTTCTTAAACGACTGCTTTGGTATGCTCCAAGGCAGCAGCTTGTACTCATCCGCGCTGCCCGACGAGCTGCGATAGGCCGTCGCTTCTACCTAAATCCAAAAATAATAACAAAACTCTTTAAATTTGTTTATCAAATTTTACTATTGCCCACTCACCATTGTGTTCTCGTCCACGATGAGATTACTCACGACGGAGCCCGAAATCACATATCCGTCGCGGCCCATTATCTGAACCCGTGTCTCAACTTTCAACAGATTCTCGTCGGAACTGGTGGACTCAATGGAAACTGGTTCGTAATCCCATTGACGCTGCATTAAGAATCAAGACGATATAAGCTATAGCCAAAGCTGAGTCTGTTTAACAGCTTACCTTGCCAAAACAGCCAACGCATAGCAATATGAATATCCAGGCAACAGAAAGCGACTGCAGCGAAAGTCGATTAAACATTGTCGATGAGATCAGGTTGGGTTAGTCCCTTTCGGTCAGTTCCGCTCTGAGCTTTTATATGGCAGCTTAGATTATCAGACAGCCATCTTTACTTCACAACTAGCGTTGTTAACAAGAAAATTATCCAGATAAGTGTGTTATTGTCATTATCCATATAATTGTTATTATTAATTAATTTTATATCATATACGACTGTATATACTCGAATTGTTTGCGGAACTCATAACTATTGGATACCAGTAGCCAGCAAGGCTTTCATATGTGATTAAAACATAGCTTTTTATTCCATTTTTTAATCCCCAATTATATATCTCCTAAATTTGTATAAGAGATTATAATATAAGGAATCATAATCAAGTTAGCAGAGTTACTGTATGTTTTATAAAGAATTTTTATAATAGAATATTTATTAAATTTAGCTGCTAAATATTCATAATTATTATATTTTTCAATAAAAACAGTGAAAAAGTAGGTTCGAATCCTAAGTGTGGATTTAGTATTGAATCAGTAAAGGTTCACATTAGTCACTGATATTTATGCCACAAATTTGCGCAAGAAATCACACTTGAACAATATTGATTTTTATTATTTTGTATTTATTTGAACACTCTAAAAATATGCGCTACAAAAACAAATATTTAAAAAGTAAACTTGTAAAAATACAAAAAATACCGAATTATTGTATATTTCATACAATTAAGTATTTTGGATTGATTTGCTTGTTTATCCAAGTAGATCAATTTTCGTTGTCACCTTTGCAATCGATGTGAATCCAGCTTCGAAGGGTCCGGTGATTAAGAAAGCTACTTTATAGTAACCCTCCGGCAGAACTTCGGGCATTCCATCGCCAGTCACATTGCACTTGTCGAAGATATAAGTGCCCTTTTGAAAGGGATATACGTTGTCGGGATCTGGTAAATCCGAGCATTCTTTCAAATTCTTATAGACCATATTCTTATAGAAGGCGTTGACGAACTTCTTATATGATTGCTTGGGTACGCTCCAGGGCAGCAGCTTGTAGTCATCCGCACTGCCCGACGAGCTGTGATAGCACGTCGCTTCTAACTAGTTAGCTTAGTTTAGTTAAGTTTAGATTCGCTCAATATTTCTATATTCCACTCACCATTGCGCTCTCGTCTAAGATGAGGTTATTCACCAAGGAGCCCGAACAAACATATCCGTCGCGACCCATCATGTGAACATGCAACTCAAGTTTAAACAGGCTCTCATCGGAGGTTGTCGTAACAACGGACAGCGGCTCGTATTCCCATTGACGCTGTATTAGGGATCAAGATGGATATAAGCTATAGCCTGTTTAATTGCTTACCTTGCCAGAACAGCCAACGCATAGCAATATGAATATCCAGGCAACAGAATGCGACAGCAGCGAAAGTCGATTGAACATTGTCGATCTGATCAGGTTGGGTTAGTCCCTTTCGGTCAGTTACGTTTTGAGCTTAAATAGGGAAGGTTAGATCATCTATTATGTTCACAATTGCTGTTAACAAGAACATTATCTAGATAAGTGTACAACTAAACTTGTTAACAACTGAAATATTATTATCATTTTCATTGTTATTATTTATTCATTTTTTATACAAATATAATTGTATACTCGCATTGTTTATAAGGCAGAAATTGATCAACGTTTCTTAGAGCTAAATAATTTAATGCAGTGAAAGTTTGTGAGTTTAACCACTCTAAGTAACAGTTTTTTGATGTTATAGTAACTAATGAATAGCAGTGTTTAGCAAGTCTTTTGGCTAAGACCTTTTAAAACGAGTTTTCACTTCCCAATTATATATTTCTTACATTTGCTTTAAATGAGTTTTTGGGATTTTCATTATAGGATGTTTATTCAATGTTTAGTATAATAAATAGCTATAATAATTATTTATACGTTTCAACACGTGCCACAAAGTTGCGCAAGAGCTAACAACTGGCACTCACTTGATCAGTATTCACTTATATTATGCATATATTTTATTTATTTTAATACTCCACAAACCAAAATTGAGCTACTACAAAAAAATTCAAAAATTTAAACTAGTAAAAATACAACTGGCTCTGGAAACAGCTGTTTCAAAAGCCCAATTATTGGATATTTCACATAATCAGGAATTTTGCTACGGCTCTGCTCGTTTATCCCAACAAATCCGTTTTCGTTGTCACCTTTGAAATCGATGTGAATCCCGCTTCGAACGGTCCGGAGATTACGAAATTGACTTTATAGTAACCCTGAGCCAGAACATCGGGCATTCCGTCGCCAGCCACGATGCACTTGTCGAACGTATAACTGCCCTTTTGAAAGGGATATACGCTGTCGGGATCGGGTAAATCCGAGCATTCCTTTAAATTCTTATAGACCATATTCCTATAGAAGGAGTTGGCAAACTTCTTAAACGACTGCTTCGGTATGGTCCAAGGCAGCAGCTTGTAGTCGTCCGCGCTGCCCGACGAGCTGTGATAGCTCGTCGCCTCTATCTGATTAGCTTAGTATAGTTTAGTTAAGATTTCGATTTATTTCCATATTCCACTCACCATTGTGTTCTCGTCCAAGATGAGGTTACTCATCAAGGAACCCGAACAAACATATCCGTCGCGACCCATCATGTGAACATGCAACTCAAGTTTAAACAGGTCCTCATCGGAGGTTGTCGTAACAACGGACAGCGGTTCGTATTCCCATTGACGCTGTATTAGGGATCAAGATGGATATAAGCCACATCTGATCCTGTTTAACCGCTGCTTACCTTGCCAAAACAGCCGTCGCATAGCAATATAAATATCCAGGCAACACAAAGCGAAAATCGTTTGAACATTGCCGATGAGATCCGGTTGGGTTAGTCCCTTTCGGTCAGTTTCGCTCTGAGCTTATATAGGAAAGGTTAGATCATCATTTAATGCACAATTAGCGTTGTTAACAAGAACATTATCTAGATAAGTGTGCAATACAACATGTCAACGACTCTGTTCCTTTTATATAATGCAATATCTTATCAAATGTATTCGCATGTGCAATTCTTTGGCAATGGAAACCCTTCACAATTTTTATTTTTATCTAAAAAAGACAAATCACGTATTTCGGGTAAAAATATAGTCATAAATTTAGGTATTATCAGAGCGCATAGTCACTTTATTGTGGGTAGAAAACTTTTGTGTACACGAAAGATACAACAAGAGCAATTTGTCAAAAGAATACCCTGTAAAGGAAATTTGTATGTGTTGTTTGATTCTTAAACATTTGAAGGTTTTAACATTTTAAATAAAACTATGCTGTATATTTAGTTTTTTATGTAAACTGTTAACAGTAACTGTTAACTGTTATTAACAGCAACAGTTTAATAGTTTTATAACAGCGCTGTTAATAACATTTTAAATCCATGTTTAAAGAGTTTTCTGCTCTTGTAACAATAAAATAAGCCAAGGGTTTGTTGTATTTCAACAACATGCTAATCCCTGATATACCCCTCTTGTTTGCCTAGCGATTACAGGGTAGAATAGGCGGTTGAAAACAAAGCAGCGGCCACTTGAATTTGCCGCAGAGCCACTTCAGTGATCGATATTGAAAACACTAAAAAAAAGCAATATACAATTGAATGATGTGCCGTTCGCCGCTCTGTTTAAATGGCATGATCGGCACTCGAGTGCGGCCGCTCGGCGTTCATCGTGTGGGATGGGAGCAGCAGCAGCCGCAACCGCAGCCACTTGGGCCTACTACAAAAATATATTGCCGAGGCGACTGCACTTAATTTAATTGAACCCAGCGACGAACCACCAACCGATTGAGCCACCAACGCAACCAGACACCCACCACAAAAAAGAAGAAACTCACTCTCTGTATGTGTGTGTGTGTGTGTGTGTATTGTGAATATAAAATCAAATTATCGCGCATCGGAGCGAATCAAAACAAAATAACAGCCAGCAAAATTATAAACGAAACTCAATTTGTGCCCGGAGTTGAGGAGTTGGGAGAAGGGGGAGTCTGCGCTGGAGTCTTGGCTCTTTGGCTGGACGGAGGCCTCCTTTGGGTGCTTTTGCGGTTGGTTCGCTAATAAAAGCGCAACTGGCAACTCCCCAGAGGCGTTCATTTAGCGGCGGCAGCAGCGGATCGATCTTATGCGACCACAAAAAGCTGACGACGATGCTGACGATGTGGTCGTAAATCTTGAACTTAGTTGCCGGCCCAACCGATAGCCCCGATACCCCCGATACCCCCTGCCACTGCCCCTGCTTGTTCAGCGAGCTATTGCTTGATGTTTAGTACGTGCGGACAGGCTTTGGGGGCACACAAAAGAGCTCTATAACAAGACGCGGATGATGCCTCCGCTACCCTCTCTCTCTCTCCCTCTCTCAATATATCTCTAGATGCCAGCCAACCGCCAACCGAGCAGCCATAAAAATTCAGCAGGGAAATATGTTTATACACACACACACATACACACACACATACATATAGATATACATTTTTTCAGTCGGCTCGGCAAACCCAATTTAAAACACGACTTGAACGATGACCGGCGCTGTCTTTTGTGTGTTGCGGCAACTGAAAACTGCCCCGGCAGCTTCTTTGTGCTTCGTTGTTTTTGTTTTTTTTTTATCATTTTTTCTCCTCCTACTCTGCCTCCTTCTCTGCTGCTGCCTTCATAGCCGAATTCGTTCGCTGGGGAATGTTGAGCGGCGGCTATTAGTAATTTATTGATTTGTCTAAATTATGGAGTGTTTCAATCGGCTTGTTTGTTTGTTATGGCTGCAACACCACTTACCGCGCTTTGGCACGTCGCACGTCGCATGCCGCATGCCTCACGCCGACCACCCGCATGCACGTGGCGTTAATCGCAGGCGTTTCGAACAAGGTTCGCTCTTCAAACAACTGTGAAGAGGAATTAAGCCCAAATCAAATGTGTCAAAAAAACGCGAAATGAAACGAATATGCAAATCGCATAAGAAAATTCGAGTGAAATTTGTTTTAAAATAGAAAAAATTAACAGGAAATCAAAAAAAGTTACACTCGAAAATGTTTATTGAGAGAAAAAAAGGAAAATAATTCAAGCTAGAAAAAACTGTGTTAAATCAAAATAAAAAAAAATAAAAATTACATTGGAAGGGAAATTTAGATGAAAAAACTTGATAATAGATAATATTAATTGTATGGGTGTAGTTCCCACGAGGCTAAACCCCATCATCAAATCATAACAACTATTGCGAGCCGCACACATTTGTCCAATTATTGATATGCGTGGGCTCTCGTTTAATAATGCCAATAAAACCAACAACTCAATTAATTAAATATCCATATTAAAACGCGAAATTACACACACAAACAACAGCAAGCAGAACAAATAACTGACAAACAAAATAGCAGCCCACACAAAAAATATATACACTACATACACACACACATACACATACATACATACACATACGTGTGTCTGTTTGCGTTACTTAATTATCGTTAAAAAAAAATAAATGCAAACCACATGCAAATTTAATGGCTTACGTCGTTTTTGACTGGGCTTTAAAACAAAATAATCCACAGACTTTCCAACCCGTTCGCATACACACAAACACACACATACATATACATACACACACATATGTGTGTATTCATCCATTCATTGGAACCGCGAAAAGACAGCGTGGGAGTTATGACGATCATAAAATGTTGGAAGTTGCGACCCAATTTGTGAAACTGTCATAGATAGTATAAGCATAAAGCACAACGAGCTTTTGCACATACAAACACACACACACACACGAACACACACACAAACAGCGTTAATCCACGTGCGGTGCCTGCTTTTAGTGTCTGACAAAGCGGCTTATGTGAACGAGCAAAGAGGGAACTAAAAAGCGATTAGCCGCTGACAACTTGTTCACATGCACACACACACATACATTTATGTGTCTTCTTCTTCTATGTGTGTATTTAAGTACGTCTCAATAAGCACCCACTAGCAGACGGGTAGCAGTTTTAAGTGACAAGTCGACAACACAACGACTTAATTACGGGCGCCGTCTGTCTGTCTGTCACTGGTGACGTCACAGCAACAACAACAAGTGTGACAAACACTCGTCTAATTACAACAAAAAGCTCTCTCGCTCTTTGCTCAGCCTAGCTTAATGCTCGCTCACTCTCTCTCTCTCTCTCTTTTTGTCTGCTTTACAGTTGATGCTTAATCTTGAGCATAATTTAATATTTACGAGTTTTTGTATAAAGGTGTGTGCGTGTGAGTGAGTGGGCAATAGTTTTCGCTACACTCTTTCTAGTTCTGATTTGGTTTGCTTGCACTGCTATCGCACTATCTTATCGGGAATCGCTACTGTTGTCCAGGGACTGGAACACTGGCAACATGTTCACTTAAATCATATTTCGAGCACTCGATTGGGTTATCAGCAAATTGCGAAGTGCTTTAATTGCCGAGTCGTTAAGGTGTCTGCCAAGTGCAGCCCCCCTCTCACCCAAACGCCTATAGCAAATCACAGCCTCAATGCATTAAACTCAACACCGCACAGCCCCACCCCCCCCCTCGCTCCCCCGCCTATTTAGTCGAGAGTGCGATAAGAGGGCGGGCAGTGCTAATCACAAAACTCGAAAGACCGCCACAATGGAAAGGCAACGAAATTTTTATTTATGTGTTTTTTTTACTCGCTCACAAAGTCAAAAGGGTATATTGGATTTGTTTAATGTTTGTATTCATACAATTCTTCGAATAATATATAATATATAGTTAAATCGGTTTATTTTTGCAACAATTACACTTTTAAGTTGTTAAACTATAAACGAGTATGGTGCAGTCGGTGACACCCGACTGCCATATTCTTACTTACTAATTTATTTTTGTTTTTTTTTTTGTTTTGTATGTTTTATTTATAGCTTTGATGAAATATTAATTGTATTTCTCTTAAACTCACTCTCACTCTCTCCCTCTCTCTCTCTTCATTGCAGTTTTGAAAATGAACAGTTTGGCCCGAGGGCCGAGGCCCTGCGTCTCCACCCTGTGCCGTCGTTGCCTCGAAATCTCGACAAAACGGCAACACCAGCAGCAGCAACAACTAAGCCAAGCTAGCAACAACAACAACAATAAGAACAATAATAAGAGCAAGAAGAACAACAAGCAGAAGATCAGCAACACTGGCTGCACAGCATTGAAAAGTACGTTCCTAGTAGGCACTATTGGTAGTACTTTGGGCCCGCACAGTGCGGCCGCCCGATCGTTTGCGTCTGCATGGAGTCAATGAGACGTAACGAGGCAAACACTAGCCACCACCCGAATAAGGTAAGTAGCATGTACACTAAAAACAAAAAAACAAAAAAAACCCCCTCCACCCCCCACATGTAGCCCTTGCCAGCTGGTAGACACTGCTAAATGCGATAAGAGCCGTAATTATTTTATTGTCATCTGTTTCGCTTGGCCTGGTCCTCAAGTGGGCGGTTTCTCAAGTGCCCACTAGACTTTTACAGTGCGAAGATAAAGAAAAGAAAAAAAAAAATATGTGCCGATAACGTTGAAATGTATTTTTATACAAAATACTACTACTACTACTACTACTACTATTTATGTACATACATATTTACTATTTACATACACATATTTTGTCTGTGCCTGTATGTGTGTGTGTGTGTGTGTTGTGAAAGCTGCGTTTTGTTGTTGTCCATTTGTTTTATGAGCTCGGTGGTAGCTTAAATTTCGGGTTGTTTGATTTATTGAAGCGAACCAAAAATAATATACTAATCACAATTACTTAAAGCTGTCTTTCTTTATTATTGAACGAGGCAGGGAATGGGGGAATCATACGTCAACAACATAAATACAAAACACTAACAACAACAACAACAACATTATGGAAACTAAAAATGTTTTATGGCGTTTACCAACACTCCCATTAAAGTGGCGTTTTTGTTTATACGCTTGCCGCTGTTCTCCGCGCTCTCTTCCATCCGCTCTCAATCTTACTCTCCCGTTCTATACATGTGTATTTGCGTGCGTGTGTGTGTGTTTTGCGTGCGAGTGTATTGTGTCTGTGTGCTTGCGTGCGTGCCTTTTCGGTGGTTGCTCTTTGAGCTCTTACTTTTTTTTTTTTTTGTGTTCAGTCTCATCTGCGTCGCCGCGCTGCCAAACGAAAAAGGACGCTGCAGAACGCTCGCGCAATACAATTCTTCGGCGTTTTTCTTTATTATTATTTTTATTTGATAAAATTACAATTTAAATGCACAACAAATCGAACGCAACTGGAATTTATCATATTTGGCCGCTTGTTATGGAATGGAAAAATCGCTTGAAACGGTAAAGACGAAAGCAAAGGGAAATAGCAAACGGCACAATCACTTCCCCCTTCCACTCTGATTTGTATTTTGTATATTTTTTTTCGTTGTATGTAATTTTTGAGATTTGGACTTTGTCCTTGTCGCACTCATTACAGTTGGATTACATTTTAGTTCATTTTTGTGTGTGTTCTTCTTCTTGCAGGTGGCCCTGAATAGCAGCAACGTAGCAACGGAAAGCAATATTAAGAGTAAATTGTTAGCTAATTTAAGTGCGGCAAACGCAACAACAGTAACAGCATCGGTAGCAGGAACAGCGGCAGCGACAACAACGACAACAGCAGCAGCATCAGCAGCAGCAGCAGCAACGACAACGGCAGCCGCAAAGCAAGCATTGAATTTCAATAACAAAGTGAAGGCAACAACAGCAACGAATAATTTGCAAGGCAACAGTGCGATTAAGAAGCATACGAGTAAGTAGAGCACACATACACAAACACACACACACACACAATCCTAGCACGACGAAATGCAGCTGAAAAAAGTAATTGCCGCAGCATACAAAAAAAAAGGTCGAATTTAAGGTGTGCACAGATTATTGATGATCAGCTTGCGATTTGATTTCCAAAAGGTGATACGACATAAATTACAATTATTGCACTTAACTCAAATAGCGGATTTAGAGAGAATACTGCTTGCTTTGAATAGTAGGTAATATTAGGCAGCCGCAGCCATGTTGCGAGGCTCACCATGCGCTGCTCTCTTTATTGCCGTCCAATGCAGCGCCAAAGCATGAGCTCAACTGCCATCAGGAATGCGCTTAAGAGAGCATTTAAATCGAGCAGAGCATGCTTATCAGACTACAGCTACGAATTGAACACTTCAAGAGAGCAGCATCTACAGTATTTTGTACTATGTAGCTTAAAGAGATGTGGTGTAATTTAAAACTGACTTTTAGTCTCTTAAACTCCTAATTAACCTTAAAATTGAATTTCTAATTTTCCCCACACTCTTTTTTCACCAATGCAGAATCGATTGGCGCTAGCAAGACAAACGCCGCGAATACAACGACCGCAAATAACTCAGCGGCGGCGTCGAGCAGCAGCAACTCCTCGAATTCGAGTGAGTCAAAGGACACGAACTTTGAGTACGAGGACGAGTGGAATATTGGTGGCATACCAGAGCTGCTGGATGATCTAGACGCTGACATTGAAAAGTCGGCGGCGCATTCGGGTGGTGGCAACCAAACGACGGCAACACCAACACCAACAGCACCAACAGCACCAACAGCAACAGCAACAACAACGACAACGCTAAATGCTAAACAAGCAAACAGCACAGCAGCAACAACAGGCCACAAATCGCACAAGACCACATTGCATAGCAATTTATCGGCCACATCGCCAACCACAATTAAGTTCACACGCCAGCCCATTGCCAGCGGCAGCGGCAGCGCCAACACAACGCCAGCAGCAACTGGCAGCAGCAACAGCAGCGGCAGCGGCAGCAGCTCAGCTGTGTTGTCCGGCAGTAAGGGATCTTCCTCATCGTCGGGTAAACATCATCATCATCATCACCATCACCATCATCATCATCATAGCACAGCTGGAAGCAGCCCCAAGGGCTACAAATCAGCATTAGTGGCACAATTGACCAGCCCTGGTCCCAATCACAACAACAACAACAATCAGTACCAAAACAAGAATAACAACAACAGCAGCAGCAGCAGCAGCAGTAGAAGCGACAACAACCACAGCAGCAACAGCGCAGCCAACGCAGGCACCGGCAGCACATTGTCATCCTCGACATTTGCCGGCTTCTCCAAAGGCGGCAATTTGGTTTCCTCTTCTTCCTCTGCATCCACAACAGCAGCAGGCGGCAGCAGCAGCAGCAGCACTGGTCAGCAGCCAGCCAAACTCTCCGCTGGCGGCATGTCCTCGCAAACAGGCAGCGGCAGCGGCAGCAACACTAGCAACAACAACAGCGGCAGCAACAATAACAGCGGCAGCAACAACAACGGCAGCAGCAACAACAGCAGCAGCAACAGTACCAACAACAGCAGCAGCATAGGCAGCAACACAATTGGTGGCGCCACAATCGGTGGGCCAAGTTCGCAAGGCGGCAGCGGTAAATCGAGCGCAAAAATGTCCATTGATCATCAGGCAACGCTCGATAAAGGACTCAAAATGAAGATCAAGCGCACCAAGCCCGGCACCAAAAGTTCCGAGGCCAAGCACGAGATAGTCAAGGCCACAGATCAACAGCAGCAGCAGCAGCAACAGCAGCAGCAGCAACAGAACGGTGCAATCGGCAACAGCGGCGCCAACAGCAGCAGCCAGCAGGATGACGGCGGCAGCAGCAGCACCAGCAGCAGCAGCGGCGGCGGCGGCAGTGGCAGCAGCAGCGGCAGCAACAATGCCAATGCGTCTTCCCTAAGCAACAGCAACAATAACAACAACAGCAGCAGCAACAACTCGAGCAGCAGCAACAACTCGAGCAGCGGCAACTCTTCCGGCTCCAGCAGCAGTAGCAGCAGCAGCAGCAGTAAAAAGCATCTCAATAATTCCAGCAGCAGCAGCAGCAACAACAACACCAGCAACAGTGGCGGAAATCAAAACAACACACACGGCAGCGGCAACAGCGGCGGCGGCAGCAGCAGCAGCAACAACAACAGCAGCAGCAGCAGCAACAACACACAGTCGACGCCGCAGGGCAACAAACGCGGCAGCTCCGGCCACAGGCGCGAGAAGACCAAGGACAAGAACGCACATTCCAGTCGCCTCAGCGTGGACAAGTCAGCTGCCTCCGCTGCTGGCGAAAAGGACACGCCCGAGAAGAACGCCAGCAACAGCAGCAGCAATAGCAACAGCAACAGCAATAACAACAACAACAGTGGCAGCAACAGCAATTGCCAGTGCAACGGCGATGTTGTTGCCGGCACAGCGCCGCCCTGTTCGCACCACGCCTGCATCCGACGCCTGAGCAACAGCAGCGGCAGCAACAGCAGCAACAGCTCAGCGGTGCCGCCGGGCGTTTTCACGCCCTCGGCTGGCTCACCAGCCGCCGTTGTCTCGGCGGCCGCCTCGTTGCTGGCGGCCACAACGGCGGCAACGAACGCGTCGCAGTCGGCAACAGTCAGTGGCAGCGGCGCCGGCGGCGGCAGCAGCGTTAATGCCGGTGCTCCAAATGCGCCCGGGCCGCCGGGCAAGGACGCGAGCATTAAAATCTCCTCACACATTGCCGCCCAGCTGGCGGCAGCAGCTGCCTCCAGCGGCGGCGGCAACAGCAGTGCCAGCGGCAACAGCGGCTACGCGGGCAGCCAAAGCGGCTCAGCAGCAGCAGCAGCAGCTGCAGCGGCAGCAGCGGCGGCGGCGGCGGCGCTTGCCGGAGCAGGTGCGGCCAGTGGAGGCGGCAGTGCGGCGGACAGTAAGGCAGCTAGCCTGGCACAGGCCAAACTGATGGCGCCCGGCATGATCTCAGCCACCATGCATCACACGATTTCGGTGCCCGCGGGCAGCAGCGGTCTCGCCGGCGGCGATGAGGAGAGCAAATCGCCGCCAGCGAAACGGGCCAAGCACAGCGACGGCAGCAAGGACATGGTCGACATCTGCATCGGCACTTCCGTGGGCACCATCACCGAGCCGGACTGCCTCGGGCCGTGCGAGCCGGGCACCTCGGTCACCCTCGAGGGCATCGTTTGGCACGAGACCGAGGGCGGCGTGCTCGTCGTGAATGTGACGTGGCGCGGCAAAACCTATGTGGGCACCCTGCTCGACTGCACCCGACACGATTGGGCTCCTCCAAGGTGAGTCTCCACGACGATGATTCTCACTTTCAAGCTGTTACCCAAAAAATAAAGATGCCTTTCTAAAACATATTCCCTGAGGTTTTTTTTTGTTTCGATTTACTTTTTGGCAACAGTTTGAAAGAAAGCATTTTGGGTGAAGCACCAAAAAATAAGCTTTAGTTCCAATTTACAAATCAGAGCTTACTCAAGCATTTAATTATACTTTTTTATATATATATATGGCCCATTATCAGCAGGGACATTAAAAATTTGTTATCAATTTTGACTTAAATATTTTCATGAGTTTCCAATTCCAATTTGCTTTTTATTATGCGTGGGATTATGGCCATAAATTTAACATTGATTAAAAGTCTACTGCAAATATTTATATATATTTATTATATCAGTCAAATTTGAAGGGAGCCAATTTGATAATTTTGACCAGCTTAATTCCAGCTATAATTTTTGTTTCTATGATATCAAGAATTAAATATATAGTCTATTGTTTTCATTATAAATTAAATATATTTCCTTGAAGCATATTTTTTTAATAATATTTTTGTTTATATTTTTTATATTTAGATTCTGTGATTCACCAACTGAAGAATTAGATTCTCGAACTCCAAAGGGACGCGGCAAGCGCGGACGCAGCGCAGGTCTAACGCCCGATCTGAGCAATTTCACCGAAACCAGAAGCTCGGTGAGTGAACTGATCACAACCGTTGGATCATTGATCATCTTTATGTTTTGTTGATCATTTTACAGATTTACTTCTCGCACGCCCAGGTGCACTCGAAGCTGCGCAATGGCGCTACGAAGGGACGCGGCACGACGCGCAGCAGCAGCGGCAATGCGACCAACAGCAGCAGCAGCTCCTCGGGCAACGGCGGCGGCGGCGGCAGTGGTGGTGCTGGCGGTGGCGGCGGCGCCACGCCCAGCACCTCGCCGACAGCATTTTTGCCGCCGCGGCCGGAGAAGCGCAAGTCGAAGGACGAGGCGCCGTCGCCGCTGAACGGCGATGGCGGGGACGGTGCCGGCGGCATGGTGAGCATGGTGAATGCCAGCGGCATACCCATCTCGGCCAGCGGCGGTGGCCTGGCCACCCAGCCGCAGAGCCTGCTCAATCCGGTGACCGGACTCAATGTGCAAATCAACACAAAGAAATGTAAGACTGCCTCGCCCTGCGCGATCTCACCGGTGCTGCTCGAGTGCCCCGAGCAGGACTGCAGCAAGAAGTACAAGCACGCGAACGGACTGCGCTACCACCAGTCGCACGCGCACGGCGCCAGCGGCAGCAGCAGCGGCGGCGGCGGCGTCAGCTCAATGGACGAGGACTCGATGCAGGCGCCCGAGGAGCCAGCAACGCCGCCATCTCCGCTGCCCGCAGCAGCGGCAGCCACAGCGGCAGCAGCAGCAGCAGCCCCACCACCAGCCCCAGCCACAACAGCCAACGTCGTTTCGCCCGCTGCCAACAGCGCAGCTGTGGCCAATGGCAACACAGCAGCAGCAGCAGCAGCAGCCGCCGCCATAACGGTATCTCCCTCAGCGGCGGCTGAGGCGGGCAGCACGGCAACAGACGCAGCTCTGGCAGCACCACTGCCGCCAGCGTTGCCGCTAGTGGTTGCAGCCGCAGCGGCAGCAGCAGCAGCAGCACCGCCGCAACCGCTGCCCGCTGCGCCCAGCCAAACGCAGCCGCAGACGCTGCTGGCGCCAGGCGGCGTTGCCGGCAATCAGCCCGTCGCGGGCGGCAGCATCACCGCCGGCATCTCCACACAGGCGCTGTCCCAGCATCAGCAGCAGCTGCTCGGCGGACTCGTGGGCAGCTGCGGCGCCGGACTGCCGGCAATGCTCACCGAGCAGCAGCAGCAGGCGCTGCTACAGCAGGGCGCATGTAAGTAGAAACCGCTTCAAAAATTTACATACGATTTAAGAATTTTGAAAAACTAAAATATTGTATATAACAATTGGTTTTTTTATATATATTTTTTGGTTAATATATCAGTTATAGAATATTTGAATAATTGGAAACTATAGCTCATATAATATGCAATTTAGTAGCTTTTAGTTTCGATATCAGCTATATACCCCTATTTTATTACTCACCCTTCTAATATCTCTCCTCCTCCTCTTCCTTCTTTCACCTTCAGTAAAAGCTGGCGTTCTACGTTTTGGTCCGCCCGATGCGGCGGTACTGCAGCAGCAGCAGCAGCCGCCTGGAGCCAACGCGCAGCAGCCGCCGCCCGGACAAAGTCCACTGCGTCCGCCCAGTTTGGCGCAGGAGGCACAACAGCCACCCGCTGGCTACGTGCCGCAACAACAACAACAGCAACAGCAGCAGCCGCCGCCAGGCTTGAAGAGTTCGCCCGGCTTTGGACCCGCTTCGGTGGGCGTGGGCAGCAAGCAGAAGAAGAACCGCAAGTCGCCGGGTCCGGGAGATTTCGATGGCGGGGTTTCGCGCGAGGATGTGCAGAGTCCAGCGTACAGTGATATATCGGATGACTCGACGCCCGTCGCCGAGCAGGAGCTGCTCGACAAATCGCAGCCGGGCAAGCACATCGAGCTGCTTGCCAAGAAGGCTAGCGAGGTGGGCGTGGTGCCAGCAGCGCCCACGCCCAATATACCACCCTCCCTGGCCGGCTACGGGATGTACCAGTTCTATCCGGCGGCACAGCAGCAACAGCAGCAGCAACAACAACAGCAGCAGCAACAGCAGCAGCAGCAACAACAGCAGCAACAACAGCCGCCGCCACCGCAGCAACCGCAGCCACAGTACTTGGTGCAGCCCGGTCCGGATGGACTGCAGCCGGGCAAGCCACAACAGCAGCAGCAGCAGCAGCAGCAACAACTGCAGCAGCCGGGTCCGCCGCCAGCTACCTCACAGCAGCCGCAGTCGCATCTGCTGGCGCCAGCCCCACAGCCGGCGGGTGTCCACCTGGCGGACTACAGCAACAAGAACAAGGAGCCGCCACTGGATCTGATGACGAAGCCGCCGTCGCAGGCGAGCGGACCACTGCAGCAGCAGCAGCAACAACAGCCCGGACAGCCGGAGAACAATGGCAAGGATGCGGGTCCGGCCGTATCGCAGTCGCAGACGCAGGTGCAGCCGCCGCCGGTTAATCTCAGCGCTGTGGCTGGACCGCCGCCGGGCGCACTGCCGCCGGGAATGGCTGGCCTGGCGGGACTCGGTGGACCCGGGCCCGCCAAGGCTTTGGGTCACTTCTATCCCTACAAGTAAGCCCGATCCTCCTCCAGTTGGCACAGTAAACCTGTTTCTAACCGCGCTCTTTTCTCCGTTCTTACAGCTTCATGACGCCCGGTTATCCGTACAGCGTGGATCCCAATTTTGGACCCGTTTCAATTGTGGCCTCCGAGGAGGCAGCCAAGCTGGCCGGACATCCCGGACTGCCGCCCAGCGCACAACAGGCACAACAGCAGCAGCAACAACAACAGCAGCAGCAGCAGCAGCAGCAGCAGCTTTCGGGCATCAGCATCAAGGAGGAGCGCATCAAGGAGAGTCCCAGCCCGCATGACAATCCCAAACATTTGCCGCCGCAGCAACAGGTAAGTCCCGAAAATCCTTGAGCATATTTCGTGCTGAAAGAAAAAAAACAATAACAATTAGAAGATGAATCAAAAACAATTAAAAGCAATCAAAAATAGGATATTTAAAACTATAATTATTTAAATTAAATGTGTTCATTTCGCAGATGCTGGCCAATAAGCTGATCAAACAGGAGCCGATGATCAAGCAGGAGATCAAGCAGGAGCCCAACTCCAATATGGGCCAGCAACCGCCGCCGCCACATCAGCAGCAGCAGCAGCAGCAGCAACAACAGCAGCAACAACAGCAGCCGCCGCCGCCGCAGCAGCCGCATGCGCTGCATCCAAAGGATCTGCAGGCGCTGGGCGCTTATCATCCGAGCATCTATCAACGCCATTCCATGAGCCTGGCGGCAGCTGCGCGCGAGGATGAGCTGCGACGGTAAGCGAACAGAATCCAGTTGTACATTTAGAAAATTGATTCTAATTTTGTATTTTTATATCTGATGCCGCAGCTATTATATGTTCTCGGATCAGCAGCGGCGACAGAATGCAGCGGCTGTGGCTGCGGCTCAGAATGCATCCGGGATGCAGCCGCATCCTGGCATGCCACCGCAGCACAAGGATGAGTCCAGTTTGGGCGCGCAACAGCAACAGCAGCAGCAGCAGCTATCGATTGCACAGCAACAGCAGCAGGCGCTGCAGCAGCATCATCACCATCTCCAACAACAGCAGCAGCAGCAACAGCAGCAGCAGCAGCAACAACAACAACAGCAGCAACAGCAGCAACAACAACAGCAGCAGCAGCAGCAGCAGCAACAACAACAGCAACAGCAGCAACAACAGAAGCTTAAGCAATCGCAGGCAGCCAACGCAGCGGCCAACAACAAGGCCACCAATCTGACCAAGGAGTCGCCCAAGCAGAAGGGCAACGGCGGCGCCGACGAGGATCAGCAGCAGCAGCAGCTGAAGGTGAAGCAGGAGGGCCAGAAGCCGACAATGGAGACGCAGGGACCGCCGCCGCCGCCCACATCGCAATATTTCCTGCATCCGTCGTACATTTCGCCGACGCCGTTTGGCTTCGATCCGAACCATCCGATGTACCGAAATGTGCTGATGTCGACAGCCGGGCCGTACAACGCGCCGCCGTATCATTTGCCCATACCGCGCTACCATGCGCCCGAGGATCTGTCGCGGAATACGGGTACCAAGGCGCTGGACGCACTGCATCATGCCGCCAGCCAGTATTACACCACGCACAAGATACACGAGCTGAGCGAACGCGCCCTCAAATCGCCCACCAGCGCCAGCGGTCCCGTCAAGGTCAGCGTCAGCAGCCCCAGTTTGGGGCCGCCGCAGCCCGGCGGCGGGCCCAGCAATAGCGGACCCGGCTCCGGACCCAATGTGCTCGGCGGCAATGGCCCCAGCCAGCCGGGTGCGGGGCCGGGCGGTGCGGGGGGCGTGCCGCTGAATCTGCAACCACCGCCGGGCAGCATGGGCGGACCCGCGTCCAACAAACAGGAGCTGTCGGGCCAAAAATCACACGGCGTGGCGCCAGGCGCTGCGCTCGATGCGCACAAACAGCCGATGCCCGGCGCACCGCCTCTCGGTGCCGGTCCGCCCGGCAACGGAGCCGTGGGCGTGGCCGGCGGTGCTGGGAACAGCGCTCCCGGTGGTGCCGGTGCCGCCGATTCGCGCAGTCCGCCGCCGCAGCGCCACGTGCACACACACCATCACACACACGTGGGCCTCGGCTACCCGATGTACCCGGCGCCCTATGGAGGTGAGTAATTCTGTCCATGCGTCCGATTCAGTTGCTCACGATTGTTGCTTGCTTTTAGCGGCCGTCTTGGCCAGCCAACAAGCGGCTGCAGTAGCTGTGATAAATCCATTTCCGCCGGGACCGTCAAAATGAGAACCACTGAATGGCAGCAACGAGAAGAAGGCCTACAACGTGAAGAACAACTAGCGGGAATCGGGATCGGAAGCGGGATTGGGAGCAGGAGCGGGAACGGGATCGGTATCGATGCGTTCCGAGGTGGAACTGGAAGAGGCAGTGGTTGATAAATACCCAAATGCATTTGCTATTAGCCCTGGGCGTGCACACATCAAGCATATATAGTATATATAGAATATTTTTACAATGTTACAAAATAACTAAAAACAAAAACAAAAACAAAAAATATACCCCAAGCACCCCCAACAAACAAAAAAGCAACTACAACAAACAGAAATGAAATGAAAATCGACTATTTATAATGCATAAGTATTTTTTGTATGTTTCGTTTAACGTGTTAACTATAAAAGTTTAGTTTAAGGCCTAAGTTATCACTACTATTACCGGATAAAACAAAACAAAAGCAAAAACAAAAGCAAAATATATATAAATATATACTAGAGTACATACAATATATAATAATATAGCATAACTACAAATTAGCGATGTTTTCCTAAGTGTATTTTGAATATATATATATAACACATATATATATATATACAAACGTAATATAATTATAGCTATATTTATATATTATACGAGAGAGGCGTAAATCGAACATGAACAAAACAAAAACAAAACAAAAAAGCAAATAACTGAAAAAGCAAAAGCAGATACGAAATCTGAGTTAGCTGATTTCTTGTAAAAAACAAAAACAAAAACCGAAAACAAATTATATATTTAATATTAAAGCATATTGTTTAAACGATTATCGATTACCCATTACCGTTTACAGTTTAAAAAAAACATTATATAATGTAGCACTTACGATTTAGCATTTAGCAGTGTGTATTAATTAATCCTTATCTGTGTTGCGAATGGAGTCAGCGCGATATTTGCATCTAAAAGACAAAGGGCGCGCCCATTCTTATATCTTATGTATGTATGTATGTGTGTACTATTCGTATCCGTAGTTTCACTTAAAACACAAAAAAAAAACATAAAATCTGAAAAAAACATAATGAAAAGAAAAGAAATTTTAATTTTGTGAATTTTCGGCCCCAGCAGCCGGCAATAATTTAAATGTTTCTTAATATCAAACGTGTACTTTAAATATTTATAAATATATATATATGGTATATATATATATATGAATACATGTATAAATGTATGTGTATGATATGAAGGAATATATATATATAAATATGAATATATGATATGTGTAATTTACATTTATTAACTAGATTTGTGAATGTAAAATGTGAAGAAGAAGAAGGTGGATGTGTGTGTCGTAGTAGTTCACTAGCCGCTTTATCATAGACTACACGCGTGATTTAATGGCACTTAATGTTTTATAGCCTAAGCCCCGACGAAAATATGAAAAAAACAACAAAGGAACACAATTCTTTAGAATTTATCAATAAAACAAAAAAACAAAACAAAAGTATTGCATGTAAATATACCTTAAAATCGAGTCTTTTATATATTGTAAATTCGTTCGATTCCTTGAAATGCGACATGTGTGCAACATGTTTTAAACATGTTAAACGTTTTTGGCAAAACGGGGATTCACAAAATACAAAAAAACCGTAGAATACACAAAATACACTTTCAATATTTAAAAAAAAACAACATTTATGTGTCTGTGTTTGTGTCTGTGCTAGAGTTTTCCCCAAAATTTGTATTTTCACTGTTTGTAGTGGAATCAACGTAGGCGACACAAAACTTAATGAGAATTAACATAAATTAACGGCTTAGTTAATTAATTAAATGGTACAAGCGCAGGACTTTTTAACAAATATTTATGTATTTTTAATGAATCAACACAAAGCAAGAACAAACTATGACATTCTAAACAATGAAATTGTATGTTATCAAGATAACCGGAAACCGGAAGCGGGACGTCGAAGCGGAAGCGACATAACAGCAATTGAATAAATCGAATTCAAAACAAATTATTACAAATTATGAATATAACACATAATTAGTGTGTAAGAAATTTCAAAAAATATAGTACACATATATAGATATATATATATATATATATACATATATATAACAAAAAAAATAAGCTTTAGATGTGAATAAAAACAAAATGTATTTAAAAAATTGCATTTTTTTTAAATTGCTTGTGTCATTTGCTAGAAATATATGTTAATCTCAAGATACAGAACGATTTCTATATATAAAAAGATATATTGAGTAATAAATTTGCTGAGGGTTTTCCATATCTTTTTATCTATGCTATTCAGTTGTGACAAAAAAGATCCCAGCATTATAATGATTTACAATTACTATATTTATCCAAGGTATTGAAACATTCGTTCATCCCAATTATGTTCCTTAGCATACAAATATTTATTTATACGTATTAATTTAATATCAATGGTTAAATGTAGGCCCAAAATTTAATATATATGTACACTATGGGCTGCCCATTGGTATTATGAAACTAATATAATCGGCAGTAGCACCCCAAGCTGCCCGATTTGTCTGGAATATGATAATCCAGGTGATCAGAGCTATTGTCCAGACAAGTGTGCCTATTGCAGAGTAAATAACATCTAAATGAGAAGAAAAACAGTTAGTGGGACTCATCGACAACCCAATAAATAACGTACAGCGCTTAATTTGTTTCTGTTCGGCATATGGTGGCTTGCGAAAAGCCTCCTCGAAGAACCAACAGACACATATGGCCCAAACGAAGGGTAGAAAGGCGAAGCCAGCTAAAAGTAGAGTATGCACATAAAGAGGAAGAGCTGAAAATCTGTTTTCCATTTGCGCTTACTCATAAAGTAGGTGCGGCAGAGCTGTAGTTTGCGTGGATTTGGTGCTTTTGAGATGTCCATTGTGGAATGTGTGAACTGCGCGGCCTTTGCTATGTTATATCTCACGTAAATAACTGTGAGACCGGAGTGTTTTATTTATTTCAGTTCATTATTTGTTAATATAGATATTTGCAGTGTTGTAAAACACAGTAGGCTAACTGTTTAACCACACTAAAAACGAAGTGTGCTGCCAGATCAGTTTGCAAAGCATACAATTTGACTTTGTTTTAATACAAAACGGCTTCAATTGAACTGAGAAATATTTGTATAATATTAAAAACTTGTTGAACGAGAAAAAAAGAACATTTCTTTAGCTGCAGCAACCAAACATTGATTTGCCAAGTGCAGACCTGCGGACGAATCATCGATATGTCTTGCCAATCGACCATCGCTAAGCACAATCGCACCGCGCAAAAAAGGGACGCGCAACTGCTTTCAATTTCAACGAACTGTGAAAAAGTGTGTTGGAAAGCTGAAACAATGGCCGACGCTGACAATTTAGACACCTTATCCAATGCGGAGATTCGCGCCCAGATGATAGCCCAGGGACTGCCGAACATACCGGTGACAGACAGCAGCCGCAAGGTATTGGTTAAACGTTTGCGCGCCTCACTTGGCGGCAACGCGGTGCTGCCGCCTGCGACAGCCAGCCCCAAGAAGACCAGCGCTCGCCGCGAGACGCTGCAGCCAGCTGTTGCCCCCACTGCAACGCCTGCTGCCCAGGTGGATAAACCAGATGGCGCATCAAAGTCACGCCGCACTATTGCCAGCACGCCCAGCGACACCAAAGAGGCGGAGCGTCGTCGCCAGCCGGTGAGCAAGCCGGCGGTAACTGTGGAACCGCTGCCACGCGTGCCACAGGCAACTGCGCCAGCAGTTCAACCAGTTCCAGTTGCGCCTGTTGCTGCGCCCAAGGCCGCACCCATTCAGTCGCGTCGCATCAGCACCGCAGAGCGTGTCTACAGGAAGCCCGAGACTATCGCCGAGGAGCCCGCTGGGCCCAAACAGCAGCAAAACGAAAACACTTTGCTGGTCAACTCGTTGATTATACTGGAATCGGACGAGGAGGAGGACGAGCAGCTGGCCCAGGCGGCCCAGAGCGCAGAGGATCAGTACAGGCACAGCCAAAAGAGCGCCAAACCGATCCTCAGCGCCACCAAAACGAGCACTCATGAGTACGTTAGCAAGCCGACGCTGTATCCCACACTGGATCCAACTCCAGCTCCAATTCCAACTTCAACTCCAACTCTGGAGCAGCAGCGCTTCAAGCAGATCTACGATCATGCTCCCAGTCCCAGCCAGCCGCGCGCCGCTCTGGCCAGCAGCTATGACTATCGGGCTGCAACCAGTGGACGCTACAGCAGCTATGTGAGCTCGCCCAGTACCAGTACCTATGCAGGTGCAGGAGTTACCTCGGCTGCTGCCTTGGGCACCTCCTCAAGCTATCGCCGCTCGCCGCCGCGCACCTATACCAATGAGTTCAGCGACGATGGCGCCGAAGAGGACGTCGGACAGAGCGTCAAGTTTGAGAGCGACTTTGCGCGCAATTTGGCCCGTTTGCGCGCGGAACGCATTGGGGATCGCAGCAGCCCCTTCAGACGCACCATAGCTGGCGGCGTCAGCGCCAGTGGCAGCGGCAGCATTACGGGCGCCCGTCGCTCTCTGCGCCCGGAGAATGCGTCGCCTTCGGTTGCACTCATACGCTGGTGCCGCAGCCTGGATCGCAAATACAATCTGAAGGCGAAGATGTTCATATTGATTGTTGGGCTGATTCTCTACGGCGCCTATCGCTATTTTTACTAACAATTCCTGGCTGTGCCATATCGAAGAAGAAGAATACTCGAATTTGTCAGCATTTTAAAGTAATTTAGATATTTGTGTGTTAAGTTCAGTTCAGTTCGGTTTCATTGATTTATCATATGCATATATATATATTCCTGTTAAATAGCAACAAATTGTTTCGATTGATGTGTGAAGTGCAACAACTGTTGGGCACTGTGCGTGTGTGTTTTACATGTCGCAATAAAAAAGAATTAAAATAAACTAAATGAAAAAGCACAGCAACTATAAAATATTCGAAAGATTTGTCAGTGTCGCAACTAGCCGAAGGTATGCGAGATACATCTGTATGCGAGGACCAACCACATGGGGCAGGCAGCAGCAGCAGACCGCTAATGATAGAAAAGTATTTGGAATGCGTGTACAACACTTGTCGGCATCGCTGTGACCAAATGCAGGCGCACACTAGCTCACACACACACACAGAGACACAACCACCTGATCAAGTGCTTGGGCAGATGCCATTGGCGTTGAAGCTGCCGACACACATTAAAACACGCTAAGCAATCTTTGTTCTTTTATATTAGTTTGTTGTTGTTGTTGCTTTTTTTGCGATAAGAATTAATAAGAATTATTTACAAGGCAACAGCAGGGGTTAAGGGGTCAGGGGGCTTCGTTCAGGTGTTGTCCGCTCTTTGGGGGTAATTTTATTAACTGGAAATCGCACTTGCGCGTAAATTTTCTTAAGGAAATGTTTTGCCTTATTTAGCAGCAACCGGATCTCTCTCGTACATGCAATAAGTTATGAAAATTACAAACAACTAAAGCGAACAGACGGATACGGAGAGGGAGACGGAGAGGGAGATGGAAACGGAGACGGAGTCGCCTGTCGCCGATGATGAATTCCAGAAATACACGAGCGACATCCAGTTGGCTGTCTGGCAAAGCGGCAGATTCCTTGAAAACAAAGCCAATGTCTATGCAATATATATATATATATATATATATATCGTCTGGCTAATAAATACGACGCGCATTGCAAGTTGCTCTTAATGAAATTAACTTCCAGGAATTACCTACATGGCTGCCCCCAACTCCAGCTAAACAATGGCAGCAGCTGCAGCAGCTGCAGCTGCAGTCGGAGACGGAGTTGGAGTCGAAGTTGGAGTTGGAGTTGCAGTTTATGCATTTGCCAGCCATTGGCCATGGAAATTAAATGGAAGCCTGCAAAAACGCTTCACGCGATGACTTCACACCGTTTTGCAGCAAGCCAATAATAGAGACGTAGTTGCTGCCGCTGCTGTCGCTGCTGCTGCTGCTGCACCCACTGGTAACGCAGCTCAAGTGTGACATTCATGGAAAACAGAGTGGAATATGATTTTATGGCCTGTCGTTGGCCAGAAATGTCAACGGCTGGACCAACGCCTTTTGTTTGCGTCACGTTCGATGCTCAAAATAATGCAGAGAAGCATTCGGGGAGTATTCACTGAGAGCTCCTCCGTCGAACTGCTCGAACTGCCAACGTCAACGACTTCCTCGTTGGGCCAATTAAAGTTGTCGTCGTTGTTGTTGCTGCTGCTGCAAGCGCACAGAAATCATTTGTAATGCAACGTTTGGAATAATTCACGCGCAAATTGCTCCAGTCGCAAAAATATTGCAACATTCCACAGCAAATTTTACGATTATGCGTTTCGACAGCAACAAAGCAACAACGTTGGCGACAAATGCCAGCGCCTGCAACTGGCAACTTGCAACAAGGCAACTGGCAACTCGTGAAACATTCGTAGGCGCACATCAAATCAAATCAAATTGTAAGCAACGCGCGGCCATTGCACCCAGAGTGCCTTAGCCGGGCCGTTTAACTTGGCCAGCGAGCAGCCATTCGCCGAGTGGTGCGCCGTGCTCCGTGCTCCGTGCTCCACATCGATAAATCACCCAGCTAATTGTTCGACTCGCCAGCGCCGCCAACTCTTGACGAAATGTGAGAATTGTGCACCGCCGCCAAGCTGAACTCTGTCGCGTTCGAATGCCCCCCTCCCCTACCGCCCCAAAATGTTATGCGAAAAAGAAATCGCACAAAATAGATATATATACAATATATAACAGCATTATACGAGCGTCATCTGAACTCACACACACACACAAATCGAAATGCTATTTATGTTAACTAGTTCCACTGATTTATCAGCGAATGCGCTCGTTTTTGCCCATCGAACTAACATTTTGGCCGGATAAAGTAAGAATTATATATTTTAAATGATAATATTAACTAAGCATATAATAATCATATATTTTTCACAAATTGGAAATTGAAACAGAAGTTAATTATACCCTATTTGCAAAAGGAAAAAAGCCTGTTTTGCTTTCAGATATATCTTTCAAAATATTTAAAATTTTTTTAAATTTTTACCGTATATTTTTCACAAATTCAAAATTTGGGAACAGAAGTCGATTATACCCTATTTCCAAAAGGAAAAAATCTCTCAATTTTTTTTTGCTTTCAGATATATTTCCCAAAATATTTAAAAAATTTTTAAAATTTTTACCAATCCAAACTTTTTTACTAAAAAAATTTATTACTTTGACAATAGAGTAACTTGCAGTCGTATTAAACCGTTTAAAACTTGAATAAAAGCTTTTAAAACTGTCATAAATAATTCTCTAAGCAGAAATCGAAACTCGCGTCAATTCAGATTGTTGTCGAAGTTAAATCAAAATGTGTCTTAAATTTGCCAAAAAAAGAAACCTTGCAAATTTGATCAATAAACTTAAAGATAATACCATATTCTATTTGATATTCGTCTAGCTAGCGTTCATTGTTTTGATTTCTTCAGCAAAGACATATATAAATGATTCGAAAATAGTAATTTTAGTATTTAAGCTAAAATTAATAATAGTCTTGGATACAAGTTATTAACATAATTAACCGCATTGGCTGCTATTTCTATATGCTTGAGTTGAGCGATTTAATTCTATAAATAATGACAGTCCGCCTCTATAAATGACAACCCACCTGTACAGGTAACACACACACAACTCCGTTGACTACTCGTTGTCAACTTGTGGACCAGAGCGACCAATCAGTGTCAACTGGAAGTGTCTCTTTTAGTGGCCTAAGTGATGAGCTAATCAAGTTGGCCGCCGGCTGACCCGGCTCCAAAATCGAAAGCCCCCCAAATCACATCGTGAGTCTATTTTAATAACATTATTTATGTGCTTGTTTCTGGTTTGTTTCTGTGTGTTTTACCTCCTAATTTCATAGGAATCAAAAATAAAGCGAAACAAAAGCAAACAACAAGAAAAAGAGGAAGAGAGAGAGAGAGAGAGAGAGAGAGAGACCGATTACTTATTGTAATTTCGAAATTTTTGGTGTTTTAGGTGTCAATCGCATTAGACGGAAATCAGTTTTGTTTTATTGTACAAATTTATCGCATCGCGTCTTATTGGCTTTTGTTTTCACTGTGTGTTGTGTTTTTCTTTATTATTTTTGTGTTTTTTTGTTTTTGTTTTGGTTTTTCTAGCTTGTTTATGCGTTTCTCTCTTGCCGTAAATGTGATTTTGGCTGTCGCCGTGCGTTGATTTTATGTTAAATTAAACATTTTAAGCGACGCTTTTAAATTGCCTACGTGATAATTTGTGTGCCGTGTGTGGTCTGCTGTGTGTGTGTGTGTGTGTTTTTTTTGTAAGGGCATCAAATAAATTATAAACTAATTTAAATTAAATCAAATGGCCTTTTTGATATCGCTGCAGCAACGCGTTCGTTGCCTAAGTCTTTTGTTTGGCTCAGATTCAGCGACATTTTTCAGGCAAAATATGGCAGATTCGTAATTAATTTTTATGTCCCGCCCAATCGCAATTAGGTGGCATCTGCAAACGTGCAACACACACAGCGAAGATGGGGCAGCTGGGGTCCGCATGCAAATGAAATCAAGTCATGCCCATAATCGGATTTGTTGCTCCTCGTATATTAACTTGTCACAATTTCTATGTGTTGAACATAAACACAATTTGCGCTTAATCCGGGCGGGAGCGAGACTCCGGCAGCAGCTGCCACATCGTGCTGCATGCAGCATCAGCTCAGCCACTGTCAGTTGTCGCTATCAATTATGACATTTTGTTGCTGTTTTGTCACTTGTGCCACTTGGCTTTGGCACATCCACGGCCGCTGACAGCCGCTGTTGGGCCACCTTTTGATGTGGCAGCGCGCGCGCGCGTTGGTCGCCGGTCGCTGGGCGATTGAATTACTAAACCGCAATTGCAGCTCATATCAGCTGGCAATCAATCAAAGCCAACTGCGCTGCCAATTGTCGGTTTTTCCATTTGAAATGAGGCCTCTTTCTGCTGTTGTTGTTGCCGTTGCCGCACACATGGCGCATGAGTAATTTGGCCCCGTTTGCGGTTATCGCAATTATTGAGAATGACGCCCGGCATCAGGAAACGTGTGGCATATGCGCTTATGCGCCGCAGCATATATAAATCGCCCGATTAATAACAATAAAGTTGAGTGCGCTTAAACAAATTGCAGCTACTTTAGAATTATTTATGACAAAATCGATTTGCCCGCCGCCTGGCCCCACTGTGCAGCTGTGCGCCAATCGGCAATCTAGATTGCCACTTGGCTAATGCACATGCACCCACGAGTGGTTTTGCTTTTGGATACGGATTCGGACACAGATTTGGCGTGTTTTTTTTTTTGGTATTTTTTAATGTCCGGCTGCGGGGCTGCTGCGCTGCTGCCAGGGGTGTGGCTGTGGCCGGCCGCAAATTAGGCGCGAAAATATGCAGCAAAGTGAGACAAACAAGCGAGCCGCTAAAATGCTCGACAAAAAAAAATAAATATATAAAATTGGCAAAAACTTGCCGCTGGTCAGCTAATGGTGTTAAAATTTTGTGCCAGCGATTGCATCTATGGCTATACAAATTGCAGCGAGTGCACAAAATCGACAACGGCAACAGCAACAGCACTTGAGCAACATGGCAGTAGCAACAACAACAGCAACAGCAACATGAGCAACACCAACAACAGCAACAACAACGTTGCAGTTGTTGGCTCGTTTTGTCAACACGGCGAATGCTTAGCCGCGTTTTCCCAGGGGACACTTAACGCGGCTGCTTAACGTCTAAATCTGTCGTCAAGACGCGCTCAAAAGGCTAAAATGTTTGCGTTAACCAGCGCTAGCTGACGACTGAAGAGGAGAAGGAGGAGGAGGAGCAGCAGGCAGCGCGCCACAAGACGCGCCAAGTGGCCAAGAAGGCTCCAGCAGCAACAATTTGTATGCAACTTTATTTTTCGTTGTCGTCGTTCAAGTTGACCAGTTGAGATTTCCTTTTACCCCAGCGCTTATGTTGCTGTTGTTGTTGTTGCACGTTGTTTGGCCTGTGTCTTTGCCTGAAGTGCGTTGAACGAGTTAAAGTCAAAGCTGCAGCAAAATTTATGAACCGTCCCAGTTCGGCCATGGCCATGGACAAATAAGAAGCCCGACAACGGCCAACGAACGCGTGTAAACATTCTCCAAGTACACAACACAGGCAACAGGCAACACAGGCAACACAGGGAACGACGAACTCTGGGCGAGTAGGCAGGCAGGCAGGCGGAGATGGGGGTCTCTCTCTAAATGCTGCCACGGAATTTATATGCAACATAATCAGCATAAATGCCGCCATGCGCCATCAAAATGTTGCGACTCGACGCGTTCTGCTCTGCGGTCAGCGGCATCATTTGCCATCACTTGGGTGGGTGCCATTGGCAACAAGGCAACAGGCAACCGAACAGTTGTTGTTGTTGTTGTTGGTGTTGTCCACTCTTTTTGGTCGCCTTGGCTAATTTAAGCAATTTGCAAATTGAGAAATTGCAAATAATTTACAATTTAGCCAAGTTATTCGAAATACTCGCAAGTGTTAAGTGCTACCCATAAAATGTTGCCCTAATGATGAAAAGTGAATTTCGCCATAAAACCCGGACAGCTAGCAGTAAACGCGCATGCTTAAATATTAAGCACTTTTATAATATTCGTAAGCATAAATTGAGTAAATATTGCATATGCAAATGTTTGCTTACAGATAATCTTCCAGGCTTGTTCTAAAATCTGAATTGCACTTTTCTCATGCGCTTAATTAATATCTGCTAGAATTTAAGATCCTTTTGATTTCTTCTTCTTTCTTCTTCTTTCTTCTTCTTCTTTCTTCTTCTTTCTTGCCTCTGCATCATCTTTTACTTTCACTCACTTTTCTCTCTATAAAACTACAACTACTACTACAACATAAATTCATGAGAATTGCAAAGAGAGGCGCAAGATCATATCCTGCAAATCCTGCAATTTGTTATATTTTGGTTATATTCTTCATCTTTTTATCAGTTGTAGATAAAAAAAATAGTTAAATAGTGCAGAGTTTAGTGAGCGTTGCGAGCAAATTGAAACTCGATAGGGAAAAAGTTGGCTGGCAACGTGACCGCAACAAAAGGCTACAAGAAAGCTCAGTGGCTTGCTTTTGCGCTCGACTGCCGCCCACTTTCTTTTCATTTGTTTTAGCGGAATTTGAATAGTAAAAGCTGCAATATGATGACAACAACGATGCCGCAATGCAACTGCAAAACGCATTTCAAATCAGTTTGCGGTTTGGCCCCGGGCTTCGGGTGAAAGGCAGCAGGCAGCCAAATGAGACAGCAACGAGTTAATTAAGTTTGCAGTGAAAACTGTCTTAAATTACACACATGCACACACACATTCACACACACATTGGCCGCAAAATCAGTGTCCAAGTCCAGGAGTCCGCAAGTCCATAAGGGACTGACAAACTGAGCCGCAATTGTGCCAACTTCTGTGACAGTTGCCCAAAACAAATTGCTGCCATTTAATGCGCAACAAAAAAAAGAGAAGAAAGAAGAAAAAACAAGCGAAGAACGAAACGTAAACGCAGTCGAACAATGTGTGGAGCCGGGGGGACCGGCCGGGGTCCGCGTCTGCCTGGCTATGACAAATTCCTTGAAGTTGTTACCATATAAATTTCTGCATTTTTCGCTTTGGTTTTATTTGAGTAGCCAACGCGAAGCACGTTGCAACTGAAACTGAGTCATGCCCCGAAACATATTGATCGCTTTCGGGTAGCATCATCATCATCATCATCATCTGAAAGTTTCGGCTGTCTGCCCGGACTGGTAATTAGGCGCATTACATGTGCTTGGGCGCTTCAAAAATTTCGATTTTGGCTGAGGCAGCTTTTATGTAAATGAGTATCATTTTTTTTCGTTTCGTTTCGTTTTTTTGCAACTGTGTTCTTTATTAAGACAAATGACAGTCACGCCCCGCTCTAAGCGCAAAGTAAACACTTGCGAAAATGACCATAATTATGAGCCGGAGTCCGTTGAAATTTATTAACGTAAACGTATGTGTGAAATACGTACGAACGAATAATATTCGGGGCGAACTTCAACACGCGGTTTGAGCTTAGAATAAATTATTAATAATCCACGATAATAACCGACAATTAATTTTTAACGCTGATTTGTGCGAGTTTTATGCCTCGCAAAAAGCAAGTGAAAAAAAATAAACAAAATGAGAGAAAACCTGAATATCAATTTAGCGCATTTAAAGAGCTCGCCAAGATCCGCAGCGACAGCAACCAGCAACAGCAACAGTGGCAGTGGCAGTGGCAGCGGCTGCGGCCGTGGTGACAGCATCTCGGACTCTTTGGGGTCTTGGTCAACGGCACTGGCTCTTAATGTATGCGCAGGCAATGGCAATTGCCAGCGCCAACACGTCGTATGTCATTTGGCTTGAGTCCAGTTTCCGAATGGGAGGCAACGGCAACAAAAACGGAAAATATGCAAAGAGCATTCTACATTTTACTTTTTACATTTTACATTTTGGATTTTGGAGTCGGAGTTGGAGTCGGAGTTGGAGTGCCAAGTGCAGTCTTATCGCACTTATTTATGCATATGCAGGCGACTTGGCTTCACACATGGCCAAAATGTAATAAAAATAAAAATAAACACAAAAATAATACATAAAAATCTGTGCACCGAAAAGAAAAGATGCAATGCATAAAACAAAAGACTTCGGACACGAACTTGTTTGCGCAGCATGTGTAGGGCATGGGTGCAGTCGAGCCAGCGCAAAAGTAGCACACGCAAAATACAAAATACAAAAAAAAAAAACGAGCAACGCTGGCGATGCATCACCCAGTGCCAAGGCAGGCACGCTTATCAGTAACCTACACTTAAAGTTAATGCATGCCCGGCAGGACCAACCAAGAGTTGCGCAGGCGCAACCAGCGATCGTCAGCGTCGTGCGGGCTCTTCTGCCTCTTCTGCTGCTGCTGTGTTTTTGTTGTTGTTGTTGTTATCAATGCGGCTGAAGCCTTTTAGCAACGCCGACGCAGCAGCCGGCGCGTCTTCAGGTCTTTGCCGTCAAAAGGCAGGCAAAATAAAATCGAAAATGAATGCGACTGCAGATAAGCGGCGAACGCATTTTGAAATGACACACGGACAGTTGACAATCCGCGCAGTGAGAAAGCGAGAGAGAGAGAGTGAAGAGAAGAGAATAAAGAGAGAAATATAGAGAAAGAGAGAGAAATAAAGAGAAAGACAAATAGAACGAGATACACCAAGAAAAGCATCAATAGCGAAGTGTGGTAGAGAATAAGAAAGAGACAGCGGGAAGAGAGAGTAAAATAGGGAGTAAAATAGAGATATAGAGAGAGAGAGAGAGAGGGGGAGATATAGAGAAAACAAAAGACAAATAGAAGACTCTTCTTCTCTCTAGAAGAGATAATCAACAAAAAGGGGTAGTAAGAGAGGAAACACGAACGAGAGAAAGGAAGGATGAGGGTGAATAAGAGGAAACGACAGGAAGAGAAAGAGAGGAACAGAAAGAAAGAGAGCGGATAGCGACAGAGAAGGACAAATAATAAATCCTTATAAAATGCTGTTTCTAGAATTTGAACAAATACTTGTAAAATTAAACGGATTTTGTCAGCTAATTAAGTATGTTATACTAATTAAATTTTAACTTTAATTTAACTGTTTTTTTTATATTGAAAACACTTTTGTGCAGAAATGTTTCCATAAATTCGTACTTACAAAAGTTGGCCAATTACAAATTTAATTTTTAATCGCTTGATCGCATCAGCTATGGAATAAAACACTAGTTTAGAGTCCAGGATTTATGATCAGTGGTCGGGTCAGCAGTGTTGCTGGCAGGCAGCAGATCTGCTGCAGGCGCTGCAGACAACAACTACATTCCTTCATGAGGACTTGGTCCAAACTTGAATGCAAATCGATGGGGCAATAAAACTATTAAGCCATTAGTAAGCCAAACACGAGTACAATGCCAAAAACAAACACGTGCAGAGTTGCCAGCAACAGCAACAACAGCAGCAACAGCCAAGGCAGGGCAACGGCTACAACAGCAACAAGCAATTAATGCAAATGTGCAGCCGGCAGCCAAATCGAGGCAAAAAGGCAGTCGGAGGCAGAGCCACATCGAGATCGCGGCCAGACAGGGAGACATTGCAATGCCAGGCAGTTCAAGAGTCTGCTAATGTTCCACTCTGGCAGCTGCCTGTTGTTGCCCTGGCAACTAGAAACTAGCAACAGGCAACAGGCAACTGGCAACATTGTCTGCACACCAGCAGCAGCAACAACTGCAGCAGCAGCAGCAGCAACTAAAACAGCGGCAGGCCTGACAATACATGTGCGAGGTGCAAACTAATTGAAATCATTACACTAGTAAAAATGTTAATTCAATTAAAATGCGCGCAACAGCAGCAACAGCAGCAGCAGCAATTTCTTGCTGACCCACAAGTGCTGCTGCAGCATTGGGAACCACGGCAACAACAACTGCAATATTGACTAAAAGAGATATCATCTCAACAGTTTGTGGCCGCCTCTTCCACAGCAACATCAGCAACATGTTGTTAGGTCAGGCAACATAAGCAACTCTAGGCCACTGCCAGGGCAACAGCAACGGCAAATGCAACTTGTGCGCATGCAAATGCTGCTGTTGCATGCCTCACTCGATCAAGTTTATATGTGTGTGTGTGTGTGTTGGTTTTATTTTGGGCTGCTGTTGATGTTGCTGCCAAGGGCGCCAATGTGTTTGAATGCGCGCATTGCATTTCCGGTTCGACAAGTAGCACCATAATAAATGTTAGCGACCAACTTGGCCAGCTAAAGCTGAAGTTGGTAAATGCTGTTGCCCGCTGCCAATAAAAGGCAATAAGTTAATTTCACACACACGAACAACTCTGCAACTTGAAACTGGCAACTTGCAACTTTCCCGTGTGTGTCTGTGTGTGCGTGTTGCCATAAATGAAATGCGAGTCCATAAGCAGGCAACACTATCGCCTGGCCAACTGTCGTCCGTTCGCTGTGAGGTGTGAAAATGTTTGCCCATATTGGGGCACACGTTAACACATTCAATATTATTATTATTGTTATTATGAATGTGCATTTGCATTTTTATGGGTCCAACAAGAAGAAACCTCAAATGTCAATTCGTTGAGCAACGGAAGCTGCTTGGATAAGTCGCGAGTGTGTGTGGCAGCCACAGGAAGCTGCCGCCACAAATGCGTATTCCATCAAGAATCACATCGTAAATGGAGCCATTAACGATAAACAAATTCTACGAGAGCTGATCAAGCAGCAACTCATGTATTTATATATATACATATGTATATATGCTCGATGAGCATATCCCGGGCCATAAAATGACATATAAAAAAACACTTAAAATATTTTCAATGAGCGATTTTAATGGCGGCATCCAAAACCGAACCTTTTTTGGTGGTCTCTCACTTCGATGGGAATGTCGCGTCGCGTCGCGTCGCGTCGCGTTTGGTGAACGCTAATGCAAATGACGCCAACTGCGCACCACAAAAACTACTGTGGTGTCGATATAACAATAAAACGCCCCATGGTACGCCCTGAATCTTTTGGGGCTGCTGCTGCTGCTGCTGCCTGATGCAACGTTCGGCTGGTAGCTGCGGATTAAATAAATGCCAGAGCCGCGAATGAGCAAAACAAAACAAAACTGCCAAAAAGACCAAAACCAAAACCAAAAAAAAAACGTTGCGAGCCGATGCGATGCGATGCGATGCGAAAAAGCAACGCCAGCCAGCAAAAGAGGAAACTGATCTGACAGATCTGATTGTAAGCATGCAACAAAAATGTGCAACAACAACAAATACAGAAACGGCAGCAAAACCCCAAACCAATGCGCCCCATCAAAGGCCGTGCCCAGGCACCGCTGCCGCTGCCGCTGCCTCTGCCACTGTCTCTGCCTGCATCCGTACCCTGCTGATGCCAGATTCTTGTGCTCATCCTCATCTTCAGGCGCGTCGTGGGCTTGCGCCGCTTAAGCTTGTGCAATTTAGTGATCAATCATAGCGGGAGCAGCGAGCGGCCCGCACAACGCACAACGCAGAATTCAATTTTAGTGCGAATGGCAGTTTCTTCATCTTGTTGTTGTTGTTGCTGTTGTTGTTCAACTTCGGGCTGTTGCTGTTCCTGTTGCTGTTGCTGTTGCTGTACAGCAGCGCATCAGGCGTTTGTGAGGCGGCTGCTGGCATTGGCTTCCACATGCGACGAGAAGGTGGAAGCCATAAATCTTGCCAACATGAGAAATGACTTTAGCAGTCGAAATGATGAGCTGCCGCAAAACGCTAAGCAGCCAAATGCAACAACTGTATAAATATACAATAAAGGAATAAAAGCAAAAATATACCAATATATACATATATATGTATATATATCTGTTTATTCATTCATATTAATATTTTGCGGCTTTATTCCGTTGCAATTTTAGTTTTAATTTCAAGATCAATTTTTAATGTTAGTCACTCTTTAGGAAATTTCTTACAGATTTCTAATGTTCCATGCTAGTTTTGCTTTCGACAGAGCTGTAAACGTTATTGACATAAAAGGTGTCTGTTGTTTTGCGACTTTATGTTAAGATTATTTTCAACCCCTCTATGCGATTCTCAAGAATTTAAGTAAGTCCAGCAGACTTTTGGTTTTTTCAGTGAAGTGTGTGTGTTCTTTAAAAGTTATATTTGTAAAGTTGTGTTTTTTTTTACAGGTAAGTGCCTTTTTATAGTTTTTCTCTTGTCTTGAACTCTTTCTCTCTCCTTTTTTATCTCTCTCTTAGCATTTTACGTTTTTACTCTCTTTTGCTTTTTTACTTCCCCTTGCTCTTTCATGATCTTTTTCATTTATCTTTTTATCTTTCTCTCTCTCTCTCTCATTCTCACCTTTCTCTAGTTCACTTTCCCTTTCTTTTTCTATATCTCTCTTTCCCATTTCTCTCTCTCTCTCTCTCTCTCATTCTTATTTCACACTCGAGCTCTTTCTCTCTTTCACATTTCTCTCTTGTGCGCTCTCTCCCTTTCCCATTTCTCTCTCATGGTCTCTCTCTCTCTTATTTATCTCTCGTGCTCCCTCTCTCTCTCTCTTTCCCTCTTTCAGTGACTTTCTCTCTCTCTCCCTCTCCATCTCAGTGTCTCTCTCTCTGTCTCTATCTCTCTCTCTCTCTTACGGCCATTCTCTCTCTCTGTCTCTCTATTTCTCCCTCTTTCTCTTTCTCCCTCTCTCTCTCTCCTCTCTCCCCCTCCCTCTCTCCTCTCTCCCCCCTCCCTCTCTCCTCTCTCTCCCCCTCCCTCTCTCCTCTCTCTCTCTCTCTCTCCTCTCTCCTCTCTTTCCCCTCTCTGTCTCTCCTCTCTCTCTCCTCTCTCCTCTCTCTCTCCTCTCTCCCCCTCTCTCTCTCTCTCTCTCTCTCCTCTCTCTCTCTCTCTCTCTCCTCTCTCCCCCTCTCTCTCTCTCTCTCTCTCCTCTCTCTCTCCTCTCTCCCTCCTCTCTCTCTCCTCTCTCTCTCTCTCTCTCTCTCTCTCTCTCTTATTCTTTCCTTAGCTCCCTGTCCACACTTTCTCTCCTTCCCTCCCTTGCACTCTCTTTTCTCTCTCTCTTTCTCTCTCTCTCTCTCTCTCTATTATCTATTACTGCACACGTATACGTAATACGTATACAAAATACGTTTTTGAACGATAAGTTATGTTATGTTACGTTACTTTACGTTACGTTACGTTTCGTTGCTGGCATACGCAACTGGTCAATCGGCGCACAGGTCAATGTAGCTGTGCACCCCCCGCTGCGAATTAATCGTTTTTAGTGCCGGGGCAGGCCGCTCACTTGCCGCCCCGGTCTCCCATGGCTGATTAATATATATATGTATTTTACCTCTTATTTTTTTTTTTTGCAGCAGCCAAGCTGTTGCCAGCTTCAAGTTCTGCGCCTTGTCTTGTTAGCATATCTCGCCTCGCATGCACTTTTTGCATATTTCGTTTGTTTGTTATCGCTTGTTGCTAGTTGTTGTTGTTGTTGCTGTTGCTTTTGTTGTTGCTGTTGCTGTTGCTGGCTGCTGCCTGCCTGCCTGCTGTGTGAGTGTATTATTGGCGCAAAAGTCCAAGTTCAAAGCCATATTTGACTTGGGAAAAATCAATAAAACGATCGCTCGCTGCGGCATATGCGTGTGAGCCACAGTCTATATACGATATACGTATATATATATGTGTATATATATACCTTTCTCATAATGAAATTATTGCCCAGTGATTGAAATCTATTTATGCTAATTTACGTGTGCATTCGCACAGCAACTGGCCGCAACGGGCCGCCATCTGCCACACGTTGTTTGCCGCTAACAGAATTGTTCCTGGCAACATTTCCGCATTTTGCTGCAGCTGCAACACTGCGCCGGTCAACCGGGCATTTTGTATTGGACGACGCCCACCAAAAAGCGTATCAAACGCAAAAAAGCTAAAGCCAAAAAAAAAAAAGCAAACTTGGGACTTGATCTTGATTAGAAGTGTTTGGGCTGTTGCGGCATTTTGAAGTTGCTTGGCCCAAGCTGTTGACAATTTTCAATTAAAATGACTTGAGCTAGGCCTGCTGTGTGTGTGTGTGTGTTAATCCGCCCACGCAACATTGTGGCAACGCCTTAGCCTCCAACATGACTGACAATTCCAATTCGGCTTTAACTTTGTTTGCCCACCTCGTTCGGACTCTGAATAGATTGAATATATATATTTTTTAAGCTCCCAAATCGAGTTGATACCCCAAAAAAATTGTCATGCGGGGCGCTTATGTGTATATGTTCGTATGCTCTTGACATTTATTTGCCTGGCTTCCAGCATTTGACGTTTAATTATAAATGGGCTCTGTGTGTGTGTGTGTGTGTCTCCATTGTGCCTTAATTTTTGATCTCTGACTCTACGTGAAGTGCGTCATAAAATCGGCGCACTTCGCACACATCTAAATGCCATGTGCTACAACAAGGCGCCCATATCGAACAGCGATTTCATATTTTTTGTTGTTTTTTTGTTGTTGTTGTTGTTGGGATTACCTTATCCAATTAGTGCTGGCAGCAGACGGCAACAGCAGCACCCAGCAAATCCCCTCAACAATCGACGACACATAAAATGCTAAAATAACTATACAACTTGCTGAATGGGGGGAGGTAGCAAGGGAGGGAGGGGGCGGGGTTCATAGCAAACAAACACCATGCAACGGGAATACTTGCATTATACGTTACGGCTGTAGGAAATCAGAATGTTCAAGCGAGGAGACCCCGAGCCGGAGCCAAGTGCAGTTAAGTTTTGTCGCGTTGCGGCTAAGGCGAAAAAAAAAAAAAGGAGAAACAGGTTCGCAAACATTTTGCGTTGTGTGCTCGTCGTATTTGTGATATATTTTATTGTCTTTTGATGTGTTTTAAAATCCCACAGCAAGGAATCGATAAAATTTATCGATGCTGTCTGCCAGTCGCCTAGAGACAACACACGCAGAAACTGGTTCCCCAACTGGAGACTTGAGACTAGAGAGACTAGAGACTAGAGACTACAGACTCCAGACTCTGAGATAGTGGCTGGTGCGGCGGGCATGGCGACAATTTTAAGTGCGAAATTAAAAGTAAAACAAGCGATTAACATAAATTTTAAGCAAAGCGCAGTTAATGTTCGCCTCGCTGCACGCTTCTGTCTGCCTCAGTCGCAGTCGGAGTTGCTGTTGCAGCCAAGCTCCTTTCCATGTTTTGTATAATTTGCATGGACCATTGCCCAGGATGAGGCAACGCAGCTGAAACTGGAACTGGCAGCGGAAATTGTCGCCTTGTTGCCAGATTAAGACATTGTGGCACTCGGTTCGCTGCTTCGACTTTTTTTAATGAAAACTAATGCAATTTATTGATTATTGTTATTTAATAATGTGAGAGAGCCGCTATCTCCGAGCCGGTTCAACAACACAATTAACCGCTTAAACGAACTGCCAGTCGCTTGGAGTAGGATAATCTCCAACGCGGCCAATTTCGACCTGAGCCCAATTTGGCTGCAGTTCATCCATCCAATGGCACTTGTTCTTGTTCTCACCGGAAGCCACCACTGACCCAAATATAGTTGGAGTGTCAGTTGCGTATACAAGTTGTTTTCTTCTTCTTACTCTTGTTGTTGTTGTTGTTGTTTTGTTTTGTTGCTGCCCAGCGGTGCGAGCGCACTATGTGGTCGCTGGCAGTGATCGCAAAATGCATTATTTATGTTGGATTTGCCCAGCTTCAATTCTCCAACTCCGACACAGCTCCAAGCACTGACGCATGTTCTTGTCCAGTGTTTGGCCGAAAGTTAACAATTTGGCATCATGACAAGCGCGCATTTGGACCGATGATGCACGCTTGTCAGACGCCTGACAGGCCCAGTTCCAACACCCAGGTCCAGAGAGAAATGAGAAAGGGCTGGGTCTCTCTGCGAAGCTGAAGCTGTGCCTGGTTAGCGTTTAACTGGCACTGGACAGTGGACACTGGACACTGCCTCTTTAGCCGGTTAGCTGGTTAGCGTTCCTTTTGTTTTTGTTTGACCGCTCGGCCTGTTTGTTTTAGCGCCTGTTGTGACAGCCGTCTGCCACGTTTTTGGCACTTGAAACGGGCCAGTTGAGGAGTTTGTGCTTGAGGGGCGATCGGTTGCCAACCCAACTCAATTGCCACGTCCAACAAGTGCCTGAGATAATGCGAAAACTCATTACGCACTGATCATGATCACAAGTTGTCAATAAAACATTATTAAACTCCTAAACACTGAGAGCAGCAACTGAAATACTCTAACAAATTTCTAGGAACTATCGAACATAGAAGGAACATTGTCTGAACACAACTTATTTTCATATATCTGAAGTATAACAAATTATTGTAAATCTTATATATAGTAGTAGTCGATCACTATTTGGCTAGACAAACGCATAAGACTCTGTTCCGGGTAGAGCATATTTTAGCACTTGCAACTTTCAGCAGTTCTGGCTACAAACTAGCGACGTGTTTTACACTCTCGCGCGTCAACAGTTGTTGCAGTTGTTTATCTGCTGTTGTTGTTGTTGTTGCTGTTGTTCAAGAGGCTGCAAGCAGAGTTGAGCGCATAGCGTGTTTTCTTTGATGACACGAACACGCACGAATCAACTAGAAAAGCTTTTGGAAATCCAAAGAAAATGCTGTTAAAACTGCCAAAACTTTCACGTCTGCTGACACTTTGGTCTTTTTTTGTCCTCTACGTTGATTTAACATTTTAAATTAATGCATTCTAAATTTTTTTTGTTAAAAATCAGCCAGAATTGAATAAAATTTTGACATGTAAAGCTCTCAAATCGGTACCTCCCATACTTCAAACCCACATAACTTTGTCAAAACTGAACGGATTTTTATGATTGAGGTCAATTTGGTCATTATTTGGTTTCTAGTTTGATTCTACATTTAAGATTTATTCATTATTGAAAATAAAATTTTTTCGAAAATTTTTGAAAAAAAATCATGTACTCCCCCTTGTGAATTTTCGAAAAAAAAATTTTTTTTTATCTCAAAATTGCGAATTTTTGTTTTTAATCGGTTGCATTTGTCATAATAAGTATAAAAAACAACATTTGAGTCGATTTTGAGGGTGTCAAATTTTTGGTCAAAAATCATGCCAAATCTGACAAAAATTTTGACATGTAAAGTTCTCAGATCGGTAGATCCCATATTTCAAACTTTCATAACTTTGTCAAAACTGAACCGATTTTCATGTTTGAGGGCATTTTGGTCATTGTTTGGCTTCTAGATTAATTCTACATTTAAGATTTATTCATTATTGAAAATAAATTTTTTTGAAATTTTTGGTCAAAAAAGCATGTACTCCCCCTTGTGAATTTTCGAAAAAAAAATTTTTTTTATCTCAAAATTGCGAATTTTTGTTTTTAATCGATTGCATTTCTCATAATTAGTATAAAAAACAACATTTGAGTCGATTTTGAGGGGGTCAAATTTTTGGTCAAAAATCATGCCAAATCTGACAAAAATTTTGACATGTAAAGTTCTCAGATCGGTAGCTCCAATACTTTAAACCCCCATAACTTTGTCAAAACTGAACCGATTTTCATGTTTGAGGGCGTTTTGGTCATTATTTGGCTTCTAGATTAATTCTACATTTCAGATTTTTTCATTTTTGAAAAAATAATTTTTTTAAATTTTTTGGTCAAAAAAGCATGTACTCCCCCCTTATGAATTTTCGAAAAAAAAATTTTTTTATCTCAAAATTGCGAATTTTTGTTTTTAAACGATTGCATTTGTTATAATTAGTATAAAAAACAACATTTGAGTCGATTTTGAGGGGTAAAATTTTTGGTCAAAAATCATGCCAAATCTGACTAAAATTTTGACATGAAAAGCTGTCAGATGGATGGCTCCCATACTTCAACCCCTCATAACTTTGTCAAAACTGAACCTATTTTCATGTTTGAGGGCGTTTTGGTCATTATTTGGTCTCTAGTTTGATTCTACATTTAAGATTTTTTCATTTTTGAAAATAAAATTTTTTTCAATTTGTTGGTCAAAATATCATGTACAAGATGCTAACACGCGCCCATCTCTAGTTGCAAGTGCAATGCACTGCCAAAGGATGCACCACAATGGGGCCACAATAAACAAGAACAACAACAACAGTAACAACAACAATAGTAAAAACAACTGCGAACTGCTAGCAACAAACTGTCGACAGTTCGATTACAGACCAAACTTGGGCTCGCGCTGTTCACTTCCCAGTGCGTAGCGGGACGAACAGTAAATGTTGTAGTTAAGGCCCAGATAGCGAATGCTGTTGTTGTTGTTGTTGTTGTTGATGACAGGAACCGTCTTGAAGTGATGCGATGATGGCCCGCAAGTTTCTCACAGGCGAACTGTCTGGCCGGTTGCTGGTCTTTGGAGAATTGGCCGCCTAATTATGTGCAGCGATTACGTTTGGCTGGCAGCAATGTTGGCTGTGGCATGGGCGCGGGTGCAACAAAACTTTTGGTTTGGCAATTGAAACCGTGAATTCATAAATGCCGCAACATAGAGCGGCAGCCTTGCAGCCATTTGTGCAATCTCGTTGCAATTTATTGCCGCCTTTGTGCGGCTCTTTTCTGCTAATGAAGTCATTTGCGGCGAAGGCCGCAGGTTCAACGTGATTTGCCTTTGATTAACATTATGGATTATAAATTGTCTGTCAATCCGTGGGCCTGGTCAGAGTCGTTCTAGTTACATTTGCAACTGCAACAGAAATAAAAACAACAACAGTCGCGACGACCATTGGCAATTGTTCACGCCATTGCGCATATCAGCCAAGTTAAATCAGCCAACAGGCCAACTGAGCATTGTCTCTCTCTCTCGCTCTTTGATGACGCACTGCAGCAAAGATTTGGCTAGACAATGCCAGACTTTTGACTCGAGGCGCTGCTGCCTTGTGGGTCGACAATTTTTGGCTGACAACTTAGCAGTGAAAAACAAAAAGAGAAAGAGAGAGAGTGACAGAGTGAGAGAGGTGTTCTGGTATCGCTATTTGGTATCTGTAGGATTATGTAAAACTTGCTCCGGTATGATGTATCTTATGGGTTGTCTCTGTTAGCAAAGCTCAGCCGCATATTGTTTTGCGTTAGCTGCCTGCCCACGCAATTGATTTGATTTTTGTGACACAATTGAATTATTTATTGGATTAATGCCCAAATGGAAAACGAGACGAAGCGAAGCAAGCGGAAATGTTTCCATATTTCCATGTAGCTGCAGACAGCTTCAGCCTCCAGCCGCCAGTTGCCAGTTGCCAGTTGCCAGTCTACAGTGATGCCTGGCTAGGCAGCGTCTAAGCAAAACAAAGGCCTAAGAATGTTATTCATGGCAGTCGAAGCCCAGCCAAACAATGGCACAGACAATCATAAAAGCATATGGCTGAAAGTTATGGTCATGTGTGACCGTTAATGCCACGCTGCTGCCCGGCGACCCCCCCTCTCTCTCTCTCTGTTTTTTGGCTGTCAGTTCCTAAGCACTTGGCAATTTGTTAAGATAAGACAAAGAAGAAGAAAAACAAAGCCAAAAGTGTCAAAAGCTACGCGCTCGAACAAGATTGTCAATTAAGCGAACCCGAAGACGACGTAGCGGAAATCGTATTCCAAATGAGTTGGAAAACACTTTGAGCTACACCTGGCGAACTCTCGTCCCGCTCTCAGATACCAAATACCAAATTGATTATGCAAAACTGCCAGCCGCCAGATGTCGCTGCTGAATCATGCACAATGAGTGGCACAAAAACAAAATAATAAAATAATAAAATTTGCTCAATAATGCGAAGTTCCATTGCAAAATTGCTTTATAATTTAATGTTTATTTTTATTACGATTTGATTTGATTTGATTTGTGCGTTTCGCATTTTTCAAATCACTTCGCTATGGACACTCCCCAGTCCATTGTTTGGCCATTTGCAGAGACACCAAAAAGCAACTGATGCTCAACTAGCAAATACCCTAAAAATAATTTGGAATTGCTTGCACAAACTAAATTCATAGAACAATTTCGAGGCATTTGCTCGATCAAGCAGATGAATATAGGTATTTTAAGAAACGCATATACCCACTTCTATATTTTGAATGAGTATAGAGTTAAATTCCTATACGGAGCTGGAGATATGGTTACAGAGGGAGGGGTATAGGTCCGGCAGCTCTCTTTATCATGCCTGCAGATCTTGATTTGGCCACAATTGATTAAAAATGTAAATTGTTTATTTATTTTAAACGTTTTTTTCCACGTTGATTTGGAGAGAGTCGTCGTCGTCGTTCGACGTCAGCTGACTGTCTGTCCGTTTGTCTGAATCCGTGTGTCCGATTTGCCATTGTTATGCTAACAGAAATATGAATGACTCTACGAAATGATTGTTTATGACGCCGAGGCACCCTAACAATGTATTCCGGCCAATACATATTTGTATTTGTTGTTGCTGCATTGATTATTGCCTTTCGGTATGGATTAAGTCATAAAAAGGCCGTAAAACTTGTCGAAAAATGCGCGCACTTGGATCTTTGGCTAGCTCCAAAGACCATAGAGACATACTTATAGGCATATATATGCCATATGCTACAGTAATATGGATATGGATATGGCCATTAAAATATGGGCCCATTCGCTGGCTGTCGGTTCACATAAAAGGCGTTCCTTATGCTGTGGCCCATTAAAAAAAACTAAAAAAAAAAAAAAAAAATTAAAATACACGCGCTACTAACCGAAAATGCCATAAAGTCTCATCCAAATCTCACAGTTATGTTACCATTTTACGACTCTGCAGCTTTCAGCCAACAACTACAAAATACTGAACAAAAAGTTCGATATATAAATTTGATTACTTATCGCAGCAGTGCCCATCGCTAGCTACTGTTGACAATACGATCTATATATAAATATATATATATATGCTGTATCTTATATTCTTCTAAATACCCTAAGGCATCAAATCAATTTGAATTTAACGCTTTTCAAGTAACACAAAGTATCAAGTAGGGATCGTTGTCTGCCACAAGTGCAGCGCCTTTGAAATAACAAACAGCAAAGCTTCCCTCGCTAGAGCTCGACTAGCTAATACCCTGTAGTTGCTTGTGTGAACTATGTTCCTATTGAATTTGTCTACCTTGAGCATAGATATACCCCTTATATAACTTAAACAGGGTATAAATAGACCAACAGTTGACAGCTAAACAGCTGCACTGACATTTCGGTCGGCCCAAAACGAGGTGTGTGGCAGCCGACCACAGTTCAAGTGGCAGCCAAAAAAATAATATTTCAACTGAAATATGATGAGGCGAATTTGATAATAATAGGAAATCTCCGAGAAGTTTAGAAACATAAGGTAAACATGGGATTCGTTTAATTAAAGTCATTGTTGGGAAATGAAATGAAGTGAAATGCATTTGAGCACTTACCACTTGCCACTTGCCACACGTATGTGCCGCGTGCGTCCAATTGTAAAGCGTCAGAAGCGTTTTAAATTTTCGCATTCTATACAAGCTGATCCATTGCGACAAATGCATTCAGTGGTTGGGGTTGTGGTTGGGACTGAAAGCCTCAGCCAACACCTTTAAGCAGCAGTCGCACCACATGCCGTGCCGCTGAGGATGTGGCAATATTGAGTCTGTCGCTGATATCGCCGGCTCCTGTCGCTATGTTTACCAACTAAACGCAATCCGAAGTCGAGAGTTTTGCTGCTGTGCTGCGCACTTCTTGGTATTTTTTGGCCTTTTTCGGCTTTTTTTTTGTTTGGCGGTGTTTGGTTACCAAAAAGCTCATCAAATTTCATTGAGAATGCAGCCATTGAACGGCGTCCGGCGCCCGCAAAGCTAGAAGAGAGAACAAACGAAAGAGAGAGAGAGAGAGAGAGTAAAGTGAGTGAATTTACATATATATATTTAATCGAGAAACAACATCATCAGCATTAACATCGAACATCGCATTGATCAACATTGGATATGGTCAATTCAATTGGCCGGGCTGTGTTTCAGCTTTTACCAAAAATGCGCATAAATTAATACAGTTTATTTATCAGGCATATTAATGGCCGCAGATTAAGACATCATGAGAACTCTCATATTATTATTTTTTTTTTCGTATTGTATTATTTTATCATTTTTTTCTTTCTTTCATAAAACAACATATGAAACTTTTCCAAAGCCATCACAACAAATGACTGAATTTAAAGACGACAATATGAGCGAGCGAGAGAGAGAGAGAGAGAGGGAAACGTATTCAATCGCATAGGGGGGAACTCCTGCTGTGAATTTATGCGAAAAGAACCGAACGCACTGTCGCCTCGGCAGGGGTTGGGCCAGATCGCAGGGCCTTGGGCTCTTTGGCTTTTGGCTCTTTGGCTTTTGGTAGCGCGATCGTCACTCGCCTCTGCGCCCCGTCTCAGCTACATATCCATCTACGTCTGTGTCTACGTCTCCGTCTGCGTCTCCGTCTTAAAATGTGGCCCAAGTGTCATGTGTCATTATGGCACCACCGCCAGCACCGCCACTGAGAACAGTTATGCGTGTCTGTGGCTTCTTTAAAATGGTCGCTTTTCGGCTCTGGCGCCATTTTGTGAACAAGTGCCAATTACTTTCTCTGGCCAAAACCAAAAAAAAATAAAATTAAGACTAAAAAAAATTGCGGCAATGGCAATTTGGTGGCTTCTGTGGTCAGGGCTGAAGAGCGGCAGCAGCAGCAGCAAAAAAAAAAGAGTTAATGATGTTGCCACATGCTTTTCATTGGCGGCCTCAATGATGATGGCCGACTGGCTGCCGACTGCCGGCTGCAGTTCTGCGTTCCCATTGCCAATTTCTTCCCCCCTCCAGCCTGCCGCCGCGTTGCGGCTACTGCAGCGGCTGTTCCCATAAACGACTTCAATTACATGCGAATAAGCTGTGTGTGTGTGTACGTGTGTGTGTGAGTGTTTGTGTATGTGATTATGAGTGTCTTGGTCTTCACTGAGGCGGAGCACCGGCAAAATGGCGGCAGCTGGCTTGGCCAAAGCGACGTTTTGCCGTCGGTAAAACGACATTGGCATTTAGCAAAAAAGGAAAAGCAAAAACAAATCAGCAACCGGCAGCAGCAGCAGCAGCAGCAGCAGCTGATGTGGCAGCAGCACTTTCTACTTGACTACTCCGCATGACGGATCGGGCTACCAGAAAGTTGTCCATCTGTTGTCCGTCCGTTCGGACGGCTAACGAGCGATTCTGATGTCGCTGCTCTTATCTGGCAGCTACTCTTCTGCTTGTGTCCCCGTTGTCCGATACTGCTGTCTGTCTGTCTGTGTGTCTGTCTGTCCGTGCCACGATCGGTGGCCTCGTCCAGCCTACTTTGTGTTTTTCGGTGCTTGGCATTTGGCTTGTTGCTTGCAGCAATTGCCTGCACACACACACACACACACACACACCAATACTAATATATAAATATATACCAATGGCAATGCCAAAGCGCGGATTGAACGCTGATCGCAATCGCGAATGCTGCCAAAACGCTTCTATGCAAAGTGCCGCGCTTCGATCATGGTGCCTCCTCCTTCTACACACACACACACACACACACATACAGAGAGGTCTTGCTCCTTGTCTCTTGTCTTTTGCTTGTTCTTGCTGCAGTTTAACAAACTGCGTTGCGTTTCGACAAGCGAAGAACCTGTTGCCTGCCACTGCCTCTTGGCTGTTGCTGCTGCTGCAAGTTGAGTGAGTTGGTTTGGGTTGGTCCAAGTCCGAACGCTTGCGCGCCTATCAAGATGACCAAGGGGTGAACAAATTCATTCAGTCATTCATCGAAACAAATTGGTTGACTGATGATGACGACGACGACGACGCTGAGAGCGAGACAGACAGCAGCAGCAACTGCCAGAGCAAGTGCAACTGCTGCAACTGCAACATCCGCAGCAGCAGCAGCAGCAGCAGCTTGTCAATCTGGTTCCCGCGCCTCGACTTCATTCGCATCATTCAATTTGCTGTTTTCTTCTTCTGGCATTTGCCAGATTTGCTGCGTGTGGGCAGCACTGATCATCCGGCGGTCCAACCCTCGCACCCCCCCTCTACCCCATCATCCGTTGCGTGTCAACGTTTGAACAATTTTATTTATTTGCCATTAGACACACGGCGGACGCGAACGCATTCCGAATGCAAATGTGGCCCGGCCCGGTTTCAGTTGTGTCATCCGATACGCGAGCCAAGTATAACAATTACGGGGCATAAATAAATGTTTAGAAACAGAAACGAAATCCAACAAGCCACAATCTACGATTGCCACACACGCGCGGCGGCGACATTACAAACGAAATGAAATCAATTTGTATGCGCACATTTTGGATAACATGCAGCTGGCCGGGACAACACAAATACCCTGTGAACAAAGTGGGTGAATAAAAAACATTTTTAAGCGAAAGAAATACTTTTCTTAAAATGTTGAAATTATATCCGAATTGTTGCAATTTCTCCAACTAGAGTCAAAACTTTGTTTTTTTTTTAGAGAAAATTATTTTTTTAAGAATTATATAAAAATTTTGGATTTTCTAGGAATATATGTGGAGCATCAACACTTTAAGACTGAATTGCTACTTATTAAAAATTCAGTAAAGAAAACTTTTATCTTTATCAATAAATCTTTTATGTGTTCTTGATTAGAAATAGTTCTATGAAACCACCAAAAGAATAGATATGCTTTTTACACACTGCCATGCAGGGTATATTGAATATGTATCGCTGGCGGACAGGTCGAGGCGGTAATCGAGTTGGCAACGCTGACGCTGACGCCGATGGAGACAGGAGAATAGACAGAGACAGCGACAGCGACAGAGAGTAGAGAGCAATTTACGCGCGAAACGCATGCGCGTCCCGTGCGCTGGCCGCGTCAATATCACCGTCCAATTGTTGGTGGGTTGGTGGGTGGCAAATTGCAGCGAGGGGTGTTCGTGTCCGTTTGGCTAGGCGGCGCAAAAGACGCGGTGGGTGTGCGCCAGTTTTCAGTTCAGTTCAGTTTGTGGCACGCCATGCGGGGATCAGCAATCATTTCAGCTGCAGCGGCGGCGGCGGCGATTGCATAAATTTCGCATTTTTATGACTGATAGTGTAAGAAATGGGCGTGGCACATGTGAGATGCCAACTATTTGAGCTGCTTAACCCGAGCAGCTTCATGCAGCGCAATTGAATTTCCACCATGCCACACATAAATTGCCAACAACAACAGACGCAGACAGAACCGGACAGAGTCGGTTGGCCGCTGCTGCTGCGGTCGCAGTTGCTGTTGCAGTCGCGGTCGCAGCCGCTGCCTATCGCCAGGCATTGATCAATTGGGCGTTGCCGGGCGCTGCGACTGAGTAATGGACAGCAAGCGCCCGCGGACATCATTTCCATAATGTCCTTCACTGGTCTCAGGTGCAGGGCCAGGGCCTCAGTCAGGGCCTCGACCAGGGACAGGTCCCTCAATGAAGTGGTGAACTATGCAGCAGCCTTGGTCGCTTGTAACCAGATTTGTATCGATCGCATTTTATGCCACAATTTTCGTTTGATATTTATGTCGATAATAAAATTAAGATGATGAGCGAAATTGCACTCAGAGCGGTGCATGAAAGGGGCGGCTCACTTCCGAAAGGGCCGCCAAATTGGGCAGCCCCCAAAAAAATTTGGACAAGAAATGAGACAAGAACAAGAGAGAACGGCCAATCAGATACAGCGCAGCTGTCGACCCGATCAATCTTCAATCATTATTTGCGGGCAGCTGTGTGAAAGCTGGAAAACAGCAAAATAAAGAGAAAAAAAAAGAAGAAGTGGAAAAAGCAGAGCACAAAGACCTGGGCTAACTGTTATCGCGGCCATTTTTAAAATCAACATATGTAAATTGGTCAACATTTCTTAATGGGTTTTATGACAGCCATCGGAATTGTGAGCTTTTAGGTCTTTATGGTGCCGCTTTTAAACCAGTCCAAAAAAAAACAAAAGCTTCATCAAAATGTGATCACATGTGACTATTTAAGTGCGATTGCAATAACAACAACAACAACAAGAAGAAGAAGAACCACAACAATCGATTTTGATGGAAGATTAGAAAAACGCTTGCAGCGAAAAAAGCAAGCAGGCACTGGATGGAATATCTACACTGGCTAATAACAATAATCAGGCATGGCGAGTGCAGCAAGTACCACGATGTTGCACAGTGCTGAAAATAAGGGCCAGCATTAAAGTTCTAAATAACAACAAAAAACAAAAAAAAAAGACACATCCGGACGGGGCAGCCATGCGAGGCAGCAACAGCTGTCAAAGCCAAAGATGAAGATGATGAACAACAGCGACAGCGAGACAGAGAGACAGCGAGACAGACGGCAGAAGGGAGCTTACAACACGACAACAACAACACGGTTGACGATGCGCCTGTTTAGCTAGCGCTGGCAAGCGGCATGGAATTTAAATCGCCTCGGGTGCAAATTACCACGAAAACAATTTCAGTCTTGCCGCTTGCTGCGTTGCAAGTGCAGCAGTGCAAAAAAATGGCAGCAGATTGCCAGGATAAAGTCTGTTGAAAGCATGCGTCACAAAGGATGAAACACAGAGCGAGAGCGAGCGAGCGAGAGAGAACGATTCTGATTGCCACTGCAGTAGTGGCTGCGGCTTCTGTTAGCTGTTGCCTAGCTACTCAACAGCTTGCCACAGACGCATCGGGCACATCTGCTGCCGCTGTTACCGCACTGTCATTGATGAAGCATAAAATTATGGGAGGCAACATGATGGCGCACATAAAAATGGCCGCACACTGGATTAAAGCTGCTGATGCGAGCGTTGGTTGGCTGCCAGCCAGCTCTGTTCTAAGTATGGCGGCGTCTCGCCAGCTGTAAGTAAGTGCAAGCGGCTGCTGCAAGCACTGCGAGCGCATAATTAAGCCTTGGCCAGCATGTTTTGCATGGCCGCGATTTAGCACACTGGCAACGCCGATTGGCTGCAGCGATTGGCGGCAGCAACTGGTGGCCACTAAGCCTGGACACATAGATCATTGCACTTGCTCTGCCGCATTCCAGTTGCAAGTAAGAATTCTCTTTTTTTTCTGCAATTTCTTTCTGGCAAAACGAAAGACTTAGGCAACAAACTTGGCGCAGTTAGTGTCACAGCACATCAAATGTCAGGCCGTACATTGTTCAATGAGTTTCCGAAATTTGCTGAGGCCCGCAGGCCGCTGCAGCGGCAACAAAAAAACAGTGCAACAATTTCGATAACTGTTGCAACACCTTGACACAAACACGCAACACGCTCAGTTCCTGGCTGTCTCACATCCTTGGCGCTGTGTGTGGCTCAGAGCAACACAAATCAGAGTTTAACAGCAACAAGAAGAGAACAGAACTTGACAACTTGGCAAGCAAAGTGAGTGAAAATTAGTAAAAATCACAAAAGACAGAAGAGTCATTTGCACAAAACACACTAACAGATACCCTTTCTTTTCTCATAAATTATATATTATTATTCAGCTTTGATTTCTACTTTATAATCTCAGCTTGAAACAACTTTTTGCAGGAATATTAAAAGCGATTACTTTCTTTACTAATTGCATGCAGAGCATTGGGTCTTCGGTGTGCACTGTGGGTGCTCTACCTGTGCCTTTCTGATTGCAAATTGCTGTCGCATTGCGTGCACATTTTAGCCACAATCCTCTCTGTCGGCTTCGTATCCTGCGGACGTTCATAAACATGACAGTTTGAGCAATTTCCATCAATCACTTTTTTCTCATTTCTTTTTTGGCTTTTTTTTCCAGGCGCTTTTTCTTTTTTGCTGAGATTTCGTGACTTTTCGGGGCACGAAGCACAAACGGCCAGGCCATGTGGATATGCTGGTTGTTGTTGTTGTTGTTGTTGCTGGAGCCGGCGCTGCAATCAAAAAGTTTAGCCCAAAGTCCGAGCGAACCAGAAATTGCAAGTTAAATATTTTAACTTTATTATACAAATGTTGGCCACGTCAAATGAAAAGCCAATAAGAAGAAGCAGAAGAACAACAAAGCGGTTCCGCATGCTAATGAATGCGCAACAACATATTTGAAACGTTGCTCAAATGCAATCAAGGCGTAGCCGAAACTCTCACCTGCAGGTCTCAGTTTTGTTCCAATTTTTATACAACTTTGGCACCAATCAATTAGCACCATAAGCAAAAAGTCAAGCCGCCTCCAAAGTAAATGCAGATGGGAGAGTGAGAGAGAGAGAGAGCGCTTTGTGTGTTCGCACCTCAACATGAAAAGATTTGTTAGGGATCTGTGGCTGATCACAAAACTGGAGGCTGGAGGCTGCTGCTGCACCGTTCGTTAAGTTTTCACACGCTGCCGCTAAGTGCAGCAAACCAAATTATGTTTATGAGTGCCTGTGTGTGTGTGTGTGTGTGTGTACAACTATATTTTCGTAGAAAAGCGAACCGAAACATCAAATTGCAATTAGGAGAAGCCCCAAAAAAGATATATACATATACAACGTCAACCAAGCCCAAGCCCAAAGTCAAGCGAGCGCCAGCTGGCCAAAACTGGTTTGGCTCTGGCATTAAGATTTTGGGTTTGGGGTATTGGTTGCCGGGGTCTCTGGCTTCACGGCGGCTTTCGTCTAATCAACTCTGCAATTGATGTTCATAAATTCATTTCATTTGGACACAAATTACACGAGTGTAGGGTGTTTAACATGCCGTTCAAGCTGTAAGATCAATTGCCGTCGCAGTAGCCAAACAGATTTGTTGAATTTTTTTGATAGGAAACACAAACAACCAAAATATATGCATATTTATGCAAAGGACGGAACAACTATATTGTCAAGCAATAAATATAAATAATAAGCTGAGTAATTGAGCATATGCATTGCCATGAGCAACCCTCAATTTTATGATCAATTTTATGATCAATTGTAAAATACAAGTTTATGTTTAAACTTCCTAAAAAAAAGCAGCTGTGTTCAAGCCGCAAGCTCAATTCCATAGATCATGGGCAAAAGCGCACATTTAAAAGTCAAATAATATTGTTTTTTTTTTTTGTGCATAAAGAATTACAATTTTATAAGCTAACAGCAGATTATAATATCTAACATCTAATAGAAGTTTAACAGGATGTTATGTATAAAATGTAATATTGAATAGTAGCTGGCAGATTGAATAGGTTTTCAGTGAATTTTTATATATTTGATTTTCAGTTCACGAGTCATTCAAAATTTCCCAAACTCGTTCATCATTGGAATATGCACGCTTGCAACAGGCAACACCGAAACTCGTGTCGGTTGCCAACATTTCATGTTGTTTGGCTCGCATATTCATTCCCAATAAATAATGTGGCGCCTTCGCATTGCATTGCAATATCAAGCCATACCAATTTGGGAAATTAGCTAAATCTAACATACGCGAGATAGCGCGAAAAATAACCAACTGCGGTTGCCTGTTGCCAGTTGCGCCTACTTGGCCGGCAACGGCGTCTGCTGCACTTGCCACTTGCCCCAGAAACGAACGGCGGCGGCAAGCTGTACAATAATTATCAGTGTCTAATTAAATCGTTGCTTTATGCGATATCTAAAGCCACTTGTCGCTCGAGCTGCCTGCTAGCTGCTGCTGCTGTTGGCCAAGATTGGCCAAGTTGACACAGTTTTTGCCCCGCATTTTTTTGCGTTAACTAATAATTTGCTGCACCGACTCTTTTTTCTTTATATAAAATTTTGCGTATTCGGCTTATGGGATTTTTCACACTTGGCAAATTTGTCGCAGCGGCTTAATTAGATAGATGCAAAGGCCGATTTGATAAATGGCCGTTGGGGTTATGAAATTGTCTGGATTTATGAGCAGGCGGCAACGTTGTTGCCGTGCGCCACAAATCAGTGGCTTTCATCGCCGCCTGCCACTGCCACAAGGATCTAACTGGCCGTCTCTCTCGCCGGCCAGCACATAATTTACGCTTAAGCATGGCTTTTGACCAAAATCAATAAATCCACACGGCATTCGCACAACAAAAGAAAATGCGCTGCTAGTCAAACCGAGCCAGCTAACCAAGTTTACAGACTCAGCTACGCACTGCCACCAACCAGTAGGTGGCAACAGGGGGGGAGTCTACAACCGGGGCCATATCATCAACACCGTTGTTGTTGCTGCTGCTGCTGCTGCTGCTGCGTCTAACCTAATATCGTTTGAAATTTATGATTTTGAACTTTTCAGCCAGGTCTCTCTTTTTGGCCTGGCTGTAAGTATTTCGTGTTTAAAATATTTGCGCGCGCCGCTCAACATTCTTTTGCTTTGATGAACTGGTACTGAACAGGCAGCCGAGGCTGGTGGGCGTTGCAGTACTTTAAAATGTTGTTGTTGCTGTTGTTCTTGTCTAGCAAAATATTGGCTTAACCCAATTTGTGAGTGTTTGTGTTCATGTAACTGTGTGTGTGTGTGTGTGTGTGTTTGGCCAGGCATTGACGTTTTTGTGTTGGCCACTAATCACAAGAGCTGCTCAGATTTATAGTTTGTAGGAGTCGTCGCCAGGCAGTGCGTGTGAGCAGCAGACAAAATGCAAACAGCAAAAAAAGAAACAAAAACTAGAAATAGAAAAAAAAACAGAACCATAAACCGGCTGTGCCGGCAACAGTTGCAGTCTGGGAGTCAGCGGCTATCGCCGAGAGCGCTGCGCGCTCATCTCAGAATTGCAGCCGCTTATCTAATCGTCTGACATTTTAGGTTTAATTTGGCCGGCCAGGCGGACAGCCGGTCGAGCCGACGCCCCTAGGCAGTCGCGAACGCAGCAAATGCAACTGCAACTGCGCATTGGCAACTAAGTCAAGGCCTTTTGGCGATTCCATGCGTAGCCAGTCAGTCGCATAGTCCGGCTGTCAGCCGGGCGCTCGCCAGTCGGCAGCCAAGTGACAGGTTAACCCACTTTCCAAAAACCGCCTCACGCAAAAAGTAACCCATTGAATTAGTTGCATTTCGTGGGCATTTGCTGGCCAAACTATGCCAAAATATTTCCACGCTTAAACTCTCTACTTTTCAGCTTTAATAGCAGCAAGTGCAATTTTGTTTTTTTGGTATATTTTTATTATTATTTGTATTTCTATCTGGAAATGAATATGCACGACCCACTTATGCTCTGTCCAAGTCGCAAATTGTCAGCGCTTTGGGGCACTAATCTCAGCTAAAGTGATGAATAGAAAACGATCTTTGCAGATAAGTCGCCATGTGAAAGTTGAGAAAGAGACAGAGACAGAGTTTAGTTTGTATATCCACAGAATCTATTCAGTTGCACAAAACCTTTACTGATTGGCTTCACAGTTGCTGCAGCGTTTGATTGATTGCTGCAAGTCCGTTGCAAAAACTCGCCAAAAGCGTCAAAATGCAAATGTTTTGACGGCCTTCGCTTGTTAACTGCGTTTGCTGCGTTGTTAAAAGAAATAAATAACAAATAAAACGCATTGCATGGGTATGCTATACCCTGTACGCAGTTTTCATTCGACTTGAATTCAAAATTTCATGACTTGAGATAAATTTAAGTAAAGTTGTTAAAAATATACCCCGTTTACTTGATCATTTTAAGTGTAGGGTATCTAAAAACACAAAAACCGCATTTAGCAACTTTTGCAATTGGTTTCGCTTGGCTACGCAGCAAATTGCTTGGCAAATATTTGCCGTAAATTTGCTTTTCGGCAATAAAACGTTGTTTGTCTTCGAAACCGTTCACAGATTCGAGCCAAATTAAATGCAGTTATTAATAAACTCGCATTATGCCTGGCATATCCGACGAGCGCATTCCCACAGTAGCGGCCAACGTCATGACAAGTCAAATGCGCCCGCGGCAAAGTCGCTCCACAACAACGTGAGTTGTAATTATGCATCAAAATGATCACTTAAAGAAGCCGCTGCACTCGGTTGTAGATTAAGATAAACCAAGTCTTAGTTTTTGCTTAGGTTTTTATTTAAATTATATTTGGCGGCGACATCGGGTTAGGCAAAAAAAAGCTGAAACAAATTCGCCAAATGTTTGTTGAAATGCACATAAATCAATGCCATATGTTGGCTAAAAAGCTGACTAAAGCCATAAAGAGTCATGCCAACAACAGAGAAATAATAAAAAAATCAATTACAAAAAATATGTTTCAACAGCCGCAAACAAACAAAATAAAAAGTGAACTAAAAATGTTTATTGCCATGGCGGTGGAATTTTCAAATCAAATCAAATCGAATCGAATTCGCCTTCTTTTTTTTTTATTTATTTTTTTTTTGTTATTTGGCTTTTTTGTTGCGGTTTATTTGTTTTTGCTAACCTGTCAGTATGGGCCCAGGCAACTATCAAGCAAACAGAGCAATAGCAAATGGCAACAACTGCAACAACTGCAACAACAACAGCAGCAACAACAAAATGCCGGCGTTTGAAGTAGCAACGGCTTTCATTGTCAATATGATCTGAAATCAGGCGGCAGGCAGCAGGCGGCAGGCGGCAGGCGGTGGCTGGCGGACTGCACGCAGTGTGGTCGGCAATGAGCAACAGCTACAAATGTTGTTAACAATTTCATGCTGGCAAGCAGCCAACAACAACAACAACATTGACAGTTGTGCATGAAATAGAAACATTGGCAAAAGCTGCAACAAAATGCAGCTGGCGCTGGCGGTGGTGGCGCTGGGCGGCCAGTCCAGTGAGGAAATGTACAATTGGCTCAAAAGCCTAGACAGACAAGCGGCACAGACAGCCTGACAGCGGACAGTCGGACAGTCGGACAGACGTAGCGTCAGATAGCCGCACAGAGACAGTTGTCGAGCACTGTTGAGCGAGCTGTTGGCTGCATGGCTCGAACGTGTGTCGTGTGCTGGGCCCAAATGCAATTGAAAAATTGTGAGCCGAACAATAAATTCCTTCTGTGTGGGATTGCGAAATGTTTGAGCTTGATTGAATTATGAAGTGCGTACGTTTTGCTAGAGGGGGTGGGGGCGGGGGGGGAGCAACAAAAAATACTATAGACAAAAAAAAAACAGTGCCTTGTCTCTCGCTGTCTGTCACAGTGACACAGACAACAGCGGCAACAAAACAAAAGACTTAGGCAACGAACGCGACGCGTGAGTCACTTTCCACGCGGCCAAGCCAAGACACATGCAGTTCTCTTCCTCTTCTTTACACAATATTTGCAAGCAAATGCAAATCATGCCGAGACGTACAAGCATTACGCATTTGTTAACAGCCGCGACAACAACAACAACACAAACAACAACAACAACAATGCTGGTTGGCCAGCACTGACAATCAAAGATTTTGGCTGCCTGTCGCAGCTCATAATTTCAGCTTAAATGCATTAACCGTTAAGCGCGACTAGAGAGCGAGGCGGGTTATGACATTGTCAGTTAACAGTAGTGCTAGTCCCCCAGTTCCAGCCAGTTTCCCAGTTTCCCAGCTCTCAGTCCCTAGTCGCACTCTTAGCCATAGATGGGGCTACCGTTGATGACGTGCACAGATACTCTGTGGCAGCAGCGACAGCTGCAGCGCAACATTTGCATATTGCCAACTGCAGCGTGGTAGACATCTCTATATATATATATATATAATAGGTATATATATGTTTATCTGGGAGCCAGCGCGTGTCAAATGAGTTACGAGTTTGTGGAAAGCAGCCCTCTGCCACAATTTTCTCTTTCAATTTTCGATTTGCGGCTGCAACACAATCGACAAGCGGCGTCAATTACTGCGCCTGCCACAAATGTCAACTGCCGACTGGGTTTTATTTTTATTTTTCTTATTTTTTTTTGTGTCTGGTTGGTAGCTGGATTTTCTCATTTGGCCTGCTCCGCTTTACAAGTATATTTCCATTTTCCCATTTTCATTTCCATTACCATGTGGCATAACCTATATCGCAATCTTTTGCGTGGGCTTCACACAGCCGCCTTCAGACGACAGCCGAACAAAAAAAAAACGCCCCGCCGCAGCCCCCAACCCTATCCCCATCCCCATCCTGGCATCAGCTGGCGATGCATGTGATAAATCACAGTCGGGGCATAATATAGTATTTCATTGCTTAATAAGCCCGGGTCGCTTGAAATTGACGCCCGCTGCAAAAGCGAGCCAAATGCAGTTTGGCCATTATTATTTGGCAGCTACTGCTGGCCAACAACAACAACAACAACAACAACAGCAACTGGATTGTCTGGTCCTAATGCCAAGCGGGTCAACATTATGTTTTATTTTATCTATTTCATTTGGCAAAAAAAAAGCGAAACTCGTGACTTTTCATGGCACCACGGTAACTGGCAGCATTTTAAAGGTTTTCTCAATTTCGACAACTTGTAGCTGCTGCTGCTGCGGCTGCTGCGGCTGCTGCTGCTGCTGCTGGCAGGCAAGAATTTCATTAAAATGATATTTAAGTTTTAGGGCAAGGTTCAATGTCGTTGCAAATTAAATAAGCCAAAAATTAAACGTTAAATAAAATAATAATTTAATCGAGTTTTTTGTAGGTTTTGAAACTATTAACCGATAGCTATTTATCGATAACATTTTTCCTTGGTGGAGCAATTATTCCTAATCTGAAAAGTGGCTATAAAACCATATCTAATTTAGAGCCATTGTTTACTGTGGTGTTAAAATAAAACTTTTTGAATAAATTAAAAAGATTTGAGAGCATTAGCATGCTTAAGATAATCATAAAGTTAACAGCGCTATGTTAATGCTCAGTGTTATTCTCACCTTCACGATCAGTTTGATATGCAAACAATCAATTGATAAGTGCCAAAACTTGTAAATGGATAAAAAAATAAAAAAACTTCAAACTTTTATAAATCGAATAAAAACCAACATGTATAGCTCCATATATAGATACATATATGTTGCTCACATTGCTGTTGATTCTTATGAGCATCGATAACATTTTACACGTTTCAAATGCTAATCGAGCAGCCAAACATGTTGCTACTGCGTTTACACGCGTCCAAAACGAAACGAAGTCAAAGTTGGTGCCGCAGCAGCAACACCCCCCCTCCCCCTTCACTACCAAGTGCAGCGCTTGGTGCTGCGGCTGGGTTCGTGTCGGGGCATGTTCACGCAAGTGTAAGACAAGTCGACGTGACCATAAGAATCGCCACAAGACCCAAACGCCAGACAACAAAATTGTTGGTAAATTTTTTTGCGATCAGTGCGCAAATTGTAATCAAACACCAACAACAACAACAATAAGAACAACAACAACAACTGCGGCTACTGTTTGACTAGACCTTGTCGATGCTGCAATTTGTTGTTGCTGCTGCTGCTCTGCTGTGAGTTGTGGCAGGAGGCGTGCGTTGCTGTTAGTGCGGCCACGCCCCTACTAGCCAATAAGTCAGCCGTGTGTGTTGTTGTTGTTGTTGTAGCTGTTAGCCAGTTGACCCGCATGTTAATTATAAACACATTAGGCCGCTAAAGGAATTAGAATTAGCTTATCGCACACACACGCACACACACACGCACACGCACACCATCCAAGTGTTGCCATACAAACAAAATGCTAACAAGGCTAAGAGAAATAAATATTTTAAATAGAACACAGCGTTATCTATGCAGCGTCTGACGCCTTTGCCAGCAACAACAAAAACAATGACGGGGTTAGATGCAGATGCAGATGCAACCTGCTGATGCAATTAATCACAGTACCCCAAAAGCAATTCCAAATCCAATTCCAATACTAAAACCAAATCGAGGCACCCAAAAACCCAAAGCTGATTAGCATAATTTGATGAAGAACAAACTGTCGGCTTGACTTTCGATACCCTATCAAGGGGTAGTATGATTTTTTACCCTATTTGATATATTTGTAGGTGGTTTAAGGAAATTCATGATTATAAAATATATTTTTTGTTAAGAATATAAATTCTTTTTATATATTTTGAGTCTTTCAGTCTTAGATCCAAACATGCTTGAATAGAGTAATGAAAGAGTATATAAAATGTCTCATTTTTGTTGTTGTTGTTGTCTCTTTCGTAACTGGGACAACGTCTGTCTAAATTTGGGCATAGGCACGGGTCCGGGCCAACAGAAAACTGTTAAAGATTTCGATTTGGATGCGCAAGATTAGCCACGCGCTGCACTCAGCTGCTCCGCTGCTCCACTGCTCCGTTGCTCCCCTTTTACAATTCTAATGAACTGGCAGACGAAGTCAATGCATCAAGTGCCAAGTGCCAGGCACCAAGCACCAAATACGATGAACTGTCGTTAAAAGATTTATTGCAGTTCAGGCGCAGAGCATCGAAAATTGAGATTCGAATATAGTTTCTTGGTTTGTTTTTCCTCTTTTTGGCTTTTGGGGCGCCCTGCTCTTTTTGGCCATAAAAATAAAATGCAGCTGTTGCAGCTTTGAACTTTCGACACCTTCTTTAATTGCCTGCGTTGAGCAACGCAGAGCCACAACAGTTGGTTTTAGTTAGTTTAGTTTAGTTAGTTTTATGACTTTACAGGGAATTTTGAAAATGCTTTTGCTTTTTCCATTTGTCAGAATGCGTCATAGATGATCCTTTGCCATATTTGCTGATGTTATCCGTTTTTTTTTTATCTCAAAATTAATTAAGTAATTAAACGTGCTCATGTGCTGGCGCGCCTACAATTGGTAACAGTTTTGGCTGGCTAATTGGATATAGCAATTGCCAGCTTGAACAAAAGACTGAAGACACGAACTGGCGCTGACAGCAACTGCTCGACTAGCATTCGCTGCGGAGGCCCTCCCATTTTTGACAAAAAAAAAAGATGGCTACCAAAGGCCGCTTTTGCACCGAGCCAAAAGCCATTAACCGAAAACAAACCAAACAAGCAGCAGCAACAGCAACAACAACATCAGCAACAACATCAGCAACATCAACGGCAACAACAATGACTTGCGCCAGACATGTTTCAGCACGTTTGTGTCAAATAGACCAATCAGAGTCGCGTAATTTTGGGCTTATTACCATTAAAAACAAGCTGCGGTAGCGAATAATTTGCTGTTTATTTGTTGGTAATTGGACGCGCCAAACGCCTGGCGCCTCTTCAGGCCTAATGATGGCCTGTTAGTGGACCCGAAATTGAGCCACGTTCAGCGCTCAGTCAGCGTCATGAATAACATTTTAATTGAGTTACCAAGTGGGCAGCGACCGAGCGACACTGTGAGAGTGCAGAGGGCGAGCTGGAGGGGGAGGGGGGAACGAAAATTGAACATGGGCATTGGGCAAACATTTTGGCTGCGGTTGGCTGTAATTTGACAGCTCGGTGATATTAATGCGATTTGACAGCGACAATGACAGTTGTGTGTGCACTCAAATCAAACAAGACAAATAAACAGGCAGACGCGACGATCGAGCCACAGACGGACAGACAGACAGACGGACAGACAGACGAATACACATTGCGTATGCTTGATCAAGTCAACAGTTGGAACGCTTCGCCGCTCTGCTCTGCCTCTGTCAGTCATCCATCAAAGCGAACCCAAAAAAACAAAAACAAAAACAAATACAAACTGAGCAGAAGAAGCCGACATCCAAGTTGTTGTTGCTGTTGCTGCAAAGTTTGATCAACGAGTGCGACACTGGCATAATGAGCGCTATGGATGTGAATGTGGATGCAGCCAGATCTGCCTTATATGTGTGTGTGCGTGTGTGTGTGTGTATAATTGTCAATGAAACTGGTTTTGGGTAACATCATTCCGTCACTCACGCGCCCAGTCAACTGGCCAAATACGCACAGGCGACAACGAAGACGATGATAACAACAACAACAACAGCAACAATAACAGCAACAACAATAACGAGCACGGAGGCATCGGCAACGCACCAAAGCCGATGCGCTTCAAAGATAATAACCAATATATGAAAAACAGCAGAGAGAACCATGGGCAACAACAACAACAACAAGAAGAACAACCTGTGTAACGACCACGCCAACACCAAACACCAAACAACAACAAACAACAACCAAAACACAGCAATCGGTGGAATGTAACAAACGAGTGAAAACTAATGGAAAATAATGGAAAAATATTTACAATAGACGCTCGTTTGTGGTCGAAGGCGGCGAGGCGGCCGAGACAAACAATAACCGTAAGCAGAACGCTAGCCAAGGCCCAAAGCCCAAGCGAGAAAATTAAAGAGAAAGAAAACTTATAAAAGATTTGAGTGACAGTAAAATGAAATGACGATTGGCAGGCGGCAAGAGACCAAACCGAAACAACATCGAGACGCCAAGATAGCCGCAGCAGCAAGCAGCAGGCAGCAGCAACAGGCATTAGAAAGCTAATGAAAGTTAACACAATGACAACAGTTGTGGCATCAGCACATGGACTCGTCTACACACAATGCTAGATGCATGAAAGAATCTAAGAAATAGCTAAAAACAGAAACAAACAGTGTCGCACACTTTTAGTTGCATTTGTTATTGCGAGCATTAGATCGGGCTGTTGATAATTATAAACATCGTTTGAAGGTTGTTAATATTAAACGACAACAGACATTTGCATGCAATATTACAACAACAGCGACAACAACAACATTTAGAATACATTGTCTGCAGCAACAGCAGCAACTGCAACTTCGCCCACGCAAAATTCAAGAATGAGCACAGCCGAGAGAATATAAACAACTCAGAACAGTTAGCATTAGAATGCCGACATTTAAATGCTCTTCAGAAATAGTCGTAAATATAATAATAAAACTGATAAAGTGTAAATATAAATAAGTAAAAATTTTGTTAACTGAGAATTTTGTTAGCTGGAATAACAAACATTTTTTGTAAAGTGTAGCATAACTCTTATCATGTTCATAGAACTCTCAAAAAAGAGTATGCTAAGATTGAGCATGGATCACAGCAGTATACGGCGCCAAAATGGCATTGAACAGTGTTCGCTACAGTTTGGAAATATATCTAAACTATATATGTAAATTGAAATTCTCACAGTTATGGGAACGCGAGTTTAAAGTGTTTTAAATATGTTGTTGTTGTTGATCAACAACGAGCGCTAACATGCATTAGAAAAGCAAACTCGCAATTAAGTGGCATTTGTCGCCATGGCGCCGCACAAACACAATTGCGGCCAATTGCGCACATTGGCATTAAATAAATTCTAGAGTAAAAATCTGTCATAAGCAATCATAAATTTTCATTATGCAGATTATGGCATTTCGAGTGGCTTGTAATACGTTTTGAACTGCGAATGTTTGAAGGTCAACAACTTGATCTGATCGGGGTGCGACCCCAAAAGAGCTAATTAAACTGATGTTAATACTGATCCATGATCAACGATTAGATCCAATAGCAGGCATTTACATTAGCCAGCTGCGGGAGGTCCACAGAACTCAAGTTCAGTAACTTTTGTTAAACACACAGCACATGAGCTCAGAACTGCCTGTAATTACAGCCAATTGGGAAATGAGAACTGAACAATATAAATCTGCTGAATGGTTGGTTGGGTTCAATATCCAAAATTAGATTGACATACATAAAGTAAGTATTTAAAAACTGGTGGATATCAAGGATTAATCGAGTCATTTAAACGTGTCAGTAACCGACAGCGCAATACTCGTTCACAGTGTTATAACAACTAAACTATAAAAATGCATGATATTTCGACCAAAAAATTGAAAAAAATTTATTTTTAAAAATGAACAAATCTTAAATGTAGAATTAAACTAGAGGCCAAATAATGACCAAAACGTCCTCAAACATGAAATTCGGTTCACTTTTGACAAAGTTATGTGGGTTTGAAGTATGGGATCTACCAATCTGAGAGCTTTACATGTCAAAATTTTTGTCAGATTTGGCATGATTTTTGACCAAAAATTTGACCCCCTCAAAATCGACTCAAATGTTGTTTTTTATACTAATTATGACAAATGCAATCGATTAAAAACAAAAATTCGAAATTTGGGGATAAAAAAATTTTTTTTTTTCGAAAATTCATAAGGGGGGAGTACATGCTTTTTTGACCAAAAATTCAAAAAATTTTTTTTTCAAAAATGAATAAATCGTAACTGTAGAATCAATCTAGAGGCCAAATAATGACCAAAATGCCCTGAAACGTTAAAATCGGTTAAGTTTTGACAAAGTTATGGCGGTTTGAAGTATGGGAGATATTGATCTGAGAGCTTTACATGTCAAAATTTTTGTCAGATTTGGCATGATTTTTGACCAAAAATTTGACCCCCTCAAAATCGACTCAAATGTTGTTTTTTATACTAGTTATGAGAAATGCATTCGATTAAAAACAAAAATTCGCAATTTTGAGATAAAAAAATTTTTTTTTTTTGAAAATTCATAAGGGGGGGGGGTACATGCTTTTTTGACCAAAAAATTGGAAAAATTTTTTTTTTCAAAAATGAAAAAATCCTAAATGTAGAATCAATCTAGAAGCCAAATAATGACCAAAATGCCCTCAAACATGAAAATAGGTTCAGTTTTGACAAAGTTATGGAGGTTTAAAGTATTCGAGCTACCCGATCTGAGAACTTTACATGTCAAAATTTTAGTCAGATTTGACATGATTTTTTGACCAAAAATTTACCCCTCAAAATCGTCCTAAATGTTGTTTTTTATGCTAATTACGATAATAGCAATCGATTAAAAACACAAAATCGCAATTCTAAATTTTGAAAAAAAAATTTTTTCGAAAATTCATAAGGGGGGAGTACATGATTTTTTGACCAAAAATTTCAAAAAAAAATTTATTTTCAATAATGCATATATTTTGAATGTAGAATCAAACTAGAGGCCAAATAACGAGCAAAATGCCCTCAAACGTGAAAATCGGTTCAGTTTTGACAAAGTTATGGGGGTGTGAAATATGAAGTCTTCGACAATTGTGAAAATTTGTGTAAATTTGTATCAGATACTCGGATATCACGAGCACATTTGGTAATTATCAGGTCACTAGTTTCAATAGCGGTTTAAAAATTAAGTTCACCAGTCGGACATTGTACAACCACAATATACTCTTTCACGTCGTGATGAAAGTGATTGTAATTGTATGCAAGATTTCAATGTATTTTATCTATGAAAATTTCGCTTCTATAGTTACTTCCGTTATCGTTCATTAAACTTAAGCCGCCTATTTTCATTTTCATTTTCATTTATTAACAAAATATTCATTAAATATTTTCGTCTGCTGGATTTCTCCCACAGTGCACGGTGGGTAGGCAAAGCCACGCCCCTTTCCATCTAATTCGAACTTAATTCTGAAGTCAATCTGCTTGCTGGTGTTCATTTCTGATGGGGCTGCAGCTTTTAATTATTGGAAAATGGGCTCGCCACGAACGAGCAGAGCAGCCCGCATGGGAGACGAGAGAGAGAGCAACGAATGATTGTTGTTCAGGTGTTTGTTAATTTGTTGTTGTGCCTTGTTTATGTATACAATAAATACGCATATATATAAAGTGTATACGAAAAGTATCAGAAAGTGACTGAAACTCGACTTAATGTTGCCCCTCTGCTGGGCAAATGTTTGCCTTGGTGTGCCAAGGTGTTAAAGCATCTGCAACAGTGTGCGTGTGTGTGTGCGCGTGTGTGTGTGTCTGTGTGTGTGCGTGCTGTGTTTGGGTCTGTCTAAGCGCTTTGACTAGCTGAGCTTGTAGGCTTATAATTTATTATTTGTATCTTTGACGGTCTCGACTCCCAATGATTTCTATGGATCCAGACGTCTGCTTTGTAGATTGTTCTCAGATTTGGGCCGACGCATGTCCGATTTGGTAAGCCGGCAGCTGATTATGTGCCACATTAGTTGAAGCAGGCCAACAGTTCCAATCGATGCTGCTGCCTTTGCATGTATTTATAATTCAATCATGAGCAATTAACCAGGCCAAGCCACAAGGCGCCAAAGGCGACTCTCAGCAAGGTCAATAAAAGCAAATGTTTTCCATAATTGGAGAAATAGAAGGCGAGGCGAAGAGCAGGATAGAAAAGCGGCTTAAGCAGCAAACATTAATTTCATTAGTTTTGCATAGGCCAAGTATAGCCAAGCTAAGCCAAGCCATGCCATGCCATGGAGTGCCCTCACGCACTCGCATCGACTTCAGAGGCTTTTTGACAAATTCGTTTAAAAAATTTCAAAATTGAAAAGATTCATTCATCAGCTCCGCGCAGCATCATCATCATCAGCAACAGCAGCAGCGGCAGGCACGACAAGGGCGTTGTTTAATGGATTCCAACAGCAAAGTCAGCAGTCTCCCAGCTGAGAAAGAGACAGAGACAGAGACAGTGAGTGTGGCCGTCAGTCAGTTGGTGAGTTAGGCAGACAGTAACAACAGGGCAAGCTCAAAGGTCCATGTGCGATCTGACCCATTGTCGTTATAAATTAGCGCAATCAATCAACTCACTTCACCTGATTCGGCCAAAAAGATTTCAAACAATGTGAATAGACAGGCAGACAGGCAGACAGACAGGCAGAACAGGTTCGACTTAGTGTTAGAGATGGACAGCTAAAGCGGAGCGAGACCAAATTGGGAAGAATATTGGGAAAAGCCGCATGTTAAACATGCTTAAACGCAGTTCGAACGCAGTTCACAATGCTCTAATCGTGAATGCTCAACTAAAACATACCCTGTGCACTGCACGAAAGTGCATCAAGAAATATGTTGCAAAGAAAAGGAAAAAATATTGTGACAAAGTTTTATAAAATAATGTGCGTAATGTGCATACCCTTTCATAGGTACAGGGTATACATATAAACATATATTTATATACGCACAACCCCGCAAGCCAGATAAAGTTCTGCACTTCGTCAATGTCAACATGGCCAGAAGACAGAACTATTGACCAGTTTGTTAAATTAATCAGTAAATCGTTAAATGAATTGACTAAAAATACCGCCGGCAGCTGAGTAAAGCAAAGTCTCGCGTCTGTTTTTTTCAAAATTTGCCTGTTCCCAGCGGGCTTATCAAATCTAGTGAGCAAGTTCGTTGCCTAAGTCTTCTGTTTTTCAGTATCTGTAGCGTATCAGCGTTTTATCTCTTTCTTCTTTTCCGAGCATATGTTAACAAGAAAAGCAGTGACCAGCGACCAACGCGACTCTCGCAGCGTCCCGAGAAAAGCAGTTAAGCATCTCTAAAGATGTTCTTCTCTATTTTGTTGTTGTTGTTGTTTTTTGTTTTTGTTTTTCAGGTGTAAAAAGAAAGAAGGTTTTTCATAAATTCAAATCCAAATGCCGATCGTAAATTTCATTTGAGCCTGCTGCACATCGCTGCTGCCCTTCCACGTAATTTCGTTAGCGCCCAAAGGGACGCGCACTTAAAAAGAAAACAAAAAGCAAACGCAAATGAGGGGAACCAAAACTGGCAACGAAATATGGGTGTGTATAATATAACTTTCTGTGTGTGTGTGCTATGGTATCTTTCTCATTGTTGGTCGCACTTACCCTTTCTTTTGTAAATATTAGTTGTGTCTCTGCGTGCGCATTGTTGTTGCTAAAGTTTAGTGCTATGTTCGTGGCCATTGTCAGGATTACGATATGATATGATATGATATTATATATGCTGGGCCCTATTCTCTTCTAACACTTTCTTTTGGCCTGGGAAATGTTTTATTTTGATGTGTATTTTCGAGTGTAAAATGCTGCACAGGGGGCACGCTGCCCGCTTGTGGCACAATGCATTTTATTATGCCCATACAAAGAGATCAACTATATATATATAGATTTCTGTAATTCTGAATTGGAGTCCCGCTCCGAGTCTTCTTTCTGGGTTTGGATCTGTGCCTTGGCTGCCGCATTGTGGATTTTTGTTGTATTCTGCATTGATTTTCTTAGCTGCAGGTGCGGAAGCAATTTGTTTAGAATTTTGCTGTAAACGCAACAAGCAAAGCAGCCACAACAAGAAAAACAACAACAAGTGCTACAAGAGCCCGGGATCCGGGCAACATGGACATTAAATAAAAGCGAAAAGAGTAAACATACAACACGAGAAAATATTGCATGCACAGCTCGCCAAAAGGCAAATGCTGACCGCTTGTATAGCTTGTGTGTGTGTGTGTGTGAGTGTGTGTGTGTGTATGCAAATTATTGTGCACACAGAGACGCTGCCAAAAGCAACAAAAACCACGCAACTAGCCAAACACTTGAGTGGTTCCAACTTCATTGCCCCAACTTTAAAGACTTGCCAAATCAATGTAAACTTACCGAAAATAACTCATGGAACTGCTCCGAACGAGGGCGGTTCAAAGGCATTGTGTAAAGGTAATATTTCGTACTAACTGGAAAAAGAAAATAAGTGTGAAGAGTAAGTAAGTAACTCTTAGATCATATAGAACTTAAAGATAATATGTTTAGATAAATAATTAAAAGAATTTGATATACAAAAATAATTTATAAGTTGTATTTCCTGTAAACTTCTTTTTTTAATAGTTATCAATCATGCATATCGATATCAATTTAGTGATCTCTGATATCTTACTATTCATTTTCATTGAGCTGCTCTCGCTTGGATCAGATCTAGAGACGCATTTTGTTTTATTTTTGGTTAGGCCTTATGGCACTTGGCCATAAACTTTTATTAATAACCCCATAAAAAATGCTCATAAAACGAATACTCTTGTTCTTTTGCCTGTTGTTGTTGTTGCTGTTGGTTACGGTAATTTTTACCACATATGAAAAGTGTTTGCAGTTTTACCCCACAGATAATTTGTCTACGTGTGTGTGTGTGTGTGTTTAAACAATGGCACAGTTGGTGGGCTGCCGATTCCCCTTGAACCCGACGACTCCACAGTAAAGCAATTTCTCTTCGTTTGTTTTTTATGTTGTGCACTCTGAGGTAAGAACTCTATTATATTGTTTTATGGTTTCCCGCATAGCTGAAGGAAATCTCATTGATTTCAGCTAAGGCAGCAGCATCTGAAAATCTTGGCCACAACAAATTTCTGTTTGCCCAAATGTAAAATGATATGCTTAAAGAGTTTGTAGCAAGTTCTGAACGTGTTAAAGTCACAAGTTCTCTAACACGTCTTAAGGTTATTTGATATATTTATTAAACTAGCATAACGATTTTTATTAAGCTCTCCGAGACACACACACAAACACACACACATACATACAGACAAGGAGCATTGTGACCAAAACGGGTTATCTAAACATTTGGTGCTCTTTATGTTATAAAGCCTTTCGAATTTCTTATGCGATTTGCAGCGCAGTCAACTTGAAAGTTTCGATAGAGCAACTCAGCTTTGTTGCACATGCTGACATATATATATATATATATATATATATATATATATATATATACATTTTACACATATATAATTCAGTCTCGTTCCAGTTGCAGACCCGTCTCTCTTGCCTTATTTCATTTCATTTTATTTACGTGAACTACTCTGGTGTCCAATAAAATATACGCAACGAAATCAGATGCAAAACTGCAGGCAACGAGACGAGTTGCTGGAAAAGCCAACCCAAAGGCCGAGATACGCATGCCAAGGCTATAAGTGAGAGAAAAAGAGATGGAGCGAGAGAGTGAGAGAGAACAAGCGAGAGAGAGCGAAAGATTCTCATTCTCAGCATCTTGTCGTTGAGACACGCGGACGCACTTAATGAGCAGCGATCTTAAATCTTAAAGCAGACGCACAGACAGCCGCCAGAGATGGCCCGGGACCCGAGGCCCGGGACATGGGACTTGGGACTTGAGTCTGGGCCTGGCCGCAGCGTTTGCTATCTGTGCAGAGGCAGGGCTCAAACACACACACATGTGTGTGTGTGCGTGTGTGCGACGAAAGTATCTTGAACTGCGCTTTGCCTCATTCCGGCTCAGCTTCATCTTTCTTCTGGCTTCGTCGCTGCACTTGAATTTCAAACTCACACAGAGACAGAGAGAAAGAGTAAAGAGAGAGAGAGAGCAAGACACAGGGCGGGCGAGACGCACGCAGACAGACAGACAGACGGAGGGGGGGGACACTTCAAATGCTTATGAAGATATTATGAAAAGCAAGCCGAGGCCAAGTTGAAGTTGGTGCTGGAGTTTGGACGACAGACGACAGACGGCAGACGGCAGAGACTGCGGCCTGCGTGACAACAGAGTGGAGACTGCAGCAACTGCAGCATTTTGTGGCAAGTTACTGCGCTGCTGGCAAGTTGACAAATGCAGCGCAGAGACAGACAGCCATGGGAGTAGTTACCGAGGAGCACTAGGAGCTGCAGTCGCAGCTGCTGCTCATCTGTTGGGCATCTTCACCTGCAAAAAAGATCAATGACAATTTATTGTCATGACTATGTAAGTTCTCACTGGCGCAGGCGTGCTCATATGCAACGTGCAACAACGTGCAGTTGTATCTGTATCTGTATCTGTATCGCTGTATCTGCATCTCAGCATTCGCATCTGTAAGCAAGCGGTTTTAAGTAGTCGCCGTTTGTGATTTGATTTTTCTGTGTTTGTTTGTGTTTTATTTGTTTCGCTTAGTGGAAAATGGCCCATAAATTATACAAAAAATGATATCTACTTACAGATTAAAAATTAGTTTTCACTAATGCTTAAACAAAATATCACAAAAAGTATTAACTCGAACTTATTTAGAGAGAGAGAGAAAAACAATTATCAAATTTGAAAAGAGAGACTTAAGTCTACATTTATGCTTAATACTCGCTTTAGATATTGATCTGATGTCCTGCTAATACTCGTACTTGGCCCACCCTCCCGATCGATTTGAATTATTTAAGCTGTTCTATTGACTAATTGTGCGGGCCAGTTGTGAACATTTGGCATTTGATGATGATGATGATGATAATGATGATGATGTTGTTAATTTAAGTCACTAAGTGTTTACAGTTATACAATACAAATTAACAAGGCAAACATTTAGTTATCAGTTAACGATATTTACAGCTTATCAGTCAGAATATGTATATATATATATATATTAAGTATAGTTGGAATCGTTATCGGTTATCGCCGCGATTGGGATCGTTTCATTAGCTGCTCTTGTTGCTGTCGCCGCACTTGTGGACCTGGGCCAGCACGCGATCGATGCGTTCCGCGAGAATCTTGATTGATTTATCCGGCAGCGAGGGCAGAACATCACGCACATTGGGGCTGGTTGTGCGCTCAAAGAGATCGCGCAGTTGGCGACCCGCGCCCTCGGCACGCAAACGCTGGAGCGCCTCGATGGTGGGACGACGAAAGATGCACAGATTGTCCAATAGCAGGCTGTGATAGGCCTCATACTTTTTGAGCAGACGATACCCGTGCAGCAGGCCCGATTCGTTGTCCAAGAACACGAGCAGCTGCGTCTCGCTCTGTCGCGCCAGATTGTGAGCCGGCGCAGCCATAATGTCGGCATTCCATTGAAAGTTGTACAAGTTATTAACGACACGATCGAGGTTCGCGATCAGGTAATCGAAGACGATTAAATCGGACCATTGTGCCAATTCAATTAGTCGCTGCAGCAGCGCCGACGACGGCGACGATGTCGAGGATGCAACTCCGACTGCCGCTGAGGACAACTCGGTGGAGGACTCCTCAAGCATGCGTGATTGATGAGCGCCCGTTTGGCCGCTGGCAGCTTCGAGTCGCTTCAGCAATCCCCGCGATGCGCCTCCCGCCTCCCGCTGCATCTGCTGCGTTATGTTCCAGACATCGTACTTGTTCAGATGCCGCTCCAGTGGCTGGAATGGTTGCGGTATGCCGGCTGGCTCCAAATCGGCCAGCCACCGTGTCAGCACCACCGGCCGGTGCTCCTTCCACTGCGCCTGCGTGATGTCCCCCAGTGCCGTCGACCAGCTCGGCGTCGTTGTGTCAATGACTGTCGCCGCACTCGGCGCCAGATTGCTAATGTTCAGCAATTGGCCGAGGTAGTAGCTGAATATCTCGCCCTGTATCTGATCCGTGTTCTGGCGATAGCGGGCGCAGGCGCGCGTTCCGTCCGCGAAGACAACCAGTCGGTTCTGCATGCGACCGCAGCCGTGCTCCAGACGCACCACCTGACCCTGGCTGGCCACGTACCGCTCCCAGCTGTGCTGATCCTGTGTCGCAAATCCCTGAGGCAGCGCCCGCTCCACCAGCTCGCCCCAGTAGATGTCCGACTCAATGATGCCCGCCGCTTGCAGCTGGCCATCTCGCGGCGGCAGCTGCTTCTTGGCCGGCGTCTTGCTGCGTTCCGGCTGCGCCGTCTTCGTCAGGCGACGCTCGGGTCCCTTGCGGTAGCGTCCGCTGGCGGTGCGCTGCACGTGGAACTCCTTAATGCTGCCATCGTTCGTGTCCAGTTTCTTGACAATCATCGAGTCGGGCGCATTCTTGTCCTGCTCCAGGTGGAACGCATTGCGGAAGACTTGTTCCGCGCTCAGCTCCACATTGGCCGCCTGCTCGGCCTCCTCCTCGCGTATAAAGGACACGCTGTAGGGCAGTGGTGGGCGTGGTTCGCTAGGCGACGCCTCGTTCAATTGAAGCGTGCCTGCCGCCGCTGACTCAACGCCGCCGTCGTTGTCGCTGCTCCCGCTCCCGTTGGCAAAGTAATCGGGCAGTCCGAGCATGGGCACTATGACGCCCAGCGCCATGCCAAAGACAAACGCGGCCAATATGCTGAGCAGGCAGGCGCGACGCTGGAACGCCCGGCGACGGCGCAGCGTCAACAGCGTCATGTGTGTGGCTTCTGTGGGGTTGGGGTTGCTGCTGCTGAGGTGACTCTTCGTCGTCGCGCAGTGTTGCGTGGGCGTAATAACGCTGCAGGTGAGCTGAAGCGGTTGCAATGGCGCAGAGCCGCTCAAACGGTCGTTCAGAATGTTGCCAATTGGCTGTGATTGTTGTTGTTGATGTTGTTGTTGTTGTTGTATTTGTTGTAGTTGCTGTTGTCCGGCTTCCAAGCGCTTGATGTCGTACATTTTGCTGCCGCAGTCACCGAACTTCTGTTCCCTCTCTCTCTCTCGCTCTCGCTCTCGCTCTCAGGCTGAGTGCAAGCGCATAAAGAAGCCGGCTGTTTAGTTGACGGGACAGGGCAGGGCAGGGCAGGGCGGGGCGCACGCTTTATATACCAGATGAAACTCAGATGCAGCTCGTCGTCGTCGAAAGTCGTGAAATTAATTTCTGGCTTTGTTTAATAAATATTGCGCCTGATCCCAGGGCTTTATCGGGCTGTGTGTCTGCGCGGAGTCCTTTACTGTAGCTAGCTTCTATCGGTCAGCTGTCTCCCTCTCTCGCTCTCTCTCTCGCTCTCTCTTTCTTTCGACTGTGTCGCAGCTCTGACCGGTTCGTTTAATACGTTTTGGCGATTTTTCTACGATTTCCACAATTGAAATTGAAACAGCAAAAAAAAAAACAGAAAAGAAAAAACGTGCCCAACGCCGCTTTATTTATTTTTTGCTGCCTCAATTCTGTTCCTTTATATTTTTTTTTGTTATTTTTCGTATTTTTTTTTTTGGTCGGTTTATCGATCTATTTTCTGCACGATCACTTGTTGTAATTTTTTATTATACATTTTGCAGTGCCGTCGCTGTTGTTGTTACTGTTCCTGTTGTTGTTGTTGTTGTTGTTGGTGTCTGTATCTGTGGGCCGCTGCACATGTGTTTGTAACATAGCAAATATGCCTTTCGGGTAATATTTTAGCAATTTCCTCGCGCTCTTTGGCCGCACTTTTTGGAGTTTATCGCGCAGCCTCCACGCGATGCGCTTGTTGCTTTTGTTTTTGTTTTTGTTGTTTTTTTTAGGAGGTTGTTTTTTTCCGTTTTAGTTTTTACCTTGACTAAGGGCCTGCGCGGTTTTCTGGTCAGCTAGTTTAACAGTTTTTTGTTTTGTTTTGTTTTTCTTTTTTCAATTTTTGCCAATTGGCGATTTTGGCGCGGCGATAAAAGCAATTTCGTGGCTTTGAGCTATTTACCACACACACACACACACACATATAGGCGCGCACACACCGTAAACTCGCACACACACACACACACACAATAACGCGACTTGTCTACAGTCGTTTGGCATTCCCAGCCTGATGCACTGCGCTTGATAATTGCCACAGCAGCGCGACAAGTCCAAGTCCAACTCACTGGGCACCAAGTCCTGCTCAAGGCTCGGCGACTAGGCACGGCCAAGGGTTTTGTATTGTTGTTGTTTTTGTTGTTGCGGTTGCTTTTGCTTTTAGGTTTATCAATTTAATTTTTTGTCTCGCACCTTTGCTTGATTTTATTCTTTTTTTTTTATATATTTCTTATTTTATTTTTAGGGCTTTTTGTTCGCCTGATCTTCCAAAACATTCACGTTGTTCGCCGCACACCGAACGATCCGAGGAATTTTTATGCTTTTTTATTTTTTATTTCTCCTTTAGTTTTTAGTTTTGCCGTTCGCTCTTTGCACGTTTGCGTTGTTGTTTGTTGTTTTTCATAAATGCATGTTTCGATCTTTATATATATATTTATATATATAGTTAGTCAGATCTTGCCAACTTTTGGTGCACTTCTGTTTGCGATTTGACAACAGTTTTTGACAACAGTATTTTGTATCTGACAGATGCAAAACGTGCGCGCTTGCGTACCGTTTCGTTCGAGTTTCGATGGCAGACTGTCGACTCGAGAGCTGTCGCCAGGCTTAGTTAAAGACCGGACCAGCCCGGCTCAGACCAGACCCGGCGCTCAGCTGCAGCTGCTCTCGCACACTCAATTCGCCTCTCACACACACTCTCGCTCTCTCTTTGTCTGCTCTTCCTCGTTGAAGCTCAGCCATGCCGGTTTTGTTTCTCCAATTGAGTGAAACTTGTTGCGCTCTTTCTTAGAATTTAGACACACTTTTTAAATTCACTTCGTTAAGTAAACACAAAGGACCTTTTACTGTTTTTAGAGGTTCACACTATGAACTTTACACTGAACATAAAATTGAATTTTGACATTCCCCTCGAACATCAAGTACCGAATTCTGTAGGTGGTGTTATGAAATTCATTCTTCACAAATTATAAAAAAAGAACATTAATTGGAAGCAAGTTAATATATTAAACTTATATATGCAATATATCCCGATCTAAGCTCACATTTAGGCAAAAATGATCCAAAAGACGTAAATTTCTTGTTTCAATTGCAAAATTTAAACGAGACACAACTGATTGTTTGAGCCAGAAAATTAAGTTAATAACTCGCTATGCTCCCAGTTTTGTAACGATGAAATAATCAGAAATGATTTCGAAAATATAAATCAATAACAATCAAATAAATTGTCCAATTGTTATGTTTAATAGCATTGCACGTGCTCAAATTAAAGAGTCAAAGTGAAGCATAAAATTCTATTTTAGTTTACATTAAAAAACATGAAAAAAGTTTTATGGAAAAACTGTTGATATTATTCAATCTGATCGATCAGATTTCCGTCGCAGTGGCGTTAACACCCGTTCCAGTGCAATCATGTCCGATAAAGCAAAACGATCCTTTAATGCGCACCTCGAAGAGATGCACATTATTGCTGAAGAATTTCCCGATGAATGTAAAGTTGTTCTCTGGCAATTTCATGGGCAAGCTGTTCACATCGAACTTCATGTGTTGCAGCGTATAGGTGACGTTCTGTTAAATGCAGCATTTAACACACTGTAACACCTGTTCAAGGACATGCCTTTTGTGTGACTCACCCTCTTGAATGGACATCGCTCGGGCAAATTATTTTCCGTCTGCTTTATGCCGTTATACAGAAAGGATAGCGAGGAGAGACGCATGTTGCCATCTAACATTTTGCAGATATTCAGTCGTATTCCTTTCAAATGCGTCACTTTTCCCATATTCAGATCGGCAATGCCCATAAAATTGCCGAGATTGTCGTTGCCCAAAGTTAATTGAACCGTAAACGCGCTGTTTTGCTCCAAAAAACACTTGATATTTGCAATTTTGTTGCTTTTGTAAGTGCATTGCAGTTTTGTAAAGATAATGTGCTTAAAAGTATTATAAGTAAATCGGTTGTAATTCATTTTTCTATATTTCTATAATACCTTCTGAGCATGGCTAACAATTACCAAGCCAGCCAATAAAATCCGAGCAAGAAAAGCCTTTTGTGGCATTGGAAACTTTACGCAGTTAGCAAGTGAGTTTTACTAAAACATCAAATTGTTCGGACTATGTTATATATACTGTGTACGATTTCAAAATTATAATTTTAGAAATAGATAATTCATATACATTTATCCCATTCATATCTTAGTTGTTTTAACGTTTATCTAGCCAAATCAAGCGGCAAAATGGAGTCGACAATTTAAGCTTCGAGCCTTAAATTTTCTATTGAAACTATTAACAATAATAGCAATAACTATTTAATTGTTTTCAGGCACATTGTAATAATTACTTATTGATTCTAATCAATATCCCGTTAAATGCTTCAACAAACCATATACCATACACCCTTATTTATTTTTACAAAAACAAGCATATACAACTAATATCGATTAGTTAGAGCCAGTGCAATCGTTATCGATATAGCAAAAGGCGCCTTTGAGGCGTATCTCAAAGAGGTTGACATTGTCGCCAAGGAACTTTCCATAATACGTAAAATTGTACTCCGGTAAATAGAATGGCAAATAGTCCCCGCTGAACTTCATGTGCCGCAATGTGTAGGTGGTATTCTGGAAACGCTTGGGCGAAACTTGTAGCAACTGCTAAAAACCCTTTCATCATGGCTTACCTTCTTGAATGGGCATCTCTCGGGCAAGTTGTTGTCCGTCTGTTTGATGCCGTCGTACAAAAGGGTTTGCATGTTAGGCCGAGTGCTGGGAGTCAGGACTTTGCACAGGTCTACGCGTATTCCGTTGAGGCGCATCACTTTCTTGAACTTATATTTACAGAGTTGTATATCCGAGATGCCAATAAAATTTGAAATTTCGTTTTTCGTCGTTACTTTTATCGTAAACGAGTTGTTCTTTTCCTCTTTGAAACACTCGACACCAGCTATTTTGTCGCTCTTCAATTCGCATTGAATTTTTGTGAAGAGAATTTGCTTTTATAAATATTGAATATTAGCAAGAATACAGCAAATTCCCGTTAATCTATTAACGTACCTTCTGACCGAAACTTTTGCTTAGCATTGCGGCAAATAGAATACACAAAAGAATCCACTTTTGTTGCATTTTACGTGCTTTTCAAGCGAACGTCAACACCAAACTCCTCAAGCTGGCAATTTGGGACATTGTATATAGTGTGTGTTGTTTTGCCGATTTTAATATTGAGCACTTAAATATATTTATGTTCACGGATAAATAATTGAAACACAAACCGAACCAATTGTGGTGTAAATAAATGCGAAAATAATTCATGCATAAATAATAATTTTAATTGCATGAATTGGTTTGAATTTATTTTTTACAGATAAAAAAGGCAATGGACTCCTATTCAAGTGCGTAAGTAGAAAAGTTAGTATTGAGTTTAACATTAAGCTAAGCCGACGACCTTTAATAAAAGATCTTTAAATTTATAAATATATTTAAGAAATATTCTTTTCATAATTTATTTTTGTGCTACACATCACATTAAGAGCAACTCTTAAGAGCAGACTACTCGCATTAACTCACTCGTCTTGTTTCACTCAATGAGTCAGCTGCGGGGAGAGGGAGTTTTAGAGAAAGAGAGAGGGAGAGCGAATTTTGAGTAAAGCCATGCAGACCGTGGACATTTTAATGCCCATTTGAAGCTCTTGAAGCGGCGGCGTTCGTGTTGTTGATTTTTATGCTCAGCGCGGCACATTTGCTGCGCCACATTAAGAAACTAGTATCTGTTGGTGGTGTTGGTGGTGGTGGCTGTGGCCACTTTTGCTCTTGCGGAGCGGGAGCGAGCTGCAATGGCAGCACACACACACACGCACACGCACACACATACATGGGGAAAAAAGTTGGAAAAAATATGATCAAGGAATGTAGACATAACTTGACAGCATGTTTAGAGAATTTTACTCGAGGACAGAGCGCGAATGTGCGTTGGAAACGGAATGAGTCGCTCGAGTAGCCTCGATGCTGCTCAGACACAGAGCAGGCAGGCAGGCAACAGGCAAAGAAGACGACAACAACGAAGACGATAACAACAACAACAGCAAAAAACACTAAAGTTGGCGCATTCTTTGGAGCAGGCTACTGCTGAGTCCGACATGAGTTTCTGTGAGGGAGCTTAAGAGTGTGTGTGCGTGTGTGTGTGTGTGTATGTGTGTGTGAGAATGGAAGTGGGGACGACTTGCGAGTTAGACTCACGATTTGTCTAATTGAATTTGCACAAACAATTAAAAGTTGCTCAGTATCGAATGACAAGCATAAACATAATTGATGAACAGCACCGCTCGGCGCTCGTTTTTTTTTTACTGTTATCGAAAAGTTAACACAGTTTCCCCACAGTTGGCAGCCGGCATTAGTATGCAAATAATAAATAAAATTTTAAGGTGAATGCACATTAAATATCAAATCAAATGGAATCAAATGACCATGCATAGATAACTAGGAAGAGATCAAAGGGAGAATAACAAAAACTATCGGCATGGCATTTGCAATAAATAAGCATAAAATTAAATAAAATTCAACTCAAAAGTGTCAGCTGTCCGCTGTTGTTGTTGTGGCTTTTCATTATCAAACAATCTAAATTTGAAGTCGAATCTAAATCGAAGTCGAGCGACATCGCACCTAAAGTTTGTGGCCACACATCAGCTCCGAACAGACAATGTGATGTTCGTTTTGATTTGATTTTGTTTTGCTCGCCTTTGATATTTATCACTTTGGTAAGATATATATATATGTATATATATTTTGTTTTTATGTTTTCTTTTTGCCAAATGCCCCGCAGTAATGTGGCTGTTGAAATCGTCAGTTTAAGTCAAATTAATTAACATTAATTTTTGTAGCTCGTTGCGAGGCACAAATTCAACCGGGTGGCTTTTTGGGAGATCTGCTAGCTCCGAGATGATAAATTGTGGCCCGGTTGGCCACTTTGCAGTTGGCACTGTGTCTTCATAGTCTTATCGCTGCCAGCCTTTTATAGACAGTTGTTATTGTTGTTGCTGTTGTTATTGCAACTGTTGTTGTGAGTTGCCAATATGGTGGGAAAGCAAGCTGCTGCTGCTGGCCGGCGCTCAAACTTGTTATACTTTTAGCCAGCAGCAAGGTCCAGGCCCAAAGTTAATCGAATTAAACAAATACATGTGTTCCGAGTCGTAAGTTAACTGTTGCTCCGGGTTTGACAAATGATGTTTGACTTTTGGCGTTTCATAGTTATAAAGATAACTAACGTAACTTGTGGCTGTGGCCTGTCGCTGAACCGAAAGCGCTTGTCAAGTTCGTTGCCTAAGTCTTTTGTTTTGTGGGAACAACTTCACGTTGCGTTTCGTTTTAATTATTGCCGAAGTCTTTGCCCGCGTATAAATTTCAGTGCAGCAAACAAACAAAGAAATAAAAAGCGAAGCACACACACACACACACACTCATACACACACTCGCACACACACGCATACTAACTGGGGGGAAAAAAGCATTTTTTCGAAGTTTGTTAAGCGCAAATTCTTGAAATGTTTGCAGTGCGCAACAATTTGGAACATTTTGTTGAACACAAGAAGAGCAAACAGTGGAAAAAAGCAAAGAGTAAAAACAAAAAAAGAAAAAAATAAGAAAAGATATATAAGAAAATGTATCGGCGAACGCGTCGCCTCGTGGTCAACGAAAGTGAACGGCGAAGGACACACACAAGTGACGGCGACTGGTCCTCAACCGAAACTGGAACTGGAGCTGTTGCTGTTGCTGTTGCTGGACGTGAGTGAAGCTCAAGCGAAACTGCCATTGTTTGCATTGCTAGATTCCAGACCACTCATGCTAGACGCTGGCGTCGCTGATGATGACGACTTGGACGTAACTGCAACAGCGCCTGAAGAGCCAGGAACTTAACTCCTTGCATACAGTTCATCGTCGTCGTCGGCGTCGGCGTCGTCACGGGCCGTCAGCGCTTGCATCCACAAATCTACAACATATCCACATCCACATCCACATCCACATCCTAGCTGGCTGCACACTTCAAACATGAACGCGCATGGGGCACTTGCTGTTGCTTCTGCTGGCTCTTGACGACTCCAAGACTTCGACTCCAGACTTTGGCTGTCTCTCTGGCTGCCAGGCCTGACCTGAGTTAAACAAATTCATTAAAAACTCGTCACTTTGCGCGCATCACGCTGACTTGGCATAACTGCCGCTGCCTGCCATCCATCCTCCTCCTCCTCCTCCTTCAGCGTCAACGGCGTTCGTCGTTGGCGTCGTCGAGCATTGCCACTTGCCACAATACTCGCATTCGCATTCGCATTCGAAGCCGCACTCACACTCGTACTCGTACTCCATTGCCCTGCAGCCAATGAAGTGGCTGGGTTCACAGTCTTAAGCCGTTGCCAGGATACCATTTTAGCCATTTCAACCTCTGCATTATAACAATATTTTTATAGCATGTCCCTTCTCACATTGTTTGCACTGCGCTGCAATCTTTACTTCCTACAATGCCAACGCAAACAACAGAGCCTGGCCAGAAGAGCCTTGAATTCGGTATATTTGTATTCTATTTTGAAAGGCCCTTCAATCAACTTGATCTTGGCAGCTGCCTAGAACCCAGCCAGCCGCCACCAGCATCGACGCGTCGCACAGCTCCCCTGGCATTTCTCCTGAGAAAGCTGCAACGGAATATCAAAAGCCGATAAGCAGCCCGCTTTTGTAGGCAGCGACTGATGCCTCATTGATTCAGCAGCATTCGCTGCCGTCTCTATGCGTATGAATGTGTGTGTGTGTGTGTGTGTGTTTGTGTGTGCGATAAGTTTCCAGGAAGCACACACTGCGTTTTGCCGTCGGCCTCTCTAACCAAAAACTGATGCCGCCAGTTGATGTCGCAGACGTCGCATTGCTACTGCCAAGCGCACATCTTGTAATATGCACTAACTAACACGCATATTCAGGAAGTATTTTATGTCCAATTATTGTTAACAGCAACATCTTGTTCAGACACAAGCGAATACTAACCAAGCTACAGCTATATAATGAGCGAAGAGGGTTTCATAATTTCAACAATAATAATGTGAAAGTGTTACAATCGAATTTGATATATAAGAGGATATATGGGTATATCAATTCTCACTTTTGATCTTATACAAATATAAAAAGATACTTTTGCAGCCCTGACTTAGTTTGAACTTGAGTTCTGCTTCGCTTTCGTTTTCGCTTTCATTGCATTATGAATATGCTTTTTGCCCAAAACGAGGATATGTATAAAAAACTATATATATATATATATGTGTTTATATACAACCGATATACCATCCGCGTATAATACTTTGGCAGCAGATGCCTTATAAAAGGGATCGTTGCGTTTGCTTGCACACCTTTTATGGGCGTTGGTAAGCAGCCTGCATATGATGCGTTAAAACTTTGAAGCAGCCCTGACAAAAGGCCACTAGCAACAACAACAACAACAACAATACAGAACAGAAAAAAAAGAGTCAGATCGCTGCCGCCATACAAACGCGCCTGTAATTTTAAGACGCAGCCCCAAGTATGACGATGATGACAAACAAGGATACCAAACTCAGAATACCACTGAATTCTTTTGGATAATTAAAAGCACTTAACTCGGAATTTTTTGGAGCGCGTTTCTGTTCGTTTTTCTTCTTCGTTGTTAAAACTTCTGTTATATCATACGATTGTCGCTTGGCGACGAAGGGGAGGCTGGGTGGGGTTCGCCTTGGAAGTTAACTAATTAGTGAATAGCAAAGGACGATGTAAGTTGTACTCGCATGAATGGGAAAAGGAATCATGAAATCGATCAGCAACTGCATCGGATCATCATATCATGCATATGTATCACCTGTAAGGATCATAAATATTCTGTTGAGCGTGTAATATATCTGTTCCAAACTCACTCTTGAACTGTCATAAAAGTTGCTTAATTTGCTATAATGATATTTCGGTCTGTATAAATATTTAAAAATCTTAATTTTGTTTTCCTAGAAAACATCAGTTTTATTTCATTTAGTGTCGCAATACTGATTCATAAAGTGAATTGTTGTTACCAATTTGGCACTCAGAATGCATGTTTTCTCGCTTATTGTGAAATGCTTTTAGGCTGATATTCAATATTTTCGCAAGGCGAGGCGAACTTGAACTTCACAGCGGCGGCAACAACAACAACAACATATGTTACCTGGTCCTGGTCTACCTTTGATTTGTGGCTATTTCGCGCGGAGACACTTCATTTATCACGTTCGTTCGGCGTCGGCGTCGGCAACGGGCGACACAGGCACTGACCTTGAAAACGTTTTAGCCGAACCCAAAACCCAGTCTCGGTCTCTGTCACAGCTCCAAGTGTGACTCCAACTCCGAGTCGCCGTTTTAGCTGCCTGCATATAAACATTTTGTAAAAGGAGCCATACATATTTTTGTCGGTTTCATTTTAGCGTTGCGTTTTCATTGCCAGTTTTGTGTTTTACTTTTATTTGTATGGCTTTATTAATGATGCGATGCGCGATAATGACGCATGCATACCAGATACGCAGGCCCGGCCTGGCCTGGCCAAGACAAGCTACCCCAATGCCCAAATGCTTATATGGCTTAAATAAGTCTAAGGCTAAGAAGGCTAAGTGCTTCCGCTCTGAAAAAGCGCAGACGCAGTTCTATTGCAGCCATTGCCAGAATATGCCAAGAATGGTGTTAAGCACGATTAATTCATGCCCAAGCTGTGTGCCTGCCCCTGCCCCTCCTCCCTCCCCCTCCCACAACACCACGTGCAGTGTCGTTGGCAGCGCAGCGCTAAATAAATAAATGAATTAATGGCCAATGCGAGTACGGTGCAAAAAAATCAATTAAATAAAATGCGAAACGTAAAACATGCATAAAAAAAAACACAACAGAGGCTGCCACAGTCGCAGTCGCAGGCACATGTTGCCACCGTTGGCAGAGGCAGCTGAAGTTGGAGCTGGTGTTGGTGTTGCGAGTTGCGAGTTGAAGCTGGAGCAGCTATGCAGATGGCTCGTTTGGCTTTGGGTCTGGCTGCCAGTTGCATCGATATTAAATTGTTACGCTTTGGACAATTTGAACACGCGCAGGCGCAAAAACAAGACTCAACAGCGAAAGCCAAACGCAATCGCAGATCGTTTGCTCGATCAATGCAGCAGATTGGACCCACTTGCACAGTCCAACTGCCTGCCAGCCAGCCAGGCAGCCGACAGGCACTGCCAGCCAGTGGCAGAGTCGCGGTTGCAAGTGCCTCTATAAGGTCGAGGCATGTGTTGAGCCGCCGTTGTGGTAATTAACTCGTTTGCTATTGTAAATGCCTCATTGCAACACTTTTGATGCCGATTGCTGCTGATGCTGCCACTGCTGCTGCTGGCTGTTGATCTGGCCAGTGGGTGGTCTTGGGCTGGCGGCCTGTTTGATGCCCATTGCTGTCATTGCGGCCATAAATGTGATCCGTGTGCAAACAATTCGCCAGCTTTGGCAATTATGAATGGAGATGCTTAAAACTGGTTTTGCTTTATATTCCAGGAATCCAGGCATCACCCACACAAACACACACACACGGATATTGCCCAGCCCAAAAACGCTTGGCGTTGTGGGTGCCAAAACATGAGCCTTGCGCCAATCTGATGGCCGCTTCGTTTGAATAACCGCGCGCATACGAGAAATTAAGAACCCGTCTAACAATGACAAATCTTCTCGCCAAAACGCCAAACGAGCCACAGCAGATTCCCAGACCATGATGGGGCCTAGCCAGCCAGTTCGGACAGTCAGCTCTCACGACATCGCAGTTGTCGTTGTCATTGAGAGTTGTTGTTGTTGTTGTTGTCCCCTACACCACCCCTCCCTTAGCCAGAACGTGGCTGTCGCGCTGTTCGTGGTACCTACACCTAATGGATTTTATTTGTGCTGTTTTGCTGATTTAATTTCGTTTTAGTTATTTTTTTTTTGCTCTTTTTTATTTGTGGTTTGGCATTTCGTTTCGTTGCGCTTTTTGGCCAGACCGAAAAAAAAAGAAATCAAATAAAAGAAAAAAGGAGAATCAGCGGCGCATCTGTGTGACCACCAGCTCAAGGCTAGAGCCCCGCAACCAGCCGGCACCACCTGCACCACCTTGCAGCACCACCTTCGCTAATGCGAATGCGATACACAGTTTTATTGTGCTTAATTCGTGTTTGTCGTTCCTGCTGACTCTCCGCTCCAGCTATGACTCAATTAGGCCCTCACCCAGCAGGCAGCAAACTCGCGTTGCCTTTGGGTGCAGTTGCGCCGCTGCTGCTTTGAGTTCGGGCCTGAATCATGTGACTAAGCAGGAACACCTTGAAGCGAGATACGCAAATTCTGTTGTATTTTATTGATAAGCCTCGATTGATTCAATATCAATTTTGCATGTTGTGAGAGCTAAGTCGCAGATTAATATCAAAATAAAAGATGATTTTTTATGATATTCCAAAATGCGCAATTCAAACGAAGTTCCGAAGATTAATCAACTGTTTGTTGAGGGTATTTTTCTTCAATATTTCATATTAAATAGGTATTTTATTATTATTATTTATCATTTTGTTTTAATACCTTTTACTTTCTCAATTTGCCTCACTTCTTCCAGTCATTAAAAGACAACAACAACAAATAAGAATCTGAATTCAATATACTCTTTTTCACTTCGTAAATGAGTGTGAAAAATATGCACATTAATTTAATGAGTTTTTAAGTAATTTCACTTTCATTTTGTTCGCTTTCGCGGGCGTTTCCTTTGGGCCAAGCTGAGCCAAGTTGAGATCGAGACGAACAAAACGAAAGACTTAAGCAACGAACTTTGTCGCAGTAAACGACGCAAAATGAACGCATGCAAATCAGTTGGTTGTTTGTTGTTGCTGTCGCATTTGGAGTGTTGCGAGGAGGCGCTTCCCTTTTGCCGCGCTGCCAGAATAAACAAAGACCTTAAGCAGACAGCAGGATGTGTCAGACATAATTTTCATAATTTTACGCCACAAATCTGCAAAAATTTCTGGGCATTACTTACGCCAGCCCGCACCGGCAGTGGCCCCTGGGCCCCGTTGTCTCCCCCTCATTTGCAGGCTGTGCGGTTTGAAATTTAATACCGCACCAGCAGCCGCTACAACAACAACAACAACAACAACAACAACAGCCAAGCAACGGCAGCGGCAAATGCAATTTAGCAAAGTTCTCGTCGTCGTCGTCGTCGACATTGGTTTTGAGCTTCAGTACTTGGGGCACGGCTGAGGTGTGAATATTTAACCGGATATGAGTGAAACGCATCTCTCAGGCGCGAAAGGACGACGCCTTCGCCTTGGCCTGCGTCGCGACACAATTCAAGCTAAATGCGAAGAAGACGCAGAAGGCAGCAGACTGAGAACCAACAATGAGACTGACAAACGAGTGTGTGCGAGTGTGTGTGTTTGTGTGTGTGGAGCGAGGAGTGTCGGGCGACGGGTACGCATTTAATAAAATGATAGACTGACAGTGCGGGAGACAGGTCGGCGCTGGCAACGGCAACAAGCGACACCCCCAATGCACAGCACAAACCCGGCAAGCTGATCCAATAAATTTAGCGCTCCTGCTGCGCCAGCCAGTGTCAGCTTCGGCTTCAAGGCGTAACCTGCGCTCCAATGAGCCACAGCCGAGCTGAGAAGATGCCAGTTTGGCTTCGTTTTGATATATATTTAATTCTCGCTGCTCTACCCGATATGCTCTACCCTCATTTCACTCCTCACTTCGATTTTTGTTGGCTGTCATTTTGCAACAAAAACGATTCTTTGCTTTCAAAACGCATTCGCATGTAAACAATCGAATTACATATGCTCCTTTGGACTTAACACCAAACAGATTAGATGAACGAACAGCAACAGCAGCAGCAGCAGCAACAGCCTCAATTTGCCTGCATTTTGATTCCCAGGCGAATGCAAGAACAACAGCGCTCGATTCCGTCTGCGCGACTCGTTTGGAATTTTCAAATTTTGGGATTTTGAAGTTCTTTTTTTTTCATTTTTACGTTTGTTGGTTTTGGGTTCAAGCTTTTGCTATGACATGCAGCTTCGTGCTGCGGCACGACGACCTTTTCACACCTTCCTCTTATTATTATGGGGCCATAACAAAAGGCGCTCGGTATCAATTTCACTTGCATCCGCTTTTGACAAATTCCACCGAAATCTACATTTGCGTCGCCTCGTCTCGCGCATTTGACAAATTTCGACTCTGGGAAACTGAAACCGAACTCGTGCAGTCGTGCCGCCGCCGCCGCCGCCGCCAACAAATGGCGCCACATTTCTGCAAAACCTATTTTTAGATCTAGAAATCGCACTTTTTCCAATTCAGCCAGATTATTATAGTTATTTTAATTGCAAATGAAAGCGAATTGTCGCCATTGGACGCCCACGAGCGTCTGCCTGAGAAATGGCCAAGACAAATGCCAAGCGCGATAAGTTGTCATAACTTTGAGCCAATGTCCGTCCGCTCGGTGCATGTAAATTTGTTAACCAGTTGCCAGTTGCAGTTGCCGTTGTTTTTATGGCAAACGCCTGTCAAATGCAATTGAATGAATGCGGTCTGCCAACAAGCAATCGGCCTGAACCATACACGGCAACAGCATCAACAATCAGCAGCAGCAGCAGCAATAACTGCAGCATTTAGTTTAACAACAATATTTACAAGCAAACGACTCGGGTCGTAACCCAGTTTATAAGTCTCAAGTCCATAAATTTTCGTTCATTACTTAAGTCGTTTTAGCAGTAATTAAATATATTAATGAAACTTAATTTATTTGTGTTCATAATTAAAACTGAAGCTAGTCAATTATAAAAGAATTAAACAATTTGTAAAATCAATAGCATTGATTTAATATATAGAAATGTTAATAATAATATTTAGGGCTTTTACTAAAGGGTATCTTTAGCTTTAATACCATGCAGTTCTGTTCAATTCTTGCTGCTCGTAAATTCAATTGACTGCTTTGCGCATTTCAAGTGATTTACGCCAAATGTTTATGGCAAATTCTGAATTGCTTAACAGCTGCTTTGGCTGCTGTGGGCTTATTTGTCTTATTGGAATGCTGGGCTAATCAGTGCATAATTAATATTAATTTATATGTAAGCTAAAGTGCACTTATCTGCCGGCTTTTATTTCAAATTTGCATTGCAATGCTCTTAATTTATGGAAGCAATTGTCGCAAGGCGCCTATTTAACACAATCCAACACATTCTCGGCTTATTAATTTGTATCGAAGCGAAAGCAATGACAACAACAACAACAACAAGAACAAGAACAACGCGAAAGAAAACGAGGCGTAGAAAGCGGGAATAGATGGAAATTGTAACAAGTTCAGGCCAAGTCAACAAGCACTTGGCACATTTTGTGGCCATTTCACAGAAGTTGGGCACAGCCCCAGCCTGAAAGACACACACACACGCCACACACACACACCTGTAGAAACACACAGGGAGAAGGCAGTGAAAGACACAAACTGGTCACAAAGACAACTGAAAAATGTTTCGTTTCGTTTCGTTTGGTTTGGTTTGGCCCATTCTTGAGTTTGTTTCAAGTTTATTTTGTTTTTTCTTAACGAGGCGCTGCCAAGTCACTGTCAAAATATTGAAATAAAGGAATTTTCAATTTTAATTTCTTAAAAAAAAAAGAAAAGGGGCAAGCAGCGGTACAGGGGCAGGGGGGAAGATAACCCGAGCAACCAAAACGTTAACGTTCCAAGGAAGTGACTCTGTTCTTATGTTAATGATTGTTATTTTAAGCGTTAAATGAGCGTGGGTAAATAAAACCTACGAAAATGTACAAAAAAAATGGGCTAAAAACTGAAAATTGACATATGCAACAAAATTACAATTTTCCCAAAAAATGTTTACAATATGAATTCAGACTGAAAATAACTAGAAAACCAACATCAGAAATAAAGATATATTTTATTTCGTTTTCTTCAATCACTCTTTTCTGCATCATTTTCGAATGTTATTCACTTTAACCTTGAAGGCAGCGTTTATTCACTTTCGTTCTATCCGGGTAATATTATTCAATCTTGGGCCGTCTTCTAAGCGAAATCCGCCCACTTTAATAGGCAATCGTTTGCCGCCTGGACCCATAATTTGTGCAGTTAACGCAATCAAATATTATGATAATGTATTTCTTTAGCGTTGCGAAAATGTTTTTGTTATACTTCAAAATCCGATGCGGCGGGTGTTGTTGTTGTTATTGTTGTTGTTGTTGTTGAGGCTTTGGCTAAGCCAGCGCTTTCTCATTTATGCAAATTTCACTCAATATGCAAAACATAATCATTTTGTGTATAAGAACCACAAAGAACGCACCACAAAACCAAGCTATAGTTGGAGTCGAAGTTGGAGTTCGAGTCGGAGTCGTAGTCGGAGTCAGAGTCGGAGTCACGGGCGCAGTTTCAAACACGCCCCAGCCTGCAGTTGCCTGGGCAATAAAGCAGCCAACTAAATAACTCAAACTATCACGAGAGATGCGCACACAGAGACAGACAGACAGACAGACAGTGAAAGAGAGAGCGAGAGGGAGATGGAGAGAGCAACCACAGGAGGCAGGAAGCATACACAGGGCGGAGGACGATCAATCGTTTAAAAATTTAAATAATATATATGTTTGCCAGTCGGCGGGCAAAGCGAAAAACTGTAACAGCCGATGTCGGAGTTGAAGTAGGTGGAGCAGCCGGCAGCCTCCACGGCAGCCGCAGCAGCCGCAGCAACTGGCAGAGGGAGTCGGGCAACGAGAATCGTGGCAAGTTCAGTGAGTTGAACGCATATCGGCGCATGCCCGCCGGCGATTTATGCTTAAAACGGTGTAGATTTTTATACTGTTGCCGGTTTTTTGCCGGTGCCAAAGTCAAAGGAGCACTGCACAGAGCACAACAACAACTGCAACAACAACGAGAACAACAACCACAACCAGAGGCAGACAGCTAGGCTGCTTATTAAGCGATCTAGTGATTTTAGAGCAGGTTAAGGAACTTTTTTGGAGCATGCCCCACATGGTACGTGTGTCGCCGTGTCGCCGCGACGCAGCCTTGACAGCAGCCTCTGACTGCCAGTTAAACAAGTTTCAGCGACAACACCTTCAGTTCACCAGATCCAGTTCCAGTTCAAGTTCCTAGCCTGTCCTGTCCTGTCCAGTCCTGTCCTGCACTTTGCATGCACCAATTTATTGGCAGCCCAAAAACAAATTAACAGGCAAACACGAAAAATAATCAAAAAAAAAAAAAAGAAAAAAACTAACTCGCGCTCCTCTGACACATTTGGTATGGGCAATGGGGGCGTTTAATTGATTCAAATCGAATTCATTGGAACTTTCGACGCGTTAATCTCTAGGAAAACAAGCTGCAACATTGCTGTCGGCATTTACTGACTGAGCAATACACTGTTATCAGGGTAAAAGAAGAAGTATATTTGGAATGTTCTTTGAGAAGATCTATTTTTATTACATTTCATGAGTTTACTAGCAATAAAAGCATATATTTTCATTAATATAATAAAACCAATAAGCTATTTATGACTTTCCGTACAGAGCATCAGTATAAGCTGTTTTGCCCTGCCTCTAAGCCCAAACGCTAATGCAGAATCATTGAAGCAAATTAATGAAGCAGCCAACCGCAGCTCGAAAATTGTAAATCGAAATTTGAAATCTCGCCACAATCAGTCATAAGTCCCACAGGAATTGACACACACACACACACACACACACACACACACAGATGGAATCTAAGACGCAATGAATCACCGCAAAGCGCTTCACAATGATTTCAATTCGGATTTATCGATATTGTCGCAGCTAAGCTACGCGCTCTGCCTCAGTCCCCTCCCCTGCTATCCCTCTGATGAAGGTGTGACAGCTGCGCTTGACTGCGACTGCGACTGCAACTGGGGCTTGGTCGCTGTTATCCCCTTTGCCCCCCACTCCACTCCGTCAGCAGCTGAGCCCCCGCTTGAAATGTAGCTCAATTAATTGTAACGTAATTTCCAGTAGCTGGCTTATGTCTTAGCTTTCGACCTGGCCAGCACTTAGACGCAACTGTCAGCGAGCTGTCAAAGCTGCAACAACAACCAATGTGAGTTTTTGAGTTTACTCTGATTGAATTGACACAAAAGTTCATTTATATTTTTCAGAAAACGAAACCACAACGGAAGTTCTGCAGCACTGCAGCAAACCACAGTAAATTTCTAGAACACCGACGAGAACCGCAAATGCGGTCGCAGTTTGTCGCCATTTCTCTTAATTTTTTTGCGCATTTCGCTTAATGAAATTCAGAAGTTTTGCCCATTCGCTTTGATTGCGTTTTGCGTAAACGAAAAGGAAATGACAATAGCTGCCGCAAGTTGGCAGGCTTTTGCAAAAGGTGTGCCACCGTTGCTGCGGTTGCTGCCACAGCGGCAACCCGCGTTTTATCTGTGCAATCTGGAAATGAGAGGCGACGCCGCCGACGCCTCTGCCTGTCAGTTCGCTTGGCAACTGGAGCCGAAGAAGCCACAAGCAATTGCTTGTCAGAGTGTAAACATTGATTAAATGTGAAACTGTTCATGTAAAAAGCATATTTGAAGAGTTTTCATATTTAAACTGGTGATCAACTAATTCCAATCAAAAGTAAACGCAACAAACATTAATAATAATAGAGTCGATGACAATGAAACAATCTTATCGAGAACAAATCAACAGATTTTTCAAACCCAAAACTAGCGAGTCATTTGGAAAAAACACAATATTCAAATTAGGCATTCAGCGATAAGCACAAGCTTTTAGGCAAGTTGTAATTTAAGCAAAGGCAAACGGCTTCATTAGGCCCACAAAAATATTCACAAAAATATTCACAATTTCGCGGCTATTCATCATTGGCGACGAGGGTGTCGCTTCAAGGTCTTTCAAACAAACATTTGCAAATGTCATAATTGCATACATTTTGATTACATTTATGTCGCCAAAAAAAAAAGTGAATGTCAATTATGACACACACAGATTTTAGAGGCACATTCACATTCACATTCGCATTCGTATTCGAGCCGATCTGACGAAATCGACATAAACGACTCGCTGGCTGCCACCTGTTGCTGCGATTATGTCGAGACTTTATATATACATATATATCTCTAGTATCCGTTAGCCAAAGCGACGTGTAGCAACATGTTAAAAATTTGCACCACGCTGCGTATGATTAATGTGGCAGTTGCAATTTGCAGCGCCCCGTTTTAAGCTGTCAATCAATGCGCACCGAAAAACTGTGCCAAATTCTGCATCGTTGAGATACATTCAAGAATTTATCACAAAACTCGAAATGTCAAAACAAACAAATTTGAGCGCAGTGATTGATTAGCGAGCAGAACTTTAAACTTTTAAAAGAGATCCTATTTCAATGTGATAAAAATAGTGATTTACCAAGATTAATAGGAAATAATATATACTATTATGATCAGTTTTCTCAGGTTTCCCCCTTCCACTTAATCAATTTCTAATCAATTCATTCACTTAACTGGCGCCCCTTTCGTAAGCTGCTTAACTAAATTATACAGTCCAAGCAAAGAGAGAGAGCAGCATTATCTATAATTACTAATTGCTAAATCTGCGGCGTAAGCAGCATTCAGCAGATTATATAACCGGCTAGCAGTTAAGCGGAAGTAACAGGGGGTGGCCAACATTGTTTTTGTCAGCTATTTAACATGGCGGAACATGGAGAGCAAGCGTTAGAGTGTAATCAGCGGATGCCAAAGCCGCCGCCGACCGTCGATGGCTCTGCTGAAGAATTTCCGGGAAGAAATATGTACTCGCATTGGCTGGCATGCAAAACAAGCAAACTGACAGACAGCCAACGAGCCAGGCTGTCCGTCTGTCTGGCAGTCAGCGACATGCAAAGTCGACAACAAGAACAAATTGCTGCCGCTTGGCAAAGACAACGACAACAACGACAGCAACGACAACGACAGCAACGACAACTACAACTTGACCATGGCCAAGACGGCAGCTCAGTCATAACTCAGGCTATTGGCTTGTTAAGCGATTTTCCAATATGCGCAGCCTCAGCTTCAGCTTCAGTTTTTATTTTCTGCCGAGTTCAGCGTTTTGTAATTACGTGTAGTAGTATGGCCCCCGTCTAGGACGCGTGCGTGTGCCCAGCCATATGGATATTTATTCTTTTGCGTACGAGTTTTTTTCGGCCTTTGGCGCTTTTCGACTATAAATATCCATATATATATATATACATATACTGTCCGCGTCCGTCTTGGCCATGGTTATCGCAGCAGCTGTTGGCGCTGGCGCATATTAAGCTATTCTCCTTGCAGGCTCCATCGAAAGCGGAGCGCTTATCAAACGCATGCAAACGACACGTGTATGAGTGCGCCCCTGTGCAAGTCCCTGTCCGCGTGTATATCCATGTCCTGTCCTGCCCGCAAATGATTTATAGAAAGCTCCCATTATTTATAGCTGCCTCGGCTCAGCGCTGTCAAATAAGTTGAGGCAATTAATTAAGCGGCTTCAATTCCAGTGCCGAAAGCAAATATTGATGCGCCAGCTGAGGTATGCGGATAATAGCTGCTGCTGCTGCTGCCACCGATAAAACTGATCAGAGTGAAGTTCAATTTTGATCGAACAGCAGCTGCAACTACAGAAACGAATTCTAGCCAGATCGTAGCCCCAACAAAATCTAGATCAGTGATAAGCTATTTAGTAGAAAGTAAACTGTGGTAACTCCCCTCGCTTGAGCTGGCGTGCAGCTAATTGGAGCAGTGTGTGTTGGGCATTTAAATGCCCGCTCATTAGTGTTAAACAAGCATTTCATTTTAGGGCCAGCAGCAGCTCATTTGAAACGCCTCATTTAGTGAAATGGAAATGATCATTTTTGGCCAACGCGTGCCAAAAAAAAAAGAAGAAAACAATCGGCAGCCGCAATCATAAGGTAAGCAACACGAATCCAAATTCAACCAATTCACAATAAGAAAATAACAAAAACAAAAAAAGAAAAAAAACCCTTTTCTTCGGAGTGTGTGTCATTATCTCGAACGCGTGTTGGCGTTGTTGTTTTTTCTTGAGTCGGAAATGGACTTCGAGTTGAAGTTGGCAACTTGCCAAATTAGAGGTTACCAATGGCAATACTCAAGTTGGGGGCGTGCTGGCCAGCAGCCCCCGAGAGAGGAGCGGCCTGGAACTCTCTAGCTTTTATACGCAAGTCCGAAAGCGGGTGTTAATTATAGGGCGTGGCCGATGGCCTGCACAAAGTCAGCGGCAATTGGCAGTTTAATTAGCAGGTTGGCAGCAATAAAATGGAAGGAGTGAGCCAAATTGAAGAAGCAACAATTACATAAAACGGAAGTTTATATGCTAAAATACATATATAAATAGAAATATAGAAATAAAAATACTTTCTATACTACAAAGAGATATCTTAACTTTTTTTTATTTTTATATTTTTCGCGCGCTCTAATTGAAATAAATCAGTTTCGTGTCTTAGCCAACATTAACTAGGCCCCATTAAGCGTCACTAATGATGCCAAAGAGAAGAGAAGAGAAGAGAAGAGAGGAGAGCTGCCTTTGATAATTAATCGTGTCTGGGCGATTTTAGTGAATTCACGATATCGCCGAAACGATGATTGGGCCATAATAATTGTTGAAATCTGCTTTAGCTGCAAATCGAATTTGATATATAATTGAGTTCTCGAACACAATTAACGGAAGTGGAGCACTGACGAGGCAAGAACCAGAGCACGACTGCTATTATATAATTGAGAAAGTTGAAAGAGGAGGAGTAGAGAGGCAGATCGTTAGAGAGGAGCACTCTCTTTCTCTCTTTGTGGGTTTTCTTTATTGTTGCTGTTGTGATTTGTGGCACGTACTTTGGCAGCTGGCACCTGCTTTCAGCTGGCGTTGCCCGCTAACAAATTAATAAATGATTATTATATTACGCAGGCCGTTAAGTAATGCGATTATGACATAACGAGCGCACACACACACACACACCGCCAATTGTGTTGTGTTAGCGAGACCTGACCTGGCAGCGACTCATCTGTCTGTGTGAATACGCCAGGCAGAAAGAATCAGCAGCAGCAACAGAAACGGCGGCAGCAACAGGCAACAACTTGCCTCAATAATTTATCCATTAAGATTGCACGCGCCTGATTGTGTGCTACGTGGCCCGTTTTGGGCTTTAGACGGTAGCCTAGCCAGAAGACTTGGCACTGCGACTGCGACTAGCGGATGGGTTATGGCAATGGCAATATGGGGGCATGGCTGCGGGCGCTGCCCACAGTTGATTTAATGCGCCAAATTATAAAATTGTTGTTGATTTAATTTTATGAGTGTAAAACGGGGCCCCAACTCTCATTCTCATCCAACTGTCTGTCTGGCGATCAGTCAGAACGCAGCTACCCGTCTTTGCGCCAGACTCTCGCCACAGTCAGCCAGCCGCGGTTGTTGTAACCAGTGTTTCGCAGTTTATCGCAATCTTAGCCGCAACCGAAAACCGCTGCCAACAACAACAGCAACAACAACAACAACGCCGGCGAACGTGACATGTGAATTAGGCAGCCAAAGAGACATGGACATCGACATGGACACGAAGCCGAAAACTAAACCGTACCGCATGACGTTGGCCATAGGAACAGGTGCTGACGACTCTGAGGTTTCCCTGCGCTGCTCATTTTTTGCCTTATCGTGTTTTATTAATAAATTAATTGACGCAAATGTGTTGCTGGCATTAGACATGATCTTTAAACTGGTACGGCTCGGCGAGCTTGTTTAAATCTATCCATGCGGCATGTTGTTGGGCCAGCTATTAGTTAGTTAGTTAGTTAGTTAGTTGGTAGCTAGTTTGGGCCAAGCGTGGATTTCTTTGAAATTTGACTACAGTTTTTTGGGCAGTGAATTCAACGAATTCAAGTTAAGCAAATGTATTTCTATAAATTACTTTTTGTTAATGACTATAAAATGATATTTAATTATAGATTTAACAGGAATTGGGCTGATTTTCACTTTGTTCCCATTTAATTGATATCATTTAATTTTTTTCGAGTGCTTCGCAATGAAATCAAGTTTTTGCCTTTAAATAACCACCAGCAGCAGCAGCAGAAATATTTGGTCTCTCGACAATGCCGCCACCCGCTGTTGTTGCTGTTGCTGTTGTTGTTGTTGCCGGCCTGAGGAAGTCAATAATCGAAATACTAAAATGCGCTCGTAATGCAACGGGGCAACCCGCAGGCTGCGACGTGCACAATTTGGCGCCCTACTTTGGTGGGGCTCCTACGCAATGTGAATGCGTTTGGGTTCCATGTTAAGTGTTAATAAATCGACCGAAAATCGGGGGGAATTTGTTTCAAACTGTTTTTATATTATTTTTACAACTTCGTTTTGTGTGTTTTTTTTTTTTGTTTTTGGTTTTTTTGGGCAACCTTTTGTGGCTGGCCTTTTATTGCTTAACAAATTAGCTCAAATTAATCAGAAACGAAAGTAACACCACATGCAGCACTTAGGGCCAAGACAAATGGTGCGCGGCCCAGTGTGAGGGCCAACTTAAGGGAACTTAAAACCGAAATGCACTTGGGCGGCCTCAAAAACAACAACAGCAACAAATCCATTCTAAGCATTTACGAGGCGACATTAAGCGGCGATCCAAACCGATGATGCAGGCGGAGATGCGTAAGTGCAGCATTTTCTCAAACAATTTGCAAGCTTTCAATCAAGACTAGACTGAGTGAGGGGGGAACTGGAGATTCGAACTGGGAGCTTGGCTCTAATCGATCAAAACCCGTATGGCAGGCGCATGTTGTGGCAGCCGCGTTCGATTCCATCATTCATGCGATCAACATTATCTGCCGTCAGGCATCAACCGATGCTCCTCGAACCAACAATGTGCACTGTCCCGATCCCAGTCTGCCAATCGTCCTCTCTCTCTCTCTCTCTCTCTTTCTCTCTCACACTCTTTCTCAGTCTGGGTAAAACGTTCTCAAAAGCGTAATTAACGTTCGCATATTTTGCTGTCGGATTATCGCCCGTACCGCGTTCATCAGCGACAAAAGCTTCCTGTGTAAATTGAACGAATAATTGCGCGACTAACTGTAAAAACACGCTGTAGACGATTTCACTTTGGTCTCTCGGTCTGGTCGGGTCTCTGCCGCACCCTGCACCCCGCCATCCTGCACCCAATTAACTAATAATAAATGCCAGCAATTAATAAGCGCTTGACAAACGCTTCTTCTTTACGAGGGTGGTCCTCGGGAAATGCATTCAGTTTTCCGAATCGAAAATAATAACAAAAGGTACGCAGACTTTGTCCAGTCAGTGTCAATTCTCGAGTGGCTTTGCCGTCTGTGTTTGTAAAATGATACGAGCACTTTTCTTTTACAATCTCAATCTCGCTTGTGCTCTTTACGTTCCTTTCTCTCTCTCTCTCTTTGTCGATTCCCATCAATGGGCACACGGTAATTTCTCAAACGCTAATCCTTCGGGTCGCCGCTTATCGCCCGCGCCCCGAGACACTAATTTGATGAGTCATCTGTGCCGACTGCGTCGTCGTCGTCCAGTTGCGATAGTCATCTGCGTATCTGCGTTGAAGGGCTATATAAGTGAGCCCCGACCCCCTCCGTTCCACTGTTAACTCTCAGTTCTTTTTTTACCTGTTTAAACTATTGTCGTAAATTTAGGGCTTGTCATTGAATGGGAGTGCTGTGAGCATCATCTCGGGGACGACGACGATATGTTTGTATTGAGTTTTCGTAGAAAATGTCACTAAAAAAAGGAATGTCAACACACAAACACACACGCACACACACACACACATACACACACATACAGAGAAAAGGAAAACTATGTACACAGTTAGATGATAATCGGATCGTTGGTTTGAGCATATAAGCATTGGGTATCTCATTTCTAAATAAAAGGCCGCAAATGAAAATGGTAACAATAGAAACTGTCTAGATCTGTTTGAATTGTTGTTGTTTGCATTATTGTTGTTGCCGGCTGTTCAATAATTACGTTGATATCCGAGACCCGTTGGCATTTAAAACTTATCGACTCTGAAACAGAGCTAAGCCGCATTTACGCGCTTCATTAATTTGCTTTCAATTCAAGGATAAGGTTAAGGTCTGAGAAAGTCCTGAAATTACATCAAAGAGCAGCTGTCCTGTGAGTGCAGGAAAAGGCAAAATATCTTATATTTCTATAAAGTTTTTAACATCAGCATTTATCTGAGAATTTCACGAAAAAATTTATTTGCCAAAGACTAAAATATTTATATGGAAGTTTTGGCTTAAACAAATTTAGCATAAAAATATTTTATTGCAGCATTTAAAGAAAAAATTTTATTAAGTGATGGGCATAAACACGAATGTATTTTTACTAAATTTCTAAGAACTACGACAACTAATCCTGCCTTTTTTTATAACTTTTTAGCTTTAATACTCACAAAAAAAAGAACGCATAAAAATTCATTCTGCTCTTTTTATAGAAATTTATAAATTTTAAAGCCACAAACGTTTCGATTGATAGCAATACTCGGGCTTAGCTCGAAGCGCTCAAGAAATCATGAATGGAAATCAAATGTCGGCTTTGGGTTTTTGATTTGCCACAAAAAATATGTATACAAAAAAAAGGTAAATTAATTGCGTTTGCGACTGCCGCGCTCTAATGCAGAACTTTGGGCGCGCCCTAACGGCAAGTGGCCAGTTCTGGCCCGGCTGACTCATAGTTCGCACAGTTCGCGAGTCCCATGGCCATGTCCGAGTTGCGACTCAATGGCCATTCGGCTGCGCCCCCCCGTTGCTATCATAAAAACAAACAAAAACCGATGCCGCCGCCGTCGTCGTCGTCGTTGTTGTCGCAGGTTTGCCAAAGGAAGTGCCCCGAAAGATTCGATCGCCTACTCCGGAGCTGTCAGCTTATCAATTCGCTTTTAGCGCAACCTCTCAGAAACTGTGTCCTGTGCGTGTGTGTGTGTGGGTACACACATGAGTGTGTGTGTGTGCTTGTGTGTGTGTCTGGCTCATTATCAGAGCGCGCTCAATGGAATGCAATGGTAACATCTTCTGCGCTCCAGTCCATGTTGTTGTTCTGTCGCTCTCTTTCTCTCTCGTTCTCGCTCTCTCGCTCTCGAGTTGCGTGTTTCGACTCAAAGCGGCGTCTGTGGCGCTCCAGCATTGGCATTTCATGTTATCCTTGCTCTTGTGCTCAATTTCGGCTACTTTTGGGCGACCTTACAGCTGTGTGTGTGTGTGTGTGTGTGTGTGTGTGTGTCTCTATGTGTGTGTGTGCGTGTGTGTCGTGTGTTCGTGTCGCATACTCGCTGTGTCGCCTTGTCCGTCTGCCGTCGCCGCGATAAGGTTTTAAGTTATGACCTTTTAAAATGTCCAAATGCGACGATAACGCGTGATTACTACAAATGTATTCCGAGAGTGCAGCGACCACGCCAGCTCAGATCTGTCCAGGCCAGGCCGGGACAGGACAGGACGCAACCCGTTAATTTGTAAGCAGGAACAGCAACAGGGCTGAAGAAAGTCAAACAACGTACACAAGAAGTCGCGCTTGTCGAGCAACAGTAACAAATTGTTTTGGCCCCGCAAACCTAAGAAATTAAATCTTAAATCAGACGATCCGCCCCTTTTGCGTTTTGGCCCAAGCTTCTGTCTAAGATCACCATCGATTTGGCCAAGCACTGCAGGACATTTCGGCGCAAAATGGCCAAGCGGCCAAGTGGCCAGTTGCGATCGTCATCATCATAGCTTTACCATGTGAACCTACAATAAATATCGATCAAAACGTCAACTTTTATCTATTCAACAAATCGATTGCACAGTGTCCTCATTTATAGTTTTTCTTTCAGCTCATAAGCAAAGAAAAGTATAAGATAATATTTTCAGATTGTAAGATAAACTTGCATTTATGCAATATTTTTTAAGTTGTTTATAGAAAAATCGAATATTCGATTAATTTTGCAAATTTTGTATAGTTAAACAACTAAATGGGAAAAACAAAGTGTTGTTAAAATTTGATATTTATGTATCCAATTTCAAAGCTCTTTAGAATTTCAATATGTACTGTTTTATAGATATCAGATATCAAATGAAAATTACAGCTATATATCCTAAATAAATAGTGATCAATAGTAATCAATATGGAATCGAAAGTCTAGCTTTCAACTAGAATGCTTAAGTAATTTATTTATCATTATTACTTTTTAATCGTAATGGAACCTAACCCCAACTTAAGCATCATTTAATTGCAGATTGCCCCAATTCTAAAGACCTTTGTTCCACTGTGCAACTGAACGGACACTTTGTAAATTGTTGCGCCTTGCATAATTTTTGCATAATTCTTGTTTTATTTTGCTTGCCGCTGCTGCTTCAGGAATTTTCCTTTTATTTTTTTCGAATTTTGTTTTTATTTTTTATTTTTTGTTCATTTTGCTTTTGCATATGTCGATTGTTGCCTGATATCCGTGGCGAACGTCGATGCAACGAAATGCTCGAAGGGATTCTGCGCTCTTTGCTGCTTATTATAAGTGATCTGATGCCTCCCCTTTCGGTCAGCAGCAGAAGGAGGGAGACTGAAGCAGCGAGTATATTGCTAATAATAACAATAATAATATGCGTTCGCTTATCAAAATTGACGTCAGATCTTATTGATATGCATCTGGAAGCGCAGTTTTGGGTCGCACAAAAGGAAATCGTGTCAAAGGACTGCAGCGCAGTCAGGCTTCGAGAATTGAGCTTAATTGAAGCGTTATTATGCGAGTGTCACATATGCAAAGTATTTTTTTAAAAAATATTTGAACACTGCTGAGACTGAGACTGAGTCTGAGACTGAGTCTGAAGCTGTTGCCGGTCCACATCCTGGCCTGCTCTGGCATCAAGCTGTGCATACAAAACGTGCACCTTCGCTCAGTTTGACAGATGCCTCAGAATTTAAGCACCGCGGGCAATCGAGCGCTGCTGCCACGGCAGCCGCAGCCCGTCTTTTATTAATCAGCAGCAGCAGCAGCACCGACCGATGCGGCCGATATTGGGCAAACTGAAGCGGGGCGGGGTGAAAAGCGCTTGAAAATATTATTTATATCGAATTTAATAATAATTCTTGAGCCGCTGCCGCTGCCGCTCTGCGTAGGCTGCCACGGCTGCGTCAGTTCTGGCCAGGTTCTGATCGGCGCAAAAATTTGCATTGATCGACGTTGAAGATATGGTGGCAGGCAAACTGCCAAATGCCTGATGTCTGATGGTTGCCAGTTGCCAGTTGCCGTCGTCGTGATGCTGCTGCCGATCGCTTACCGCGTTTATGATGAATGATTGCGGGCGTCGGCCAGGATGGTGGGCCATTCAACTTTGACTACTTTCGCCCGGGTGAAAAGTTGCGGCGACGCAGCCGCCAACGCCGCTCTTATTAGCATGCCAGCAACGTTTCAGCCTCCGCACATTCCCACAGCATGAAATTGGGTTACCCCGCTAGCCGTGCCCTTTCGCCAGCCGCCTGCTCTTCATCCTAATGTGCCGTTTTGTTAAATTGCAGCGTTAAGAATTGCGCGCATAAAGCATTTTGTTGTCAAACTGATTTTTGATCATACATAATTTTTATCTTGATCCAAATAAGGCTTACCCAGCTTCGGTTTTAACAACAACAACAACAACAGATTCGGCCTAGGGCCACCAAAACCAGCTTGCATTGAAGATCGTTAAAATATTTATGCATGCGTGGTCAGCTGAGATATATTTGAGCATATATATATATATATATCGAGTGGCCGTTTTTATGGCAGCAACAAATGAGATCCGGCCATATAAAATATATATATGTATAGTGTATGCAAGCATATCAAAATATTTGGAAAACGATTTCTTTTGGGCGTTTCAAATCGGACGCCTTATTTGTCGCCTCGAACGCGGCTAATAATTTGCAAGCCAAAAATGGCTAAGTGGCCGAGTCTTAAGTGCACCATAAAAACAGAGCTGAACGCATAAATCTTAACAAAATTACAGTTGCACCACATACACACATATATATATACTACTATATACGAAAATAATAATCGGAAATACTAATAAGAGATGGCATTTTGTTTTGGAGTCTCAATCAACGGCGAGTTTTATAAGTAGGTTCAGTTATATCAATAATAATAATAATAAAATTATGAATAGTTATGGTTAATATAAAGAAAAAATCAATGTGTGAACCGGTAAAACGTAGTGGAAACTTGGGTTTATGAGCAGATTAGCGTGTTTTATAAGCAAAACCAAACCATATAAAATGTGCTCAACTAAATATGGTTTGTAAATTAAGTCTGCAGTAGTGCCTAAATGTCTCTGTTAACAAAAAAATGGAATTGGAAATATATAATTAAAATGATAGATATGAATAAATAATTTATTTCTTAATTTGCTTTCTAATTTTGACTGGTTTGAGATCGAAAACCCTCCTTTTTGTCACTTTTGTAGAAACTTAGATAAATGGGACTTTCCCTGACATTCTTAAACTAGATTCTTAAACTAGATTGTATAATAATAGATATAAGTTTGAAGTGACTCACCTCTGCAGTTGTTTCTCTGAGTTGTCTGCATTACTATTATCGTGTCATCCTCTTCCCCGTCGGGAGCTGCTTCCTCTGTCTGAAATCATATAGTAAGTATACATATATATAAATAAATATTTAATTTCTTCATTTGGATTTCTTTACATTTTTAACTTTTATTTAACTTATTAAGCAAAACTAATCATCATTATTTTTACTAAATACCAAATAAATATTTGATCAAATTTAAAGGATTTTATCTTTTTGTTAAATATATAATTTAAAACCAACTTATGCCAAATAGTCAACTAAATCCGTATTCAAGTTTCACATAAATAAAAAACACTGTCAAAATTATTGTTTTAATCAATAAATACACAAATCAACTGCGTTTTTCCGTTTCCCCCAAGCTGTTACTTACAATTTGAATATGCGATTATGATGAAGATGATAATGTTGTTGTTGTTGTTGTTGTGGCCAAACAGAATGTGATTTTGTATTTATTTATTTTGGTTGTACGACGTTCCCTTGACCCAGTTTAAAGCCAAAGTCGCCAACAAGCCGCAACGGTAACATGGCTGCTTGGGTTATAAGCCCGGCTAACTCCCTCGCGTTTCGTTTACCCGTTGTTGTTGTTGTTGTTGTTGTTGCTTGTTGTTATTGTAACACACATAAATTGAACCTCAATATCCACAAAACGACAGTAAACGGTCATTTTTATCGAAATAATTGCTTTTTTTTCGTTTGGCAGCGAAAGTTTTGATTGCGTTTCGGCTGGCGTTAGCGTACCCGGCGCATGTAGTCCGGATAAATCGCAATCGTATATGTAAAAGCGACAACCACATGCCAGTAATCCAGCTATAGATACACACTCTCGCACACACACATACTCAACATTTCATTACGCGTCTGCCCGAGGCCGCCAGCCAATCGTTGGGCAAACGAGCGTTCTGACAATTGCAACCACGTTGCGGCAGCCACGGATGCGGATGCCACTGACCGGGTCTGTGGTGCAGTCTGTGCCGTCTGTGCCGTCTGTGCTGATTGTGCATACGCACGAAATCAATAAATAAAAGCAACAAGAAAATGTACCCAGCGAACCCAATGGTAGCCCACGCCGCCCTGCCTCAACGGCTGCCCCAACGGCTGCCCCAACCGCTGCTGCCGCCTCGACTGCCGTCGCTGCTGATGCGCGCTCATAATTCATTTCATTATTGTTTTGACATTTTATTTATTGAATGCGAACAGGCGTGCGTTGTCGATGCGTCCGCCTCCTCCCACTCCGCCAGCTCGTGTGGGACTCCCAAGAGCCTGGACCTTGGCTTTGTTTATTTCACTGTTTTTTTTTCTTTTTTGGATTATTTTATTTTTGGGGCTGGGCAAATGTTTTGCGCAAATTGTTAACGGGCTTGTTTCGTTTTGCTTAAATAAGTGAAATCAATACCCCCCTTCGCAGAGCCCCTTTTCAAAAGCGTTCGGCGGCTGCGTGTGGTCTGCAAACAAAAGACTTAGGCAACGAACTCGCGTGAAAAGCAGATGAACAAAAGCTGATTTGAAAATTGTGACTATTGTTGGCAACAACAAGCAAACAAACGAAATACTTATGATAATGTACATGTGACCAGCTAATTTGCATAAACGTGAAAAAAAAAACCAAAAGAGTACAGGGTATGAAATCACATTTGAAGTGCGTTTGTGGATTTCAGATCGAAATCGTAAAACAATTTGATTGCCTAAATGTTATTTAAGAATAGTGTTGCAATCAATGACCATGAACTAAATAAAGTTTTAGTTGAATAAATTTAAAACAAATAAATTTAACAAGAAAAATTCAATTAAATATAAGCTGCAAAATATGTCTTAATTTTTTTGCTTTTATGTCCAGTTCTTTTATATAAACAGGAAATTCTATCAATTCCTATTCAATTGATATCCAAACTGCTTCAATTTGGTTGCCTGTCGGCTATTTGGTCGCATTGAGCTGTGAGAATGCATTAAATGCATTCCAATTGGCGTTATTAATGCAGTGCTTATGGCAGATGCTGCATCAGCGTCGCACACGCCCACACTGTCAGGCAGACGCCCACGCGCGTTGTCATGCAATGGCAATGGATGCGATTGCCAAATGCCAAATGGCCAACAATTAATACACACCTCAGCCCGGTTACGTGCCCAGATGATAAATGCGTTCGATGCGAACAGCCAATGGCAAATAATTTGGAGCAAAAGTTATGGAAATTACACCAAAGAACTGATCGCATTTGCAACTGTGTGAGTTAATGGAATCAAAACGCTTAAAAAAAAAAATAAGAAAAAGAGCTGCAACGACTAAAGTGACGCATGCGACAAGAAAATATGACAATATGCTTGCAAATTAATCTTGCATAGTCGAGCGGGCGGCGAACGCGCGGCGACTGCCAGTTGAGTCTAGGCAGGATGCGAGCTGCCATTGTCGCCCCAGACGACTGGGTGAATGTGAACTTGATTATGTTTTATGAGATGTGCTCGGCAGTGCAACTGCAACTGCAACGCGCCACAAATCCGCCAACACTGTTGCTGCGCCATTAGATGTCGGCCATAAATTGTGGTATCATTTTTTATATACACTTATGTGCCTGAGCCAGGGCAACACTGGCCGCAACCCTAGCTGCGCCCAGCAGCTGCAAATGACCCAAGAAAGGGCCAGCCACAACAATGGCAATCAAAGATGTGATCTCCGGGCACTGAATTCACCTGGTGGGCGCTAATCTGTCTGTCCCATTTCCGTCGGGGGTGGGAGGGGGTGTCATTGTTATGCTCATTACGAAAGCCAATCGGATGATATATGGATAAAGCGCGTACCGTAATTGAAAAAAACCCTATTTTTGAGCGCGACAAACATGCAAATGCACCACTGTGCCGACGCCTACGCTCGGGAAGTTGTCCATAGTCCGTATCATTGTTGACGACATTTATGTCTTAATATTTTTGCTGGCCAAGCCGCAAATGCGGTGGCACTCAAGCGGTACCGTTACCGAGGCCAGAGCCATTAGCCTGTCGCTGGCACCGACAGTGCGCGCGTCGCTCTTCAGGTAACACATGGCCGCCGAATACATTCGTATTTAAACCATTAATTTCCATTTATGGATTAAGCATGAGTGTGAGAGAGAGAGAGAGAGAGAGAGAGAGAGTGGACAGAGCCCGCACGCACAAAAGCCTTTAATAAATGCAACACCATTACGTGCAGCACATGCTTAGAGGAAGAGCAACTGAAGCTGCTGCTGCTGCCAAGGAGCGAGCCAGTTGGCCAGGCGAACAACTCAATTGCCTGGCTTACTGCTTGCTGCTTGATGCTGCCTCTGCAGTTTTTCCCGAGCTGCTTATCGTCGTCGGCTCTGTTGCTTTTCCCGCTCGCGCCCCAAATCTTTAAATGCTGCGCATGTGATTTTTCTTGGCATTGCGGCCCCAACTCCAACTCCAGCTGGCAAATGGAGTCGCTGGGATTAGTGCGCGTGAGTAATGATTCCAAATGGCAACTCGCAACTGGCCAACTGGTGACTACTCTGGCAGTGCTTTCATTCGATGGAAATTGGAAAGCGAATATTTGCTGCTCTCACAAAAAAAAAGATTGGTAAAAGATTCATATTTAGATATATTATAAAGATATCTTTGATTGAGATATATTTAATATATATTTTACTAAAATTTTGTCTGTGATGCAAGCGGACTTGCACAGTTGATATGACCTGATTTTAGTAGAGTGCACACACTACACTGACTACAACTAAATGCGAGTACTCATAAATTTAACACGGCCCCGAGAACGATTATGCTCGCATGTGTACCTAATGGAAAGTGGATTTGTGGATTCGCGGATGGCTGTGCAAACAGTCGCCGTGGAATAGTCAAACAGCGGGGCCATAAAATGCCACAAATTCCTGGGTGTTCCCTGCGCAATTGTGACGCCCCGAAAGCGAGAGGATGCCATCGCCACCACCACCGCCTCCGCGGCTGCTGCTGCTGATGATGATGCTCCGGCGGCTCCGCTGATGAGCAGCGGCTGCCAGCTAGCTACTCGACTGGAGGACGCTGTTGTTGATATTAATGTGGCCCTGTCCGAATGGCAAATGAAAGTCATCAATCAGCCCGAGCCGAGCCGAGCGGAGCCATCAACTGGACAAGTTGGTGGCGGAACGCGGGGAATCTACACACACAAATATGAGCACAGTGCGCATGCGCGGAACTTTATGGGTTTTTTTTTGTTTGTTTGTTGTTTTTGTTTTGCTTATGGTTATGATTATGGCCAAGACCATATGCACAAGTGCCGGGACAAACAGCGCCAAGCTGGGGCGGATCAAGGGCGCTCCTTTTGTGTCCGCTCGCGTGAAAAATGTGCGAGTGCGAAAAGTGCCAACCAAAAGCGCCATTTATTGTGCCGAGTGCGTTTATTACCACCATTTTGTCAACCCAACAAATGTCTCTCTTTCTAACCTAAAACTCTCCCTTTCTCTCTCTCTCTCCGTAACTGATGTCTTAATTGTTATGCTAAGAGAGCAGCTTGTCGTTTTGGGGCGTTAAAAATTAAATTTATGTTTCTATGCAATTTATTACATCAAAATTGTGGCCACAGCCAATGCGCTGCCAACAAAATGGGGGCCTGGCCGTGCTGATAGTCGCGTCACGCCCCAATTGTCGGCTTTTTGTTGATGCCCAAGCAGCAGCAGCAACAAAAGCAACAACAACAAGTCTCTCAGTTGATTTTGCTTTTATTAAGTTTATTTTATGATCTAGCCGAGCTGCAACATATATGAGAACGGAGCGGAGTGGAGGGGGGAAGGAGAGAGAAAATGCACCACAATCTGTGTTCTGCAATCCACCCAAGTTCGATGGGGCCGATCGATAAGCAACTGGCGGACTTCCTGCTCAGCTCGGGGCGCTTTATTAAGTCCACTCCGCGAGCGCTAAGCTGAGATTTACTTTTGCTGGTTGCCTAAGGTCAGCCAAAGGTCAGCCCAACAAATGTCCCAAATTTGTTAAGTTTTCTTTTTTGTTTATATACAAATTTTTTTTTGGTTTTTCGTTAACTGATTTTCCATTGTCAATTTATTGGCCACGTTTGCCAAACTTTGATATCAGAAAAAGACGTGGGTTGCTTCAAAAGTTTTGCTTTAAAATATATCATTATTTAGCTATATTTCATATTTAAATCGAGTGTTAATGGACAAAAAAACCGGAAATCAGCTGAACTAAGGAAAAAGCGCTTTTTAGATACATTTGCATTCCATTTTACAACTTGGATTTAACACACTTTTTAAGTCATTCTTTCAAAAGCTATCCATAAAAAATAACTGGTTCTTTTAGCTGACATTCTCTGTCATAAAAAACTAGACTATGAAAGAGCATTCAAATGTTTGCAACATTCGGAAAGATTTATTTTGTTTTATTTTTTTGGGGTTTTTGCTAGTTTTTATCGTGTTTTGTGCATCTTATTACTCTCATTTTTCGTGCCGAACATGACAAATAAATACAAAAATAATAATAAACAAAAAAACAGCCCGAAAAACAATGCAAACAACAACAAGCTCGCAATTCGTAAAGCATTTTGTCATTGTTGCGAGTCAGCAGGAGATCTTTCACTTTTAACCTTTTCGAAATGAAAAAAAATGAGCAAAATAAATCCCAGCGATTTGCTTTTATTATATTATTGACAATTAAAAGATTGGCAATTGGATTGAGGGATGTGAAATGGAAACTGGATGCAGCAGCCTACGAGCTGCTGCAGTTGCCACATTCTCAGTGTGTGTGTGTGATTTATAGATGCAACGCGTGGTTGCAGCAGTTGTGAAAAATGAATGCGAGATTTATAACATCAGCCTAATTGAATGTTTGATCCTGTGCATAAATAACCAAATTAATGAAAATGATTTTTAATAAATTTCTCAATTGCATGTTTAGCTCGAACGCACACTGCGCCCAGAAAGCAAAAGAAAGAAAAAGAAGCAGCAAGCAACGCAATTCCATTGCCAATGAATCCCGGCTAGACACGCGGCCATAACGATGTCCTGCTGAGCATGAGTAATGCTTCTCTATTAGCCGCTGCATCACTCCTGCTAATGGAGCCCATGCAGTTGCAGTTGCAACAACCAGCAGCAGCAGCTGCAGTTGTGCAGCGAGTCGGAAGCGATGTTGTCATTAGGCTGGTCACCTTTGCATGAGGTTGCTGCTGCTGCCAGCTGCCTTCGTATGTCATTCACCCGCTTAATTATGAAGAAATGTATCCGTTTTTGCGGTAATTAATGGCGCCAATTTTGTTGCTCCCCACTTTGCCGCCCCGCTTGGGTTCAATTCACAGATAATTGGGCGGCAGCACTGGATTGTCGCATGCCCTTGCCCATGATCGGAAACCGCCTTTTGATTTTTACCACGAAGCGAGCCCCAAAAACCGAGCGCATATTTTGACAGGGCCCCGTTGACAACTTCAATTAAGTCGAGTGCTCGAGCGAGTGCGTGCAATTAGCGCATTTTTGCTCCTATGCCCATACCGAAAATGAGACAAACTACACGATCATTGCAATTTTGGCATACCCCAAAATGAGACGGATTTTTTTGTTGTTGTTGCATTTTTTGAACAGAAGCGACAGCGAGTATCAACTGATATCGGCTGCAATCAACCAAAAGGAAATGGAAGCCATTTGTCATCATCGATGAAATCAAAAAAACAACAACAATTGATGTCACATTGCACTTCCTATGTGTGTGTGTGTGTGTGTAAAACCGTCAATATACCTGAATGGTTAGGCAGGTTCTATGCCTGGAATTTCTAATAATAACGAAGCGTGCTTGGGCTGAACAACGCTTGGAATTTGTAAATGCCTAATACCCTAGACAAAAGTGTAGACATAGCTTATTAGCTTTGCAGGCAGGCAGCAAACTGAGTTTGAAGCGGATGTTAACTCCAATTTTGCAGCATTTAACCACATTTAAACTTCAAACTTGGAATTGAATATAGAAATAGAATAAAAATAGTATTTATTCAACAACTAACTTAGTTCGTTTTATAATTACAGGGTATCTGTGCAGTGTCACACCTGTTGCTTGCTCAACGCACATATTTGTCATTTGCTTGCGTTTCAAGTGTTGAATTTTGACTTTTTGAATAGTCGCATAAATCAGAGATACAACGAGAAAGAAAAAAAAGTAGAAAACTATTCGAGCCGCAACGGCACCTGCCAAGTCTTCGTTTTGGACTCAATTGAAATGCAGCAGACAACGTCCAGACATGACGACAATTTGTCTACGATTAATCTGCGCCCAGAGACAGTAATGATATAGCGACGGGATTTATAGTTCCGGGCGGGCAAAGTTTGAGACAAGCGAAAACAATGGCCCAAAGATCTAAAAAGTAAAAGTGTGCAAATCTCTGGCAACAGTCAGCCAGTTGCCTTTGGTTGGTTGAGAACAAAAAAGTGAAAAAAAGGAAACCTGGCAACAATGGCTGGCAAAGCACGGCAGGGCGGGCGGTTAATCGCGTTCGCCTTCATTTTGGGGCCGCAACGCTGCCGGCAATCAAAATCACGTCACGATTGCAATGTGGATGAAATTGAAGCTGCAACGCGCAACGCGCAACTTGCAACTTGCAACACGCTCAGCATTTTCACGCCAATAAACGCTTCATAATCATAACGAAACTGTGGCCAACAAAACGACGGCATTACGACATCCAGCAAACGGTTAATTGAATAAAGTTTTGTAAACTTTTGTAATTGCCCGATTGCAGATTTGAAAAGCGCAACGCATTTGTATTCGCCACAGAGATACGCCGCCGATATCGGCCAGAGATTTCTGTATGTGGCTGTATATGGCTTTAGCTCTGACTCTGGCTTTGGGTTTCATGTCTGCCAGGAGCCATAATTGAGATGCCTTTGAAGCGATAATAAATTATGAAGCCAACAAAAAACAAAAAAATACAAAAAATTAAACCAAAACGAAAACGAAAACCGAAACGCGCACAAGAAAGTAAAATACAAGCGAAACGTGGCTTTTTGCGAGGTGACTGACTTTATTTTATTTTTTCGGTTTCCTATCGGACTATTGGCATTGGCATGCAGCAGCCCAGACGATTAGGCCAGGGATTAGGCAAAGTTTACCCAGTCATAAATTATAAGTTTTGGTCAAAAGCTAACGGGAATGCACACAAGCTACGGTTATACCTGACAACCAACAGCAACAAATCCACAAAAAAAAGGGAAACTGAAATCTCTTGCTGGGTGCAATGAACTTTTTTTTTTAAAGGATTTTGGCTTTAAGCAGAATTTAATGAAATTCTAAAACAAAATTCAAAATTTATTATAAATTCAACGGAAAAACAGTGCAATTCTGTTTTTCATCTTTTTACTAATATCATTTTAGACTATTTCTTTATCAAAATTAACTAAATGCTAAAATGAATAAATGAAATGTAACCAAATTCTATCCAAAATTGCATAGGATTATCTTTCAGTCAGTCAGATTTTGCATTTTTTCCATATTCAATTTCAAATGTCAAAAATGTTGGCAACATTTTCATATTTCTCACACAATTTCGCAATGGCGACAAAATTGCTTGTTGTTTGAATACAAAAGAGAGAAGAGAAAAAAGCGCCGAAAAAGTAATTGAGAACTGTCATGCAATCAGATATGATGCGAATAATTCAGCTGCCAACCGAAATGTTACCTTTTGCCGGCCACAGTCTGCAGCTCAGCTTGCCTTTTAGCCGGGCATTTGTTGTTGGCCACCGAACAATTAGCAGCGCGTTGCGTGTCCACTCTGCTGCTGTGGCAGCAACAGCAGCAGCAACTGCAACTGCAACGGGGAGACATCTTTTGGCTAGATTTTTTTGTGGGACTCGTGATCTGCCCTTTTGGCTCTGCCATTCCTAATGGTCGCCTGGCAGCCCGGGTCAGCCGCTTTAATATGCACACTTGAGCACACGGGTTTTAACAATTTCCTGGTTCGTCTCGCACACTGTCAAACTATCGGCACTATCGATTTTCGCCAGCGGCGCTGCACGGCCGCATGGCTCATAAAATCTAGCAAAAACATACACAACATAAAAAACAAAAATAACAAGTAAAAGTGCTCCAGTCACAGCTGTCAGACTAGCAAATACCCTTTAATCGATAACAAATATACTTTTTATGTCAGTGTATTCTATTTGTGTAGTGGAAAATCAAATTTTGTGCCTATGGCTTTTATATTCTATAAAATATACTTATGAATCCATAGAATAGCTCCCCGATAACTATCGATCATTGTGAATAACTTTGAATAGGATTTTTCTAATAATAAATATATTTAAAAACTATATTATTAATTATTATTAATAATATATTGTGTGTCTCTGGCTTTTATATTCTATACAAAATATTAAAAAAAACCAATTATCCTGGAATAGCTCCCCGATAACTATCGATCATTGTGAATAACTTTGAATAGGACTTTTTTAATAATAAATATATTTAAAAACTATATTATTAATTATTATTTTTATAAAATTTTGTGCCTCTGGCTTTTATATTCTATAAAATATACTTAAATAGCTGCCCGATAACTATCGATCTCAGTGAATAAATTTGAATAAGACTTTTCTAATTATGTATTTATCTATCTACGCTTATAAATACTGACAGTAATGATCGACACAGCTATATCTATAAACTTACTGTTTATGCTTCCTAGCGTAATTGCAATATGCCCAATTTACTACGTACATTTTCAATGACTACAGGGTAGCAAAAAAGAAGAGACTACGAAAAAAAAAGTAAAATAAAAACAGAACATCGATTTGTAGCAGCGCCTGCGCAAAGCGTGAAATTTATGCGACCCACACGCAGCGCCACTCACACGACCACGACCCAGCAGCCAGCCAACCAGACAGACAGACAGACAAACAGACAGAGAGTCAGAGGCAGAGCCACATAAGATGCCAGAAGATGCTTCACCTTCACCCAGCCAAGTTGTAGTTGGAGTCGAAGTCGAGTTTGAAGTCGTTGCCAGCAAATTTCATTTCTCGCAATAAATCCATGACTGATTTATGTACTGCACAATCGTTACAAATCACAAACGTTTACTGAATGAGCGCGTACGTCTCTTTACTCCTCCTCGCAGAGGCAGCAGCAACAGCAGCAGCAGCAGCATCAACTCTGCTGCAAAAAAAGTGACAGTGCCGTCTGTCGGTTTGTCTGCTTGTCTGCCGTTTACAGTCTGGGCTCACGTGCTGGCTTTCAGCTTCAATCAGCACGTCTTCACTCGCCGCAGCAGCCGCAGCTGAATTGCATTTGAATTAATTAAAATGCTGATGTTACTCATAGAGTGCAGCAGCAGATCACGAATCAATTTTTATTTTTTCTTCTGCCTGCCAAAAATTTGTCAAATAAGAAAAAGATTTGCAACAACAATAAAAATGTTGGCTCAATGTCTCCATTATGTCCGAAGCACACACACACACACACACACAGACAGTAGATGTAAATCTTTTGTGGCCCCAACACATGTACACACATGTATCCTTTTGTTGTGTCAAACAATCGAATGCATTGACAAAAGCAGCAAAAGCTGTGGACAAAATCGATCAACCCAAAAGACAACTACTGCAGCGATCCCGAACAGGAATCGTCGCATTGGCAGCCGAGCGAAAGATTTACATACTCCCGACACTCTCGAGTGGCCGCAACGAGGCGACGTTGTCCACGGCTGGCCACTTAAGTTGACGTCGCATCGTCAGCGATGCCCAGGGCGCATGCCTGGAACGACAACAACAACAGCAACAGCAACAACAACAGCAACAACAGCAAGAACAACAGCAGCAACGAAAGCCTGTTGGCCAACTTGGTGTTGCCAACTTGGGACAAAAAGGATGACTAAATGCATGCAAGTTATTTAAATGAGACATTTTAAGAGTCAGTTCATGGCAAGGCTGCAGAATGTGGACAGCTCTCGGTTCCGGCTCTGGCATTGCCTTTGCGTAGTGCAGTGTATTCGGGTATACACACTCGATTGCAGTGTTTGCCAATCGCACAAATTTATATGCGCAATCAATAATTTTCTTATTTTTATATTCAAAGTTAACAAACTAAAATCATTATTTTAACATATTCCTTTACGAAATGAAAATAGTAGTAGTAGTGTGTTGAAGCTAGACTCTTGTAATTTGTATATATACTATAATATCTACAAATTTGGACCAGTCAATATCGCGGATCGAGGGCTCCCATATTTCAAACCCACATAACTTTGTCAAAACTGAACCGATTTTCATGTTTGAGGGCGTTTTGGTCATAATTTAACCTCTAGATTGATTGTACATTAAATATTTATTCATTTTCGAAAATAAAATTTTTTCAATTTTTTTGGTCAAAAAAGCATGTACTCCCCCTTATGAATTTTCGAAAAAAAAAATTTTTTTATCCTAAAATTACGAACTTCTGTTTTTAATCGATTGTAATTGTCAAAATTAGTATAAAAAACAACATTTGAGTCGATTTTGAGGGGGTCAAATTTTTGGTCAAAAATCATGCCAAAAGTGACAAAAATTTTGACTTGTAAAGTTCTAAGATTGGTACCTCCCATACTTCAAACCCACATAACTTTGTCAAAACTGAACCGATTTTAGTGTTTGAGGACATTTTGATCATTATTTGGCCTCTAGATTGATTTCACATTTAAGATTTATCCATTTTTGAAAAAAAAAATTTTTTGAAATTTTTGGTCAAAAAATCATGTACTCCCCCCTTGTGAATTTTCAAAAAAAAAATTTTTTTTTGTCTTAAAATTGCGAATTTTTGTTTTTAATCGATTGCATTTGTCAAAATTAGTATAAAAAACAACATTCGAGTTGATTTTGAGGTGGTCAAATTTTTGGTCAAAAATCATGCCAAAAGTGACAAAAATTTTGACTTGTAAAGTTCTCAGATCAATAGCTTCCATAATTTAAAACCCCATAACTTTGTCAAAACTGAACCGATTTTCATGTTTGAGGGCGTTTTGATCATTATTTAGCCTCTAGATTGATTTCACATTCAAGATTTATTCATTTTTGAAAAATACATTTTTTTGATATTTTTGGTCAAAAAGCTCTTGGATTGATGGCTTCCATATTGCTCTCATAACAGCATTCTGTCATTTGACATGATTTCGATACAGCGCGATCTTTTAAAAGATATTTCACTAGGATACTCCATAAAGAGTATCAAAGCTTCGGTTTGCTGCAGATCAGCTTAAGTTTAACGTTTGTGTTTATCTTTTGGGCTGTGGGGCCACAGCAATGCGGACTATTTATGTAGACACATTGTGTCGGATCGGCTGCCTGGTGGCTGTCAATTTTGGGTGGCGGCTTTGGCCAGTTGGCGTCCGCTAATTGTGTCGCAGCTGCCAGATTTATGTGGCCCGATCAATTGGTTAATGTATGCAGATGCGTTAGGGCATCAAATTATAATTCAATTCTCGAATAGAAACCAGCGACCACCGGCGCGGTCAAAAGACATGCCTAACCTAGCCTGGTTGGCTGGTTGGCTCGTTGTCAGTCGGAAGATTGGCTCATAAATTGTCCAAATTAATTCATTGTGGCACCGATGGCGACACCTACTCGTTGGCCGGCGATGGGAATGTCTTCTAACCACTCGATTCGTAAGTCATAAATTTATAGTCTTTATTGAAACATCAATTTGGACACGATGGCAGCGACAGCAGCAACACCTAGCCGCCCGGTTCAAAGTTACCCGATCCAATTGTATTTCATCTGGCCGGAGAGGAGCACCGATCAGCGCCAGCAGCCAAGGTGGTCTCGACCAACGTTTCGACCAACAGCAGAGCTGCTCGTTGCTGTTGTTGTTGTTGTTGTTTCTTTTTTACTTTAGCTTGACGGTCTTTCTACTGTTTAGAACTGGTTTCTGGTTACCACAACACGATGTGTATTATCTGAGCATAATTTTGTTTCTGTTGTTTTCGTTTTTTTTTCGTTTCGTATATCATTTCGTTTTGGCGGATTCGGAATTCAGCCAATCGCCGGCGATTGTTAATGTCTAAAAAGCTTTACAGCTAGTTATGCAAATGGGCGGTTTTTGGAAAGTCCGTCCAGCTCGAGGCGGTCTTTTGAGGCGACAATGGAGTCGATTTATCGCCTCGATGATCTCATGCCGCAAAGAGGCGTGACAATGGCAGACAATTTGAATTATATGTGTATATATAGTTGGAGTCGTGTGCTTTCCAAATAATAACTTAATTTAATGGCCACATATAAATCATACGCCGTGTTGTGGCAACTAAATTGATACCGTTATCAGAAGAGAGCAACAATAATTGCAGCAATGTCCTCGCCGTAGCAAGCAGCTTTGTGCTGTGTGCCAGCATAGCAAGCAGCTTTGGCTTGAGTTGAGCAGCAGTGCAATAAGCAGTTGCATGCAGTGCAACAAGCAGTTTGTACTGTTAAATTGTTGCAATTGACGGTTAATTTTAAGCACAATTTCTAATTTGCAACTAATTGGTTCAAATTAGACAAATAAACAAATTTTAAATATAAGAAAATATCTATGCAAATGTAAAATGCAATTTAATAACAAAAAAACCCATTCAGCCTGTTGCTTAGCATGAGAAATGCCACAATTGTTGGCTAACAGCTGACTAACAGTCTAACATGGTGGGTGGTTGTTGGGGGTGGCAAACCCCAAAGGGACATGTTCCCAGAACATTACTATAAACGGACGAAACTCAACAGGTTTAAATTCAGTTGCTGCTGGGCGCTCCACGCGTGTATTGCAGCCACAAAAAACGAAAAAAAACAGAAGTTCCTTTTCGGTGTGCCAAAAAACGAACGCTGTGTTAACGGTATTTCAGTGCTTGGTCAAATAGATAATTGAATTTTGTTATGTGGCAATAAAAATAAATAATCATAATAATCATTTTTATTGTCTATGGCGCGGGCGGGCGCATTTAATGTGGAATATTACAATTTGTTCGCGTTGCGTTGCGGTTTAAATAGATAAATTTATGAGAAGAACATTAAATGTGCATATCTGTTTTATTTTAAAGTGCATTTTGAGTTATGGTTAGCCATCATTTTTTTATGTTTTTTTCACACATTAATGAGTTTATCTACACTCCCCCCTTTGATGACGATTTGTCAACGCAATTAAAACTTTAATCAATAAAAGCGCTTGATGTGTGCAAAAAGTAAACAACTAGAAAAAAGGATATGTGTGTGTGTGTGTAGAAATTATTTGCCCTGGCAGTAACAACAATTGAGATACTCTGCACCACTAATAATCCTTTATTTGCACGCCAAGCGCTTTTCAGGCTATCAAATGTGGCTTCAATTAAACTGAAAGTGCGACAGGACACAAAACAATTCGCTTGGACAAGCGACAGACACACACACAGCCCGAAACCCCAACGCTGCTCAGCTCATCCATCAAATTTCTCTGGCGCTGACATGACGCTGTCTGGTTGGGCTGAGAAGGGGCTGGTGGGGGTTGAGGGGAACTCTCGCCCATATGTGTTTATTTATCCGTTTTTCGCAATTATTTTACGCGCCCTTCTCATTACCGCAGTGAAACTCTACAAGTCTCTCTGTGTGCGGGAATTGATAGAGAATAACCGATAGAATCGAACAACAACAACAACAATAACAACAGTTATGTATCGCAGCCATAAACGTTTGTGTTTATGAGCCGTTTGCCCGTTGTGCTGAACAATATGCTAAATGGCAAAGCAGCTTGCAAATTGAATAGACAACAACAACAACAACAACAACAAAAACACGCAATGCAAAGAACAGCGGAAAAAACTAGCGCAGATGCATCAGCATCTGGCACAGCAACAGCCGCAGCATCCACCTGCATTAAGATCAACATTAGCAACTGCAAATCGAACCATCCCAGTGGGGGTGGTGCAGGTGGTGCTGCTGGTGGCGGCAGCGGCGGCTTGTTGCTGCTGCCGACGCACACGCATCACAATCTGCAGCTCGATAAAATTTCGGTGCGCTCGATTAGTTCCGAGGATATATCCAATGGCGGCAGCGGCCGCTGCTGCAGTGCAGCCGCACGAAATCCGGCGATAAAAACGGGACGGCGCCTGCAGCTGATGCAGGTGAGTTGGACTGTCAACAGGTGGAGGAGGGGGTTAGCCAGCATAAATTAGCAAAGCGTATGCATCTTAATTAGCACAGCAAATTGTGCCGAAGGGGGAACGAAGAAGAAGAGGAGAAGGGCTGCTCGCTTGGGTCACGTGCGTTGGCCAAATGAAGTGTCGCGATTAGCGACGCCGCACGATAAAGACTAATCAAAGACACACACAGATATATATATATATATATAGAAATGAAAATATATAGTTGCCACACAGAACCAACTCTTCAGCTGTGTGTGTATATATATATATCTTTTTTGTTCTCTTGCAGATGATAATTCTACCATTTATACCAATATTGGCATTGATTGTGCAAACATCGCTAACACTGCAGGAGATACTCGAGTATCGCTCGGATGTGGCCGATATTGAGACGCAGGTAAGTTGTGGACCGCAAACAAGCACAGACTGGAAAAAAAAAGAACACGGAGTGCGTAATTACAATTTATTGACGAAATTCAATCATACGGCAAAGTACGGCAATGCTCACTTGACCAGCCAACGGATGTTGTCCTGCGGCATTGGTAATGCTTATTAAAGGGGGTGCGGGGGTGGGTTTGGGTTGCTGCCAACATTTGTTTGTTCAGGTAAGACCTCACGCTCGCAAAGGCACTCAAGCAACATTGCAGCTAAAGTGGCAGAGGACAAAACCACCCAACCCACCCACCCAACCACGACCACTTTTATGCAAATGCGTAAAATATGAGAGAGAAATAATAAGTATCTATATATATATATATGTAAATATATATATTGCTTGATGCCAAAGTGAATTGATACGAGAAATATGCATTGGCATAGTTACAACTTTGTGTGTGTTTGCGTGGGCGTGGCACAAAATCGAACCATAGCAAATTTCAACAGGAAGAACTGCCTTTCAATTGGGTCACGTACTTGGCAAATGCAAAGGAAACTAAACAACATGAAACAAGCGCGAAAATTCTATACTCTAGCTTATAGTGCATGTTAATCCGGAATTGACGAGGCAACCAAGAGCACTTAAGAGTCTATCCAGCCCCCTTTTCACCTGTGCAACTCGGCGGATTCCAAGAAATTTGATTCCTAACCGAACTGTGTCTAATTAGCCTGATTCGCCTGAGTGAACCCCAACGCATTAGGCTAACGAATTCCGCAAAAACAATATTTATATTAATATAAATAAATCCCCTAAGGCAGTGTGTTGAGCAAAACAGACCAAGTCATTATTTCTATATCGAGAATATATTTAATATGAGCCAAACTAAATTCAGAAAATTTTACTTAATTAACTTATTTACGATATAATTTTAGTTTAAAAGAAAAACGAAATTTTAGTTTTCAGAGAAAATTGGCTAAATTCGATATAGTGAAAATAAGCAAAAAAATAAAAAAAACTTTTAAGTTAGTTTTTTCTACAATTAATAAATTTTTTATGCAATTCTTTTTGTATTTATATAATTTTAATTTAAAAGAAAAACGAATAGCTCAAAATTTTAATTTCCAGAGAAAATTGGCTAAATAAGCAAAACTAAATAAAAGAAACTTTTGAGTTCGTTTTTAAAATAACTAATAAATTTTTTTGCAATTATTTTTCTATTTACTATATATTTTTCGATTAAAAGAAAAACATTTTACCATATATTTTTAGTTTAATAAAAAAATTATATCTCAAAACTTTAATATTCAGAGAAAATTGGCTAAAGTCGATACAGTAAAAGCAAAAAGTATAAGCAAAACTAATAAGAAAAAACTTTTGAGTTAGTTTTTTTAAAAATAATACATTTTTTCTATTTACTATATATTTTTAATTGAAAAGAAAAACAAATAGCTTCAAATTTTATTTTTCAGTAGTAAAAATAAGCAAAGCTAAATAAAGAAAATTTTGGTTTAGTTATTTAAAAAACTAATAATTTTGTTTCCCAATCATTTTTCTCTTTACTATATATATTTTATGTTTTAGGTTTTAAAGAAAAACGAATAGCTCAAATTTTTAATTTTTACAGAAAAGTTTTTCTATTAACTAAATATTTTTAATTTAAAAGCAAAACTCATACCTAAAAATTGATTTAATATAATTTAAATTAATAAACAGCTGATTTTTTTAAGAACAACAGTTCAAATTATCAATTTTTACATTCATCAATATCTATTCAAACACATTCCTATAGGGTCTATTTTTTTCTTGAAATACCAAACTTTATGCCAGACAATGGGCTTGCTTAAGTAATTAATAATTATATGCAAAGGCAAAGGAACTGAATGATGAATTATTCAATAGGTTGCCAAGCAAGCGACTAACTAATCAAGACCACGCCTAGCACAGGACACAGCTCGTGGATAACTGCGCAAAAGAAGCACACACACACACATACACACACAGACACACACATACGCTTACACACACGTCAAGATAATCTCACTGTTTTTTTTTGTGTGCTTAACCGCCGCCCACGCCAGGTGACGATTGCAACGGACTTGGGCAAAGTTGTCACACGGCTGCAGCTGGAGCGCTCCGAGGTGGCCTTCTACATCTTCACCAACGGCAGCAAGCAGCGGTGAGTGCCACCCGATGCGGGTTCACGTTGGGGTCAAGGTTGTCAAATTGCCATATTGAACTGTTCGCAGCGCGAATCTGACACAGCGCTTCGCCAACACGGATCACGCGCTGAACAACATGACCACTTGGAGCGAGATTAGTGTGCCGACGGCGCCGGATGAGGACGAGGATGACCGGGAGGTGATGCTGAATCGCAACGAGTTTCAGAGCCGGCTCAACGAGTTCCGGGAACGAGTGCGCCTCGAGCCGGAGGACAGTTCGATAACCGAGGTCATGAACTGGTACACATCGATCAATCGCGGCCTGCTCCATCATCTGAACGAGCAGATCAAGGAGACGGACAACAGCGGCGTCTGGCGGTGTGTAGGCCCGATGGGTGACTTGTGCCTGAACTACCGTAACCGTTTATGTTACCGTTTCTTGCAGCTATCTGGTTGGCTTTAAGAATCTGCTAAAGAGCATCGAGTGCCAGAACATCGCCACCTCGTTTGGCATACGGTACTACGGACGCGGACCGCTGACCGCCGAGAACTTTGTGTCCTACGTGCGCTACGAGTTCATGGCCCGCGAACTGATCAACTCCACGCTGAACTACGCGCCGATGCTGAAGCCGATGTACACGGTCATAACCAATACCAAGAAATTCCAGCGCGTTAAACTAATGTGAGTAGGTTCGAGGCGGTTTGGGGTTGTTTGGGATTGTTTTTTTTATGAATCTGCTTGCAGGAGCAACATGGTGCTGAAGAACAAGCCAAATATATCCGACGAACGCAGCGCCATTGAGTACAACGAATTCATGCACAACTACACGGAAGATCTGAGGATACTACAAAAAGCCCTGCGACGACTGATCAAGTAAGTAAACAGCAAACGAAAGATATATATATATATATGTATATAGAGGTATCCAAAATTCGGAGATAACAAAATCTGCGTCTTGTCTACACGAACTTATCGCACTAAATTTGTGGCCTTTAGCTCTTATTGTCTCTTAAATATAATAAGAAAAGCAAATGTTGTTATCGATTCTTATCGATATTTTTGAAACGGAGCGAGTTATCGAAAAAACTGATAAACTTTTGCTGCGTATGATTTATACAAAGTGAATGAGACAAAGATCAGCTTGATGGCTTTTGTAGTTACCGAGAAAGCTGCGTTCATACAGACGGACAGACAGACAGGGCTATATCAACTCACATACCTCGTTCTGATCAAGAATATATATACTTTATGCCCGTCACATACATTTGTACAAAACCAATATACCCTTTCTACCCATTTACAATGTGTTCGGGGTATAAAAACAAAACAGTTCTTCATATGAATTCATATTTTTTGATCGAAAGTTTCAATGATAAATATATGACAAACTATAACCATGTTGATACAAAATTTGCATATAAATTGGAATTATACCAACATTCTAAAGTTGAAATATTATAATAATAATATAATATATAGTATATTTAAATAGAGATAACTTTATTGCACTTGCAGGGAATATGTGGACAAAACTCTGATGGAGGCCGATCGCAAGGAGGCCATCGGGATTGCCATACTTGTTGTTGTGCTTCTGGTATCGCCGATTATAATAATACTGGTGAAGAATGCGGCTGCCACAATACAGGTAAGCGAATTGAAATCAAAAATTGCTGAATAGTATCTAACGCACTCGACAGCTATATGCGATGAATCTGTCCATAAAGGCCAAGGAACTGAAGCGCGAGAAACGCAAAAGTGATTCGCTGCTCTTTCAAATGTTGCCGCCCAGCGTGGCAATGCAATTGAAGCAGACGCAACAGGTAAATGTATATATATATGTAAATAAATTACACATTATACATTTTTTTTTTCACATTTATATATATTAATTGGGACAGGTGCCCGCTGAGCTGTACGAGGCAGTTACCATTTATTTCAGCGATATTGTGGGCTTCACCGAAATTGCGGCGGAATGCACGCCGCTGGAGGTAAGCCAAGGGCTCCTAGGGTTAGATTTAATGTGAAATTAAGCTAACTGTAATTGTAATTGTGGCAGGTCGTGACCTTTCTCAATTCAATCTATCGCGTGTTTGACGAACGCATCGAATGCTACGATGTCTACAAAGTGGAAACAATTGGCGACTCCTACATGGTTGCCTCCGGTCTGCCCGTAAAAAATGGTAATTTCTGCCTATTTCGGCTGTCAATCCAACCCTACTCCGTTCCCTTCTCCCGCCTACCTACCCTACCCTGCACACACACACACACATTGCTAATTTGGGCTTGTGTGCTCATGCGCCCTAATTTATGCTGTGAAATGTTTGGACAGCTGCCATTCCACAAATTAAACATATGTTTGTCGCTACATCTCCTCCTCCTCCTCCTCTTCTCATCTCCTCTCTACAGGCAACAAGCACATCACCGAGATTGCAACAATGGCGCTTGATTTGCTGGACGCCTCGTCCGTGTTTCGACTGCCCCGCGCCGGTGACGAGTTCGTCCAGATACGCTGCGGCGTCCACACCGGACCCGTCGTTGCCGGCATTGTGGGCAGCAAAATGCCACGATACTGTCTGTTCGGGGACACGGTGAACACCGCATCGCGCATGGAGAGCACTGGCGAGGCGCGGAAGATACATATCACCGAGGAGATGCACGAGGCACTGCAACAGGTGGGCGGCTTCAAGACCGATCATCGCGGTCTCATCGATGTCAAGGTAAGTTCGAGTCTCCCAATAAGAAAAAATCTCAAAGAGTTTCTGTTTAAATTAGGGCAAGGGACTCATGTGCACCTATTGGCTGACATGCAAGGATGGGCCGGTGCGTTCGCGCGAGGAGATCTCCTGGTGTGCCGATATGCAGCCCGTCTTTCTCGACCATCTCAAGCTGCATCCGCCGACTAACTACAAGTTGCCCAAACGAAAATGAGCGACAATTGACGAGTCAGCAAATTACTACACTTAACCAACCCTCTGTCTGTTATATCTATTTATATATATATATATAGTGTGCGTCTCTGTCTGTCTGTCTGTCTATCTGTAACGCCCACTGGGCGTACTTAGCCCACCCATGTAATCTGCAGCGCCGATAAAAATACGCTGCATAATTAGAAGTATAGAATAGTTACAACAAGCTCGATGTATTGCGAAAATCTCAGACAAGTCTTCTCTCTATATATATAATCTTTCTAACTATATAATCTTCTTGCAAATTTATGTCAATTTTATTATATCCATCAAGTATAAGCACCACCATGTCTGTCTGCCTGTCCGTCTAAACAATTGTATCAAGTTTATCTTAAATTGCTGTTTAAATACTTAATTTTTAAATATACTTTAAAATATGCGAATATTTTACGATTTAAAATGAAAAAGAAAAGCAATTCAATTCGTTTTTATACTCACATTTCAAAATTTCCTTTCCAGTGTGTTTTTTTTTTTATTCACGGGCTCAGGGCATATCCTGGTCGGTCGTACTCGACTATATCTTGTTTTGTTCTGTATATTACGTAAAAGGGCTTGCGGCTTGCTCAAGATTTTTGTTACACATGAGTCTATATCGTCTATATATATACTTAATGTGTAGTTGGCGCCAGTTGCTTGAATAAATGTTATACTCATTCAAACATAGTCCAAAAAGTAGGCCGAGTATGAATATCTGCTATATTTTAAAAGTATGCCTGCTGATCCCGTGGAGTCTGGCGTACGCCGGCCGTGGCACCTTGAGTAGGAACAGCGATGGCAAATTTCAGATGATGATCGCCGGCGGACTATTACCCGAACATGGCAGCTATGTCAGAAACTTGGTATCCATACGCACGTTAAATTTCATCAAATATCATGGCGATAATCATTTCTGCACTGGCGTCATTCTCAGCAGCCGGACGGTCATGACGGCGGCCCACTGTGTCACGGAGTAAGCGGTGTAGTCCCAGCCTGATCAACACAGAATAATTCTGATTGGCCATCGTTTCATTTGTAGCAGGCACATGGCGAATATGATACCAAGTGGTATTCTTGTTGTGTTCGGTATAATAGATCGGCTGGAATCATACAGACAAGACGATACCCGACGAGTCAATCGCATTGTTGTCCATCCCAATTATCGTCGATATGTTAAATACGATGTGGCCTTGTTGCGGCTGGAGGATCGCATACCAGGAAATAAGCGCCACGTGATGCCCATTGTGAAGCGAAAAAGAGTCACAGTGAAACCAGGCATGCAGTGCTTCACAATGGGCTGGGGTCAGCTGTATCCGGTAGTTGTCGCCAATAAGCTGTACAATTTTATTAATCACATGTTCGCCTTTAGCATGGTCCGTACAGCAATGAAATTCTCTATTTGGATGTGATTGTTAAGGAGCACAGCTTTTGCAAACATATGCCCCACTATGATTCCGAGGGCAATATCTGTGCTCAGCCGAATTCAGAAGGGCAGGTGTGCCCAGGCGATTTGGGCGGTCCGTTGATGTGTCAGGGCGATCTCGGTGGCATTATTGGCGGTGCACAGCAATGCCAGGGAATTAAATCAATTAAGTTTGTGAATTATTCTTTTGTTGAGCAATGGGTCGATCGAACAGTACTTATTCTGTCATCCGCGAATACCGTTTACTTATCTCTATTTTTATATGCACTGCACGTTTTTATGACATTTGCTTAATTTTTTACCGTTTTGAATCTGTAGCTAGTGCCTAGTGTTGGAAAATGTATCACTTTTACATTGTGCACTGAAAGTCGGATATCAGTTGAACAACAATTAGCACATTGTGTTTAACTGGTATCACTAAATTTATGGTTTTGTCAAATTAATGTTAGAAAATAAATAAATAAATACCGAGCACTGCAGAAAGTTGGCAGCGCTGTCACAAACGTATTTTAATGCTCGTCAGTGCTTTTGCACGAACTCGCATTTCATAAATTTAGCTGAGAGAAGTTGTTCCAAAATTTCGTCTCCAAAGTGTGATTTTGTTTATTCACGGGCTCAGGGCATGTCCTGGCCGGTCGTACTCGACTATATCTAGTTCTGTTCTGTATATTATGTAAAAGGGCTTGCGGCTTGCTCAAGATTTTTGTTACACATGAGTCTATATCGTCTATATATATACTTAATGTGTAGTTGGCGCCAGTTGCTTGAATAAATGTTATACTCATTCAAACATAGTCCAAAAAGTAGGCCGAGTATGAATATCTGCTATATTTTAAAAGTATGCCTGCTGATCCCGTGGAGTCTGGCGTACGCCGGCCGTGGCACCTTGAGTAGGAACAGCGATGGCAAATTTCAGATGATGATCGCCGGCGGACTATTACCCGAACATGGCAGCTATGTCAGAAACTTGGTATCCATACGCACGTTAAATTTCATCAAATATCATGGCGATAATCATTTCTGCACTGGCGTCATACTCAACAGCCGGACGATAATGACGGCGGCCCACTGTGTCACGGAGTAAGCGGTGTATTCCCAGCCTGATCAAAACAGAACATTTCTGATTGGCCTTCGTTTCATTTGTAGCAGGCACAAGGCGAATATGATACCAGGTGCTATTCTTGTTGTGTTCGGTATAATAGATCGGCTGGAATCATACGGACAAGACGATACCCGACGAGTCAATCGCATTGTTGTCCATCCCAATTATCGTCGGTATCTTAAATACGATGTGGCCTTGTTGCGGCTGGAGGATCGCATACCAGCAAATAAGCGGCACGTGATGCCCATTGTGAAGCGAAAAAGAGTCACAGTGAAACCAGGCATGAAGTGCATCACCATGGGCTGGGGTCAGCTGTATCCGGTAGTTGTCGCCAATAAGCTGTGCAATTTCATTAATCACATGTTCGCCTTTAGCATGGTCCGTACAGCAATGAAATTCTCTATTTGGATGTGATTGTTAAGGAGCACAGCTTTTGCAAACATATGCCCCTCTATGATTCCGAGGGCAATATCTGTGCTCAGCCGAATTCAGAAGGACAGGTGTGCCCAGGCGATTTGGGCGGTCCGTTGATGTGTCAGGGCGATCTCGGTGGCATTATTGGCGGTTCACAGCAATGCCAGGGAATTAAATCAATTAAGTTTGTGAATTATTCTTTTGTTGAGCAATGGGTCGATAGCACAGTAATTATGCTGTCATCCGGGAATAGCGTTTACTTATCTCTATTTTTATATGCACTGCACGTTTTTATGACATTTGCTAAACTTTTTAAATTTTTAAATCTGTAGCTAGTGCCTAGTGTTGGAAAATGTATCACTTTTACATTGTGCACTGAAAGTCCGATATCAGTTGAACAACAATTAGCACATTGTGTTTAACTGGTATTACTAAATTTATGGTTTTGTCAAATTAATGTTAGAAAATAAATAAATAAATACCGAGCACTGCAGAAAGTTGGCAGCGCTGTCACAAACGTATATCAATGCTCGCCAGTGCTTGTGCACGAACGTATTTTTGGTTTCATTTCCACGCTCACGCACACTGGTCAAGCGCTGTCTTTGCCAAAAACAGCTGATTAGCGGCTGTGTGGCCTTTTAATATGTAATAATCGGCTAAACAATTAAAATAATTCCAATCACAGTTAAAAACAATGCTTAAGCTAAGCCGAAATACAGCGAATGCTGCACTGCAGCGTTGGAGGCAACGACAACTACTCTCAACTTGGTCACCGCTGGCCACCGCGTTCAATGCACCACCAGCAAAGCGAATTAACTTTACGCGTGAAGATGTGGTAAGTGCTCTTCAGTGGAGAAAGTATTTCAACTGTGCCTAAATTTTGGGTTTTTTTTACCTTATCAGGGTCTGTTTCGCATGCCGGAATTGCGCACCGCCGACGGCTTCCATCTGCTACGTGAAAATGTGGAGCAGTCCACGCAGGAGCTCATTGCGGAAGCCATCTCCAACGGACGACAGCGGAAAATAGTGGACATCTTCGATGAGCTCTCTGATTCGCTGTGCAAGGTCGCCGACTTGGCCGAGTTCATACGCATTGCCCATCCCAAGAACAAGTATATGCAGGCAGCGGAACAGGCCTGCATTAGCATTTGCGGCGTCGTCGAGAGCCTCAACACGCACAAGCCACTGTACCAGGCTCTCAAAAAGGTGGTGCAGGATGGCGATTATTTGCCCACCACCGAGGTGGATCGTCATGTGGCCAAACTGTTTCTGTTCGACTTTGAGCAGTGCGGCATACATTTGCCGGAGGATGAGCGACTCCGTGTGGTGCGCCTGAATGACTACATCCTGCAGCTTGGCCAGAAATTTATGAACGGTGCCGTCCAGCCCACCGTCTTGTCGCGCAGCTATGTGCCCGAGGACATACGACACTAGTAAGTGCAACTCGTGCTGTTCCCGCAGCAGTCATCAGCTGCAAATCTTGATTAATTTCTCCATAGCTTTCCCACGGCGGGAGACAACATCATTATCACGGGCCTGTGCACCAACGCGTCCAATGTTCAGATGCGCGAGGCCGCCCATCGCCTGTACCTACAGCCCTCCGATAGCCAGGAGGAGTTGCTCAAGGATCTACTGCTCTGCCGGTATGAGCTGGCGCGCAGCTGCGGCTTCGAAACGTACGCACATCGCGCCCTCAATGGCAGCACCATGGAGCGACCGGAGCTAGTGCGCGAATTCATTGACGAACTATCCGAGCAGCTGCGTCCGCGTGCTGATGCCGACTTTGCTGTCATGACCCAAATGAAACGCAAGGAAAGTGGCGAGAACAATGCGCTGGTCGAGATCTGGGATACGCCGTACTTTACAGCGCAGCTGAAGCGCCAGTCCCTCGAGGAGCAGGCCAACGAATTTCTGCCCTACTTCTCGCTGGGCGGCTGCATGGAGGGCCTGGACAACTTGCTGCATGCTCTGTACGGCGTCCGTTTGCAAAACACCGAAATGGAGCCCGGCGAGAGCTGGCACAGCGACATCTACAAGCTGGCCGTGATGCACGAGACCGAAGGTCTGCTCGGCTACATCTATTGCGATTTCTTTGAGCGCAGCGGGAAGCCGAACCAGGACTGCCATTTCACCATACAGGGAGGCAAGCGGCTGACCGATGGCAGCTATCAGCTGCCAATTGTTGTGGTCATGCTGGGCCTGGCACAGCCGCGCTGGACGGGACCGACGCTGTTGTCGCCGGCGCGCCTCGACAATCTGTTCCATGAGATGGGCCATGCCATGCACTCGATGCTCGCGCGCACCGAATACCAGCATGTGACCGGCACCAGGTGTGCCACCGACTTTGCCGAGGTGCCCAGCGTACTGATGGAGTACTTTGCCAGCGATCCGCGCGTGCTGCGCACCTTTGCGCGCCACTTTCAGACCCACGAGCCCATTTCGGAGGACATGCTGCGACGCCTGTGCGCCTCCAAGCATTTGTTTGCGGCCAGCGAAACGCAGCTGCAGGTGTTCTACTCGGCACTGGATCAAGTCTACCACGGCGATGTGGCCCAACAGGGCGCCAACACGACGGAAACACTGCGCGCCGTACAGAATCGCTACTACGGACTGCCTTATGTGGAGAATACGGCCTGGCAGCTGCGCTTCTCCCACCTGGTCGGCTACGGGGCCAAGTATTATGCGTATCTGATATCAAAAACCATCGCCTCATGGATATGGCAGACCTATTTCGAGGCTAATCCGTTCAATCGGCAGGCGGGAGAGAAGTACCGTGCCGAGATCTTGGCACATGGCGGCGCTGTGCCCAGTCGGAAGCTGGTGGCCAACTTTCTGCAGCGCGAGATGACGCCTCGAATACTCGCCGATAGCCTTATTCATGAGATTGACATGGACGAGTCAAAGATCAAAGAGCTGATCGTTAGCAGAAATTAGCAATAATCTCGTCTAGAATACACTTTGTAAATAGTTGTTTTTTAGTGTTTTAATTATAATTAGTTAACTGCCCTATCGTTTTGTACATAGCGAATTTGGTTCATTACACTAGGCCGGCAACACAGCGGGCATCAACTCGACGCCCACAAACTCCTTGGCAATTCGCACACCCAGGAAAAACATACCGAAGCTCTTGACCAACATCCTGCAATAGAAAAGTGTGGTTATGTAAACAAGCGCGGCACTCGAATTGTATTGGATGTGTGCATAAACAGTGCGCCACTTACCACTGGAACTCATTGTGGTAGATGTTGCGGAGAATGTTGAATGGATTTCCAGCTTTCGCCATTTTAATTATAAAATTTATTTATTACTTAACGTATGACTTGTTTTGCTTTTCAGCTATCGCAAAAGTGAACAAATATTTCAAAGAATCGACGCACACTTTTTGATTGAAAGTATTCTGGTATTATTTGTTTTTAGTATTCAAATCTCTAAAATTATGGAGTAGTTCGTTCACTTCCAGCTCTATTAGTTCATGCGTGAACTGAACTAGTTCTGAACAGAAGTGCAGTACAGTAATAATTCCAGTACTGGTCACACTGTTTCCTATCCCAATTGCACGTGCAGCGCCAAAACAAGAAATTTGGGTGTATATTGGAAACGATTTATTAGCCATGGACAACGTGAACGATAACGATGAGATCGATATGGAGGTTGTGGAGCCTGAGGATGCCGAGAGCGACATGGAGCCCGACAGCGACAATGACGAGGACGCTGATGGCACCACAAAAACACCGAAGGAAGTCTACTTGCCGGGCAAAAAACTGGCCGAGGACGAGGAGCTGGTTTGCGATGAGAGCGCCTATGTGATGCTGCATCAGGCATCGACGGGCGCGCCCTGCCTGAGCTTCGACATCATCCCCGATGAGCTGGGCACGGGCAGGGAGAGCTTTCCCATGACGGCGTACATAGTAGCCGGTACTCAGGCGGCCCGTGCACATGTCAACAATCTGATTGTGATGAAGATGAGTAATCTGCACAAGACACAGGAGGACGATGACGATGATGAGCCTGACGATGAGGAGCTGGAGGATGACCAGGACGATGTGGCCGACAAGAGTGAGCTGAAGAAGCCACAGATGACCTGCGCCCTCATCCAGCATCAGGGATGCGTGAATCGCGTCCGTGCCCACCGCATTGGCAACAACGTGTTTGCGGCCTCCTGGAGCGAACTGGGACGCGTGAACATCTGGAACCTGTCACAGCAGCTGCAGGCCGTCGAGGATGCCCAGCTGCTCAAGCAATACGAACAGCAGAACGCCAGCAATGAGGCCCGTCCCGTCTACACGTTCAGCGGGCACCAGAAGGAGGGTTTTGCCGTGGACTGGAGCCCCAGTGCGGAGGGTGTTCTGGCCACGGGCGATTGTAGTCGTGATATACACATTTGGAGTCCGCTGGAGGACGGCACCTGGAAGGTGGATCAGCGTCCGCTGGTGGGCCACACCGCCTCCGTCGAGGATCTGCAATGGAGTCCCAATGAGCGCAGTGTCCTCGCCTCCTGCTCGGTGGACAAGACCATACGCATTTGGGACTGCCGTGCGGCGCCACAAAAGGCGTGCATGCTCACCAGCGAGAATGCGCACGAGAGCGACATCAATGTGATCTCGTGGAACCGCACGGAGCCGTTCATTGCCAGCGGCGGCGATGATGGTTTCCTGCACATCTGGGATTTGCGTCAGTTTAAGACGCAGAAGCCCATCGCCACATTCAAGCATCATACGGATCATATAACGACGGTCGAATGGAATCCCAGCGAGGCAACGATTCTGGCCTCGGGCGGCGATGACGATCAGATAGCGCTGTGGGATCTCGCCGTGGAGAAGGATGCCGATCAGGCGCAGGCGCCGGCTGAGAACGAGGAGGAGCTGAACAAGCTGCCGCCGCAGCTGCTCTTCATCCACCAGGGCCAGAAGGAGATCAAGGAGCTGCACTGGCACGCCCAACTGCCCGGAGTGCTGCTCTCAACGGCGCACAGCGGCTTCAACATCTTCCGCACGATCAGCGTGTAAAAAGTCGCGTGACATAAACCCGATTAGCTTCTAGGCAAAAAAAAAACTAAACTAAAAACAAATAAACAATAAACATAATTGTTGACAATTGTTTAGCACGTTTTATTGCGGCTTCTGTTTTAGCCTGCGACATCGTTGCTATCTCTGTCGTCATCCTCCTCCTCATCCATCAGCATCGTGATATTGATTAGATGACGCATGGTGGGACGTCCGTGGGGGCAGTTCTGCAATTGATAAAAAAAACCAAAAAAAAAAATGCGATTTAAAATTTGGTTACACCTCTCGCTATCTGCGTCAGAAACGTGCCCTAATCTGCACTCGGCCGGGGTTTCTGGATGAATTACAACCTGTCAGTTGCCGTTGATGCTGCGAGACGTCCACACCTATTAGCCGCGAGATGGAGCACCCAAAAGACGGCGTCAATTCATTGACGTTTTCGGAGACACCGCTAATGGCAGCTGACAGTGCTAAGCGTTCGGTAAAGGTCCCTAAAATTGTTTGTAATCGCAACATAATCCACAAACTCTGCTTCCTCTTGCAGGAGCAGCCCGAATGGAGCGGATCCTTGAAGCTGGCTGCCTATGGCGCCACACTGGGCGCCGCTGTGCCCGTGGGCTATTGCATAGGCGTGATGAATAGTCCCGCAGCGGTAAGTAATCCTGGTTAACGGTTAAAAGTCCTGTTGAAACCTTTTATCGTGTCAAATCTGTTCGAAATTTCTGTTTTTCCTATCTTCCGCGATGTATTCCTATCAGTAACCTTTCACGATCTATGTTATAATCGCTCTACCAACTTATCTATCCTATATATTTTGCTCCATTTACTACCTTCTTTAATCTCAGCCTGTTTTCCTGACATCCTTTCTCACGTTCGACAATTCCCTTTTATGGAGTTAGTCCTCTTCCACTTTATCCTCTGTTTTAACCCATGACATTATTCTCTTGACTTCCACCCACTTATCTATCATATATGTATACTAACACGATTTCACTCTTAAGTTTCCTGTTATAGCTCCATTCTCCTTAAATTCCTTCCTGACATCCTTTCTCACGTTCGACAATTCCCTTTTATGTTCCACCTTAGGAGTGAGACCTTTTCCACTTTTTTAACCCATGACATTTATTAACACATTTCTAATTTCTCCCTCTCAATCACTTTCTTTTTAGCTCTCTCGACTACTACCCACTTATCTATCATATATATCATATATATTTACACGATTTCACTTCTAAGTTTCCTGTTATCGCTCCATTCTCCTTAATTTCCTTCCTGACATCCTTCCTCACTTTTCACAACTTCCTCTTAGGTTTAAGTCCTCTTCAACTTTCCACCCTGTTTTATTCCATGATATTTATTCACACATTTCTGATCAGTGGAAACTTCCATTAAGCAGATTCGGCACGCGCTGATTGTTCAAATTGTATTTGTGAAGGTCTTAACAGAGATTGTAATTTTCTTAATGATAAGAGATACCGAGTTTTTGTATATATCTTTTATCTATTACTGTTATATACTATCTTTTTCCATTCAGTTTATGTTCTGTTTATCCATTTCCCTCTCTCTCTCTCTCCCTCTCTCCTTTCCCTCCTTTGTAGCATATGCGCGCCTGGTGCCAGGAGACGCTCCGCATCCGCTATGCTGTGGAGTTGAGCGAAGGCGCTTTGGAGGTGCTTTGGGCCACGGTGGTGTCGCTTTTTCTGGTGGGTGGTGCGGTGGGTTCGTTGTCGGGCGCCGCGATAGCCAACCGGTTTGGCCGTCGTCCCTCCATCCACATTTGTGGCGTGCTGCTCGCCTTGGGCGCCATTTGCTTCTACCTCTGCCGATCGCTCGGCTCCGTCGAGCTGCTGCTGCTGGGTCGCCTGTTGGTGGGCGTGGCCGCCGGTTTAACCACCGCCTGCATGCCGCTGTACCACAACGAGCTGGGCACAATGCAGCAGCGCAGCAAGCTGGCCCCCTTCTGCCCGTTGGGTCTGACGTCGGGCGTGGTCGTCGCGCAGATCTTCAGCCTGCAATCGGTGCTCGGCGGACGGGATCACTGGCACCTAGCGCTGGCCTTCTACGGCCTCTTCGTGGTGGTCTTCTACGCGCCCTTCAGGTGGTATCCGGAGAGTCCCAAGTGGCTGTACATCGTGAAGGGTCGCCAGCAGGAGGCGGCACAGCAGCTGCAGCTGCTGCGGGGATACGCGCCGGACAGCGACGCGTTGCGCGCGGAACTGGACGACATGGACCAGGAGGCGAAGGCGAAGAGCACACCCTCCTCGTTCCTCGAGGTGCTGGGCAATCCGCAGCTGCGCCTGCCCCTGATCATCGTCTGCGCCTATCTGGGCGGCCAGCAGCTGTCCGGAATAAATGCGGTAAGTCGCAGTCGCTGCAGTTGCTCCTCTGAGGTGCTGAGGCAAACATTTCGTGCGCTTCCAGATCTTCTTCTATTCGGTGTCCATATTCCGCAAGGCGGGTCTCAGCGCACAGGCCGCCGAGTGGGCCAATCTGGGCGCTGGCTCCACCAATCTGGCCGTTGCCACTCTGGGTCCCTGGCTGATGCAGCGCTTCAATCGGCGACCCTTGATGCTCTTCTCCAGCTTCTTCTGTTGCCTCTTTCTCTTTCTGTTCGCCATGCTGCTGCAGTTTATCGTGAGTTGTGGATTGTAAAGATCGACTTAATCCTTGTTAATCCCTGCTATCCTTTAGGAGTTCTGCAGTTGGTTCGCCATCGGCTGCATTTTCTGCATCTTTATGTACATTGTTGTCTACCAGTTTGGCGTCGGTCCACTGCCCTTCTTTATAGGCGCAGGTGCGTCCCACTTGAAATCCTTTATCCGTTTCCTTTTCATTGACGCTCCTCTTCCACAGAGCTCTTCGAGGTGGCGCCACGTCCGGCGGCCATGTCCCTGGGCAGCGGCGTCTACTGGCTGTGCAACCTGATCATTGGCATGGCCTTCCCCAGCCTCCAGAACGCCTGGGGCGCTCTGGTCTTTCTGCCCTGCTCCATTACCTGCCTGCTGATGTTTCTGCTAACCAAACGCTACCTGCCGGAGACGCGTGGTCGCGATCCCGCCGAGGTGGCGCCACTAGTTGCGGACGGCTTCAAATCAAAGCCGCTCAGTTAAGCAGCAGAGAAGAAAGCTTTTCGGATAAATATATATTCTATATTTATTCACGGACAAAGAATTGTTTTTATGATATATAAGAATAAGTCGAAGAAGTCTGATTAAGTTTTGGGTAGAAATCAGATTCTGATATACTGATCTTATCTCATCTCGGCTGATCAGGAACATACCATGTAGACTGTTTGGATATTGGGGGCTATTGTGGGGCTTTATCCAAAATCCGGAGGTATCAAAATCAGCGTTTGGTTAACACAAATATGAGACACTAAATATGTTTCCGCTAGCTCTTTTAGTCTCCGAGTTATGGTTAAAAAAACAAAAGGTTGTTATCGATTTTTATCGATATTAATGAAACGCAGCAAGTTATCGAAAAAAGTGATAAGTTTGTTCTGCCAAGATCAGCTTTTGTAGTTTTCGCGTTCATATAGACGGACAAATGGACATGGCTAAATCAACTTAGCACATCCCCTTGATCACCTTTATCGGATGGGAGATGCCTCCTTCAGCCTGTTACGTACATTTCCACAAATCCCATATACCCTCTTTTAGCCATTTTCAATGGGTACAGGGTATAAAAGGCCATCTCAATGTTAATGCCAATGATTTAGCTCCGGCTAAGCCCACTTTGTGGCCACCCCCAATAAATTCTGGAGGGATTAGCCAATGCAGCTCGAAAACTTTAACTGATAAAAAGCCGCAACACAGCTGCTGCGCATCCACAGTTGCCCTTGGCGAGCAATATGGAGCAGCAGCAGCAGCACAGGCCGAGGTGGACGGGCTTGCTCGTGTGGAGCACGCTGGGCAGCACAATGGGCGCCGCTGTGCCCGGCGGCTACTGCATGGGCATCATCAACAATCCCGCCGAGGTAAGCGGTCTTACTTCAATGATCATCCTCTGAGATCAGTGCTCAACTTTGCAGCATATGCGCGCCTGGTGCGCAGCCACCCTACTCGAGAAGTATGGCCTGGAGCTCTCGGAAGCGGGTCTCAACACGCTCTGGGCTTTGATCGTGTCCATCTATTTGATTGGCGGCGTTCTGGGCTCCGCGTGCGCCGGCTGGGCGGCAAATCGGTTTGGTCGACGCGGCTGTTTTCTGCTCAGCGGTTCGCTGCTCGTCCTGGCGGCGATCGGATTCCTCAGCTGCCGTCGGCTGCAGTCCGTCGAGCTGCTGCTGCTGTGCCGCCTGGTGGTGGGCGTGGGCGCTGGCCTGATCACCACCGGGCTGCCCATTTACCACAGCGAAATCGCAGCGCTGCCCCAGCGCGGCACCCTCGGCGCCTGCTGCGCCGTCGGCTTCTCCATTGGCATTGTGGTGGCCCAGTTTTGCAGCATGCAATCGCTCCTCGGCGACGCGCAGCATTGGCACATTGCGCTCAGCTTCTATGTGATCTTCGTGGCCGTCTGCTATGCGCCCTTCCGCTGCTACGCGGAGAGCCCCAAGTGGCTGTATATAGTGAAGCAGCGGCACGAGGAGGCGCTCCAGATGCTCAGCCGGCTGCGCGGCGGCGCCTACGGACTGCAGGCGGAGATCCAGGCCATGGATCTGGAGGCCGCCAGCAAGGTGGGCAGTCGCAGTTTGCGCGTTGTGCTGCAGGATCCGAAAATGCTGCTGCCGCTGGTGCTGCTCTGCGCCTACCAAGGTGGCCAACAGCTGACGGGCTGCTCCTCGGTCAGTTCAAAAGATTGTTTAACAAAATGCAAATTCTTAATAATTGTTCTTTTTTCTTTGGAGCAGATCTTCTATTACTCCGTATCCATCTTTAGCAGCAGCGATCTCTCGCCATACGTTGCCGAGCTGTTGAGCCTGTGCGCCGGTTTGGTCAATCTGTTCACATCCCTGCTGAATCCTCTGCTGATGGCCAAGTTCAATAGGCGCACCCTGATGCTGCTCTCGACCTTCTTTTGTGCCCTGCTCATGTTTGCCTTTGGCCTGCTCTCAGAGCTAATCGTGAGTTACGCCCACTTGATCTAAATCCTCATTCCTGTCCGCACACATATTATTCTTTTTGCAGTCGCTCATTCCTTGGTTAATCTATGGCACCATTGCCAGCGTCTTTCTGTACCTCGTCGCCTTCCAGCTGGCCTTGGGTGCGATGCCTTCCTTTATTGGCACAGGTCTGTTTTTATTCAACATTACTTAATTTCGATCCATAAATCCGATCATTTCTTTTTCCAGAGCTCTTTGAGGTGCCCTCACGTTCGGTGGCCAACTCTTTGGGCAATCAAACGGGCTGGGCTTGCAATTTTCTGGTTGCCTTCCTCTTTCCCATGATGCACATGATGGTGGGTTCCTGGGTGTTTCTCGCCTTCTCCCTGTTCAGTTTCCTGCTCTTTTTGCTCACCAAATTCTATATGCCGGAGACGCGGGGTCGCGAAGTATCCGACGTGGCCGAACTGGTTTCACGCGGCTTTAGAAGCAAAGTTCTGTAATATTCCTTTCTAGTTTTAAGCGTTCATTAATCCTATTCAAACTTATTTAAGTACAATTAATCGTGGGAACACACCGGAGTAAATTGGGTTGAAATGTTTATAAAGACAGATCGCAGAGTTCAGGGTATCTCCTAGTCGGGTGGCACCCCTTCTCACTTGTTTGATTCGGCATTCAATAATTTCTCCCTTCTCCGACTTACCCAGGGCTGCTCGATTTCGCCCATTTGCGTGATGAGCCGCCGCATGGTGGTTGTCCTGTGGAGCGCCGTGCCTATCATCACGGATTTGCGGCAGGCGCGTGAGGCGAACATGGCGCGAATGCGCGAGGGACGACAAATGGTGCCCTCGGGCGCATCCTGCAGCATGAAAATCAGCTCATCGATGTCCTCCTTGCCAAACTCCCAGTTCTTGCTAAAAGGTTTTCCCAGCAGGCGCACCTTTTTCGTAGCAGGAGCTGTGGTAAAAAAGAAGTTTCAATAATCAACAACAAGGTAATGGTTACAGGTGGACCTACCATCCGCATTGATCTCCAGCTTGAAGCCGTTCTTCTCGAAGACCGGCAGGTGATCCTGCAGTATCATCTCATTGACAGCCGTCAGTTCCAGGGTTTGGGGCACCGTCAGTGGTTGATAGTCCAGCTGCGTGTTGCGCTGCAGCATCTCGAAATTGTATTTCTCGTCTGCCGCGTGCTGATCGACAATGAAAAGATCGTCCTCCAGCTTGACTATGATGAAGCCCAAATTGAATTGTCCAATGATTTGCATGCGCCCAAAGTCCGCTTTGGTTATTTCCCTCTGCAGCTCCGCTTCGGCATTTTGATTCTGATTCGGATTGATTTCGCTTTTGAAGCGCAGGCGCTGCAGCTTGGCGCAACGCTTCCGCTCCGCACGCTGCCGCTCCTGCGCCTGCAAACTGGCCGCGATCTGCTCGAGCGTGGTGCGCAGCTCACCGCTGGCCAAGTTCGGTGGTGTCGCATCCGAATCGCTGTTGCCATCGAACTCAATGCGCGTCGGCATTTCAATTTCATCATCGCTGTATTCCGGCTGCGTTTCCAAAGGTTCCGCCTCGGGCTGGACTTCAATTGGAGCAACCTCCGGTTTCAGCTCCACGATGCTCTTTCGCGGTTTCGCGGGCGTCAACGTTTTGCAATCGATGCGCGGCACCTTCGCCGGCTGCATCAGCTCATCGTAGGCTACAATCAGAGACAGATCAAGAATCAAGGGTTTTATTTGTACTGCTGCCAAACTAACCCAGTGAATCCTGTTTGAGCTGCTTCAGGCTCACAAAGCTGCTGTTGGGACTCGTCGGCTGTTGCTCCTGCTTACCCGCCGCTTCTTCCTCCGTATCCGAGTCGCTTTTGTAGCTGCACACCTTGGGCGTCTCTTGCGTCAGGAAATCCTGGATCTTTTGCATTTTTAGAGCGCGCGCGGCAATCTCTTCCGTTTCGCCAATTCGTCGCTTGGCCGGCGCAGGCGGTGCCACGCCCTTTGTATCGCCCGTGCGTCGCCATTGAGTCAGCACATCCATAAAACGCTGCGAGGAGCTAATGGGCACTTCGGGCTCGCTCTCCAATTCCTGGGCAGCTTCAGTTTCTTTGGTGTCTTCCTGCTTGACTTTCGGCTCCAGCATGCTGGCTATGGAAACGTTTTGCATTTGAAATGTGGACGGCAGACTGCCAAAGGTGTCCAGCAGGGACTTCTTCAGAGCCAGCAGCAGAATCTTTTCGTTGTTGAGCAGCAGCTGCCGTTTGTCGGGCGTCAAATTCACATCCACCTCGGCGCGTGACGTCACCACGTTGAGATATATAAAAGGCTGCTGCTGCACATTATAGCGATGATAGACATCGTTCATAACCTTGGCTATCTGAAAAGGTAGGGTATCAAATACTGCATAGATATATGTAAACATAAGTATATATACGTTTTTCGGCTCACAAGGCCGCGCATTCACAAAGAAGAACTGGCGATCTCGGGTGGATCTGCCGGCGCCGTGACGACAGCTGGAAATGTAGCCCTCCAGCTGGAAGCCCGCCTGATTCAGACGCTCCACATCCTCGGCGCTGAACTCGGTGCAGCTGGTTTCGGCCGCATCGCTGGCATTTTGCAGTTCAGCCCGCAAACGCTCCTCGCTGAGTTGGCCCGACTCGAAGGGCGTTTTCAGTGGCACCAAGTCGGCAACTTGGCGCGCACCGAACACAGCCGATATGTTGGCCAGCACGTCCTGGGCACCGTGCGTCTGCACCACCACAGACTTGACGCCCTTGGACGTCTGGTTGCTGCAGATGATGCGCACTCCTTTCGTGACCAGGCAATAGGCCTGCAGTATTTGGCACATCTTGGTGAACTCCTTTTTGATATTGCGCGTAAAGTCGCGTCGACGCACGGGCAGTGTGCCAAACAGATTGCCTAGCGAAACGGTGGTGCCCACGCCGCGGGCGCACGGTGCACGCTTCTTGATTCTGCCCTCGTGGTCCAGTTCGATTTTGAGTGCTGAAAAGGTGCTGGGCTTAGAATTGCAGTTGCTATGTGATGCAGTGACTCACCCATTGCCGTGGACTTGTGCCGCGTCTGGATGGCCATGTCGGAGAGCGCACAAAGCGAGCTCAGAGCCTCGCCGCGGAAGCCGAATGTCTCCACGCCCAGCAGATCAACAAATTCACGTATCTTGGAGGTGTGATACTTGGCCGCTGTCATCGTAAAAACCAGAATTAGCGCCCCATTCTTAACCAGCTCTTGGTGCTACCTACTCATGCCCTCCAGATTGGCCTCCTCCACGCCGCTGCCGTTGTCGGAGACTTCGACGCCCTGCAGTCCTTGATCCTTGAGCTTAACCTCGATCAGCGTGGCGCCCGCATCTATAGCATTCTCCACCAGCTCTTTAATGGCAACTGCCAAGCTGAGCACTACCTGAACAGAAAAACAAAACAAACCCGCTTAAAACTTTTAATTGGCTTTGTTTTGATAACAACTTGCCTGGCCCGAGCAGATTTTGTGTACGGTGTCCTTGGCTATGGCCTTGATTTGACCCGAAGCTGAATTTGTGGGCTTTGGAATTTCCGCATCTGCTTCATTTTCATGCATTTTAAAAGTAATCCGCGGTAAAAATCCATAAAATCGCGTAAATCGCACAACAAATGCAAAGCCCGCGCATTTACTGCAAAGTGTTCACACACACAAAGCAAAAAGTGTTGCTCTATGACTGAAATAAAAACTAAATTCGCTAAAATATACCAACATTTCAAATTACAACGGTATGTGGTATTTTTGAAAAAACGAATCGTAGAAGAAATTACAATTTGAATATTTTCCAGAAAAAACATTTATTTAACGTATTACAGGAAAATAATTCTTAATATAATAAGTGTCTGATAAATGACAAATGAATTGATGAAGCGTATCAAGTTGTTCACAAAATAATTGAGTAATTAATGTGATGAAATTTGTTTTGGTATGTAATTAGTCAAATATAAAAATAATGATGTCAGTATTATGTTTAACAATATAATTTCTCCTAGTTTAATTGAGCCTAGGTAAGTGTTTACTTAAAAATACATATAGCTGGATGTAGTCCACAGGGTCTAGGATTTGCATAGCTAGCGTTATCTCAATCTCCAGTTATTTGCTCTTCTCATTCGCAATCTCCTCCAGTTTCTCAATGATCTTATTCATGTCCATGTCCTTGGCGATCTTAAGATACATGGTTTTCCGAACTTCATGGAACGACGCCCATGCCGGCAGCTCCTTGGCCAGCAACTTCAGATGCGACTCAATCTCCTGCGGCGTCAGATTTGCCCGAAAACTGTTCTGGATCTTCTTGATGATTATCTCCAGAGTTAGGACGCTCTTGCGCTCTGTCACAAAAACGTTGCGCAGATGTCGCGCCAGCTCCGGCAGGCGCGAATATTTGGTCGCCTCCTGATCCTGTGATGGGCGACGCGTCATGGCGTCCAAAGCTTTGGCTGCCTGTTTGGCGCGGATTTTCTCAATTAACGATTTCGGCAGACCCTTCAGCAGATTTGACGTGGCATCGTTTTCCGCTGTGGGCGTACACTTAACAGTGGGCGTGGCCGTGGAAGTTTCCGCCAGTGATTTGGTGGTTTCTATTGCAGTGGTTGTTTGTGTTGTTGTTGTTGTTGAAGCTTCCGATTTTTCCGCATTTGCTTGGGATTTGTCCGCCTCCAATTTGGCCTCGTAGCGATCCATTACACGCTCCATGGGCGTGGCGCAATTGAATAGATTGCGTGCCGTCGAGAGAATGTCCTTGGCCGAGGAGTATTTCTCGACATTCGGCGGCTGCGGCAGCTGTGCCAGCTCCACCTCGCTGCAGCTTTCCAAATCGAACTGCGGATGCCAACGGGTGAGCACCTTGTCAATGATAATCGGTGGATCCAGTGAGCGCACAAACTTGTCATGCTCCTCCATGACACGTTGCAGCAGCAGCCTGTGGAACTTCTGCATGCGCGCCGTCATGACGTGTGGATTCATGGACGTCGACTGGGCCGACGCGAGCACATCGTCTTCGTCAATTTTATTGAGGCGCTGCTGCTCCGGCAACTGCTCCACATTGGGACTGATGACCAGCTGGAAATAGTCCGCCTTGGACACGGAGCCAAAGTTGCGCATCTTCATCTGCGTAAAGATGAAAGCATCCGGATAGACGTGCCTGATCTGGGCCAGATGCATTTCCGTAAAGTTCTTGCGCAGCATACGCTGCACCGCCGGCTTCAGCTTCTTGAAGGTAATGCACTCCTTGCGATTGTGGAACATGGCCACCACCGAGTCCAGGCCCTTGAACACCTCCAGCAAATGGCGGTACTTGTACGGCAACGGCAGCTGGCCGGCTTTGCTCGTCTCCGCCAGGCTGGCAAAGCGCTTGTACGCTGGCGGCTCCACCAGCTTGACCGGCGAGCCATTCTTGGCCGGACTAAAGAGCAGGCGCTTCGAGACGTCCGTGTGACGCGGTGACATCAACTCATTCTTGTCCGGTGTGGGTGGCGGCAGCTTTGTGGGCGTCTTAAATGTCTTCAAGGGGCTGAAATCGAAAAATATATATAAAATTATATATAAAACAAGTTTATTAAACAACCCCCTGAAGGAAAAGCCAAGCCAAACATAAGTTTCCGATCAGAAAATGTTTAAATGAAAATGCTCGTGCAATTAGATTTGTGTTCCTTAAGGATACAACAACCCTCCAAATAGCCGTTACAATATTTTCGGGCGCTACCTGAGTCGCAAACATTCCCATGCAGCGCACCGAAATCTACAGCTAAACAACCCCCGAATTGTGGTAAGGTCAGGCAAGAAAGTAACGTTTGCTGGCGAAGGGTAAACATTGCGCTACACACACAGAGATACAGATACAGATACAGCTACAGCTATAGCTATAGATACAGATACATGTGTATGTATTGCATGTAAGCAAATGCAGCATAAATTCAAGTACACATGCATGTGGACTGACCCAGCGCGCGTTTTACGTTTCCATAGATCACAACGTCACGCTGCAACAACAACAACAACAACAGCTTGGCCAAAAAGCAACAAAAAAAAAAAAGAATATTAAATTGCAATTTCAGCAATTGGCCGCTTGAATAACCGACCAGATTGCATTTATCGCTGCAGAGAGCGGAGACCAAGACCATATAGCGACAGACAGACATTCCCAGTGCTCAGTGGGCGACCTCGATATATATAAAAAATTAGTTTTTTTTTTTGAAATATGGTTTGTTAATGATGTTACCCGGTTTTTTGCTGGCATATGTTTTTGTTTACGTTCGTTTCTAGGCCGAAGCCAAGCGACAGAAATTATTGTGGCAGGCGCAATTGAATAGCGCTTTCTCCACACGGCTCTCACCTGGTCAGCACCTCCAGTTCGATCGTATCGAACTCCTTCAGCTGCACACTCTTGGCCGCCTTGGCTGGCGATGGTCCGGCCTCGCGTAGGCGTCGATTGCGCTCCTCCTGCGCCTTGCGCTGCTGCTCCAGTTGCGCCTTGCGAGCCAGCACCGCCTTCAGCTCTTGCATTTTGGCGCTGCGCGATATTTTGGTCTTGATCTCATCAAAGGTCAGGCCACGCTTGGCCAGATCAATGTGCTTTATGGGCGAGGCATCCTTGATAATCTGTTTGGTTGGCGTCCGCATGCCGCGCTCCGCATTGTCCGCGCTCAGCTGGGCGGCCAACGCCGTGTTCAGCTTGGGCGTCTGCTCATTGTTGATCTGTGCATCGTCGCCGGCTCGCTTCCCGGGCGGTGGCTGCTTCCGCGGTGAGAGATTCCCCTTGCGTATGAACTGTACCAGTTTGGGTTGCTTGATGTTCGCCTCGACCTTGGCCGGCTTCTTTTTGGGCTCCTGAGACGGTGTGGTTGGCTGTACGCCAATAAGTTTGACGGTGCGGCCCGAACGTGTCCGTATGCCACCTTTGAGTGCATCGATGTCCACATCCTGATCTGTGTTCTGTGGGGGGAGAGCAGCAACCTCGGCAGGTTCTGTGAGACGCTAAAACGAATAAGAAATTCAAATTCATCAATTAGGGACTCACTTTGGCGAATAGAAAATGGCCGCAGGACGCTGCATGCCACACTTCACACACACACACGCACGCACACACATAGTAACTACAGTGTAGATACTTTTGTATCTTATATTTCACTTAAGTATCTTTTTGCACTTGGGCCACGTTTTTATGGTCACCCACCCACCCACATGGTCCACTCACTTACCCTGTTCTTAATTGTGGTCGCATCATCCACAGCGGCACGTTTGCGATTGCTAAAAAATGCAGCTACCGATGGCTGTGCCATGATTGCAGTTTGAATTAAATTTTATGCTTATCGGATTTGTATATTGCTTGACAATTTCACTCTTGGCACGTCTGGTTCTATAGACTGTATGGTGTCTCACTTCTTTTTTTTTCTTATTATAATTATACGTCTTGCCACTGCCACTGCTCAAATTACAACTGGGCCACGACGATGCAGTTTCCCTCCAAATGTTCACTGCGACGCGCCAAATTAGTTTCGCGCCATTTCACTGGTTCATGTGTTGATAAGCGACGGGCCACAGCTGTTAAGAGAACGAACGTTTTACAGCACTGTTCGTGAGGGTAGTAATTTGCGTAGTAAAATTTTAATTTTAGAATCCAGTTTAACCGCATATTTAACACTCAATACGGCATTATAAAGAAAATATCATAACTACACATATTAAAAATAAGACAATAAGTTGCGGTCCACGCACTTAACGCCAATCAGCTGTTCCAGTTCTACAAATGACAACTTGACTATACGACGATATCTCGATAGAGCAGGCATAAATAACATCGATACATATGCCTATTGAGCACATCGATATTTTTATTTTTTATTAGTGTGCCACACAAGTTACAGTCAAAATCCTGATTAATTTCTTTGAATATTTGTTGCTCCGTTAAAATTTTGTGTCTTGCATTTTTTTTAGAAAGTTAACTAACTAACTCAAGTATTGCAAGTAGTTCTACACAACAGTATGACTTGACGTCTTCCTGTAGCGTTAACCAACTCTAAACGTCAGTGTTGTATTTTGGGTGGTAGATTTTTCCACTCGCGGATTTTTGGGTGTGCAGCAACGTTTTGGCTAAATGTCCATGCGTTTGAACAGAAAATGCCATTGGATTAGCATGGTGAAAAGGTCAGATTCATGTAAGTTGACAGCACAAATAAACAATTGGGAAATTAGTCAGCTAGCAACGAACCAAACGGCGAAATCAAATGTGTGCTAGTACAGCTACTGTGCAAGCGAGCTGGCACTAGGGCAGTGTATATATGTGTGTGAGTGAGCACACGCTAAGAATTAACCAGGCGACAAGTGTTGCCAACTTCGCTGGTTTCAGTCGTACCTTTAATTCGCACATTTTTTTCACAATTTTGTGGCAATGTTTTCATTGTTAACGATGATGTAGATTTATTCGTAATACTTTTATATACATAATTAAACTAGCAACTTCTGCACAATACACAGTGCAGTGCTAAACGTTTCAAGTTGGCAGGACCATTTGGCATAATTTCGCTCGCCGAGCATTTGTTTGACCATTTCTTTTTCGTGCTGCGAATAAAACGCGATTCGCTGTGATAAATTGCCAAACAATTTGCTTAAACGTTCACAAAGCAAAAAAAGAAGCAAAAAAAAAAGTAATATCGCTACGAATCGTTTGCACAGAGATCGAAAAAGAAGTGGCAGCAGCAGCTGCAGTGACAAATTGGAACAAGTGGGAGCCCGAGGCAAGTACGACGATTGTTTCAAATTTGACGAAGCCCCAGCATAGACAAGGCGTGCGCACACCAACAACAACAGCAACAAAAACAACAGCTACAATACAAACGTACAATACAAACGTAAACCTTTTGCATTACCTTATTGAGATTTGAGCACACTTTTTGTTGTTGTTTCTTTAACAGCTGTTACGCTTAGCGAAAATTAGCGGAGGCGAGAGTGCGACACACACGGCAGCAAAATACAAAACAAAAAAAAGCGAATAACATAAAGCGATTAGCAATAGTAGCAACAACAACAATTATAAAATGAATTCAAAAGCTGACGTCAACCGCCGTGTTCTGGCTATTCAAGCCAAGAAGAAGCGACATAAGAACAACAAGAAACGCGGCAAGCAAAATGGAGCCGCAGCTCCCGTCCAAGAAAACCAGCAGCAACAGCAACAACAACAACAGCAGCAGCAGCAGCATCATCAGCAACAACAACAGCAACATAGAAGCAGCGACAACGGCGGAATGCCCGCGGCCGAAGCAGCACCAGAAAATGCTAATAATAGCCATATAGAGGGCGCCAGCAAGTTTCAACTGCATGTTAGCAGCGCAGCAAACTCGAAATCTGCCGCATCCTTCAGTAATGCCACGGCGTCCACTTCGAGCGGTTCGGGCAACACGCCCGACGCCCAATCGCAAACCAAAATGAAGAACAACATGCACAATCAGCAGCCGTCGCGCAGTTCGTCCAACGAGTCCGATGAATCGGAGATGAACAGCGAGAACGAGGAGCAGGAGCTGAAGGAGGACTACTGCAAGGGCGGCTATCATCCGGTCAACATTGGCGATTTGTTTCAGGGTGAGTTTCAATGCGCGAGCACGTTCACCTGTTTGCACCTCACGCCAAAGTCATAAATATCTGCAAAAAAAAGATACGAGTAACCGTTACGTTGCACGCCATTTTTATATAGCCCTTTGTTCTATTCAATATCTATTATTGATTTTATCGATTTTATCATGTTCAGAATTTTCGCAGCATTATAAAAGACCTCTTTGTTGTTCCGTATTTAAACGTATTTTTTTTTACCATTTGAACAGTTTCGATTATATTTGTTGGATTATTGGCTACTAAGATTAGGAAAGGGGAAAGGGAATAGTTGCTTCAATCCAAGTCTCAAACTTTTCATTCCCTTAAATTTATTTGTGCATTTAGTCAAAGTTTCTGCTTTCTCTTTCTACAGTTCACAGATGATTGATTTAATTGAAATATTGATTTTGTGTAGCGTATTTAAGCATCGTTGAAATGCTGGAAACACAACAACTTTGTTGTTTATTTCACTGTTATTCTATAATTCGTGTTTAGGGCACAACCCAGACCCAAATTCGTGTTGCACAGAGCGCACATAACCCGAAACGCAGTCACTTTCCCGTTAAATCAGCGAGGGAGGTTTGCAACCGACCCCAAAAATGTGTTGTTGTTGTTGTTACCACACGGCACAACAGGTTGTCAATGTGGAACGCCCCTTTACAATATGCATAGATACACAATAATGTGTTAATGTTATATATATATATATATTCGTGTGTGTGTGTGTGTCTACGTGTGTGCTTTATGTGTTTAAGGGTTGTTTATGGGGTGGGGCAGCTCGAATTTGGCTGGCTTTTGAGGTTGCTGCTGGCGACACGGCTGCCACCATTTCATATTCTGAGCTGCTCCCCAAAATACGCTTGAGCCTTCACCTATGAAAGGGTTCTGTTTTGCATGTTTCTCGAATGTGCTTTTATTATTATGGCAAATGATGTGCATAAAGCCCATTTTGGCGTTTATAATCAAAGAAAATGCCGCTAACCTTTTGCCAGCGATAACGCAGTGTCCCATCCCTCCTCCCCCTCCCTGCCCGTGCAATGATAAGAGCGCCCACAGATACTCCAAATTCCTACATGATTATTAACTAATCAGACCATTTATACACATTTACATATATCTATATACTGTACTATATATACTCTGAGCACAAAGGCACAATTTGCGCTCAGAGGGCGCATTCAATTGAATTTCGCCCAGCTGCAGTTCGTCGTGTCCATTTGGAGGCGGAGAACCACAGCGGAATAATTGCTGCAATGGATTTATTGCCGTCAAAGGCAAACATTTGTGATTTCATTTTTCTGATTGGTGCAACGTTTGCAAACGTTTGGCGGAGTGCTCGATTCTAATCAAATCGTTATTTACAGGTCGCTATCATGTCATTCGGAAATTGGGCTGGGGACACTTTTCGACCGTTTGGCTCTGCTGGGATTTGCAGGAGAAACGCTATGTGGCCATCAAAATAGTTAAATCGGCGCAACATTTTGCCATAACAGCCAAGGATGAAATCAAGATACTCAGAACGGTGCGTGATACGGATCCGTCGAATCCACGTCGCCAGAAGACGGTTCAAATGTACGATGACTTCAAAATCACCGGTGTGAATGGCACACACATCTGCATGGTGTTCGAGGTGCTGGGCGATAATCTGCTGAAGCTCATACGCAAGTCCAATTATCGCGGCATTCCCATCGAGAATGTCAAGAGCATTACACGCCAGGTCCTCGAGGGCCTCGACTACCTGCACAGCTGCTGCAATATCATCCACACGGACATCAAGCCGGAGAATGTGCTGCTGTGCGTCGATGAGCCGCATGTCCGATCCCTGGCCGTGGAGGCGACCCAGCTGTATTGCATGAACTCCAAGATGTATCCATCGTTGGTCAGTCGTGCGCCCAAGGAGTATCGTGAGCCGCCCATCACCGGCAAGATGAGCAAGAACAAGAAGAAGAAGCTCAAGAAGAAGGCCAAGAAGCGCATGGAGCTGTTCAAAAAGCAACGCGACTATTTGGAGCAGACTGGCGTTGAGGTTGCCCAACAGCTGCCCGATATGCTGGCGCAGAATGGCGATGCTGCCGGCTCGGATGTCGAGCACGATGTGGACGGCGACGATGCGGAGCCGCAGGTGGAGGTGCAGCTGATCAAACCGGAACGGGATGAAGATGGCGATGATGAGGAGGCTGTTGAGGAGCAGACTTCGCCCGCCGAGGTGGCTAATGAAGCGAGCGCTGGGGATGCCGGTCATAATCCCGTTGAGGGCGCTGACAAGGCCAAGAAGAAAAAGAAAAAGAAGAACAAGAGTAAGTTAAACGCATCCAACTATTCGCTCACAACTAATTTCTACTTATTTTGTTGTTTATCAGATAAATCCAGCCAGCAGCAGCAGCAATCTCAGCCCCAACAGGAGAACTCCACCAGCAGCGGCGACAGCAGTAGCGTCGCTTTAAAGAGCTCCAACACGAACGGCAGCAACAGCAGCCACTCGAACAGCACGCTCAAGGGACAATCAAATGGTGCCGCTGCAAATAAAAAGCCGCAGCGACCCAAACAGGAGCAGCAGCAGCAGCAGCTGAACAACAACAATTCGAATTTAAAACAAAACTCGAATAGCAATTCGAATTCGAAAATCTCAAATATCTCCATTGAGCGCTCCTCGTCGACCAATGGCGGCCCGTATTCGGAGCCGCTGTTGCCGCCACCACCGCCGCCGCCGTTGGCGAAGCATCGGCCCAATAAGCGGGATCCTGCGTTGGAGGCATGCAATGTCCAGGTGAAGATTGCCGATCTGGGCAATGCCTGTTGGGTGGATCGTCATTTCACCAATGACATACAGACGCGACAATATCGCTCGCTGGAGGTCATCCTGGGTGCTGGCTATGACACCTCCGCGGACATCTGGAGCACCGCATGCATGGTCTTCGAGCTGGCCACCGGCGATTATCTGTTTGAGCCGCATTCGGGGGATACGTATACGCGCGATGAGGATCACATAGCCCATATAATCGAGCTGCTTGGCCCGATACCGCGTGCAATTGTGTTCCGGGGCACGTGGAGACATCAGACGTTCAATCGAAACGGGGAGCTGCGCAACATAACCGGACTGAAGCCGTGGGGCCTCATGGATGTGCTCGTGGAGAAGTACGAATGGTCGAAACGGGATGCGGAGGCGTTTGCGGCGTTTTTAAAACCGATGCTTGAGTTCGATCCGGAAAAGCGTGCCACCGCTGCAGAGTGTCTGCAGCATCCGTGGCTTAGATAAGATACGATGCAGCCTGGTTGTTGGCTGCCAGCCAGCCAGCCAGCAGGTGCAGCAGTAGCAGTAGCAATAGGCGCAGCAGCAGCATCGTCCGAATACGCGCAGTCAACGGCATCTGTGGCCACATTGGCCTCCATCTCATCCATTGCATCCACCTCGGCATCGGCCATGGCGGCGCTGCGCGCACGTCCCTATCTGATTGACCCGTATGTGGCCACCGCCTCAGCGCCGCCCACACCACAGCCGCATGCGGTTAATCCCATGTCCAGTGTCCGTACAGCGCCCGCAACGCCAACGCGACAACGCCAACATGGAGCTGGTGATCTCGACAATAGCATTTATCGGCATCGGATCGATGTTGATAATGTGCTCGATTTTGGTGGAATCGCCGGTGCCATGGAGGAGTTGCCGCCGCCGCAACGCAGCAAGCCCAAATCACAGCGGTTCTTTTGGCGCAAGGCGCTTCGACGCGTCTTCCAGCGCCGCAAGTGACGTCAGCTGCGGCGTCGACGGCAAGACTTGCCACGTTGGCGTCCACATCGCTGCCGGCGGCGCACACTCGCCGAGCGTGTGCGTCGCATCTGCGCCTGCTGTGCGTACGGCCAGGTGCTGTTGCACACCGCGCGCGTTGCCCTGCTCAGCTGCATCCGTTGGCGTACACGTGGCAACATACGCAACAACAACTTTTACTTGAGCAATCACTGAACCAACAACAGCAACTGCAAATGCTCTGCTCTGCACAGGCACACACACACATACACACACACACACACACACTCACACACAGATCTACAAAGGTTAAACAAAAATGTTAATGCGAAATCTGATTTAGTTGTTACAACATATGCATCTAATTTATTTCCCTGTGTTTTACACCGATTAGACAATTCCTTTCCTTTGATACAATAATGAAATTATAAGCATTACATCTTCCTAATTTGTGCTCTTTATTCATGTATTTTAATTTTCTTTTTCTTTCGACTCTGTAAATAGGGCAACAATTTTTGCACAGCTTCCGTTTCCTGTTTCGAAATGTGTTTTTTAAGCGATCTCCAAGATGGTTTTTTGTTTTGCCAGTAAAGTTGAAGAATGAAACATGGTTTATCAAATAACAGCCAATCAATCAATCAATAACATACATATATTTATATATATATAATGCGAAAATCCGAACAGCCAGTTCATATATAGAAATTTGTTACTGTACATTTAATGCAAGCGAGGCGAGGCAGAGAAGTTGACACGCAAAGCAACATACTTAGCATATAGCGTATATAGTTAAATGTCATATATATATATACACACACATATATCTGAACGGTACTGTGGCAGAGACTGCATGTGACCAAAAAAATGGTTTTTTAGCATACACACACACACTCACACACACACATACACATACATATAAAACTTAAAATATATATGTACATGGTTATGCATATAAGTATTCTTGAGCTGAACATAACAATAATGAGCGTAGTTAATTAGTTTATCCCTCGATATAGTAACAAAATAACAAGAACCACAAGCAACAACAACAACAACAATTATCACGAGGTTTTAACAATTAATGGAGCTAAAGCCAATGCACTACCAAGCAAACAGAAATCGAATTAAAAATTAAATAAACACGCTTAAAAAAGCTAAAAAGAAATTTTTGTAGCAGCTAAAATGAAGTTAAGAAAATATTGTCTAGTTAATTGATCGAATGTTCAATATAAAACAACAATTTATGCTAAAAACAAAAAAAGAGTAGTAATATTTGTAGCGAACAAAATCAACACCAACAGCAACACGAATTTGAAGGCACACTCTAAAATACCCTATAAAGGCCACTTAAGTTAAGGCTTGTTAAGCGGCGCAGTTAACAGATTTTTTTATTCAATGGGCAGCAATTGAAACGCTTAATAAATTGAAGATTTGCATTATATATATGAAAATACAATAAAAAATATGCTTGCATACTCGTAGTTATGTGTATGTGTGCATTATACAGACTATTTACTATAAGTGGCCTTATTCGATTCTCTGCACAACCCACAACAACAACAGCAACAACAGCAACACAAGCACTGCACAACACCCACACAATAGCTATTGAAATCCAATTTTAACACACCCACACACACACACACACACATAATATATGAGTATGTACTACTTAATCTATACTTAATTGAGAATGCATATGTAACCAGGCAGGAAGAGTTAGTAAAAGAAGAAGATGATATCAAGCATAGACATTTACAATTAATACTTATATAGAAGATCAACACACACACACCTAAAGCAAAAAGTTAAAGAAATCGATAAAAAACTATTTAGTACCCTACGAACTCAATAAAAAAAACAAAAATTTAAAAATAATAATATAATAACTTACCTTAAACTATTTAAACGAGCACACACACACGTACTCCAGTCTTCGGCTGGCCGAAGTTCAAATACCTTAAAAAATAAATTTAAAAAAAAGAAGAAGAAAACAAACGAATACTCTTTGAAGCAACTATCAATGGACTATGTAGTTTATCAGTTTGGCATTATAAAAAATTGATAGCTTTACAAACACACACACACTCAGAAATATAGAAATGTTTACTTAGATGTTTCGAGTATTGCTCCCAAATGATTCCAAAAAAAAGTATGAAAACTAATAAGAAACTCTAAAAAAAAATCAAGCAAGTAGCACGCAATTCCATAATATCAAATTTCCTTTCAAAGAGTATAAAAAGTATGAATTATACGATACATAATTTATTGATGTAGTTATAAACAAATAAACAACAACAACAAAAAAATTACACAAATTGGAAAACGATAAATGTTTCTTTTATTGCTGCACTCAGCGCTCCTTGCGAAAATGTCTTTTTCAACGGAGAAGACATCAATTTTCCAGCTGCACTGCCATGCAACCTGAATCGGGTAGGGTGGTGGGGGGTGACGAAGGGCCGGCATTGGCACACATTTATAACCCATTCTCGTAGCGCATTGCATGCAATTACATATTGCCCGGAAGCCGGTTGCTGGAGAGATGAGTTGCTCGTGCGGAGAATTTATGGCCACATAAAAATCACAAAAGCACCCAAGTTGAAGACATTCAGCTGCATCAAAATTGAAAATGGGCACAGGACACTTGCCACACGCTGGACTCCCCAACGGACACTTGGGGAGGATTTGTCGTGGAGCTGATGTGGTGTACGGAACCACCTTTGGGATATATCACGTTTGTTTGGCTATGGCTAAACTCGAAATTGAATTTGATGTGTCGCAGCCAAATATAAATGTTCGCTTCGTTAAATACGAGGGCAGTTTGAGAAATGTCAGGTAACTATATACATATATACAAGACATTGTCTTTATTATGATCATTATATTTCTTAGTATAATTCTCATTGACAGTAGCACTGAATATACAATATTATAATATTTGCACGTATAACATCATTATTTATTAATTAGAATGAATTATTATTTTAGTTGTCTGTAATTTTGCAGCTTAATGTTATTTGCAATGTTAATGCAATTTGGGCCGCTCTATGCGATTCTCATAAATTCAAGTAAGGCCTGCCGACTTTTGTAGTTGACAGTGTTTTATTTTGCAGTTGTACGTGAAAAGTTGTGTTTTTTTTAAGGTAAGTGACTGTTACTCATTTGATCTCTCTGTTGTTTTCAATTATTCTCTCTCTCTCTCTCTCTCTCCTACTCTCTCTCTCTTTCTCTTACTCTCTTTCTCTCTCTCTCTCTCTCTCTACTCTCTCTCTCTCTCTCTCTCTCTCTCTCTCTCCTACTCTCTCCTACTCTCTCTTTCTCTTACTCTCTCTCTCTCTCTCTCTCTCTCTCTCTTACTCTCTCTCTCTTACTCTCTCTCTCTTACTCTCTCTCTCTCTCTCTCTCTCTCTTACTCTCTCTCTCTTACTCTCTCTCTCTCTCTCTAACTCTCTCTCTCTCTCTCTAACTCTCTCTCTTTCTCTTACTCTCGCTCTCTCTCTCTCTCTTACTCTCTCTCTCTCTTACTCTCTCTCTCTTCTCTCTCTCTCTCTCTCTCTTACTCTCTCTCTCTCTCTTACTCTGTCTCTCTCTTACTCTCTTTCTCTCTCTCTCTCTCTCTCTCTCTCTCTCTCTTACTCTCTCTCTCTATCTCTCTCTCTCTCTTACTCTCTCTCTCTCTCTCTCTCTCTTACTCTTTCTCTCTCTCTTACTCTCTAACTCTCTCTCTGTCGCTCTCTCTCTCTCTCTCTAACTCTCTCTCTCTCTCTCTAACTCTCTCTCTCTCTCTCTTACTCTCTCTCTCTCTCTCTCTCTCTCTTAACATGTTTATAATCGTTACAGTCTTCGTAACTCATTGAACCACCCTCGCTTGCTGCCCAACATCCCATGAATATATTTGTAGCTCAGGTGTGTAATTCTGTGCGTCGATGTTCAGAGATTAATTCGTGGCTGTTTTTTTTGTGTGCTACCTGCTGTCCAAACAGGATACGGTCTCAATAGTGACAGAAACTTCCAACAAGAATTGAGCAAAAGTTAAATAAACGTGTCTCCTTTGTCACTTGAACGTGGGGTGGAGGGGGAGGTGAAGGGAAGATGGCCGCAGTGTCAATAGAAAGTTGCTTGGCGTGGGCCAAGTGGCTGGCTAAGACAAACGCCAAAGAAACCGACGCGTGGCCAACTTGGCCAAATGTCAGGGACTCGAAATGTAAGCAAAGCAGTTGCAATAAAACTCAATGGGTTTATGTTAAGGATATTATCCGCTGAGGTACCTATCCAAAGATATAATCAATGACAGTTTCTATTTAAAAAAAAGACTTATTTTTTCTTCAGTCAATGATGCATATAATATCTGTTAGCTTGGCATTAAGCAGGCGTTTACATTGTCTCTGATGTGCTTATTCCACTTGAATTAGCTGCTGCCAAGTCGGTTCTTAGTTGAGTTCTGGTTCGTTTCGAGAGCTTCAGCGAAATCCTTAAACTGGCACTTAAATCAATTTTCACACAATTTTTCTTGCCTGCCAGTTGAGAAATTTATGAACTTTTAATACTTTAAAAGCTTTTAACAGTTGAACCCAAGACTGTACGTTGGCCGGCCCCGGGTCAGGACATTCATTTTGATTTGGCTAAAAGTTTAGCAACAAATACAACAAAAAAAACAAGAAAAAAAGCTGAGCTTGAAACGTATGCTAACAAGACCCGGATTTGCTTATAAATGTCGAACAAATGACAGAAAGAGGAAAAAAACTTTAGATGCAAAGGCAACAACAACAACACAAAAGGACCAACTTTTGCATCCTCGACTATGAGCTGATAGCCCAAAAATAAAAACAAGTCTAAGCAAGCTGATCAGCTAGCAGATACCCTGTTTTAGACAGGTCCTGAAATTTTCAAATACAATTAAAACAGATTTGATTAATAATTCTATATTAAATGGATGTTCTTTCTCTTCAAATATATTTACTTAATTTTACAGGGTATCTATGCAATACCCGTTTCCAAAAGTGTTGTGTCTTTTATTTGTGTGCGTCCGGCATCTACGGGACTGATCGATATTTGCCACATTTGTATTGTGTTTGCCAGCACACAAAACAAACACACAATAAACTTTTAAAAGGTCCTTTTGAATGCGACCAAGCGCAAACGATTATTCAATTTACAGCGGGAGCTCGAATCTGTGTGGGTGTGGGATGGGAAATGAGTCCGATAGGCTGGGATCAAGCTACTGGCGAGCCCCTTCAACGTTGCGCACTTTAAAGCTGGTCCTTGTCAGCGTTAGCGTCATCATCGTCATTGTCCTTGCCGCTGCTCAAAACGCCAGCGAGTGCCGTTGATGACATTAAGTAGCCGTCGGGTTGGTCAGGATTAGATAGCAAAAGTGCCTGATGTTAGTTTAAAGTAGATAAACAAAAGCGGATTCACAGACGCCACTGTCTGTGTGTGTGTGTGTGTGTGTTTGAGTTTGGCTTTGTATTTGTGTGTCTATTGGAAACATTTGTCAACCGCACATCCGCTGTTGCTGGTTGGGGTTTGAGGTTTCAGGAGTGCCTTTAATCATTCAACTTGGCTCTATTTGCGCGGCTTTCGCCTTCGCTTTCACCTTAGAGAAAGTTCTGCTCGCGTTCAGTTTAAATGCACAAGTTTAGCAAACTTGAAAAGTTTTTGGACTCATTAAAAGCACATTGAAATTTCAATTTCAATTAAAAATTTGCTTTTGATTGTAGCAAAAAATAAATAAGTATATACAAAAAGAATACAGTTAAGAACTTATTACACTTTTACTTCTTATAAATTCCGGCGTTTGACCTTTTACCCCTTTTTTCTACTTAGTTATGCAGAGTTTTACAACTTTACAAGTCTGAACAAAGTTGAGTCTAATTGGTGAAGTCTGGGATGCTGCTTCATATTGAATTACTTTGAATAAAGTAAAACTCTTGTTACTCCCATTAATAGGGGCTAATAGGAATAGAAAATATCCGTTTCATAGAAATACACTCATGCATAAATCTAAATAATTTAAAGCTGGTTTCTGCCGGGTTTTTTTCACTTTGGCGATTTTAATTATACGCAAAACAATCAAGACATTAATAAATAATTAGATTCTGTACAATGTGTGAAAAAAATTGGCATCATTGACATCTGCAAGCGTTTTGTAATAATATAATGTAAACTTATAATATAACATAAACATCCCGTACGAAAGCCCTTCTAACCACCATAACTTTGTCAAAACTAAACCGATTTTCATGTTTGAAGGCATTTTGGTCATTATTCGACCTATAGATTAAATGTATATATAAGATTTATTCATTTTTCAAAATAATTTTTTTCTGAATTTTTTGGTCAAAAAATCATGCCAAAATTGACATTTTGACATGTAAAACTGTAAGATCTATGGCTCCTATATTTCAAACTCTCATAACTTTGTCAAAACTGAACCGATTTTCATGTTCGAAGGCATTTTGGTCATAATTTGGCCTATAGTTTGATTCTACATTCAAAATATATTAATTTTTGAAAATATTTTTTTTTTCAAATTTTTTGGTAAAAAAGCATGTACTCCCCCTTGTGAATTTTCGAAAAAAAAATTTTTCAAAATTTAAAATTACGATTTTTTTTTAATCGATTGTATTTTTTATATTTAGTAAAAAAACAACATTTAAGTCGATTTTGAGGTGGTCAAATTTTTGGTCAAAAATCATGCCTAAATTGACAAAAATTTTGACATGTGAAACTGTCAGATTGATGGCTCCCATACTTCAAACCCCCATAACTTTGTCAAAACTCAACCGATTTTCATACTTGAGGGCATTTTGGTCATTATTTTGCCTCTAGTTTGATTCTACATTCAAAATATATGCATAATTGAAAATAATTTTTTTGTTGAAATTTTTGGTCAAAAAAGCATGTACTCCCCCCTTGTGAATTTTCAAAAAAAAAATATTTTTTTTATCTTAAAATTGCGAATTTCTGTTTTTAATCGATTGTAATTGTCTTAATTAGTATAAAAAAACAACATTTGAGTCGATTTTGAGGGTGTCAAATTTTTGGTCAAAAATCATGCCAAAATTGATAAAAATTTTGACATATAAAACTCTTAAATCGATGGTACCCATACTTCAAACCCCCATAACTTTGTCCAAAGTCAACCGATTTATATGTTCGAAGGCATTTTGGTCATAATTTGGCCTCTAGATTAATTCGGCATTTAAAATTTATTCATTTTTAAAAATAAAATTTTTTTGATTTTTTGCCAAGACGAATTTGGTTAGCTTAAATTCGTTTTTAGGCAACTATAGAGTATATTGCAGCCTCTGAAACCCAAGGCAAGGTTAATGTAATTAAATTATTTCAAATTCAAACTGGTTACAAAGTGTAGGGATAATGTGTGAGTAGCTATCACACGAGAATTAGCTTAAATAAATTAGAATTACTGTCGAATTAATAGCAACAACAGCAAAGAGAATAATATTTATGTTGTGTTGGTGAACACACTGCGTATACGCAACATTGTTGTAGACTCTTGAGCTGGCTGCTATTGAAATCTGTGGCAAAGTGCATTAGCACAAACGGCTCTCACCTGTGACAGATTCAGGCAACCTGGCAACCACTTGTGGGCTAACTGGGCTTCAAGCGTATTTTCGGACTCAGCTGGGCTCACTCCGAAAATAAGAGAGAGACAGAGAGAGAGAGAGTGAGAGAGCGCGCGTTTATCTCTCTTAAGTTGGCCGAGTGAGTTTTTTTTTTATTATTTCGAAAGGAGGCCCAAAGTTGTTGCTACTTTGGTTTGTTTTAATGCCGCACAAGTAGCTTGTACTCAACTCATAAAACAGAGGAACATTGGCCAATGGGCAATGGGGGGAATGGCAAAGGCAAAGCAAAACAAAACAAACAACTTTCAAGTTGCTGAAAACTTTGTTGCGCTTCTTTAAATTGAAGTGTTGGGTAGCGTCGCAGCCAAAGTTTTGTTTTGTTGTTGTTTAACACCAGCTATGTAAATATTAAATAAGAAAAGCCAACTTAATTAAAATGTATGTGCCATGTTCTAATTTTTTTTTTCATATTTATTTATTTATTTTGTTGTTCTTTCATTCGCCTATTGTCCCAGTGGTTAAGTTGAACACGCCTACTGCGTGTTGGCCCGGTCGGCTGGCTGGCTGGCTGGCTGGCATTTTCCCCAGTGCGTTTTAATAAACTGGAAACTTAAATAAACCTCATCGGGTCGAACGTAAAATGGAGCTGAGGTCAGGCCAAACAATGAAATGCCATAAAAATTCCATTTTGTCAAAGACAAAAGTGGATAAAAGGTATCCCAGCTATGCGAAAAAGATGAAATACTCATACAAAAGCCCAAAGAGGAGGGGAAATGGCAAAAGCGAAGGATAAACAGTGCCACACACGAACGAATAGATAGATAGATATATTTATTATTACTTTTATGACAATCCCTTAGGAAATGCGCCATCATAAATTTCTTCCAAGGCGTGCAATAATTGTACAACAAATCGAACAGTCGCAAGACAATAAAATTTACTCTCAATTGAATTGGCAGCTGAGGGGCAAAACAAAAAACCAAATAAATGTCCTGTATTGACCACCAACCACTTGATTAGATTTGTTTGTCCTGCCATCGAGCATAAAAGCTCTCTCTCAAAATTGTTAACAAAACACATTGCACTCGACTGCCTTCTGTGTATACAAATTGAATCGTTCAACTGCCTTTAATTTGCAGCTGGCCAAATAGAAGGCGAGCAGAAACCTCAAGCGGAAAAACATAAAGCAAGCCTCATAGCCAAACCTAAAACCCAATATTTACACTTAAGACCGCTTCACAAAAGCGAGGACACGCGAGAGCAACTCCAAAAAGCTAAGCCAGGACATGGTCCTAAACAAACAAAAAAAAACGGTCACAGAGCATGTTCATATCCTGTGGCAAGTTGTTAACAGGGAATAATAACTTTAAACTGAATACTCATATTATAAACAACTGTTTTTGTTGTTGTTGTTGTAATAGGTTCTCAGGTTCTTTTGGCACCAAAACTGAACCGAAAACACTCGATATATGTTGTTTACAGGATATCAGATAATTGAGCAATTTCAAGCAGAAGCTCGCCTGGTGAGTTTTTAAAGTAATCGCCCTCAGTCACACAATCCGCACCCGGAAATGGGAAATTGCCTTTTAATTGCATGAAGTTGCTAAATGTATATCTATCTATATCTATATATGTATCTACGTGGCTTACTCTGGGTAGACCCGTACAATATTTACAGTTTAAATGACGTCCACACACACACACACACAACGCACACTTGGCACTTTCATGTCCTTGATTTGCTGGATCTCCTGCACTTGGCTACGTGGTCCGTCTGCCCACATTGCCTAATCCCCGAGTGACCTTCAAAATGTAGTTTATATGTATACATATCTAACAATCTACAGTTAGTTCTATATATATATATATATACACGCAGCTCCACATAACGACTCAATGCGGTTGGCGTCGTCTGCGAATGGGGTTTTGTGTATGTGTGTGTGTGTGTGTGTGTGTGTTTGTGTGTGTGTGTGTTTGACAGCCATCTGCCAGTTGAACTGTCTCTATGCAGCCTCCCCGTCCGATTGTCCGCCTTTCTGTCTGTCTGTCTGTCTGTCTGACTGTTTGCATTTGACATTTTCAATTTGCATGACACTGCTCTCTGGACGTGAAACGGTCCCATACACTTGACATCATTATACTCCCGGTTAGATGGTCACGTATCTATGTTATAGACATAGACAAAGATATAGACATATCGAAATATACATACATATGCGGTTGGCCCTACGACTGCACTTCACGTTCCATTATAAATCACTGCTGATCCACTGAATACCTACTAGCTCCGAGCTCCCATTCCGCCTACTATTTAATTAACCTAATCAAACAAAATGTCTTCAAAACAACCGAAAACAGAAGTTGCGCTTTTAAAACACGCTAACCAAATTTGGGTTTTGTGGTTAAATTCGCATCTATAAACTTTCTTAGAACTGGGCCAATTGAGGCGGCTAGAGACGCACGTGCTTTGGAGTTAATCAACACGAAACGAACTGGAACTATCTAAATTTGTATCTATATGTAAATGTATCTATATGTATATGTAAATGTATTTGAATCTATCTATATCTATATCTACATCTACATCTACATCTACATCTACATCTATATCTACATCTACATCTACATCTACATCTACATCTATATCTATATCTATATCTATATCTATATCTATATCTATATCTATATCTATATCTATATCTATATCTATATCTATATCTATATCTATATCTATATCTATATCTATATCTATATCTATATCTATATCTAGATCTAGATCTATATCTATATCTATATCTATGTCTATATCTATATCTATATCTATATCTATATCTATATCTATATCTATATCTATATCTATATCTATATCTATATCTATATCTATATCTACATCTATATCTATATCTATATCTATATCTACACATATCTGTATCTTTGTCTATATCCATATCTGTATATCTAAATTTATATATATATCTGCATCGTAATCCATTATTTTCTCAACACGCGCCCAACTTTGAGGTTGCCCGCGAACAGCTTTCGCTAATCTCCTGCTCACGGATACTTTTTGTTTATGTTGCCGCTTCCTAATTTAATTCGCTGTTCGGCTTTGAAATTTTGGCCTAAACTTTTGAGCCGCTTTGCGCATTGATAGTTTAAGCTCTTAATGGAAGAAGCGTGTTATTATTTTTTCGCCAGCATCAATATCTGTATAAAAATATCTTTTTTCTTTATATATATATATAATGCTTGTTCAAAGTTTTTATGGCAGCCACCGCATTAATATCTTTTCTGGTTTTTTTTGCGCTCGGGAAAATGGCGCCGCAATGGCCGGAAATTGCCGGAACTGAGCTGCTACACCTGACAATTATAGCCATAAATGTTGCCATAGGTACTAAGGGGGCATATAAATAAGTAGGGCCTGAACGGGTTTGAGCCATTTTTTCAATTATTTATTGCTGCAGCATGGCTTTTAGCGAGTTTGAAAATTGATGCGGCCAAGGACATAAATAATTTAATTACGTTCCCGTTGGTCAGCGAATGTGTGTGAAACGGACACCATTTCATTCGAAAATAGAAATTCGAAATGAAGGGAAATGTACCGGTAACCAAGTAAACAAATTTCTTTTTTTTTTTATCGATTTTGTGGATTAATTTAAGCTCCTTTTTTTGAGCACACTTACCTGTTGCCAGGTTAAGGGAAATGCCAGATTGAGTTTGATTTGAAATTCGGCAAGCTTTTTCAGAGCTGAAGTGATTTATACAACATTAAATTACTTAGCATATGTTACCATATCTTACCTCGTTGACGACAATCGCTTTAAGGCTACCTCCACAGAAATCTGGATATATACATATATAATATATAAGGTATATATGTATTTTGGTTTATGTGTCAAATACTTGAGAAATGTGTTTTCGGCTTGTTTGTGCTTTGCGCCTTGGCGTATGCTATATTATTTTTTATTGTGCCTGCTCTGTTCGTGTCTGTGTGTGTGTGTTGTCGAGTGTGCGTGTGTGTGGTCATACATTTTTATTGGATTTTATTTGTCGCTGCAGCAACTGCGCCATAAGTCATTGCACCATTACAAATTCCTTTTGGCGTGCCCAATCCATTGCCATTGTGTGAGTCCTGGGCCAAAACTGAAGCACAGGGGAAGGGGAAGGTGTACCTTGTTTGTGTATTGCGTGCATTTTAATGTGTGTTTGTTTGTTTGCTTTATTGCAGGCCAAGTGGATTTATGGAAAATTTTCAAATGCCGTTGCACGATTAGGGGCGTGGCAGTCAACGAGTGTACCCTCAGCTGAAGCACTTGTGTCGTGTTTGCCATTGCACTTTTCGTGCACCACCAGCGCCACCACAAGTTGGCAATCCTTTCACATTGATTGCATTGCTCTTCTGCACTTGTTGCAGTCCACGTCTTAAAGCTGCAATTAAGGTAACGGTTTTCTTATTTATCATGCAAATGGCAAACAATTTCCGTTCGTTGTCCTGTCAGCCAACTAATTGAGATACCAAAAACTACTGCCGGAAACACTACTCCTTCTGCCAACTATTTTCGTTTCTTTTTTCGCTGAATGTTAAAGAAGAAGCAGAAAAAATACCCCGAAAAAAAATAAAGCAAACGAAAAAGTAAATAAAGGAAAATATTTGCCAGCCGCAGCGTAGCAGAGAACCCATCAAAAATGTAAATATGTAATACCCCAAGACTTTGGCAAGAGGCAACAGCAGCAACAAAAAACAGCCACAAGACCAAGTTAAGTCAGCAGACAGCGCGACGTTGTCGTTCTGTAGTTGTCGTGCCCTGCCTAGGAAATAGCTACTCTGCCGCTCTGACGTTGAAGTCGAGCGGAGCGTCAATGAATTAAATATAACCCAGCCCGGTTCCAAAGACCAGACGCCGCTAACCGACTCGTATCCTAGCCCCAGTCCCCGTTGCCCAAAATCCAACCCATTCTAAAATGTGCACGCTGTGAGCTTTCCACTTGATTGCTGGCAGCCAACACGCTGGCTTACCCGCCCCCCAACAACCGCCGCCCACCCCTCAGCGTTTGTCCTTGTCGAATGGAAGTTCGATTTACATTTCAATTGCAGCCAGCAAAGGCGTTACATGGCGTGACGTAAGCGCCTGAATAGATAAAACGTACCTATACCTGCATATATATATGTATATAAATAGCTATAAACGTGTACATAGATAAGTTTTGTGTCTCATATGTAATTCACCAAACATAAATTCCAGTTAGGGGTTGCACTCTGGACTTTACATGCTACTCGATTTGAATTGTTCGTGTTTAGTCTGGGTTAACAGGCGTATACTTAACATTTAAATATTTACAATATTTACAAAAAAATGTATATAATTAGTTATACATAGATATGTTTTGTCTGTCTGTTAATACTCATATTCACCTAACATAAATTCGAGTTTCGATTCGAATTTTTCATATTTAATCTGGAATAAGAGGCGTATACTTAACATTTAAATATTTACAATATTTACAAGAAAGCTTATATTAAAATTTATATTATTATTATTTATATAATTATAATATAAAACATTTAATATTTTAACATAGGAATTATTCGACTGGCTGTTTATTTGTCAATTGAATCAACGAGAAAACCTGCTTTGGCAATGCCATATGCATAATATTTGTGTAATCTACTCAGATGCTTGTCCCAACTGTCTGTCTGTCTGTCTGTGCTATTCAATTCCAATGAAATGACTGGGCTGCATATTAAGAGAGTCGCATAAATAAATAAGCATATTCAATTTTGATGAAACGTGAATGGTATCAAAATGCTTAACAAAACGTAGAACGTGACCTTGCTGCAGTTGCCCCCGATATACCCCCCATAAAATGTGCAGAAAAGGGTGTTCAACCCTCTAAAGTACATTTACACTGATTAACATTAATAAATGGGCTGAATTAGTGATGTTGTGTTCGTGTAAACCGACTGATATAGGATACAGTCACGAAATTTCTAAAATAGACTCTTTATGGTTGGGCGCTAAGCAGATACTTTATATAAGATAAACAAATATATATATATACATATGTAAATATTTAAGAGCTATTTTGTACAGGGTATCTGCTAGGCATTTGCTGTCTCTTGAATTTTGGTTATTTCTGTTAGCCCTGCCACAGGAAACGGCTGTTTGTGGCAGGACTTGGCAACTGCTTGGCGTCAAGCGTTTAGCTAAAAGCTGCAATGCAGCTTAGACAATTTCGACGCTACTCAGCGCCAGGACATTATGAGTTAGAAATGCCAGTTGTACGTTGAATAATTCACTTAATTGCTCCCCAAAGGTCTCAAAAAAACGTATCAAAATGCCACAGTGAAAGTAAACAGAGAAACCACAGACAACAGACACAAATTGTATGTAGTATGTGGCAACAACTGACAACTATAAACAAGAAAGGCGGCAGTGGGCAGGGAGGGGGTGTGTGTGTAGAAGCTCTTTGATTGCTCGACTGTTTGGGAGCTGGCATTGAAATACGCCACACAGCACTGCAAATAGTATATGTGTATATATAGAGAGGAGTGCTCATGAATTGATCAGCAAATATATATTTACGCACAAGTTATAACAACAATTTGCAAATGGGCAACTCATGAATAGCTCATAGCCCCAATAAAAGCATAAACATAAATTAAATATTTGCATACATGCACTTTAATGCGAGACAATTTAATGAGTGGAGCAGCAGCAGCTGCGGGTTTTCGGTTAATTAAATTCTTTTACAATTTGTGCTTTGATTTGCCCCCAAAAGCAGGCAAGGATTTCTTCTTTTGTGCCCAAAAAATGTTGACTTGAGTTGCCACAGCACAATCCCATGACAGGATTACCACTTTCTTTTGGCCTGCTTCGTTGCTGTGTTGACCCAAAGTGGCGTGCTCTCTCTCTCACTCTCTCTCCTCCTTTCCCTCTCCCTTTCCCTTACTATTTTCGGTGGAAGTTTTAAGCGGCTTTTTCAGTGCTCTCCTTTTAACACGCATTCGCGTGTTTATGCTTTTGTTTTGTTTTTTGGTCTGTTGCCTGGCATGCTTTTGAAACTTTATACTTGGCATTCGTAAGTCGTTCCAGGATTCAGCTTGTTCTGCGAGAACTGCTCGATTTAACGTTCACCTTGAACTTGCCACATGCTGCATACAGCACTTGAACCGAGTGCGTACTTAGATATGTTTTCATTTTCAGTTCATTAAGCGAGATTTTCAGCACATTATTATTTTCGCCATCTTTAGCTGCTGCTGTGCGCTTTCAAGGATTTACTTTCTTCAAAATATGCCATTAGCCACAGCACAACAAGGATCAGAAGGGATACAAGGTGTTACTAAGATTCTGTTTCCTTGCATTAAAATGCACCCAAAACTGACTAGGTAAATGTTTTAGGTACAGTGGATAACATAACTATTTGGGTTTTTTCAACTTTAATAAATCTATAATACTAAAAAATAAAAAAGTTTATAAATAGCTTTTCAAAATACCTTTTCACAGCGGTAAATATGTACATATATAAATCCGAATTACAAATTGTATCACACTATAAGAATACCCTCACCCATAAGAGTATAAAGAAAGCATACCTCAAGAATGGTTTATATGTAAAAAACACACACATGTGTGTGTGTGTTTGTGTTTGCATGTTGGCACGTGTGCCACGACGACAGCTGCAGCAACAACTCGGCAAGGATATACATATCTACATACAGATATACTGTGAGCTGAGCGCAATGTGAGAGATTCATCACAATTTAACTTTGCGAAGTGGCTGTGGGAACGAGTCGAAGTCACGTTGTGCCATGTGCTGCAATTAGTTTGGCTTTTGCTACTCTGCCTGCAAATTGCGCGTCTGTCGGAAACTAATTGTTGTACAACTTCAAGTTTATCGCTTACCAGTTTGCTGAAAGTTAATCAAACTGTCAGCTGACGCCTAGCTAAGCATTTTGAACACTATCCGCCGCGCAGCACGAAATATTATAGCGGCAGGCAAAATTTATGCTAAGCGTGCGTTTACCAACACTACGCAAGTAAAGATGCATCTAATCATAGGAGGGGCTTAAAGTATACAGCGGATATTCTTAACTTAAATTTTGACTTTAGTTCCGTCATAAAGTCAAGAAAATTCAGTAAAGGCCAAAAATGTGTTGCGAACACGAATACAGAAATAGATATGGCTAACGGTATTGCTGACGGGTGATCATAATTGGTGTAAAAAGGCTGCGGCAGCCTTGGCTCTGTTCTTGAAATCAATGCTGGAATAAAATCCGAAGCAAGCAGCAACGGCTGCAAAGTGTCGACAACATCCTTGGCTGACCTGAAAAACAAACGAACTAAAAGCAGATAAAATGTAAATGAAACCCAAAATTAAATTATGGCATAACAGAGCTTACGGGTTTTGTTGGCTTTAGCTTCTGTGCCATAATTAAATGAACATATAATAAAAGGCGCAATGGTGCGGGTAATGCAGCCTTATCTCCGGCTAATCGAAAATTCAGCGCCGCCGGCTCTAAAACAACACACAAACAAAGGACACGCAAAGGGTGCCATTTAGTGTAGGCGGGTGTGTGCGTGTGTGTGTGTGTGTAGATTGTTGTATCAGCAATTAGAGATGGGCGGTTAAACAAAAAACTTGTGGTTGAAACTGATTGACCCCAGTTATTGTATTATTTTTAATTTATGGATAAACTCAGTTAAAATTATTAAGCAATATATACCACGTAATACATTTAATACATATACCAAATCTGTTATTTATGGCAACTCATAAAACTTATTAAATTTGATTTCAAATCAAAATTAATATCAATCCATTTACAGGTAATTGCTTATATTATATGTTATTAGAGACCAATACAGTAATTCATTTTAGTTGATATCCTTTTAAGCTGTCAATCCATCTTTAAAGGTGCAATAAACGAAATTCTTGCTCTTCGTGTTAACCTTTGACGCAATATAGCTTCATATAATTAATGTATACATTTTGTACTCTTTTCATTGAATTTATAAACGCATCGAAAATTTCGATATAAAGCTGTCAATTTAAAATTCACGTGCCCAACTCAAACACTAAAAGGCAGCACATTTGTCAAATAACACACATGTGTGTGTGTGTTGTTGTGTGTGTGTGTGTGCGTGTTTGTTTGTTGTGTTGACAGTTAAATGGAGGCAGTGGCATCAAGTTTGCCGCATGACATTAGTATGCAAATTGCCAAATTGAAATTGTCATTCAGATTTGCCGCCTCTTGACTTTGTGCTGCGGTCGTTTGTTTGTTTGCCCCAAAAATCAATATATGTATAAACATGGCTTAACACGTCATTTGTCTTGGTTTTAATGCTGTTCTAGCTTTCAGCAGGTGCTGTAAAACAACATTTATGAAATTTTAAATGTAACCGACCTTTTTATCGTACTTACATGAATACTTTGAATAGTTCTAATCGATATTTGAATTGATAGTTTTCAATCGATGATCGAGGGAAGAGTTTCGCACAGATAGTTATTTAAAAATTGTTACGCGTTAATAAATTATATGATAAGTTAATTTTGGACTTGAGCCTTTTTACTCTCACTCTCTAAGTAAGAGTAATTAAAGTACATAAGCAGGTATGTGCCACAAAAGTATTCCGTAATTAGTGAGCCGTGTGCGGCAGATCGATAAAGCGTGTAAAAGTTCCAACGAAAATAGAGCCTTATTACCAATTGCCTTAATTCCACTAATAACTCAATGCCACGAATTGGTTGACTGATTGATTGACTACCTGGCTGGCCTATTGACAAACTAGTACCAAATACCTTGTGCACTGATAAGGCTTAATGGTGCTTTAATTGGAGGTCTGAACGGCTCGAATAACTCATCAGAAAACGCTTAAAAAGGATACGTGGCATAATTTTGCTGCCATTTTGCTGGCCTGGCAACCCTAATTGGTTGCTTAATTAAACATTGCCAAATCGCGTGTAATGCTTGAGGGCTCTTTGAAGTAGCCAACACTGCAGTTTTGGCCAATTATCGCGCTTGCAGCTCATTTATAGAGCCAACCCGCTCGCCCCTTTGTGCCCCTAATGGCACTCGACAAGTGCCAATACGTGCCGTAGTCGTAGTTAACCCTGCATAGCTCCCCGCTACGCCCCCTAACATATTACTTTGACTTACATGGCCAGCAATTAAAACACAATTTATGTGGCCAAAAGTTGCGCCTGCAAAAGTTGGGCGTTGAACTTTTGCTGCGAGAGCAATGTTAATTTTGTTATTCTTTAAAAGCAGCATCAACTCAAAGTCAACCATAAAACACAGGCACACAGCATCATGTGCTGCCTGTACGCTTTTTATTTATTATTTTTTGTTTTTGCTACCTTGGTAACAGTAGACAGCAATTGCTTCATCAAGCCAAAAGAACAGCCTCTGCAGCAATTGCAACTTTTATGCTTTGCTGAAAGTTACGACCACATTGAAATCTCAACTCTTCAATTATTGACTATCAGGGTAAAATCCTTGCAGGCCGTCCCATAGCTTGCCATGCGTCCTGCATCAGCAATGAGCCTGGCTCTGTGACTGTCGAATTGGAATTGCTTCGCAATTTTCTAACAAACGCATTTTTTCTTTATGAGCAACAAGTACGCAATATCCTTTTGCGACGAACTGACTGCAATGCAGTGTATTACAGTACTCAAACTCGAAACTACTGTTTATTTTTTGGTTGGGTCTGAAATTTGTTTGTATGCAGAAGTTATTGCTTTCAGTAGCCATTCTTTTGAAATGTATTAAAAGTAGAGATCATCGATACATTCGATAGTTTGTGTGCGGTATTTTGCAACACATAATTTAAGGGCTCAGTGCGACAGCCCTGTCACTAAATTAAACAATTTGCACATTGTGAAATATTAAAATCTTGCCAAATATCAATTTAAACGTGTGTAAGTCAACTTTTAAATTTAAGTAAACGTTTAAAGCTGACAAAGAGTTATTATAGAGCAACAATACCTGCACAGTCCCCTAAATTAAAAAAAGGGGACGCATAATAATATCGTATAACATTTTCTGCACCAATTTTTTTGTTGTGTTTCTCGCGCAAACTTAATTTACTTGATGAATGTACTATTTAGAGTATACGGTACCTTCTGGCACGGTGTAGGGCAGCGTGTCAAGTGGCTTCATTTGCCTGGACACTTTGGCTTCATTAATATTTATAACAGCGACAGTGTGAGAGTAGGTAAACAATGCGCTAAACTTTTGTTGTAATAATTTAATCGTTAGGTATTTAACAACTTTTATAATGGACAAGCAAAGCCAGAGGTTAAGCGTGGCCAGCCGGAGCACCGAGCTGAACGAAGTTGAACGCTCGAGTTGAGTTTGCAAATTGTTTGGTCAGCTTGGAGGAGCGCGTTCTAGGTGACAAAGTTTTATCAGGTGGCTGCATGAGAGGGGGACTTGAGACTTAAGTGAAGCCAAAAACCGCAATCGCTTTACATTTTCAATTTACCATCTAATCTAAATTACATGATACGCGCACAATTTGAACGCTAATGAGCAAGGACTTGGGCAAAGATGGAGGCGGGGCGAGGGATCATCGGGTACGTATGCGCAACATATTGCGTGTGAATTTTAATTAAAAAGTTTTTCTCACTTACCCAAGCAAGATAATCGCGTCCCCCGCAAAAACCAAACGAAACGAAACCAAACCCAACCAAACCAAGATGGAGCGGATGTTGTTGCCTGCTGCTGTTGCTCCTGCAGCTCCTTCGATTGCATCGATTTTCCTGCCAAGCAATTTCGCAAGCAGCTAGAAGCATGTGCATTCTTGTCAAGTTACTGTTCATTTGGATTTAATTACATGTAACTGCACAACGTGGCACAACAGTCGATGGCACCGCAGGCAGCCAATTGATTATATTGGGGCTGTGTGTGTATTTTGTTGTGCCCGCCAGTTGCTAGGTAATTAAATGCACACACATTAACTTATGCTGCCGCACACCTGCTGCTCAGTTAGCCAGTTAGCCGCAAATTGGCTTGTTAGCCGATGGATGGCCAGCTTCGATTATCGGGGCGATGTGTTCATGGTTCGCTTAATATGCTTGAATTAGATTAACATTTTATTTTGGACAGGCTTACAATTCCAGCTGCATATGTTTGGGTGTGTGTGTGTGTGTGTGCCTAGGTCTGTTTTGTCTAGGGCCAATGGCCCAAATGCAAACCACTTGCTTGATTCTGTTTGGCTGCGCTCTTTCGACGTCGGCGTCTATATTTTTGGCGTTCTGCACTGCCGTGCTCTCTCTGCGCAGACGCAGTGCCGTTACTCCGAAAATAGCAGACGGCGATGGTCGACGGCGTTGCGTATACGCAGCGTTGTCTCAGTCGCTAGCTGGACGTGATGTTGGCCGCAAGGGCGCCACGGCAAAAACCAAAGACCAAAGGACAAGCTAAAAGCCTGAAGGCAGCTCATTGCCGCTGAAACAACAAGTACCTAACTGTGTGTGTGCGTGCGTGCGTGCGTGCCTGTGTTTGCGCCCGCGCGCGTGTGTGTGTGCTTGTCTGTGTGTGTGTGCGTGTTGTGCGAGTGCAACGCGTCTGATGGCTATCAAAGTGCAGCATAGCTAAAAAGTATGCTTTCGATTTTTATAATCGCGCGCGCGTATCGTTGACGGCTCGTTTCGGCCAACTTGCAACTTTTGTAAAGTTTTGACGCGGCTTCCGTGACCCCACCATACATACGATATATATATACTACTGAATATATATACATATGCAAACTCATTAATTCGTAATACATTTTCGAGCTGAATAACTAATGCAATCAAGCTATTTGAACCCGTTTTAGTGTCGTGTGCGCGCTCGGTTTCAAACTGGCAATAATGTGTTAAACGTTTTACGTTTTCTCAACATTACATTGGACTTTATTCTGGCATTATCAGCGGACAGACAACAGGCAGGCGCACCGAATTTTGATACACAGCCTCGAACTCAACTTTAACTCTAACTCAAAAAAATGGAACTCAACTGCAGACCAAATTGAAACAGGAAATAACCCTTTAAGGGAACTACACTACTACTACTATATACTATATATATTTTTCGATGCAGCTTAGTACCTAACTGAAAGTACATACATAGAGAGCCAACATATGCACATATATGTTTATAAATCTAGCGCTAACTGGCAACAAATTCCAAACCAATCATAAATTAACATAATAAAACTGCGGCACTTGACTTTTTTCCGAATTTTCAAATCAAAAGAGAGCAAAAATAAAAATTAAATAAAAAATTTAATATGTGTGCAGAGCAAAGCACAAAGCAAACAACAAATAACTAATAATAATTTTCAAATAAAATACGAAAACATCCATACATATTTACGAGTATCTATGTGAAACTGTGGCAGCAGCCAGCGGCTAGCAAATGAGCAGACAGACAGGTTGGCCAAATATATTTCGATTAAAATATAAATGAAATTAAACTGGACACAGCTCTGACACAAAAACCAAATAGCGTGCCAAGTGTTTGAGTGGAAATTTGTATTGTCTGCCAATAACAGATGACATTAGCAACAACAACAGCAGCAACAACAACAGCAACTGAAATAACAAAGCGCAGCAGCTGCAACCAACAGGTTGCCAAGAAACTAGAAACAATTGACCTCAGGTGAGTTATGGCCAAGTAATTGTAATTGCTAACTGCAAAATAATTTATATTTATCATACGTGCTCTACATGAAGCTTTTATTGCTTTTACAAAAGTTTTAATGTGCTCCAAATAAATTTTAGATGAAAATTTATTTCCACATTTACTGATAGTAAAGTTCTTAAAATACATCAAAGCAAACTGGTTTAAGCCAGTTTGCATTTCAAAATTATTTAAAATATCTATGAGGCAAAAATTTTGCTAAAAAGTGAACTAGAATATAAAATATAAGTATAAATTGCCAAAGTAATTTGGACTGTTTTTTCCAAGTGTAGCTTTAGTGAAAATATAGCTATAAAAGTCTTAAAGGCATCGCTAACTAGTTGAGCTATTATTTGTTTTATTGCTGGGTTACATTTTTATCCGCAAAGTTAAAATTGTGAAAACTCCGCTGATCACCTGAGAATTGTGAGTGCGAATAAAAGTTCGTTCGGTATGGTGAAAAATGAAAAAACTGACCATGTCGCAAAGTGCCATAAACAATTTTACAACATTTTGCTTGTCATAAGATTAAATGTGCATAAAATGCGATGTGGGCGGGTTGAAGAATCGGGGGCGCAGCACCGATGAAGGCGAAACAAAAGCAATAACTATAAAACAAACACAATACAATGCGCTTGAACCGTGAGCAGAACGAACATACGAAGAGCAGGAACAAAAAAATATGTATGAAGAAACTGAAGGGATACCCGCACAGACTTTATGGCAACAACACACAACAACAACAATTGGGTGCGGTGGCAGCAACAAAACATGCACACATACAATTTGAGTTTTTGCTTTTTATGGACGATATTCTGTTGTTTTTTTGTTTCCCGCACAGAGCACCGCTGGCGTTGATTTTGTGGGAGAGTGGGGCAGCGGTGGTTTTTAGCGCGTATCCAAAGGTATGCGGCAGCAGTCACAGACGACAGCATCCAATTACAAAAGTGAATATTTGAGACTTGTTTTTTATTTGGTTGCCATGTTGACCTTAACATTTATTTCGACTCTTGGCCTCAAGTGTCTCTCAACTGGCTGACCTAAATTCGAAACCTTTAAAGCTACACCAAAATGAATGCAGCTCCAAAAAAATATATACATATATACATATGTATATAATTCAGACATTGCTTTCATGCTGCTGATAATGAGCCGTTAGCGGGCCGTGTAGCAAGTTGAGGTTGGGGGTTGGTAGTTGGCGTTAGTTGGCGCCACTCACGCGATGTGCGGCACTTGAGCACGTTTTGCATAAATTGCTGGGTCCGCCGTCATCCCCTGATGGCATATGCTAATAATGAGAGCCGCGCCCACCTTTCGGCCAAGCTGGCCGCGGGGCGCTGAAGCAAGTCGAGCAAAACAATGCCGCAAATACCGCAAGCAAATTGCCATGTTAAGCATTTAAGCACAGATGCCATTTTCACATCATCAAGCATCAATCTGATGCTGATCTATTAACGCGTTTGCTTTGACTGCGCAGCTAACAATCATTAGAAGCCAACAAGTGTTTGCATCAAATTTAATTAGACTTGAACGGACGTTGCGTATACGCCAGGTTGCCCCAAAACAAAGCACACAACAACAACAAAAGTGGTCGTCCTTCGAGACCAGCCTGGACCATCTCTATGCAGCTGGCGTTTGTGTCTGGGCTGGCAGCACGTCCGCCCGTGGCAATCAGGGTCGGCTCAATGAAGGAAAACTAATTTTTTAGTGGCAAACGTTTTGAGCCCGGGCAAGCTCCCAAAAAGGTAGCAGGCCAAAATGCCAGAGGCTTAGCCCCCAAAAAGCAAATGTTGTGTGTGTTGCTGTGGGGCAGCTTTGTTTCAGGTGTCCCGTTGATTAACTGTCAGGTGAACGAAGGCGGCAAATGATGGCGTTTCGCTTCTGCTGGTCTCCCGACTCATTTGGACCAGCAACAATAACATGTTCGCAGTCGCTGTGACAACAAAGCCCAGCCCAAATGAGATATTCCCCGCGGCTATATAAAACAAAACAATTTGCCAGTTCATATGACCCGACTTCAGAATGTCCTGTAGAAACTGTTGGCTTATCGCGTCCAATCTTAGATGAACTATAACTATAACGAAATTTTGCGTGAGCTCCACAAATTTGCATATGTTGTTTTTTTCGGGTTGTTATTTTCCTGCTCTGCTTCTGTTTTAATGTCTTTTTATGTTTTATTTCATATTTAATCTGCATTCATGATGTTGTTTTTGGACTTGTTGTTATATTTTGTATATTCTTTTGTTTTGTGTTTTTATAAGTTTTTTTCTGATGGAGTGTTTATTATTTCCATCATGTATTTATTATGTTATTATGAAAAAAGTGTTTTAATGAATGAAATATTTTTATAAACAATTGATAATTTATATGTGGTTGATTTATATATTAATTTTTTGATGGAATTGTTTTTTGCGTGTTTTAAAGTTTATTAAAGCCATAGAATTGCAACATACCCATTCGTGTTCATTGCCGTACGGAATTCAGCCATTTTTGTTGTTGTTGTTGTTGTCCAACGTTGCAGGGTGTAAAAAAAGAAGAGTGAGAAACAACAATATAACAATGCCTGCTGCATTATTTAGGGTTCTTCTTTGCATTGCGGCCAATGTTGTTGCGGTTGCCGGAGGCGACACAAAAAGTTCATAAAATAAATTGCAAAGTTAATAAACAAGTAGTCCTGTTGGCTGTTGTGGCTGCTTATGCTTGGGCCCTAACAGTTGGCAGTCGGCAGTTGGCAACGGCAATTAGCTTTAAACACGCCATTAACTGCTTAAATGGCGACATGTGTGTAATGCTTTGGCCGCCCAGCTTGAGGCACCCATACCGCTAATGTTGCTGCTTGCCTCTAAGTGTGTTCATTATCACCTGTCCGTCCAGTCCGCAAGAGAGAGGGGGTAGGGGGATGCGAGAACCATCTGATATCAGAGATACACATACTTAAACACACAGAATCCCCCCAAAGGACCCCACAGCTGACATCGCACAACGCATTCTTAAGTGCTTCATCTTGTCTGAATAACATTAGAGGCAGGCAACATATACGCCCGAGCCCCACCTCATGGCCCGCTTCCATGACGGAACAAAATGAGCTGGCACATTTATGGCAGCCATTTTGGGGCGCAGGCAGCGCAGCATTAAAGCAAACACCACCCGCCCCGCCCCGCCTCTCAGGATTGACTAGACTGCCATACATACCTAATGAACTTGGTGTTGTCTTTCTAGCAGGAAACGAATGGGCCCCGACGAACCCACTTACAAATTTTCCAGCAAGCACTTCTCAGTTCTCAGATCTTATTTATGAACGCATCCACACAAAAAAAAATGCATATTTAGGCCTTTGTATTTATTCACTTTTGCTGGCGTTTTTATTGCTCGACTGTACAGATAGCATTATAGTATATGGATATACTACATAAATATTCCACGAATTCCGAATTCCGTTTCCGCGAAAACTTGTAAATTAGTTTTATGCCACCTGAGAGTTGTTTTGGGGAGCGTTCTTAGCATATGGCATAAAGTTGGCTTGCATTCATTCATAATTTGATTTTGAGTCGACTATCGTTAAAGTTTCGACGGATGAATAATACAGTGCCATATATCAATATAATTGAGCTCAAATTGTGCAAAGCTCATCTGTCAAAAGTAATTACGCACGCATGAATTGATGAATTGATGCGCTTATCAAATTGATTGAAATTAATTGGGCGAATCAGTTCTTAAAGAATTAAGCAAGAAATTACAAAAACTTGTTTACAAAAACGAATTTACTTGAAATTGAGTTAAAATTTTATTTAAGTTAATTATATTAAAGCAAATTCATTTCGCAACGGGAAAATAAAACTGCCAGCATTAAAATTGTATCGGAAACAGACGTGAATGGATTCATTATCAGTACTAATGACTTGTATATTGTATAAAGCGTATACAAATCGAATTTTATGGATCTTTGCAGTTGCTGTTTATTCAATCGAACCGCATTAAAATGCCAATAATTTTCTATATGTATACATCAATTGAATTGCTGTCGTTTTCCATCTTCAATCGTCAAGTTCAACTTTTCACTGTTCTGATTTTCGGTTGTGTAATTTAACTATGTTGGGGCGGGGAAAGTGGGTGTGGGTAGGGTCTGCCAACTGGGTTGTTTGCGTTGCCACGGGTCGTTAGCCTCGGGCGAAAAAAAATTCACTTCGAGTCGCAGCACAACAATTTGCAGCAAATAATTCAAAATGTCAGCCGCAGCAATGAAGAAAATGCCAGGACTCAAAGAAAAATGTCAAGGAATTTAAGTTGCAGCAACCCCTTTTTGATAATAATGCCCAAATCTTTTAGTCTATTATTATGTAATGTCTTCATGACGCAAGGCTATTGACGAACTGTCCGAAAATGAACTTGTTTATAATTTCGACCAGTTGTTTATCTCCGCTGCGGCGTGTAAACAATGGGCCAATGTATTTTTTAACGCTTTTGGCATTGTAAATCGATTAATGTACGAATGGCCAACACATTTGTTTTGATTTATGGCCAGAGGAAGCAATAGACAAAGGCAACATCCATCGATTGATAGGTAAACAATTCGACCGTTTGTTTAGCTGCATAAAAGTTTTTGTTTAATTTTCGCTTTCATTTAGTTGGCTTTTATTTCTGCTGCTGGTCGATCTTGCGGCTTGCTTTGTATATTTTATTTGGGCGATAAATTACATTTCGGCTCTGGCCAAAGTTCTGGCATTTTATTGATTTTCCCTTAGAGTGCATAAAAATTAGCTTAACCTAATGAGTCATGTGGGCCGTGAACTGAAGTGAAGTGAAGGAGGGGGCAAAGTAACAGCCTCAGAAATGGTTAAGTGCAAAATGCCAGTTGGCAATTTAATGGGGGGTTGCCAAAGATGTTGCAACAACAGCTACAAAAACAGTCCCCTTTGGCTGCAAGAAAACTAGCAAAGTGCTCTAATAGAGCCAAAGGGGGAAGAGGGGGAACAGTGGCTGTGGCTGCTGCAGCAGCAGCGGCAGCTCTTCTTAGCTAGACACAAGGGCAAGTGCTTGTTAGTTGTGGGCGTGGCTTTCTGTTGACGCATGTTGACGTTCTTGCTAGTAATTTGCAATGCAAAAACAACATAAAGTGGCTGTCGAGCCAGTCCAGGGTAAGCAGCCACCGAGCAACTTATATATTCAGCACAAAATTTCATATTTCGTTTTCGTGATTTCGTTTCGGTTCTGTCCCGTCTGTGCATCCCCTTTTAATTTAGTTATCAGCCGAGATGAGCTGGCCCCGTTTGACATTTGTTTGTTTGCTTATCTCGGGTAAAAAACCCGCACAACTGCTTTCGCTGGGCTATAAAAGCGGCGCCTCTTCAACGCTGTCGCATCAATCAACTAAGAACAGCCTTTTAGACAAGATGCAACTAAATCTGTTTGGACTGCTGCTGCCGCTGCTGCTGCTGCTGGGACTGACGCTAACCGAGGCGCGTCACCGCGGGTCCCCGTTCGATCATCGACCATCGCCGTTCAATCCCAATCAGCCCAGGCCGGGCGGCTACCCCTATTAAAGGCTGGCACGCTGATGCTGTTAACACATTTAGTTTAATTTGATGCGATTAAAGTCAACTGAGCAACATCAAAAGCCATTATTGTGTACTTTTTCTTCTTCTTGTTTTTGCTGTGTACACACTACAAATTTCACCTGGCCAATTATCAAAGTTGCTGCAAAATTTGCAAGTCAGAGTTGAAATTTGTTAGTCATAACTTAATATTCATCGTTGGCACTGCAGGGGTTCAATTAAAAGGAAGGCACCAGAATCAAAGACCTTCGGAACAAAGTTGCGGCAGAATGTTTCTGACTCGGACTTTTTAAAGTCAAGTTTCGATATCTAAACATTGATTCATAAATTCTTAATATGAAATTCAGAAAAGGAGACCCTTTTCCTTTCCAAATGTTTTAATAATTTAAAAACCTACCCAAAGACCACATCGCATTCGACTCTGGCATAAAACATTCTCTCTGGGGTCTAATTCGAAACGTAGCAAATTCGGCTCCACATTTGGGGCAATCTTTTCGGTTTTGGCAGCGCTGTAACACGCTGGCGGTTTCATTTCCATGTCCCTGCTGACGGGCCTCATAAATAATAATTAGAAATTGGGCTAGCGAAGCCTTCAAGTGGAGATGCATTCACCTGGCGCGCGTGTGTTGACACTCACGCATCTGCTGCCGCTGCTGCTGCTGCTGATGTTGATGTTGTTGTGCGCGCGTGATGGCATTTATAATTTTAATGCAATTTAATTTGTGGTGTTTCTGACGCGCCAGCGGGGCGTATGAGTAATCAGCTGGCAGCTCTGCCTCCCACTGCTCTGGCTGTGGCAACAACTGTTGCCAGTTTTATTTGCGTATATTAAAATTGAGTACGCGCAAACATTTCAATGAGTTTCACACACAATTTTCTCTTCTTTTTTTTTGGTTTTTTTGTTTTTGCTTTGCTTTCTATTTTCAGACGCGGCAGATCCAAGAAAAGCGCAAAGAAAAACACTTGCGAAAATTAGCAGCAGCCGCTGCTGCGGCGACAACGGCATCGCAGTTAGCGTCGGCATCGGCCGTGCCGTCTATAAATAGTGTGCACTGTGCGCGTGACAGCTGTGGCAAACGGTGACGTCATCCCCTGGACAGCCGCTCGACGATCGACGACGTCATCAAATCGAGCAAATTGTACATCAAAAATACGCCCCGTTTATATTGACACACACCATTCACACACACATTATCGGATTCTGTGTTAATGGAACAAAAAAAGAAAAAACAAAAAATAATAATCTAAAATGTCGCTAAAGAAATCGGATTGATAAGATCGGCCCAGCGTATATATATAATAACAATATGCGCAGAGTAAACACACGACGAGCCATGAGAATCGCACGAAAGCACAGCAAAAAGAAAGAAAAGCGGAACAAAAACAAAAATTGTCAAAATAGCAACGAAAAATGCTTACCATTTGCTGAGCCTCAGTCGAAATTCATCGTCGATCGGCGTCGTTGAATGCCTCGCGCTGCTGCGGCCCGTGTTTTGGTTGGCTGTGTGTGTGTGTGTCGTGAGTGCGTGCGCGTCTCTCTCTCTCTGTGTGTGTGTGTTAGTGTGTGTGTGTGGCGTCAGTGATTGAAATAAATATATATGAAATATATATTTAATACGCGCTAAAATGTGAAAAAGTGGCAACGAGACGCCTCTTAAGTTTGTTAAATCGACTTAAACGAGCTACGAGAAACGAGAAACATCAACAACTAAATAAAAAAAATAAAATAAATAAAAAATAAACTACAAAAAACAACCAAAATAACAGCACACGAAAGCAAATTGAATTTTTGTGCACAATAAATGCGTGTCATAAATCATAATAAATAATTTGTGCTAAATCCGCTTCAAACTTAAAATGTTCGCCATAAATTCAAGCAAAGGATTTCATTTAACACAATTGCAGCTGCTCTAAACGGTGAGTACTAACTGTATATCTTCGCTGTATTTGAAGATTTATTATCCTTCTTGAGATATAAAAGTTGACAAAGTTGAAATTTGTAAACATTTAAATTTTTAATCAAGTTATTCTCATGGCAATAAAAGAGAAGAGAAATACATTAATTTGTCGATTCAAAAAAGTGCTTTTAATAATATAATAATACCCTTTAAGTCTACAATCGTCTGTATTTATGACAGCGTATCAAGTATGCCAATCAATCAGTTGGCCTGTCTAATTAGCTAAATGAGTTTTGCCTTTGTCTGCGTCAAAAAGTGGCCCGTTTCCGAGTAAAAAGGACTCAGGACTTATTCACTTATTTATGTACATTATATGATAGCAGAACGTGCAAAGGTAATAGCCTCCCCCGGGGAAGGGAGCAAAGAGGTGTGGGGAGGGTCATATAAAAGCCTACGTTGATTCAAAATGGGCTCACGCTGCGCATACGCAATTTGTGTGCGTGTGTTTAGCTGAATGCATGAATGTTTTCATAAATTGAGTTTGCTTTTTTCGACAGCTCGTTTTGTGAAGGTTGACACCGACAGCAACCCGCCAGCCTCCCCCTCTCTTGATATAGATACATATACCGTTACCTGTCATTATTCATTGCGATGCGACTTTTGTGTTTGAGTGCCTGCTCAATAAGAGAATTATGAGGTATTAGGCAAACAAAATACGACAACAACAATTTCGCTTCAATTTGAGCCAAGCTAATTTCATGCCCATTGTTGTGCAGCTTACGCAATTGATTAGCTTGAGATACTTTTGTATCTGTAAAGTAGCTATTGTAACGCTTTTTGCGCAAAGCATTTAAGGAATTTTGTTTCATAGCAACCAACAAAAAAAACAAGAAAAAAGCGAACAAGATGAACAATAGAAATGCAAAAAAACATGGTTAATTTATGTGCACAAGTTCATTGAAATAAAAATAAATATCACACACATGGCAAAAGAATTGCATTGCCACGCTGGGCGAGCAGTTATGTGTGTGTGTGTATGTGTGTGTATCCTCTGTATCTGTGTGCATCTTCACAGTGCCCTCCCCTCCCGTACCTTGACAATGCACTTGAGTCAAGTTTGCTTCCTCTGCCCAGGTCGTCGAGTCGCTTGGCTGCCAATGCAAAGGCTGCCAAAATTTGCATTGGGCGGCAGTCGTTGGCGATGGGCGTCGGACAGACAGACGCCCAAGCATGATACTAGCGCACCAAGTGTAGCAAGCAGCAGCAGCAGCAGCAACAGCAACAGCAACAGCAACAGCAACAGCAGCAGCAGCTGTAGAAGCCAACGCGATGCTTGTTTATTTATTTATAACATTTTTTGTTTGCTCTGCTCGTTGCCGTTGCCGTCGCCTGCTGTTTGCCGTCGCGTTTCCTGATTATGATACGCCCAGCCATGGGGCATATTGGCTCTGTCATTAAGCATACAACACGCAAGCCAGAATGTCTTTAAATTCACGAGTTGCTGTCACAACAAAATGGCAACGGTTTAATAAATGTCGAACGATATCCTACGTTGATCTATATTTAGCATTTCGGGGTAGATAAATGGATATCGTGAAAAACAACATTTGCATTGCTGTCGATTGCTTTAATGCTGGCCTTCAATTTAGTTCGAAATAACGCGAATCTACATTTCATGAAACGAGTGAATGTTTCAATAGAAAATTCATCAAATAATCCAAATAACGAAAATGTTTCGAATAACACTAACAAATAAAATAATATAAGAAAAATTTATTTATTTACAAAAGCTAGATACAGATATTACAAATTATTGTGAAACTTATTATCTAAATTATAATGGAGTTTATTTAACAATTTTGGTGAAAAATCTGAATTTTAAATAGTTAAATCCTATAATTGAATATAAAATGAGTTCTTTCAACTTATTTCACAGCATACATTTATTTACTAAAATAGTTTAGAACCAGTTTACAACCCAATTGAGCTGAAGTGAGGGTATGTTGGTTTCATCTATATATTTTAAATCGATTCAGCTTGTTGAATTCATTTTCATGCTGGGGTTGCCATGAATGATAAGTAGAAGTACTTCAAAGTAGCGAATCCCCTTCAGGCGCAATGCCGCCAGCTGTCAGTCCCCTCCCCCCTCCCAACCCCTCCCCGATCGCCCAGTTGTATGGCGCTGTCAGTGCTATTGTCAGGCAGCGTCAGATTGGTTCATTGTTTTTGTAGTTAATTAATTTTATATACTTACCGTTGCACTTTTATGGCACAACAAATGGCTGAATGTAAACCATGGCGTTTATTTGTTGTCGTTGTTGTTGATGCTGTGTGTGTATTATGAGTGTGTTTGTGCATTTCACATAAATTGCTTTCACTTTGTGCTCTGCTTTCTGACATTTCCGCCACATAGGGCATATTGGCAAATCTTGTACGCTACTTTACCGATTTATAATGTCGCAATTGCTGCGAAAATTTATCAATTTGACACCCAAAGCTTCCAAAGACAGGGCTTTCCTGTGATAAAACGCCAGCTTTCCCTTTTGCTTCGCCCCAAAGAATGATTGATCAATGTTGACAGATTTAACGAGCTGGCAAAGTGCTGCAAAACAATTCAATTATCGGGGCGGGAGTGCGTTTGTGTGTGTGTGTGTGTGTGGGAAAATGGAAAGAAAATGTTTGCATACGGTTTTTACACGCAGCTGCAGTGCATCACTATCAACATTACATCACCATCATCATTACATTATCATCATCATCATCACCAACAGGAGATTTCTTTTTTCTTACACATTTTTCATGTGTTTTCTTTTTAGCTGCAGCCATTGCTGCCATTTAGGTATGCGTAATTATTTATGTGTGCTGACACACACCTCACACACACACACATACTCAGTCGTTGTAACATCGAGCTTATAAATAATTTAATGTTGCACAAATCTGCGTGATTTCTTTTTAATTCGGAATGCCTTCAAATATATTCATTTATTTATTTATTTATTTATTGATGCAATTTGGCGGATTATTTTTTGCGATTGGTACTCGCCGTTCTACAAGGTCTGTCAGCTTATGACAATACGAATTTAATCGCTCTCTGGGCTGTCTGTCTGTCTGTCTGTGTAATGCAATTTCAATGCCGTGTAGATTTCAGCTGGCCATCGGCCAAGAAATCTCAATATTACTTAAGCTTTCTGGTTTATTTTTCACACTTTATATACTCATAGGTTAGACGGTCTTTGCTATAAATCTGCGCGTTGCTTAAATTGTTTTATGTCGAAATTTATTATAGTTTTTGACTACTTTTGAATTATGGCTTCAATAATTTTCGTTATAAGCAACAGCAACAATAATCATTTGAGTCTTTAGCTTGTTGAATGCCCCCTTAATTAATTATCAGCTTGCTGCTCTTCGATTGCTTCCAATAAAATACATAATTTTCATTATTCCTAATTGGCCCGTTTAACAGGCAATTTGTATTTATTTGCTTCAGCATTTCCTTTACCAACAATATTAATTAATGTGGCTCGTCAATTTTCTAATAGCTTCCTGGTATAATCATAATCCTTTCATGTGCGTAATTTGAGTCTTGGCTAAGTGCATCATTTTTGTTAATTTCGTATGAAGTTTATGAGCTAACAAGAACCCCGAAGCCGCAACTTCTCTTAACTAACTGGGCTAAGCACGCGTGTTATTGTTTTCCACCCCGCAGGCGGTGGGCATTTTCGCCTCGGTTTAACAGCCATGTGGAATAATTGGGTAACTTTGTTTTCCCAACTGCCACAAAGTTTGTCCAGCTGCTGTCCTAACTGTCCTAACTAAAAGAGCATTTCCATCCAACGTTGGACAGCAATTTTATTCGCCATTCTTCATTCGAGTGGGGAACAATTTAATGTGCGTGAAATTGTTCGCCTGCGAGTCTCTAAATAATTTAATGTTGTTAGCCGTCGAAGTTCGCTTTTTTCCACTTTTATTCACTTTTATTACAGTTAGTATACGAGTTTTAATTAAGCAGAGAACGATCGATGCATTAACCCACGATGTATGCAACAAATAGACGCAAATATCCCGTATGAAATGCCCTTCGAACTGTCATTTTTAATATATTATAATTTTTATAATTAGTATAAAAAACAACATTAGAGTCGATTTTGAGGTGGTCAAATTTTTGGTCAAAAACATGCCAAAATTGACAAAAATTTTGACATGTAAAGTTCCTGCCATATTTCAAACCCCCATAACTTTGTCAAAACTGAACCGATGTTCATACTTGAGGGCATTTTGGTCATTATTTGGCTTCTAGTTTGATTCTACATTCAAAATATATGCAATATTGAAAATATTTTTTTTTTGAAATTTTTGGTCAAAAAAGCATGTACTCCCCCCTTATGAATTTTCGAAAAAAAAATTTTTTTTTATCTTAAAATTGCAAATTTCTGTTTTTAATCGATTGTATTTGTCATAATTAGTATAAAAAACAACATTTGAGACGATTTTGAGGTGGTCAAATTTTTGGTCAAAAATCATGTCAAAATGGACAAAAATTTTGACATGTAAAACTCTCAGATCGATGGTACCCATACTTCAAACCCCCATAACTTTGTCAAAACTGAACCGATTTTCATACTTGAGGGCATTTTGGTCATTATTTGGCCTCTAGTTTGATTCTACATTCAAAATATATGCAATATTGAAAATATTTTTTTTTTAAATTTTTGGTCAAAAAAGCATGTACTCCCCCCTTGTGAATTTTCGAAAAAAAAATTTTTTTATCCTAAAATTGCGAATTTTTGTTTTTAATCGATTGCATTTGTCAAAATTAGTAAAAAGAACAACATTTGAGTCGATTTTGAGATGGTCAATTTTTTGGTCAAAAATCATGCCAAACTTGACAATTTTGACATATAAAACTCTCAGATCGATGGTACCCATACTTCAAACTCCCATAACTTTGTCAAAACTGAACCGATTTTCATGTTTGAGGACGTTTTGGTCATTATTCGGCCTCTAAATTAATTGTACATCAAATATTTATTAATTTTTGGAAATACAATTTTTTCAATTTTTTGGTCAAAAAATCATGTAACCCCCCTTATTCATTTTCGAAAATTATAAGTATAAAGATTTTTTCAGAATTGGCAGAATTGTAAATGACAAATTTAACCATGTTACTATTTAACATTTAACACTCTTAGCAAATTTAACTTTTTTAACTAACGGTTGTTTTCTCTCTTTTTTACAGTTATTGCCAGCATGCAACGCTCTAAATGACAAAACGATCCCAGAAACTTCGAACTCGCTTTGTGATAAACCCAAGTTGAATAAAGTACGCGCCAAGTAGATAATATTATTGTTGTATATTTAAATGATTTCTATATGTAACTGTTTTTTTAGTTTAAATTGAAATTCAGTTAGTGAGACTTTGAGACAGAACAACAACATTATAAAAGACAAGTTGACACTGCACTGAAACTGTAACGATAACTGTAACTGTAACTGTAACTGTAATAGAACCCAAAAAGACACGTCTCCCAAGAAGGCCCTTTAATCGATACTGCTAGTAGTTAACATATTTATTTAGAGCTTATTAACTTGATAGCCTTATTTAGCTGAGGATTAGCCCGAGCACCCTGCCCAATTGATAGAGAGTTGTCACCATGTCACATGGGGACATTGAGGAATGTACGTAATATATCCCGCCGATGAGCTCATCTTGATGACCTATGGTTTCTTTGCGCCACGTGTGAAACCGCGACCCACACTCGACTGCCTCCGCGAGCCGCTGATACCCATCGAGTATCCAGCCAGAGCCACAACCAGTTCCAGTTCCAACGCCAACGACAGCTTTATAAACGCCGCCGCCACCAGCTACTCGAACGAGGCGTATCCAGCGCCGAGCTTAGCAGGTGTCGCCAGCACAGCACAGCCCGTCCCGTTCCGCATTCCCACTTCGATAGCGGCGCCCACGCCGCACAACTCGCCACAGGGGCAGCTGTCGCCGCTCGCAGCGCCCAGCAGCAACTTTTTCACGTTCGAGGAGCCGCCGGCGACACCTCTGCAATCGCCGCAGTCGCAGAGCCTGCCGCCAACGCCCACACGCCGCACCTCGCGCGCCTCCCTGACGCACTCGAACCAGACGCACAACTCCGGCGGCAGCAAGCGGTCGAGTGTACGGAGCAACCGGTCGAAGGCGCCGCTGACGCCGCTGGTGCCACATCAGCGCACGCTGAGCACGTCGATGTATAATGAGGCGAGCATGCAAGGCGGCAGCTCGGCAGCACCTGGACGGGCGCCATTCCAGCGCAGCAGCGCCTGCGACGAGGAGGGTCGTCTGAGCGACTTTGGAGGAGGAGCGGCTGCGGGTGCTTTGGTCGATGCCCGGTCGCGCAGTCCGAGCATATTTCTGGAGCCACCGTCGCCGGATCCGACGCATGCACACTTCGGTCCTGGGTGGGGGCGACCCATGTCGCCGATGGACCTGCCGCCGGAGTGTTCCACCAGCAGCGTGGCCAGCAAATCGCCCACCGGCAAGTCCCGGCTGCGACCCAAGCTGCACATACCGCTGGGCCGGCTTGGCCGGTCCGCCTCCTCGGATACGCGGGAGCGCGAGAGCAATCGACTGCGCGAGGATGTCCACGTGCACGTCGAGAATCCGGTGTTCAGCAGCGAGAACCTGCGCCAGAACAACTTCGATGCATTCTTTGAGGCACGCGAACCGGTCATCAAACTCAAACCGCGCACCCCCAACACGGCGTCATCGGCCGACGGACGCGGCTACTCGCCGCCGCTGGAGAACTATGCGGGTGTCTATGATTCACCGCGGACGCGAAATCCGACTGGTGGCACGGGTCTCTTTGCGCGCTCGCCGCGGGAGGAACGGGAACGTGCGCTCAATGCGCGCTCCCGCAGCGCGGATAATTGGGATGCGGAGGCGGGCGGAGCGATGGGCGGCGCCGGTGGTGGCAACAGTGCACCAGCAGGTGGTGCTGCTGCGCCCGCCAGCGCTGGTGGCGGCGCGCACTCCAAAGGTGACAGGTGCCCCCGCAAACTACTCTTTCACAAGCTAATCAAATTGTTTACAGTTATTTTTGCGCCGCTGCTGCCGCTGCTGCTGTTGCCAAAAAAAAAACACACTTGTAGAAACGTTCGTTTGATTGACTGATTGATTGATTGATTGATTGATTGAATACTGCATAACCAGCCAAAGCGCTGCAGTTATTGACATGATTTTTATGGCGCTTGCTATAACCTTGCCGGGGTTCGTTACGTGCGCAACTTTGTTGAACATGCTTAGGATTGTGTGTGTGTGTGTGTGTGTGTGTGTGTGTGTGTGCGAGGATACTTACGAATCTGAAGAGTTAACGCATTTTTATGAGCCAGCAAGTTTTAGCATCTTCGTTAGCCCGAAAAGTTCAGTTTGAGAACTTGATGTTTTGCTGATAGTTTTTCATATTTGGTGCTTAACGAGAACTTAGGCAAACTTTATACTTTGTTGGTCTGAAAATTTAGTATATACCAAAATCTATTCTAGCAGAAAGACTTATTAGTACAGGTAACAAACATAACTCTTCTTCTTTTTTACTTAAGAGTGAATAGTTAAATAGAAAAAATAAATTTAAAAAAATTTAATTTGAAAATTATCCTATATATTTTAGGTCAGGTTTCACTCTTGTAATAAATAGTGAAATTACATTTTAAGTATTTTCCTACTTTCTATTTTAAAATCCAAATTTAAATAGGGTATATATTTTAGGTTAGGTTTCACTCTTTTGTTTGTTTGCAAATTGAAACATTATTTACTATGAAATTTCCAGTCTGTTGACTCTTTTATCAATCCAAATATGTGTTAGATTTATTATTCAACAAGAGTAATCGTTGCACAAGTAATTCCTGCAAGGATATGCAAGCTTTTGCATGCCAAAGTTGAGCTGTTTGCATAGTTACCTTTGCAAAAGGAAAACGAAATTTAAGCAATGTATAAAATAGAGTTGGGTGCTTGACTTTAACTTGAAATGCGGGCTGACTGCCTGCCTTCCTTCTTATCCTAATTCTTATCACACATGCAATGATGTCCGTCCCTCGCTGCCTGCATGCAAAGTGGATTATGTGCATGCTTGCATATGCTCTGGACGCACACACACACACGCACACACACACACGGATACACACTGACTGACTGACGGGACTTAACCTTGCATTGCATGCCCCGCGGCGCGCGTTTTTTTCTTTCCTTGTGAAATGGGCACGCACATAATTCTGCTGCTTTCGAAAAGGGCAAACAAGCAAGGAGCACGCTGCACATCCTCGATTCCAGCTGTGCCGCGCTGTGTTGATGGACGCCTTCGCAATGAATGCGGCGCGCTTAGCAGCGCGTGAAGTGTAATCAACAACGGCTGGCTGGCGTGCGTCCTTTCGCCAGGAGGCGGCACGTGAGCACGTCACGCCTCGAGATGGCATCAAGCCACCGAGTTGTCGCCCACTTGGAATTCATTTAAAAAGTTGAGAACGCCGCAAATTTGATGACCACGCAGGAGTAACAACAGCTTTCGACCGAAACTAAATCAACAGCGTGCCAGACGTGATCCGCCGTGGAGCCACAGGATACTGTCTGGCAGGAGGCACGCCTGCAATTGCAGTCCCCATAAAGGCTAAGCATGTGCCACACGCTGTGGCACTAGTGCGTCATTTAGTGTCGCCAAATAATTTCTATAGCATACTTTTGTGGGCGTAAAAAAGCACTCATACGCCACGTGCGCCCAAATGCAAGCCAAAAATGGCAGCTCTTGCTGCGTGTGTGTGTGTGTGTGTGTTTGGTCAGACAATTGGACAGTCAACAAAGTTTCCCAAATGCCTTTTTAGCTTAGGTTCAAAAAAACAAAACAAGAATGCGGTTACGCTTCATTTATCGATTGAATTTAAAATGAGCCTCAATTGGATAGCACAGTTCGGTTTTTGGTTTTTTTTTCTATTCTGTTGACTTTTATAATGGGCGCCCAAGCACTTGAAATTTCCGTTTGCTCAACTGAAAACACAATGAATGGCAATCGAAACCAAGTCAAGGCGAAGCCCACCTCGACTCATTATTTATGCATAAATATGAGAGGCAGCGATTTGTTTGATTATACGCGGGTGGGCGGTGTGGAAAGGGGGCGTGGACAGCTTGTCTGGCACGTCAGACCAATACATTTCTGTATTTATCACGGCGCGAGGTAACAAACACAAAAAGAAGGAAAAGGAATGGAATGGAAAGGAAGGCAAAAGAATTTCTGACATGCCTGCGATTATTATACGGCGGAGAGGAGGGAGGGTACCGAGGGGGAAACCGAACGCATACCTCAGACTGGCAACTGTTTAATTTCAGTTACTTATTTTCTTACAGCTTTTTCGAATGCCATTTAAAACGATTTGATTCGATCGAGATTTGATTAAATTGATATGAAATTAATTTTGTTTGCATTCATTTTGGTTTTCGTTTGTTTGCGTTCATTTATTTTTTCCAGTAATTACATTTAAATGAATTGTTGCGTTTTTTCCCTACACATTTTGTTTCAATTAAATTTAATTCAATTACGTTTTTTTTTTGTTGCTTGAATTTGAATTAATTATACAGTTATTTTTTTGTTTTATATTTCTTGTGAAATATTTAATGCAAAATATTAATCAGAGCTTTTTATTAACGCAGATTCTTTGGCAAAATCTTCAAGTGGTCCAAAAAATCGTAGTTTCTTCGGGTGGAGGGGACCACGCGGTGGTTCCCTTAGCCCACAGGGCAGCATGGCGTCCTATAACGGTATCTTAAGGGATTACAGTCACAGCAGTTTGAACGAGGCTTTCAAATCCCAAAACAATGTCAACTTTAAGTTAATTAAAACAGGTAAGTGCAACTATCTAACTATCCAGGTGTTACCAACTATGTTCCAAAAGTCAAAAGCAAACGCGAAAAGTTTCAGTTTTCAAGTTGCTGTCGAAATTCGGTGTCGATTTTCAAGCCCAAGGCAACAATTTATATTGTGTTGTGTGTGTGTGTGTGTGTTTTGTTTGAGAAGTTTCTTGGAATGTTTGGTTTGTGTGTGTGTGTGTTGTCTTTTATATGGTTTCGCTTTATGGCTTATTGATTTCAATAGCAGTCTTTGTCTTGCACAGATACCTTGTTGATTGTGCCATAAATCTATTCAATTGATTCGCACACGTTTCGAACTTCGACTCTATAAATAAGGAATCCCAACATCTGGCTCCATGACAGCTTTACAGCTTATAGCACCCCCTCCAACTATTTTGACTGTTTCCTTTGCGCACTGACAGAAGTTGATTTTAACTTTGCTCACTTTGTGAACTTTCTAGCTTTTTGTCTATTTAAATACCCTGTATTTATACGAATGGCTGCGTCAATTGTCAGCACAGTTGGCAAAGTGCAAACACTAAGTCGAGAATGTAAAACACATTTTTTGCGTCGACACAAAAACAAAATTAATGAGCTTCTTTTGCGGTTTTTCACACAAATTTCATACAGCGAATATTTGAAAAAGCTGCGTGGAAAACAATAAAATACAATGCAAATAAATTCCAACAACAGAAAAAAAGATGAACAAAAAAAATGGTTTATAAATTTAATTAAGGCTTTGAAGGAATTTTTCGCAGAAGCTTACACAAAAAAAAAATCATATTTGAGAAGATTGAAATGCAACCACAGAAATGAATATGTGAATATATGAATAACCATAAATTGGAGTTTAATAAATGCAGTAAAATGTGAGTTTGTTAAAGCGGAAACTACTTATGAAAAGTCTGACAGAATTAATATTTATTCAGCAGCACTCTTGACCTGCACGTTAAAGGATATTCGCCAGTGCTGTGCTTTATATTTGTTCTTGTTTTGCTTTCATGTTTGTCGCTCTGTCTGCTTTGTGCACAGGGACACAGGACACACAACATTACAAAGCACGAGCATAACTTTGACTTGTGTCAGTGAAAGTTACACAGCCTGCCAAGAGCAACAACAAAAAACAGAGAAAGCAAAAAAAAGCTGAGCTGAAATTGCATTGGAGACCAGCCGTTTGTAATTTCTGCTCACAGTGCGAGTTGGGTAGCAAAAAGTTTTTAATAAGATTTCTTTGTGCAGCAGGGGAGAATGCATGATTTGCCTTTAGCCAGCGTCATTCGAGCAACTGCAACCAGCAGCAGCAGCAGCAGCAGCAGCAGCAGGTATCGATGCTCACACAGTTTGCCAGCAATTTCCGGTTCAGATGCGAGCAATGGCAAAGGCTAACATTGGCCAGGACTTAGTGGCTTTTTGATAAAGTGCAGCTGCAGCTGCACAGTGGGCCATGTTGTCGTAATGGCTACTTGTTGCTGCCGTTCGCTTCGGCTCGGTCAATAAAAAGTGTTTATGATGCCAGCATAAACTGGCAGGTTGAGAGTTAAAAGCCAGCGTGCAGATTCATATATATATATATTTAAATAGTCGTAAATGTGATGGATTATAGCGCTGACAGACAGTTTCTCATATGAGGCAGCCATTTATCGCTTTACGAGCAGCCTTTACACATTAAGTATACGCAGCGTACGCATGCAAAAGCACATTGTGTGTGTGGCTCAACAGAGTTAAATTAAACCCTTGGCTTATGGCTGTTGAATATATGCTGAATATAACTGGCACTTTAAATTTTAGTCGAGCATTGAAGCCTGAAGCTGGCCAAAAGCCAGCACAACCTACACACTGTGTGTGTATAGGTGTGTGTAGGTGTGTGTTGGTGTAAATTCTGTACTCGACACTAATGCACTTTGCAGCTACATTCAAAACAGTTTGTTTCTATACTTTGCTGCAGCTTTTGCTTAATGCGCACGAATCCTTTTGTGCATTCTACACGATTATTTTTTGGATTTTGCTGCCACTCATTTTAGTTTAGTTTCACAGTTACAAGCAATTTCAATTACAAAAAATGATCTGAAAAGCTGACTACAAACTTAAAGCTGATTTTCTGTTTGAATACTTGATCTACATCGGATTAAAGAATGAACACAAACAGCCGTTATTCGACCAACATTAGGTATGCACACTGCGACTTTGGCATCATCCTAACCGAATTGTAATGCGTTTGGCAGCAACAACAACCAAAAAAAAAAAGTACTCACTTTGATTCTATGCAAATTGAGCGCTGGCTTGAATTTTTTACAAGTTTTACGTTGCACGTTTTTGCGGTTTTGGCAGCAACTATCGATGTAAATGTAATTGAATCTGGCGAATAGATTCTCAAGTGGGATTTCGCAATACAATTTAAAATTCAATAAAACGATAGTTTATTGATTAGCCAACGAATTGAAAAACATTCTATTGTTATAATGTATATTTAGACAATCTCATTAATATTTTCTTCAATTATTTTCGTTGCAGTATCCGATTTCAACGAATCACTCTCCCAATTGTATGAGGAACATGCAACTGCCCTTCAAACTTTGGTGTCCAATTATCGCAAAAAGAATGCCGAGCTGCGCAAGGAAAGGTGAACTGTCCTTTGGAAAGGATATCAATTCAATGGAGCACTTAATAATTTAACTAATTTTTGTTGTTGTTGTTGTTGTTGTTGACAGACCCGCCTGCCATTTGGCCATCTTTCAGGCATGGGAAACATTCCTGCAGGAAGCGGAAACCGACTCACAGGCCTGCAACGATGTGGCCAGCGTTCTGTCCCGCCAGGTAAATTTTAAACTGCTGTTGACATTTAAATGGATAAGTTGTGTTCTGACCTTGATAAAAAGATTTTACACGGCAACCAAAATGGATGTTGTGGCTGACATATGCGTTAATTGAATGATGGGCATCATTAAATCAATCGCCCGCTAACCAGCGAAATGATATATATATGAATATATATTCACACTAATTATGCTTAATGTGATCATATACAAATTTAAATGGTATAACTCAATTTTTGTCAGTCTGTCTTTAACGTTTATAGCTCATAAGAGCAAGAGTCATGCAACATGTTTTCTCCTAAAAATTCGTTTATTTTCATATTTGAATTTTGATGATGCCAATTTAATATAACAAAACCCGAAATTATTTAAAATTTTGTTATACGTTTTTATTATTTTGTTTTACATTTTATGCCCATTTTTTTTTTGTTGCTGTTCATTTTTGCGTATTTAATTTACATTTTACGCGATAATTTGCATTTTTGTGCGCCGAAACAACAAAAGCGAAACATTTTTGCCAAAAACACATCATTAAAACACAGAAATAAACATACACAAATTGAGTTGAGTATGAATATGTTTATGTTTGTGTGTGTGTTTGCCGTTTTTAAAGCTGTGCTAATTTTACCGTTTCAATTTGTTTAAAATGTTGCCTTTCTTCTTCTTCTATTGGCAGGTGTCCCGACCAATGCTGGATAAATCCTTTCATCGCAAAGTTCAAAGTCGCAAAATATTTACACACAGGGAGTCTTTTGAGACTATAATCGCAAAGACTGAAGAGAAGCTGTCAAAGGTGAGTCATAAACAGCAACAACAATAACAAAACATGCAGCAACATCAACTTGCAACATAATTAAGTGGCATGTCAAGCGCCTGTTAATAATGAGCTGCACTCAACGTTGCCAGGCAGCTGGCTTATTAAGTGGCTCAAGCAGAAAGCGGCTGAAAACCGCACGTACGCACACACACACACACACACACACACACGCAGTCAGTAATTTATGCTACGCATACGCACTGTTGTCGCAGATAATTGTACTTTATTTATTTTTGGTTTCTTTTTTTTCGTTCCGTTGTGACAGTGTCGCCTGGACTACAAACAATGCCACATGACACATCGCCAGAATCCCAGCCAGCACTCGCTCACCGAATATATCGATGCGCACAATGCGTACGTGCAGCAGTTGCATGCCACCAACGGCATGCTGGAGGCCTACCACTGCGACACGCTGCCGCAACTGATGCAGGAACTGGAAGAGATACACAACGATCTGTGCAACATTGTCTCCGATTCGCTGCAGCAGGGCGCCGATGTGATTGCCAGCAAGGTAAGCAAGGTCGCATTAGCACGATTTATGACTGCGCCGCAATGCAGCAGGTGGTCGGTCGTTATACAGCCACAGTTACAGTTAGATTTGTAGTTACTGTTGGAGTTGTGTTGTGCGCACAGCTTGACACACATATTGGAATGTCGAGTTAATTTGCACTTGGCCTGAAAAACAATTTCATCACCATTACAATAATTGCTCATAATTGCGCGCACAGGTGCGCAAATTGCACAGGTAATTTGTTGTAATGTTCGGTGCGTGCGCCAGGAAATGTTTATGATATTTAAATGTTTGTTTATTCGCACAAAAATATAGAAATGTAAATTTGATGTATTTGTAGGCCTCGGAACAGGCGAAGCGATACAGCTGCTTGGTTAGCCAGTGCAGCGCCGTGTTGCCGCAACAGGATCTGACGAACTTTGTGCGTCTGCTGGCGCAGCCTTCGCAGGCACAAAAGGTGCCCAGACGCGTCTTTGCGCCACCCCAAGCACAGCAGCAGCCGGGCGAGCCGGTTGAGGAGTCGGGCGAATATAATGTAAGCAAATTTATACACATGCGATAAGACTTCCCATTCATTCAACTGACTCTCTCTCTCTCTTTCTCACTATCTCTATATATATAGGAGATGATGCCTGTTTTGCGCAACGAGCTCGTCTTTGACCGCCACTCGACACTGTCGCAGCGCTCGGCGCTGGAGTCGCTTAAGCGTGAGGCCATTGAATTGGAATTGCAAATACGTCAGCTGCAGGTGTGTTACGAGTTTACGAGTTACGACCTGCATTCATTCAACAGCCATGCACTAAATACATGTGTTTTCCTTCTCCAACTGAATTTTTATGTATGGCATGTCAGGACTCCATTGATGCACTGAATCGCACACAAACACGCGGCATTGAGGGTCAACTGTACAACAAGGTTAACGAGCTGCAGGAGGATTTATCCATGAAGAAGTTTGATTTGCGCGCCAAGCAAATACACCTCGCTGCTATACGTGCACAGGTGAGTTTTCTTTGCTGGTGTGGTGAAAAACAACGTTTGCCTTAGCCGCGACACGCACCAAGCTTTAAGCTTTCAGATGTGTGAAATGAGAATGAAATGAGAAACTTGCAGCTTTTCAGTGCAGCTTTTGACAACCTGTTGACGTAAAAAAGCTTTAAAATCTGACACGGGTTTTAGGACAACTGTCAATAGTTAACTTTTATTACAAATGTGCTCAGCTCTTTTCTAGAGTTTTTAAAATTAAATTCTATTTACAGTAATTTTTTGTGTGTGCCAACAGTGGCTACAAAAGTACACATGCACTGAGCGTATGTAGGTCAAACAGCTGTGTGAGTGTTGACATTTAGTTTCTGTGGATGCGGGCACACTGCGCATGTGCCCAAAATGTGTGCAATTCCCTAAAAAGCTGAACGGAGCACAACTCCGGAAGTGTTCGTCCTTCATTTAGTTCTGCGGTTGAGGAGCTAGCGTTTGGTCAGCGTGCGACGACGGTTGGTGACGAGAAACTGTAAAAGATAAACACGAACTCAAAGTTAATGTCGAAATCGAAACGATGTTCAGTGCACGTGTCTAACTGTTGTTAATTGTTATTGTGTTCACACACAAATCTTATGCTCAGTATTTGTGTATATTTTTTTTTTTTGGACTGCCGCTGTTGATTTGTTTGTTTTCCTTTCTGTAACTTTAAACGCGGTGCTGCTCTGTGCTTAAAAACAGCTGTTCGATTCGGTAAAAGCCCGCAAGAGAGCGTATGCAAGAGAGCGCGAGAGTGCGTTGGTAGCGCAGCGAGTGTGAGGAGAGCGCGCGTTCGTAGCACATGTGCATGCGCAGCGTTGCCAGATCGTTGTCGTGGCTGCTGTTAGTGCTGCTGCAGCCTGTTTATAAAAGCAACGTGCAAGCCTCGCACCAACTCAGTCACGTGCCTGCATCTCAACGTAGCTCGTAACGCGGTCTCGCGCCCCACGTTGCTGTTGCCACTAGCTGCTGAGTGATCCGCATCCGCATCCGTACGACAAATCAAAAAACGTCGCGTCTGAGACATTTAAGTGACTGCCAAAAACCAAATAAAAAAAATTGAAAAAAATACAGGCATGCTGCACACGTCTGCGATATATTCAAGAAATATGCGCTGGCATTTGTTTTAGTCTAAGGCGTTGTCCCAACAACAACAACAAAAATAAATATTGTTATCCTCAGACCACAGACAATATAATTTTGTAGAGCGCAGGACAGGCAGGCTTTTGTGTTCAGTTTCCCTAAAACGTATCCCAATCAAAGCAGACAGAAAATAAAGAAAAGTCGTATTTTGAAACTTGACTTGACCGTAAGTAAGCGTTGATCTACAACAACAAATAAGTAACCATGTTTAGGACAGCATATTGTAAAATATAATCTTAGCTTTCTTTAACAACTAACAATTAAATAACACGCATACGCACCGTGCGCCGCAAAGTCTTTGCAAAAAGAACAAGAAATGCAATCAAGCAATTGAATTAATATTAATTATATTAACTAAATCATAAGAATTTACTATGTAGCACTGTCAGTTTTCTTCGATAACGTTTTGCTTGCTTTCCGTAATTTCGTAATTAGTGCATACTAAAAATAGACAACAACCAAGTCGGTTAACAAACCAAAAAATAAAACACACGCTTGTACACAATTCTTTTTTAGCAGCAATAGCAATAAAATAGCAATAGCTATAGAAACACACACATCTATCTCTATCACACTTTCACCACTTACCACTTACTAAACACATTAACTAGTGCCACCCAACTAAATAACTAACTAAGCAACTACTAACTATAAATAGCAATAGAAACCAAACAAACAATGCTATTACCAACTTGATAACGCATCTGTACTGTAAATACCAACTAATCCACTTTGCTAAAAATCTAAATAGAAAGTAGTTAAACATAAGTAACAAATCAAATATATATATATATAGATAATATCTAGAGGCTACTCGCATTGCATTTGTCATCAACGCGTGTCCCGAATGTGCAACTCCGTTTGTGAACGGCAATTCATTTGCAGGACTCAACGCTAATAAAAAACAAAAAAAAACATTGCCAAAATTGTTATAATTGTTGTTGTAGCCAAGCGTCGTGTTAAGCGCATTTGTTAACAAAAACAACACATCCGACGAGCAGTAGCCTTTAATCTCAAATCGAAACAGTGCACCACAATGCGCGTTATCGTACTCAAAAAGAATCGCCCCAATAAACGCGGCACGCCCACGGCAACGTCCTCGCGAGAGCCGCCAAAAAAAGCGTACCCAAAAGTAAGAAATCTAGTTGCAAAATTATCAATTTTTGAATTGGTTTTTTAAATTCTGTGTGTTTTTTTTTTGTTCGATACAAAAAATGCTCTTTTTCTAAATGTTTTTTATACTCGTTTACGAATTGAATAGAGTACATTGGTTTTATGCCATGTCTGTTTTGATGTCCGTCCGTCCTTTTTGAAATTTTGGATATATACTCGTGTGTAACAGCGTCAGATAAAGTGTTAAGGATTTTGGTATGTGACCTCCCTAAAGATTGATATCTTGATATCCCTATATCTCCCACAGTTTTTAAAGCTAGAGTTACCGAATTTTTAGTGTAGATAACTGGTAAAGTCCCTTAAATATCAGTACAAATTTTCTCAGCCAAAATACTGAAATTTTTAAAAAGAACAATATTAATTAAAACCGAGAACGAGTATAACGCAGTCGGTGATACACGACTGCAAAATTCTTACCGTTTTAAAGATTAAATTGCACAGAATTGTAACAATTTGGAAAGAGTATTTGAGCTTCGCTGTGGCGAAGATAACATTTTTGCATTAATTTAATTCAGTTTTTATTTTCGTTTCCTGTCGAAATTTGCCAATGCAATCAATTTTTGAGAACTAAAAATAGCAGCAATGCAAATGTTTGCAATTTTGTAACGATTTCCGCGGATTTCCACTGAACCAAACGAATTCAGTAAATTGCTAAATAATATTTATTTAACCACAATCATAACAGCATGCTTTACTAGTGCAACAATTTAAAGGAATATATAATGCATTTGTATATATTTATATATTAGCAACAGAATAGCTCAAAAATTGGTTGTAGTGGTCGGAATTATGGCATGATAATACAAATAAACAATTAAAAATAAGCTTTTAGCAATTTGTATTTTTATAAATATATATATATTTTCTTTAGAAACGCTAGCGTAGTAAGAAATGCTTGATGAATACTTTTTACACCATTTAATTGTCAATTAAAACAAAATCCAAGTATCAAAAGGGATTAAATCTCGCTTGTTGTAAAAAGCACCTCGAAATCGTCTTCCGTAGTTTCGGCTCGTACCATTTGCATATAATAAACAAAGGCAATCACAATAAAGTATGCCTCCATACCTTAAGAAAAAGTACTGTTAGTTATGGCCTAATTTTTGTGTTAAGCGTTTACCAGCTGAGAGTGCATCGATGAGAATGAGTTCGGGTATGCTGGCAATTACCAGGGTATACAGCATGAAGACCACTGTGCACAGCACCGTTATATAAACCCAGAACAGCACGCATATCTTGCGTTGCTATAGAATATGATTTTAGAGCTAAAAAGAACCGTTGCTCGCTCCTCACTTCTACTCACAAGAAAGACGCCTGTTAACAGCAGCACAGAGCTAAGAAGGGTGATGAGGCCCATGAAAAAATCAAAATGAGTATCGTGTTTGGTGGGCTTCGCGCCAATCCACTGGGGCGCCAGTCGGCTGTCCTGGACTTTGCCGTAGAGCTCCTTGTAGCCGCTGTACACCTGCCACAGGCCGCAAACGCCCTCGAACAGTGCAATTAGCTTGCAGCCCATTTTCAGATCGAAGAAGAAGCAGCACGTCTTTATATTCTCCATTTGCCGGGAGACACCGTTCAAGTGTTGGCCCAGAGCTAAATCCTCGATTCGTCTGTTGGCGCTTTGCAGTAAATTTGGAAAATTCATTTTGGGTTATATTTGTCGATTTCACAAATTGGCTTTCGAAATGATTTCATGAGACAATTGTCAGAGTCGCCTAAGTAGGCTCTTAGTTCAGACCCACTTAGCTGCCGCCGCCTTTGATTGTTTTCAGCTGCTTTTGATAAAGTTTTTTGTTGTTTTTGTTTTTTGTTTTTGCGCTGTGCCATTTTGTGCAATTTCCTATACGAAAATTAAGTGCACAAGAAAATCCAATTTGATTTATTTGTTTGGCGCAGCGAAAGCGAAAACGCCGGAAAATGAGAACAAAATCTGAAACAATTCAATTTTCCAAACGCCAAACGTGAGCAAAACCAGCGCCCAGCATTTTAAGCTCCATCTCTCTTTTCTAGCTCGGTCGCAGTCGCAGTCGCTGTCGCTGTCGCCGTCGGCGCTGACGTCTCTGTTTTGGCCTGGCGCTTGAACAATCAGTTGTCTATAAGCGAAATTCCCTTGCTGATTTCCTTTTAAAAGCATTTTTCGAATTGTCTTGACTTGGCCACTTGAACTCGGTGTCCATTGCCCAAAGCAGCGACTAGGCCATCTTCCCCTTTTCACCCTCTTCACCTTCTGGCCTTAGCAGCTTTTCGGTCAGCACAATATTGTGGTTGTGTGAGTGTGTGTGTGTGTGTGTGTGTGAATCGGTATATCGGCATTTTATTGTTCTTGTTGTTGTTGCTCGTGCAATGATTACTTACTTTTGGCCGAAGCGCCGTTTTAATGGCATTTATTTGGGCCACGTCATCTTGCGACAATAAGTGGCAGCACATTCGATTTAAATTTAAATTAAGTTGAAAGCCATTTAATTACTTTTTATCAAATTAACTTTTTAATCACTTTCTCATACAGTTTCATGCAGCAGATTCGCTTTTAAGCAAATAAAAGCCTAGTTAAATATAAAATTCCAACAATTAGCCAATTTGCCAATTTCAGCCGCAAATATTTTCACTTTGCTTTTATTTATGTTTTATGGTTTCCTGTTACCGAATATGGTTATGGGCAAATATGAATAAGTTGTGTAGTATTTATATATATATATATATATATATTCCTGATCGGATTTAGTTGAAAAATTAGTTGAGCTGCATTTGAAGATAAATATATTTTAATATATTCGGCATCTTTGAAGTCAACAAAAAGCGGTGTAAAAATAGTTTCCCGCGGAAAACGGACTTCTCGTTGTGCATTTCCGTAGAGTCCAGGACATTCGTGCAGGCATTTCCTGCTTGTCACAAGGCTATAATAATTCTTAAACTGTTTTTTTTTTATATAAATGTTTTGTGTTCAAATTTGAACTCTTGCCACGTTTAATCAAATTCATTTCTCAGAGGCTGCGCCAAAATGTGTGCTACAAAAAAATCGGACAAATTTAAGACATTGCCAAGAATTCTTTCTCACATGCAAATAAATTGAATTTCCTTTGGACTGAACTAGTTGACAACTATGCGAAAAGCTGCGCGTGGCACTGTTGTGCAACCCCGGGGTTGAGGTTCTTGAATAGATTGAGGGACGGCCTCAGCCAGAATCGTATTCGGGCTAGCGTTGTGGCATTGCCGCCACCGTAAACGGGGCTAAGGTCAAAAGCTGTGCCACTAAAAGGGTTAATTTTAAATTTATTGCGACGCCCTTGTTACATATGCCCCCAAATCCATGCGAAGGGACACCAGGACGCCCAGGCAGCCGGTTAACATAAGGCGTAGGCGTAGTCCAAAATGGTAAAACAACAGCAATTTACACGTACCCGCAACGAACACACACACACACACACACACACACACACATACAGACACAGGCACAGTGACTGCTAAATTTATGTAACGTGAGTTGAGTCTTTGGGGAGCGACCTGCATGACGGCTATGACATGGCGATATTTCTCCGCTGCTGCCGGGACACGTTATCTGGCCAACTGCGGTGGCAGCTGCGGGGGGAATGGGGGGAGGGATGTGTGGGTGCAGGTTGTACTTTATTTTATTGCTTTAATAAATATAAAATGCGTTGCGCTCTTTGCTTTCACCGCTCCTCCTCTCCGTCGGCCTCTTTCTTTCGTATTTGCGCTGATAACGGCATAGTTTGTGGCCGCAATTAGCAATTAGGGGAGGTGGGGCCACCCAATCTTAGGCTTGTACTTAATTGAGCGCTGCTAAATATGTTGCTTTATATAGGCAAAGATAATTTGATTTTTTCGCTTTTTGCTGCTGCCACATAAATTTGAATTAATCATAAAAAAATTCGCATCAAAAAAATGGGCGACAGGTTCAGCTCGTATTGTTTGCCTTTTGTACATGATCCTTGCTGCTGCTGCTGTTTAATGCCTAGCGCACGCTGTGTCCTGTGAAATTCATATTCCTGTTTAATAATAAATCACAAGATGCTGCCGCTTGGCGGTCGCAGCAGCAGCAGCAGCAAAGTCTGTCCCTATTCATTTTGTTTAGGGACAGTTGAATGTGTTGCATCCTTTGATTTTCATTACACACACACCAACACACACACATACACAAAGTTCATTTTGTTGTCTGACAAGGCGAACGCCATAAAAGGATTGTTGCTGGCTAAGAAAATTTAATTAAAATCGTCAGCCCATTGTGCAGCCCGTTCACCGCCCTGCGTCCCAATTAATCAGCGCTCCTTTCGCGCCCGGCAACATTTTTATCAGTAGGATGTTTGCATCAACTAATTTGCTGAATGTTGCGGCCTGTAAATAATTATATATCTCTTATAAATCTATATATATAGCATTTTCCGTTGCTTTTCCTGTTGCCTGTTCCCATTCAAAAAACTAAAATCGAATTTATTATGAATTTGGTAACGCTTACATGAAGATTTAAAAAGTTTTAGAATGGGCAATAAATTTAAAAAGTTCTCTCGATGCATTTAAAAATCTGCATGCATTTTGAATGAAATGCGGTAAGCTGAACACAAAAAAAGCCTGATGAAGTGCTTTTTATATATGTGGAATAATAAATAATGTTGCGATGTATTTTTTGACCGCAACAGTTTTAATTCTGTTTTGCCAGAAAGAACATTTCGTACAACAATTAAGTTACGATTTTGAAACAAAATATCGACAAATTCTATTCTATGATTGAACTATATTTAATTTTCCTTTTTGGGTGCTTTCTTTTTCTCTGTCGACCTGTCTTTCTTGTTCTTCTTCTTCTCGTTGTGGTTGCTGTTCGAAATTGATAAATATTTAAGCGAAAACCTGAACTGCATCAAGCTTTTAATGCAAAACAGCTGCTTTTACAACAGATTTGAGCAGCTTGGATCGGGTTTAGCCTTGCAAGATTTCCCCAAGAATATTTGTGGACGCGTATTTTTGGGTTGGTTTTTTTTTTTTTTTGTTTTTACTGATTGCTATCTGATTGCGTTGTAGGGTTGGTGGGGGCATGTTGTTGGTAAAGTTTTCTGGCTGTTTTCGTTCATTAAAATTTCATTTGAAAATCAGCCAAAATGCTGCCGTAATCCTTGCTAGCCATTTGTTTTGCCAGCATTTGGACGCAGGCATTGTCCTGGCACTTGAACAAATAGTTCTGTCAGCAAAACTCACTCTTGATAGACATTTCGTATTGTTCTTGTGCAAAAGTGCAAGGTTGTTGAGCAAACTTTATATATATATATGGATATATATATATATAGATATATATTTAAGTTTGTATTTAGCTGGAAGCTTGTGGATTTTTGACTTTTTGAGATACCAATGCCATATTTCATACACTTAATTGCTGGGCGCCTTATCCGAGTGCGTTTTATTTGACGTTCATAGTTTATGCTTCATGTTTGGCCACCTTTTTCCATGTTTTCTTTTCGTTGGTTTTTGGTTTTTAGCCAAGCGGGGGCCGCTGTCAAGATAAACACACAGCTAGCGAAAGCAGAGCTTGTGGCACAGAAGGATAACAAAAAAAAATAGTAAGGCGCACAACATTGTTTGACTTTGCCAATGCCGTAGCAGCAGATATTTCCACTAACTTTTTTTTGTGTTGCGCTCTTGTTTGCTCAACTCGACTCTGTTGAGTTCTGTTCTGTTCTGGTTTACACTCGGCTGGTTATCCCTTCAAAGCACTTTGGCAGTTAAACCGTAAAGATGATTAATGCGAATGTCTTTCAATTTGAGTTCTGCTGCTTGCACCTAGCCCCCGAATTTATGGCTATGCCACTGATCCGAATTAGGCCAACAACATTTTGCATATATATTTTCGTATTCTTTGCTCAGTTTTGCTTTTTTTCTTCTTTCTCTTTTATATTGTTGTTGTTGTGTTGTTGCCTGATTGACAGCCAGTTGGCCGCCTACTCTCAGCCTTTTTGGGCTTAAATATGGCAAAGTCACATTAATCAACACTTAAACGTTTAATTGCCGCACATTAATCTTGGGGCGTTGCTACCCCTCCCCCGCTCGGCCCGAAACTGAAACCAGTTTGGCTACATTTGTGCCTTATGTCAATTGTCTTCCCTCCCTCTCTCTGTCTCTGTCTGTCTGCTTGTGTGCGGCATTTTTCTCGAGTGGCCACGCCCCCTTCGTATGTTTTTGTCATTTAGCAATTAACTTTGCGCCTTTCCTCGTCTGCTCCCTTAGCTCATAAACTCGCCTCCGTTTTGCCTGCGCCAAATTTTGCGGCATGCCGCTTGTAAATATTGATGAGGCTGCCGCTGCGGCTTCCGCTGTGGCACCATCAGCATCAGCAGCAGCAGCAGCAACAGCAGCAGCAGCAGCAGTTGATGGACTGTTGCCAAAATTATGTTGCAGCTTATGCTGCTGGCACGCAGATGTCGCCGCTTTTGATTGAAATATGAGCTCCGAAATTTTGCTGCGACCGCCGAACGCGACCGCAGCTGCGCGCTACCCCGCCGCACTCCTCCCCCGCTTACATGTTCAGCCAACCATTGAGTAAAAGTCAAAGCTGCGCAATTGAGTTAATTAATTTTCACGTTGACATTTCATTCGCTGTATATTTAATGAGCGGGTGTCGCTTTCTGGCTGCTCGCCTGCGCCTGCCAATTTCCATACTTATTTACATATTTACACGACCGTGTATACACATATATTTTGCAGCCACTGTTGCGGCCACACAAATGGGATGTGCCCACACATATTTGCGGCGCGGCAATGGAATCCTTTCTCCTCTCTCTCTCCCTCTCTCCCACTCTCTATCACTTTCCTTTGTGTTGTTGATTCGTTTTTGAAAATATTGTGGCAAAGTTAAGCCGGCAGCAGCGGCAGCGGCAGCAGTCAGCGCGAAGAAAATATAATTTCATTTTCCCATTGCATATCCAATAAGCAAACCAGGCCAGGCGTTACTTCGGATGTCAAACTTATGGCAACAACAAACACACGAAACAACAACAACAAAAAGAAAACTGAAACACAAAATTGGCAAATATTTGTACTTGAATAAAGCAGGCGCGACTAACAGCTACCCTGTTTTTATGGAGATAAATTTATGTTATTTTCTTTGGTAATCCGCTTTAATTTTAAATTCGAAACCAAGACACCCATTTTAATTGCTGACAGAGTATTAATTGCAGATATGTGAACAATTTCAAGCAAGTCATTTTATTATTTATTCGCACTGAAATATTTCCAAGAATTTTCTAGTTGTGGATTTTATCAAAAAATATTCATTAAATTATTTTTGATTTATAGCAAATATTCTTGCATTTTTTTCTGGTAGCCAGAATTAGGTCTTAATATACCCACCCAGCAATTGAAGTGAAAGGTATATAAAACGACATGAAAGTGAAATATATATAATAACATTTACAGACCGCATAATCTATGCAACGCCCTGGCACTTGGTACCTTTGTTTTCGGTTTTCGGCCTCTCCCTGGTTTCTCTCTCAGTTTCACACAGTTTCGCTTTCATCACGTTGTGTTCCAGTGTTTGGCTGCCTTCAAAGGGAAAACTTTCGACTATTTGCCTCGGCACTTGTCTTTTATTTTGCCTTACACTTAACTACATGGCTGTAGCCTTTGGTGTCGGCCCCCCCGATTCCCCCTGTTGCTGCTGTTGCATACAGTTTTTATTTTCCGCTTTTTCAATTTTTATTTATGTAAATAAGTTTTGCACTGTTGCTGTTGTTGTTGTTGTCCGGGTGGTGCTGTTGCCTTGTTATCGCATAAGGATGTTGTTACAACTTTTACATTTGCAGTTGCCGTTTCTGTTGTTGTTGTTGCTGTTGTTGGGGGAACTACATGTTGTCTGGCTGCACACAGGACACACACACAAGTGTTGCCAGCAACGCTGTTTAAATATGTAGCAAAAGAAAACGCAGCCAGTTTGGCCTCAGCAGGACACAAAGTAATAAAGCTCGAGTGACTTCTCTGTTGCTCTAGTAGTTGTTGTTGTTTTTGTTGTTGCTGCTGTTGTCGAAACTTTAATTATCACTGTGTTTGCACTGCCTGTTGTGGGTGTGTGTGTATGTTTGCGGTCTTTCATGCACTCGCCCACACAGCAAACGGCTGAGTTGGGCAAACCCCAAGCTGTTTGAATTTTACAAAAAACTTTTTGTCTGCATAGTTTTTTATTGTAGTATGCACACACCCACACACACACACACACACAGCCCGCTGGCTAGCATTTTATGCGGTTTCAACTAAGTTTTTTTTGCTCTTTTTTGCACATACAATAAAAATCACGTATACGCCCCAGCAGCCGCAACAGCCGCCGCATGTGTGTGGTCAATAACTATTTCATACTTCGCGGCGCTTTCGGTTTTTGCCGTATGAAGAAATCACGCATACGCCGCGGCGTACGCGATGCCATGCATATGCAGCGCAATTAAGACGAAACCATTTGAAAGTCAACGAGCAGCGGCGACTTCCAACATTTCCATATTCACTTGCACATTAGGCAGCCAAATCAGGCGCACACACACACACACACACACGCACAACCAAAATTGCTGAGACCCAAAGTCATGAATTTTTATTGCTGCTGTCGTTAGTGCTTTGCATACATTACTCAACGAGTGGGTGTGTGTTTGTCTCCGTGTGTGTGTGTGTGTGTGTCATGCAACTGTATCTGACACGCAAATGCAACATTCCGCAGCTCGAGGAGAGTTGAGTGAAAGTGCAACAAAATTTGTCGTGGAAATCAATGAAAGAATTAAGCCAAAGCCCTCGGCCAGGTTTTCAGGTGTGGCTTTTGTTGTTTTGCCATGTTTCGCTGATTGCTATAGCTTCTGACAGGTGGAAAGGGGGGCTGGGGGGTGGTTGGGGTAAGTGCTAAATGATGCCACGTGCGGCGCATTGACAAGCAATTTTGTATTGGTCCGTTTATGCTGCTGATGGGAGACAAAAGGGGTGCGGCCAATGCCAGTGCGACACCATCAATTTGCAATATATCAATACGAAATGGGTGTGTTCGACTGTGTGTGTGTGTGTGTTTTTTCGGAGGTGTGTGTCATTTAATCTTTGCAGCTGACTGCCAGTTGCTGTGACAACTTGATTGCAAATCCAACTACAACTCACGCTTGCTGCCAGCTGGCAGTTGATAGTTGCCAGGTGCAAAGGCAACAAGGGAGTTTGGATGGAGGGAGGGGGGTGGCTTGGAGTTTGGATACTCGACAGAGTTTTGGCAGTTCCTTTTACGTATCACTTGGCACGTAGCGATGTTGCAGCTGCACGGCACGTTTCGGTTTCAATTAAAGCATCGTTACCAGCCCGCAAATTCGGCAAAGTTGGCAGTCGAAGCTGAGCTGAGTTTCAGCTCAACTCAAGCTGCACTTTTCGAATGCACAAGAAGCACATGTTAAAACTACAATAAATGTATATATGTGTGCATGTATGTACATCTCTCTTCGTGTATGTGTGCGTGTGTTTTTCGCACAAGTGCAAGTGTTACAAGGCCAAAAGTTTTGCAGCATTGGCACAAAACGCGCAGCACGTGGCCTTTTCTTTTATATATTTTCAGGTTTTACTCGCTTACATATCTCCATGCCAGAGTGTGTGGTAGATATGTGTGTGCGAGTGTGTGTGCGTGTGTGTGTGTATTTGTGCGTGGGCGTGTCGTATTTAAGCCTCAAATGCGCCTTAGGGTAACCATCTCATGGGCAAGTACGTGGCTGGCTTTAATGGAAAGCGAACGGAAAATCGCTTTTAATGGCAAAAGAATTTCTTGCTTTCTCTTATATATACACATATATATTTCTTTTCTTTTCTCTGTTTTTTTGGAGCCCTAGAGTCTTGGAATAAAGGGCATATTGTCTATAAAGTCCCAACTGCTTAAGCATATTTTTCTGTTAAATTTTTATGAGCCGAGGTTTTGTTTAATTAACAGGCCTTTGACAATTTTAATTGACATTCTTTTAATTAGATATTCTGCTTTGACTTTATATAAAAGAACCGACGAGGCAATTCACGTTCACAGTACAGTGAAAACCAAAAGCATGTACCACAGCATTATTTGTAATATCAACTGTAGAATTAATCTAGAGGAAACACATGATCAACCCAAAATTGACTTTAATGTTGTTTTTTATACTTCTTAAAACAATTAAAAGCAATTAAAAACAGAAATTCGCAATTTTAAATTTTGAAAAAAATTGTATAAAGAGAAAAAAGGTGGGCAGGGGGCGGGGTACATATTTTTGGACCAAAAATTAAAAAAAAAAATATTTTCAACAATGCATCTATTTTAAATGTAGAATCAATTTGGGGACCAAACAATGACCAAAATGCCCTCAAACATGAAAATCGGTTCAGTTTTGACAAAGTTATGGGGCTTTGAAATAGGGGAACCATCGATCTGTGAACTTTACATGTCAAATTTTTTGTCACTTTTGGCATGAATTTTGACCAAAAATTTGACCACTTCAAAATCGACTCTAATGTTATTTTTTATACTAATTATAACAAATACAATCGATTAAAAACAAAAATTCGCAATTTTAAATTTTGAAAAAAAATTTTTTTCGAAAATTCACAAGGGGGAGTACATGATTTTTTGACCAAAAAATTGAAAAAAATTTTATTTGCAAAAATGAATAAATCTTAAATGTACAATCAATCTAGAGGCCGAATAATGGCCAAAACGCCCTCAACCATGAAAATCGGTTCACTTTTGCCAAAGTTATGTGGTTTTGAAGTATGGGAGCTATGGATCTGAGAACTTTACATGTCAAAATTTTAGTCAGATTTGACGTGAATTTTTGACCAAAAATTTGACCTCCTAAAAATCGACTCAAATGTTGTTTTTTATACTAATTATAACAAATACAATCGATTAAAAACAGAAATTCGGAATTTTGAGATAAAAAAAATTTTTTTTTTCGAAAATTCATAAGGGGGAGTACATGCTTTTTTGACCAAAAATTTCAAAAAAAATTATTTTCCAGAATGCATATATTTTGAATGTAGAAACAAACTAGAGGCCAAATAATGACCAATATGCCCTAAAACGTGAAAATCGGTTCAGTTTTGACAAAGTTATGTGGGATTGAAGTATGGGAGCTATGGATCTGAGAACTTTACAAGTCAACATTTTTGTCAATTTTGGCATGATTTTTGACCAAAAATTTGACCCCCTCAAAATCGACTCTAATGTTGTTTTTTATACTAATTTTGACAAATGCAATCGATTAAAAACAGAATCTCGCAATTTTAAGAAAAAAAATAATTTTTTTTTCAAAAATTCACAAGGGGGGAGTACATGCTTTTTTGACCAAAAATTTCAAAAAAAAATAATTTCCACAAAGCATATATTTTGAATGTAGAAACAAACTAGAGGCCAAATAATGACCAAAATGCCCTAAAACGTGAAAATCGGTTCAGTTTTGACCAAAGTTATGGTGGTTTGAAGTATGGGAGCTGCAGATCTGAGAGTTTTACATGCCAAAATTTTTGTAAGATTTGGCATGATTTTTGACCAAAAATTTGACCACCTCAAAATCGGCTTAAATTTTGTTTTTTATACTAATTAAAACAATTACAATCAATTAAAAACAGAAATTCCCAATTTAAAATTTTGAAAAAAAATTTTTTTTGAAAATTTACAAGGGGGGACCACATGCTTTTTTAACAAAAAATTTCCAAAAAAATGAATTTTTATAAATGGATATATTTTAAATGTAGAATCAATCTTTAGGTCAGATCATGATCAAAATGCCATGAAACATGAAAATCGGTTCAGTTTAGGAAAAGTTATGGCAGGTTGAAATATGGGAGGTATGGATCCGAAGAACTTTACTTGTCAAATTTTTATCCATTTTGGCATGATTTTTGACCAAAAATTTTACCACCTCAATATCGACTTTAATGTTGTTTTTTATACTAATTATGACAATTAGAATCGATTAAAAACAAAAATTCGCAATGGGAGCCATCGATCTGAGAACTTTACTCGTTAAAATTTTTGTACATTTTTGTCAGGTGAACGAGTATAAAAAGGAACGTTATTCTTATCAAAATGAATTTAACAGAAATTCTTTGGCTATTATTATATAAAAGTGTTTAAAAATTCTTTTACAGGGAATTTTTAGGTCGTTTACCTAGTTTGCTTTAGTCGGTTCCTTTTTGCTTTCTGCTGGCGACAGCTGCATTAATTTGGCTGTCACGACTTTAGCTTGGCTTTTGCCACGCGTTGAAGCTTTGCTAAGCTGCAGCTCTGTTTCTGTTATATGCTTAATTGCATTGCTTTGAGCTGGGTGGCAACCCTACAAATGGCCGAACATATGCAATCAATGCTGATTGCCCCATGCTGAATACGGAATTGCATTGTTAGCTAACTGGAAACTACCTTTGGCGAGGTGCTGAAATGGTTATGGCCAATAGCATTTGGCTGGCTTTAAAGTGGGTGGTGTTAACACAAATATTTTCAAAGAAAACATTTTGCTTTTCCAGCTGCCACACACGCTCTCTCTCTCACTCTTGCTTTGATTGGGTTGTGCGTACAATTTTTAAACGGCTCGTGCGTTAAATTCATTGGCATGGAATTTTAATTGGATGATTTTGTAGTGCCAATTTGATGGCGATGTTATGAATTCAAATCTACAAAAAAACTATAAATATGTGTGTGGCATAAATTGTTGCTGTGGCTTTAAGTGCAATTTGCGGGCCATGGACAAATATTTCACTGTTGCCGCAAGACGCTGTACTGCCATAGATAAGCCACTAAGTGTAAGCGTGGGCGATAAGTTCACAGTAACAGCAACAACAACAGCAACTCGCACATTGACAGCCATTATGGCTAGCGGTTCAGCGCCTCTCTCTCGATGGCATTGCGTACGTGTGCGGCGTAGCTCATATATAATAATAATGATGTGGTCTCCAGTCGCTTGGCCATTGTGCGCTCTCGAGCGTGAAATGTATGACAAAAAGGAGCAAAAGCAGGCAGTAAGCTAAAAATATATACACGACAGCGAAAACAACAAAGAATGGAAAGAAGAAAAAAAACACACACACATAGCCGAGAGAATCAACACTAAAAGCAAAGCATCTGCTGCCGCCGCAGTACTTTTGACGCCCCTCGGCGGTGTCAGCCATAGCTGACGAGGGCTTAAAGCGGAGGATAGGAAGTAGGAGAGGGACTACTTGCTGCGGGCAATCCAATAACAAATTATATGCACAAGACAATTGGGTCCTTTATTGCCCGACGACTTTTATGCGAAAAGTGCAAAATGATTTACGATTATGTTGATAAAATGGCTTAAATAGTATTTTCATTTCTTAACGCTCGAGTGCACTTTGGAGAAAGCAGCCGCACAGCAGCGACATGGCTGGGCTAAAAGCACAGATTCACACACACACACGAACACACAGAGACACACACACACATGCTTGCTGTTTCAATTGTCTGCTGGGGCATGATTTGTTTGTGCTTAAGCGTTGGCGACAGCAAAAAGACGACGACAGCATTGTCATATCTGCTTCTTCTTTCTAGCTATTGTACTCACACACATACACTTTTGATATGCATGTGTATGCGTGCATATATTCATGACGCTGTCCTCTCGTCTTCTTACACATTTTTGCTGCTGTTTGCCGCTTTAAGTAATCGAGGGAATTTCTTAGTTTTCGCATATTAAATATCATCTTTCGGCTGCTAACTTATTTATTTTTGCAGCGCTTCTTCTACGTGCTTGCAGCAGCTGCTTTTGCACCCTGACTTGCACCTGATCAATTATGGATGCATTGCCAACAACAAACGGCTGACAGCCACACAATATGCTGTATATGTAAATGTATCTGTATCTGTAACAGTATCTGTATCTGTGGGTAGCTGTGCATTTTCAGCGCAAAACTTATCGATTGATGCTTGCATATGCACCAGCTTCAACCTGTGACAGCAGTCAGAGTCAATCAAATATTTAAGCATCGAAATTGAATGAAACCGCAAAACATGCCACAAAAGAGTTCATTTGTCTGGGAACGAAACTCGTCGCCAGACAGACGGCATCTTTGATGGGCAGCCCAGGTATTCATAATGAGCGTTAAGCTTCGGCGTCACTTTATTACCGTCTCTCTGCTCTCTCTCACTCTCTCTCAATCTGCGGTCAGTCATGCCAAATGAAGGCCATAAATTGGCAAATGCAATTACTTTTCTCTGCTCTACACACAATTGATTTTCTATCGCAGTTCACGCCAAGCAAAATAAATTGGCCGTAAAATAATTGCAAATACGCCAACTGAATAGTTTACTGTCGCAATATTAATACAAATCGGTGAGTGTGTGTGTGTATGTGTGTGTGTGTATATAGAAAACATAAAGCACAGCCGAACGCAAGGCAATCAATTTGTCAGGAAACTTGCGTCAAGCTTAGAAATTTATTGCAAATTGTATGCCAAATAATTGTGCAAATCTTGCAACTGATTATTTTGGGAATTTTGGATACATTTTTGAGATTATTGAGATGAAATTTGTTTAGAATTATGTATAATTAGATTGTTCCTTTGTTCGACTTCGTTTGTCATATATTTGTGGCCGGTAAGTTGGCTAATATCACGCCCCAAAGTATGTCGTAAACTGTGCTTAAGCCAAGAAGTTGGCCCTTTGCTCGAGGCACCAAATGATGTTTGCTTAACGGCATTTGCATTAATGATGAATGCTCGCTGCTTAGTCACCTGCTGGCCAGAACCGGAGCGTGGCTCAGCTAACATTTAATGGGTCACGCCCTTAGACTAGTGCACGCCCCCTCCCCACCCACCTTAAGACTGCGCGCAGCGTAATTTGTTTGTACAGGTTGTACTTGGTGCTGAATTATGCATGGCCCAACGAGGGCGAGGGGGCGGCGGTCAGCGTTGGGTTCGTCTCGCAAACTGGTTGGCCCAGGCAGTTAATTGGATTTCGATTTTCTACGCAGACACGCACTGGAATAACAATAACAACAACAGTAACAGTAACGGCAACAAACGGGACATGTGGACGGTTGTCAACGCTGGCGATTAACTTAATTAATGTCACACTAATGACGGCTCAATGCGATTATGTTGACGATTGCAACATACGTTGTTGTTGTTGTTGTTGGTGCTCAACTAAATGAAATTCAGACAGAAATCAACTGACAGCAAATAAATTAAAAATGTAATCGAGAACGGGCAATCAATTGGCATGGCCAATAAATGTGGCACATTGTGAACTGGGATTGCAAATAAGCAGCTTTTGCGGCTTTAGGCTGAGTTCATAAGCCGCTAATTAGTTTGCATTGCGTTCATTATGAATAGCAGCGATTTTCAAATATGAAGCAATCAAATCGATCCAAGCTGCTGCTGCAACTGGATCAATCTAATCGCCCCCCGCACACTCTTTTATGACAGAATCTGGCAGCCAACTGACGACAGTCTGCCTGCCACGTCTGCTTCAAGCGGCCAATTGAGAATGCAAATCTGTTGCTCGCTTCTGGCCCGGTCTACGGGCTGTTTCTGTGCCTCTGTCTCATGTCGTGTGCTGGCTTCTCATCGGCACTCGCACTAACAGCCTTTAATCGCAACTTAACATGCTTGCCACACAGAGGCAGCAACAGCAAAAGCAGCTGCCGAAGCATCAGGGCAAACATCCTCCAAGCCGGATATCGCACAGTCTCAAAAACACAACAACCAAAAAAACTACACAGAGATAAACTTGCCAAGGCTTTAATGCCCTAACACAAGCAGAAAGCAGTTGAAACTAACTGAAAATTATGAAAATGTGAAACATAAAATTTCTATAAACATTAATTTGTAAATGTTTTTAAATTTTATTATCTGCATTAAAATTATCTTAAAATTACTTATTTAAAAAAATTTTATGTGACATATTTGACAACGTATTTGTAATACCCGCTGCAGAGAGTATCAACAAGCCCTGAATTGGATGCCAGGCTGGCAGCTTGCTTGCTTGCTGCACCCAGCAGGCTATGCTAAATGACTGACACGCACACAAATACGCCTACACACACGCACACACACGGTCTTTGGGGAATGCGCACACGGTAAACGAGTGTGCGGCGTGTCGAGTGCGTTGCACTGAATTTTGCAGCTTTTGTTTTGCGGCTCAAGCCACTCAGTTTGTTTTATATGCGCTTATCTCTAGCTGCTGAGCACACACGCGCACACACAACACACACACATACAACAACCACGTGCCTGTGCCTGTGCCTGTCTGGGGACACAGCACATTTGCCATTTTGTTGGCTTTCTTGCAAGAGGTCCTTGTGGCTGAGCAACGTTTACAAACATGCAGCTGAGTGGGCATCCAAGTGTCATTGTTGCTAGAACATTTTTGAACCTGCGTCGCGCCTTCGCCTTTTGAATACCAATACCTGAGCATTGCGGCAAGCCGCCTAATCCTGCTCTACAACTCCCGCATGCACAGCTTGAGCAGAAATTGTAGCATACTTTTTTGGGCGCGCTGCTCAAAATATGCAGACCGCAATTTGCATGACACGAGAATGCAATTTATATGGCATCCCAGTGCACATATGAATTCCCCCTCTCTCTCTCTCTCTCTCTTTTACTGACACTTTGTCCCTTTCAGCTCTACCAGCATAAATGCTGACCACGTTCAGAGTCCACTTTGTTGCGAGTTCCGAGTTGCCTATTCGCGGCACTTGCCACATGAATGCCAACCATCCACGGCCAACCTTTGACAGTTGGCCGCTCACAGCTGGCAATTTCTAGTTGCGATGCATTTCAATTCCAAAAAAATTTAATATCAGTGGCAACAACACAATGGGCCGCAGCAGTATTAGCAAAAGAAAGCAACTGAAGTCAACATAAGTGTCGGCCCGGCAACTGCAGAAGGCGAATGCGAAAAAATATTTGCGCTGCCAGAAATTGACAACTGTTTGCTTAGTTGAGAGTGTTTGCCTGCCTGCCAAAAAGGGGAGGGGAGCGAGGAAGGCGAGCTGGCTGGCTGACTGGCTGCTGGAAGCGGAAATTTGACACTCTCATTCTCACTTTCACTCACCAAGTGTAACTGGTGCGGTTGAGTGGGTGGCTAAGCGGGTGGTTGAGCGGGTGTTTGGCTGGCTGCTCGCAGCTCGTGCCTTCAGTTCAGTTGAGTGTCCCTGCAGGCATAGCGCATAATATCAGTTTACTTTTTAATGGCACTGCTGGCAGTCAATTATGTAGTCTTCTAAGCTAGCTAAAATATGCAATTAAGCCAGAGCAAGAGAAACTTTTTGGGCTGCTAACGCAAACTATTTGATTACCAATTGATGTTTCCATCACAAACAACTGGCTAAGTGCTAGTTTGGACATATCATCTTAACAGTAATAGCTTAAACGTTAACTTAAAATATTCAAGCTGTTTTCTATTTTGATAGTCAGGCAAATATTATTCAACTTTTCCCAACTATTGTGTAATAATTTCACATCAACTTGTCAGAATAAGTTTTTCTTAGCTGAAATTTGTTCAACTTGTAAAAGTCGAGCACACTCAAAGCGTTCCGGCATATATGAAATGTAGAAATTTCTAGTTTACCAATAACTTGAGAGACTTTCACGTTGCCCTATTAACTATCAGCTTTTTCGTTTGTGCTGTGAGTTTTTTGAACTTCAATCAATAATTCAGGCTCAAACTTTTGCCTGCCTTGGAACATAAATATGTCAAACGTTTTCGAAAACTATTTGTCAACTTTTTGGTGACGCTCAAAGGCAACTTCTCGACCCAGCAATCTACATACTCATACTGCGGCCCAATAATTGCCTGGCAGATAGGAAGGAAAGGTACTTTCTCTCTCTTTCTTTTTTTTTGTGTCAAGTTTAATCGATTTTTATTACTATTATTAAACTACGAGCAGCGCACAGAAATGTATGATTCATAACGATGCCCAAAATACGACAGAAACTTATTTACGAGCGCATACAGACAGAAACACACACCAACACACACACACAGTCTTTTTATGGACAAACGAGCTGCCTGGCTGGCTTTTGAGGATGCGCTAACAAGCTGCAGTCACACAGGCAAAAGCCCGGCCCATTACTAAGGGCCAAAAGCCAAGCACAATATGTGAACTTGCTCCGGCAGATGCGCACCCCATTTAAGCCCAGACCCAGTCGAGGCACTGGCAACGTGCACTTGCAACGTGCAACACCGCCCGCAACTTGCTTAATTTTATATCAAATTTATAACTGACTTATTGGCACTTGGCAGTGAGATTACGCCTGCCAGGCAGACTGCATTCTGTTGCTATATGTATGTACCTTGTCGTCACACACGTCGTATAAGTTATTACGTATACGCAGCGTGTGCATGTCTATCGCCTGTCAAAATTTTGCCTGCCGCGAGCACTTTATGACTTGGCTATGCGCTCCTTTTGCCATGATTGCTACATTGAGTGACGGAATTTTTAACATGCCCATCAAACATTTCAACAACAACAACAACAGCAACAGACTCGACTCGAAGTGCTTCATTTATGCAATTTGAAATATTGACAACTCAGCAGTTATTTTTCTGACCACGAAAGATAACCATTTAGCAGCTGGCGGCATTCTACGCAAACATAACAAATTTTACGCTTATTTTTTACGCTTGCAGCGGGTCGCACAACTTGGTTACTTTGTTTGCTTAGGCATGTTTAGTATTATATATATATAGATATATCTATCTTTTTTCGTTATTGTGCATTGCTATTCAAATATTTCATCTCGTTTTTTAGTCTTTTGTATTTTTATCGATTTGCCTTCGATTTTATCTATCTATCACGCAAGGGTATTTATACTTCGACCTTGCCGCCCCCAGGGAGTTTTTTTTTTCATTTTTGGTGTCAAAAGCAATTTCTTAGCCTCGACCTCGGCGTTTTAATAAATTCCGCATAGCTTTGCATTTTCAGCAGTCTTGACCACGTTCTTTTTTCGAGTGTGTTGGTTTCCTTCTTTTGCTATTTCCTTGCGGGTGGGTTACAGGATTTTGCCTTAACACTTTATGAAATTTCGCAGACATTTTTTTTTGCTGTTTGTGCCTTACTTGCTAGAATTTTAATGAAAATTTAAATAATTGAATGCAATGTGTTGGGCAGGTGGGCTGGCAAACTGGCAAAGTGGCTGCCAGCTGGCAGGCGTTGAGGCTGCCTGATACCATGGCTGATATTCGTACTATTGCATATTAATGAGCGCCTAAGAGCCTAGGCAGTCAGCAGTTTTCAGGCTGAAATTACCACGTAGCATTTAAGCGATTCTTTGGTTAAAGCGTGCTTTATTTTTTTATTTTTATATATATACTTTTTTGTGTTGGCAGCGGGCAGACGCCGACTGCATCCTGACAATGACAAATGAATACTTTTATGGCCGCGACCCGCAGCGGCATTAAAAGTTTCGTGTTAGCCAAAGTGACATCTCGAGCAGGACTATGTGTAGGTGTCAACGATGCTGCGTGTGTGTGTGTGTCTCTGTGTGTGTGCCTTACTTTGACTTGTAGTTGTGCCTGGCAGTCGTGCGACGCTGCTAACGTGGCTTAGACCCTGACAGGAAGTGGTCTTTGCTACTGTGTAGTCGTGACTGCCTGACTGTCTGAATCTCTCTTCGTGTCCTCCCTCTCTCTTTTTCGCTCTCTCTCTCTGACTCTTGGCAAGTATTTATGCAGACTCTTTGCCACAGTCTGGCTGCCAGCATTTCACCCCATTTTTATATATTGTTTTTTCTTTTTTTTTTGTTGTTGTTCACGTTTCTGCTCCGTGTTCTGTTTACCAAACGAATTAAATTGTTTGCCTCAAGTGTATTTTGTGCTTTCACGCACAAACAAATACAATTGTTGTTGTTGCTATTTCTGTTGTTGTTATTGTTGTTATTGCCCTTAGGCTAAATTTGTTAATCTGCAGCACTCAATCAGCATGCGCGTTTGCCCTGACAGCAGCAATAATTTTTTTGCTGCTAATTATGCACGTCTTCGAATGAGTATATGAGTGTGTGAGTGTATGGGTGTGTGTGTAGGTGTGCTTACATCTATGAAGTTTGTATTCGATTCGAATCGTTCTCGTACCTGCGCCTTTTGATTAACGACCGCACACGTCGCTCGCATTTGACATCAATTATCGCGCCTCGTGCAACCTTCGATGGGTCGGTCGGTCTGTCGTTCTGTCGGTCTGTCGCTCTGTGGGGTATTTGGTGTTATACCACCCATCTTAGTTGTGTTCTTTAGCTGTGCACCCCATTACTTTGGCATCGATTTTGAAGTCTGAAGTTATGAAGTTGGCTCGAACACGACCAAGTTAATTCATTTTTTTACTAGGCCAAGCAGCTGGGCGAATGGCGACAGGTAACAAGCACACGAAAGCGGCTAAAACGTCATATTCAATAAATATTGTATACACGCACACACACACGCACCACACTCAAAGAACCTATTGACAGTTTTAAATTTAAGTTGCAGGAAATATTTTGATTTCCTCTATGTGTGCGGGCGCGTTGTTGTTGTTGTTGTGCGGGTTGGCACTGGGTGGGTGGTGTTGGGTGGTGCCCACTGCACCACTGTGGAGCTGCTCAAGCGTCAAGTCATAGCACTTGAGCTCAAACACATTTTCCGCTCCATTTCCCTGGACAACCGCCGCATTTGCGAGCATATATTTTATTTGCGCAAAGGATGGAAGAAAAAGCCGCAGCAAGCATTTTGTCAGTGCAATAAAAGTTTGCGTGTGAAATGCCGTCGGGCGTCCAAAGGGGGAGGGGAGGATAGTGTGTGAGTGGGTGCCAGAGTCGACTTAATCAGCTGGGAGTTTTTGGGTTTTCCGTGTGGCACATATGCACTTTAAATTATGCACACAAATCCGCCCGCTTGCCCACTGAAGTAATTAAGTAGATAGCAGCCTCCAGTTATAGATGTGTGTGTGTGTGTGTGTGTGTGTTTGTGTTTGTGCTTTGACTTAAATGAGTATTTATGACTGTGTGTGTGGCGACCATTTTTATCAGAATTTTATGGCTAAGCTTATGTCAAACTGTTTTTTTTTGCATATTTAAAATTTGTGTTGCCTACTTATGTGCGCTTGATTGATAAGTCATTTAGTCAGAAATTCACTTAGGCCACAAAGCAAAAAACACATAAAAACAGTCAACTGCAGCTGTGATAAATTACTTTTAAGCTGTCACACGCGTAAAATCGAGTCTCGATCATTTATCAGAAACCCAGCGAGCAGTGACCAGTGAGCAGTCGATGTGTCCATGTATTTATAGGCCCATCAATTACAGCCAGCGCTTTTTGCAGTGTATAGAAAAAAAAATAGCAAACAGCAAACAGACTGAATTAGATTCCTATGAATTGAGTTGTGTTGTTGGCAATTCAAAAACGAAATTCCAATGCCAGCAGAGGCAGCAGGCAGGCGTAAAAGATGCCACAAACTGCGGCAACATTCATAGATACACCCACACACACACACACGCACACATGTCAAGCACGTAACTGGGTGTCCTTCTACATCGTTGAGAGTCAACTGAGTATGTCATTTTATTGAATCAAAAACCACTCAGCTATTGAAAATCAATTTGCAGCTGCAGCTGCTGAGCCACCTCACTCGCAACTGGACCGCAGAGCAGTTAGGGAGCACCTGCCAGGCCGCAGCCAACCAAAGGGACAGACAGTTAGTCTGTGCAAGAAATAGGACAATAAATACACACACACACGAAAACACACCCACACACACATACACACACATTTAGATGGCCACGCACACAATTTTCCACATTTACACTTGCAATAATAATAAAGCGACATAAAAACCGAAAAACGAGCAAAACGCTGAAAAAAAGAAAATAAATTGGGTCTGCTCGACTGAAAGCTTATCTGTAAACAGGCTTAAAGTAACCTGAGCAACAGGTGCTTCTCGAAGATTATGAAAAACAAGATATCTCAAGGCATCATATTATGGTTCTTATATATATTTTATGAGATTGGACTTATCGAATTCTATTGTATGCAGTTGTATATCCCCTTAGAGTTTATATTTAAATGTATGTAGGGTATCGGAAGCAGCGAGTGAATGTAAAATTTGTTGGCAGCATAAAATGCAATGCCATTTGAGGTATGCTGATCAGCAGTATTTGCACACGTTGCCTTTTAAACCAATTCCAAATCGAGTTAAGGGCACAAGGACGTGCCACACACACACACACACACACACACACACACACACACACACACAAACAAAGGGTGGCAAGAGGGCGTGGCTGGCTGTCAGCCATTCACCTGTATGCAAAATGAAGCGGCAATGCCACTGAAAATTGATGGCAGTCACGTAGAATGCCAGGCACCAAGAAGAAAATCCATAAAACACAAGTTGAGACTTGAGGGGCAGCATATGAGTTTACAACGACGACCCCTGGACCCCGCACCCCGCGCCCTTTTTAGTGTGCGGCTGAACAAAAATGTGAAAAAATGCAAATTGCAAAGAGAAAAAAAAACGAAGCAGCAAATTGAAAGCACGCAACGACGCTGTCAGGTGACCGGAGAGCAAACCAAACTGATGCGATCCACATGGACGCAGCTGCAACCGGTTAAGCACTCATTACACCCAAAGAGACGAGTTTTTTTCTTGTCCTGTGTGTGTGGTGCTTTTCTTTTTGTGCTTATGCCTTGGCCAGAGCATTTCACGCAGCTTAACCAACTTGGCCCCAAGGGGGGGTAGCTGGGGGGTTGCTGCTGCTGCTGGTGATGCTGCTGCTGCTGCCTAATGAAAGCCATAACTGTGCATTAGCACGGCTGTCAGTTAGTTGCTTGGCTGCTCGTCCACGGCCGACGTATATGGACAATAAAAGGCGGCTTCATATGAACATGAAATTGCGGCACGCAGCCATAAAATACACACGCCCACGCCTACGCCAAAAAGCTGCGCCAAATAATAAATAAAAGCCCCAACAAGCCATGCAAATGGCGCCGCTACGCATCCGTATCCGTATCCGGTTGTTGGGCTAGGGCCCGTTGCCGTTCCCCTTTGCTGTTGCCGTTGCCTTTACCGTTACTGTTGCTGTTGCTGTTGCCGTTGCCGTTAGCTGCCTGCTGCCTTCGTAAGGCGTTAAGCGTGAGCCGATTACGTGCACTTATCAGCGCTGGCTGTCTGGCAACTGAAGCTGCTGCCATTGCTACTTACTTTTCCAGGCAGGCACTGATTCCCCGGGAAACGCTCACGTCTCTCTCCCTTCCCGCCCGACTGTTGCCTTCCTGCTGCAGCTTTAATTGCTGGCCATAAATTTGTACATATTTTTCAGACCAAGTCGGTTATATAGTTACATAAGTATTTACTCCAATTAAGCAAAAGTGGGCCATGAGCCGTTCCGAGGCGTCAATGATACTAGCTGAAAATTTCAGTAAAAGCATTTAAAAAGAGATACCCAAAAAAAGGTGTTGCAAAGCGATGCAAGCTTTTGCTAAGAATTTTTATTAAAGTGAGTAAAAGTTGCCGATGGCAAAGTTAGTTTTCTGAATTTATTATTTTGATAAGAATTTTAAGGTGCAAGATAATATAATAAATATTCTCTGTTGCTAATGACTGGAATAGAATTAGTTAATGCTTTAATTAAAATTTTAGATGAAGCACATTTAAATACTCCGCTTAAACACTTTGCAGCTGCATTGAAATATATTTGAAACTAATGTCATTTGGCATCTGGCTGTGGAATGTGGCGTAAAAACTGCTGTTTAATTCAATGCACAGCACAAAGCAACCGGAACAAAAATCTAAAATAAGAAAGAGTGGGGCAAAAAAAATTGTAATTGCTGCTTTTAGGCGTTAATGAAAATTACAAATTGCGCATAGCGCGATGGGTGGCTTAGTACGCGTGTTTGTGTGTGTGCGTGTGTGTGTGTGTATTGTGGTTAGAGCCTGGATCGATGCTGCATTGTCATTGCATGTGGTTGCATAATCGCTGCTCTACATTTCGCGCATGAGTGCAGCGGCTGCAGCAACAACAATGATCTCAACAACAAGCAAACCCATTAGAAGTTGCAACATTTTCACAGCACACACAACGCGCAAAGGCAGGCAGACAGATAGCTGCGGCGGGGGGTGGAGGGGCGATAGTGTGTAGGTGGGGGGTTGGTGGGTGGCTGTCTGCCAGTCTAGCTGCAGTTTTTGTGTTGAGTCATTTTTGCGCTCAAAAGCACTCACTAAAACAAATAAACACTTTGCGCATTGTTTCGTTTTGACAAATGCGTGTAATTTACGGAAATGTTTGTTTGGGCAGAAGCTAGCTCCCCATCCCCGTTCCCCGTTCCCGTTCCCCAACTCGGTGCATGCCCCTTGTCTGTGTCTCGTTTCATGTTTGCTAAATTGTCTTAAGCGTGTTTGCACGGCACTCACATGTCGCTACTGCTGCCTCCCCTCTTGCTGCTGCTGCTGCTGCTGCTTCTGCAATTAGTTGGTGCTCTAAAAGCCATGAAGTAAGCGCAGCACACATCGTGCCACATTCGCCCACTAATGACTGGGCGCGTGCAACTTGCAACTTGCAACTGCACTGCCCGGTGGCACCCTTATCTGTTTCATTTCTTTTTTTTGCAAATTACAAAGGCAGGGCAAAATGTGCAACGGCGGCATTTGGAAAAATATAGGTTAAAATTGTTGGCAGCTGCTCATCAAAGTGGCAATAAAATATGCGCGCATATCCACGCGCGCTCGAATAGCTCGTTACAAATGCACAAGTATCGTCGCCCCCGTCGCCCCTTTGCCACTCGAATTGGAACTGGTAATAAGCAGCAGCAATTTGTTGCAACTGCTATCAGCTCTTCAATGCGAGGGGCAGATGAAGCGCGACCAGAATAAAAGGGGGAAAAAAAGGTTGGCGTATTTGCCTTTGTTTCGTTCCATCTTGAATTCAAGCTGGCCATCTAGAAAAGGGCCAATCCTTTTGTTGTGGTCTTAATGAGCAAATTTTTAGTTTGAGCCAACTTGAGCTGCTGGCCAATGTCTGCACATTGCGGGTCTTTCTGGACCGCCTTTTGTTGCCAATCTCTTGTTTCCTTCTCAGTTTTCTTTTTTTCGCTTTCGTACCGACCGGCAATTTATGATACCTTTGTGGTTTCAATATCGCAATGGCAAGCGTAGAGCAACATAATTAAAAATTGCGACAGCCATAAATTCTTTTTGTTGTTGTTGTTGCTTGGGTTTCCCCGAGGACGCTGATAGTCAGTGCTATTGCCTCGTTCGGCTCATAATGAAAAATCAGCTAAAAAGTTTTCAAGTAGATTCTGGTCAGTTTTTGGGCCAAGCTGCAAGGAAATCAATTAGAGCGCATTTTGTGCAACTGAAGTTGAGCTCAAAAGCACTTAAGGCCGGGCTAAAAGCAATGGCAAAGTCAAAGATAGGGGTGGCAACATTTGATTCCTTTCATTGTGCTGCTGCTGCCGGCTCCACTCCAGCCGGCCTAGACACATGGCCACTGATTGCTGAGACGTTGACGTTGACGCCCACATCAGGTCCTGGCCCCGTCCTCTCTGGTCGCTTTTAGCAGCTGTAGCTGTAGTTGGCTGTGACAGCCGGGCGGGCGATAAAGCAGCCACCGTTGCTCGGCTTTTGGGTTGCTGCGGGTAACAGTTGTCGGGATTGCTTGGCGACACCAGCAGGCCAGTTGCCTGGGCACTAGTGTTGTAAAGTGTCAAAACGTGTACTTGTCGCTGCCAGGATGCGCGCGGCGGCTCCTTTAATTTGAATTTTATGCACTGCATGCATAAATTTATGGCACAGGACACGCCCGCCAACGACAATGACAAAGGCAACATGACAGGCACATGTCCATTACGACGGGGCACACACACACACACACAGACACACCCGCACACACACACACTTTTGTACTGCGGCTGCTCGTGATGCTGGTGCTCAACATCAGACAGGCAGCTTCTTATCTTGGCCTGCGTCCTTCTGCGATTCTTTAAATGCGCGCTTAAGCTTTTCATTAAATTTTATCTTTATATCGTGCAAATTAATTATGTGCATGAATTTATCTTTCCACTTGCTGCGAATCAATTTCGTGTGCTATTGTTGTGGCCATCAAATTGATGTTTTACAGTTGCGTGCATTGATATCGATATAGACTCCATATGCATGACGAATGACAACCTTAATATCCTGCTGTCAGGCACAAGGACACCCTGACGCCCTCGTGCCAATCCACACTGTCATGGCTGTCAGACCCCCTACACACACACAAAAAAAAGAAGCAAAAGTAAAATGTCGAAAATAGTTCTCGCAACGTGCATCAAAAGTCAGCAACAATAACAAAGTCAGCCGACAGGCAACCAAAATGCACGCGCCTCGCTGCATTATAAATGCGGCAATTGCGAGAGTGCTGCACTTTTCTGTTACTGTTACTTTTGTTGTTGTTATTGTTGTTATTGTTGGCAAGGCTACCCGTAATCCGTAATCATCGGGCATGTCTATCCGGCTGTCTCCGAGTCGAGAACACAAGTCAATATCACATATGATCTATGCAGCTGTGCCAGGCTCCAACTGGATGACATCAGCTAAATTTGACAGCTAGAAACTCTTGATTCTCTTTTTGCCCTATGATTTATTTAGCCAGTTACAGTCATATTTATAGGCATTCAGTTCAGAACTAGGTCACTACATATTATACATATAGTTGGAAAATTCTTTTGCTCTTTCCCACTAAAACATCGCCGTTCTATTTGATTCTCATAAATTGAAGGCAGCTTAGCAAATTTAAATGTTTTCAGAGATGGGCTGATACTTAATGCTTTTAAAGTTATATTTGTGTCTGTTCTATTAGTAAATTGGCCCCTCCTGTAAACTGGGTCAGCTGCCGATAAATGTAAATTCGCATCGATATAAATCGCATTTAATCAACATTCTCTGAAATAACCGCATAATGTGTAATTTATGCATTTATTGCTGGATTACTTAAGCAGTGCACACTGTGATTACGAGCATTAGTGTAGACTAAATAACAAAGAGAACAACAACAACATGAATAACTAAAGCTAAACTAAACTGTGACCAAATGTCACACGTGGTTTTAATTATCGTCACCAAAGTACTATCTATCTCTGTGTGTGTGTGTGTGTGTGTGTGTGTGTGTGTCTATGTGGCATAATTACATTTTGTGGTATTTTGCAAAGTGTTGATTATTAATTAAAATAGCTTTATTTACCATGTCACGAACAGCACAAACGGCCGCACAGTTGTTGTTGGAGCGCCTATCAAAATAACCGAATATCAGATATGCAGTTAAATATTTAACATTTGCGCCAAAATACAACTCGTATGTATGTAATTATGCCATAACGAGCTACTCTCTCTCTTTCTGTGTGTATGGCTAAATTTAGCCATGTCTGACTGTGTGTGTGTGTGTGTGTGGGTGTGTTGTGCTAATGGCTGTAATTAAACTGCAACGTGAGACGTTTAAATGCATATTGCTTGAGCGGCTTTAACTTTGGTCAAATTGTATTAACTATAGCACTAAACGCACTATCTTTCTCTGTCTCTCTCTCTCTTCCACTCTCTATCTCTTTTTGTCTCTCTCTCGTCATTTGTAGAAGGAGCTATTCGTAAGCAAAGTTGAACCAACTTCGCCGCGCAACGAACGCAAATTCTCGGCTGCCACAGCGCCATCGATGAAAACAAAGTGGCTGAAAGCATTTAAGAGCCTAAAGCCGGCGGGTTCTGGTTCAGCAACACAAGCAGATAGGTAAGTTGCCAACCACCCCCTAAAATCGCCTTTACTCTAAACAACAACACCAACAACAACCCCCCTCCATAGCATGCATATATGTCTGTGTATTATTTTTAAGCCAAAATGCAAACTCTCGCCAACACACAGTTTCAGTTTCGAGACCGAAAAGCAAACACAGTTAAATCGTAAACAGCTGCGCTGAAAATACGCTGAAAATTGTCGGAAAATACCAACTGCATAGATACAAAATGAAGCGTGGTTAAGCGCCCACGCTCCGCCCACTTTAATATGACTAAAAGCCGCGAAAATATGCCATCAAGGAGCCAAAAAGTCTGGCAAAATGATAAAAAAATAATAAACGGAAAAACTGAAAAACCTTTTTCAAATATTTGCGCCACTTATGCAACAACTCAGATTGTGCAATTTTTGCATCTGCCGCATTTCCTGCAATTTATGTTAAGTAATTTAATCACATCGCAGAAAAAGAAACAAAAAACACACAAGAAAAATTTCAACAGAAAAGAAATTTTCTGTTCGCGCCTTTGAGTTGCATTTTGTGGGCTTTAACTGTAACCAGACCAGCCCCACTGCCCCCACACAGCAACCCAACCATGAACTCAACAATCTAAGTTAATTTTAAGCATCCTTTAGAATAATATTGAATATCCTTTAAGTTAGCTGCGTTTACTAATATTCTCTACACTTTTCTCTACAACATTTTAAAACATTCAAAATAATTTTGTTTTACTGCCGAAATACAAAATACCGAAAAACGTTAAAATTGTCGATCAAAATTACTGCATATATATATAATCCATTTATATATGTATGTGTATTATATTGAAATCGTAACAATCAGCCAACAACCCCGACAAAATCAAATGTACCACGCCGTATCAACCGTTTTGACCTTGAGGTAACCAAATTAATCAAGCAACTAAAAACAATTAACTCAACATTTTTTATGTTTCTAATAAAATGGTACAAAAAAAAAACAAAATAACTTAAAAATATGAAATTAATATATTTTTGCTTTATTAGCGCTTGATAAATTAAAACCGAAATTGCTGTAAATGTTGCACGCAAAAGTAGAATTAGCAGCTACCCAATAAAAATTAAAATCAATTCGATTGTACAAATTTCAAAAATTTCAAAATAATTAAAATCTAGTTATTAAAGTACAACAAAAACTGCACTAAAGCAGCGACAACAATTTTTAGTTGCACTTTTATTAAAACGTTTTTTGTTTTTGAATCAATTTTTTTATTTAATTTTTTTTTGTTGAGCGTCAGCCATAAAATGCACCTGCGATTTTGTCCGATGTTCAGACTATCAATCAAATTCGTAAAATCAATTAAAATTAAAAAAAAAGAGAACAAAACAATAAATTATGGAAAATGTAACGTTAGCAAAAACAAGAAAAAATAAGGAATATCGTTAAAAAATAATTAAGGAATCGGTTCGATATCTGTAAAGCAGAAGCGAGACAGAAACATACTTAGCCCTTGGCTCTGTAGTCCTGTCGCAGTTATCGCAGAGACTCGGCTCCAACTACTGCCAGCCGTGTCCATATGTGTCCGTGAATCTCTCGCTTTGGCCACTAAATTCTAGTTGGCACCAGTTGAAGCATTGGAAAATATGCGAAAAATTGCTGGCTATAAATTTGAAAGAGCCGCCATAGACACCCACACACCCACACACACACATATATAGAAATGGCCGTAGATAAATTGCATTGGCAATGCACTGGGCATTGGCATCCGCATCCGTATCCCGTATTCGCATTCGAATTGGCTGCCGTTTATGGCATTCCCATTGGCCCATTGCCTGGTTTTTCTTCTTTTTCCTACGTTCTTTTTTTTTATGTTTGTTTGTTTGTTTGTTTGTTTGTTTGTTTGGTAGCATTCGCCAACAATACTTAATACCATGCCGACAGCTTGCGCTGCAAACGATGATAAATCGAAAATCTTCTCGGCTTAGAGACCGAAAGAGAGGGTCAGTGAGATAGTGAAAGAGATAGCTTTGTGATAACTCGTCAGCTCGAGCGGAATTATGGCCAACTGCTGCTGCTGCTGCGGCGACACATTTTGCAGTATTCGTTGCAGCCTCATTCATCAACTCATCTGCTTATCCGTTTTTTTTGTTTACATACACTCATATATGTTTATAACTGTGTATAGTGTATTATTTCTCGTTCATAAATGCAATGGCAAAAAGATTTAATATAAACATTCACAAACGTGACAAGAAAATCACAGTTAAACTTTTGTTATATTGCAAAAGTTTTCGCATTGCGCTCGAAATTACTAATGCGCCCCGTTAAGCCACGCCCACGCGCCCAGCACAGCAGTCAAGTCAGGGCGAGTTCGCTTCTTCTCCCTTTTTCTTTTTTTTTTTGGAACCCACAATATATTTTGTTGTTGTTTTTTCCTTGTTTTTGGGTTTCATAAAACTTTTAGTTTGTGCATTAATGAAAAATGTATAATTAATTTTATGACCCGTTTTTCTGTTGATAAATAGTAAAACATGAATTTTAACCCCGGTTCTCCTTCCACTTGCAATTCGTAAATCCAGTACAACAAAATACGAAAAAAAACACAAGAACTATCCAATGTACATTAAATCACCATTACTATATGTCACTCTATATATATACACACACATACTAACACACACCTAGTGCTTAGTGTATCCTATAAACGTATAATACTTACTGTATATGTATGTATACAACAAATACTAATAATATAAAATAAATGTATTTAGTTTTTATTTTCATAAACAATTCATGTTTAGCTATAGTGAGTGTGTATGTGTGTGTGTGTCAGCAGTGTGTGTGTGCTAAGGTTTAATTCTTATTAATAAGTCATTTCGATGTTTAATTAAATCAGCTTATTTTTGTTCTGCATTGTGTTTAGGTCCATTCAAAGAGTATTTTACATAAACAATAATATTAAATAATTTGTAGTTTTCAGCATTTATTAACACTAGTGTATGTTTATGTATAATTAAAACAAACTGCCCAAAAATAAAAATGATTTTTAACTAGGCTAATGGTTTAATAAAAACAACAATTTAAAATATGAACTACTAGTTTAAGCGTAGTAAATTTTTTCAAAATTAAATATCTTTATAATTTGTAGCAAATGTTGCGCTTTTACTCAACAAACACACATAGAATATTTATATATAAAACGGGTAATTACCAAACTCAAAGGAATGAGAAACAATACAAAAATTTGTATATTTTACACGTTTGTAACAACTTTATAAGCCAACGTGCTGAACTGAACTGAATTGTTTGTTTGTTTGTTTGTGCACAATATAAGCCACTTACAAACAATCAGCGTCGAGAGTTGGCCCACTTCCACAGCCACTCGTCATGGCTGTTGGCCTGGCCCTGTGCTCGGCGCTGAGCCTGTGTCGGTCTGTCTGTCTGTCCCGGTGCCTGTGCCATGATCCTTTCGACCGCCCACTGTTAACAATTGTAGCATTGTCTGGCGTATTGTCTGTCCGTCCAATCGTTTGCTTGTATGTTTTTCTGGTAAATAAAACAAGGCCAAAAAGGAAAAAGCCGAAGCAGCATCACCAGCAGCAGCAGCATAAAAACAACAAATTGGTTATATTCGAGGGCAAATGCTGTGCATATAAATATGACATCAAATTATTGAGATACACGAAATGCTTTTGCACGCAAAAAATCAAGCGAGTATATTATATATATATATTTTATTGCTTCTTATCGATTCCGATTGATGATCAATAAAAGCTAGATGAAAGCCAAATGAACAGAAAAAAGGGCAGTTAATATTTGGTGGCAGCATTTATTATTAAATACAATTTTGTGTAGAGTAACTAAAATGGTTTAAAGACGTGTTTGTTTAACGGCACTTTTTGTGCTGTGATTAATGCTCCTCATCTGGCATTGTGTATTTGCGGCATTGTTTGCCGTTGTCATTGTGTTAAAATTTATACGTAATAATGCATATAACAAAAGCCGGTTCAGTCAGCGGTCACACGATTTATCTATAAAATGCAAATTTACACTTCAATATTCTGCTCTGCACACATATGTTTATATAAATAAATATTTGTATATTGCGGTTGACACAATAATTACATTTAGTTCTCTAGTCGAGGAAAAAGCGCAACATTTAACACAGTTTGTAAATTGAATTGGATTGGAATTGAGTTGTGTATGCCTTTTGAGTGTATGTGTGTGTGTGTGTGTGCATTGTGTGGGGGAACAGCTTTTATTGATAGTATCTTAATTGCACTTTTCACAGGCGCAATGGTGCCTCGAACGCCCCATCGGAGTCGCTGCGACCCAATCTCGATGGCAGCCATCATCTGCAGGAGTACACGTACAAGAAGATAACGGCTTGTGATGTCTGCTCGCAAATTTTGAGAGGTGAGTGTTAACGGACAAGCTGACAACTGACAAGCTGACAGCTTCAATTTTTCAACACTCATTCATTTCATTCCATCGCAGGCCACACACGTCAGGGCCTGCGTTGTCGCATTTGCAAGCTGAACGCCCATGGAGACTGTGCTCCCAATTTGCCGCGCTGCCAGCCGAAGCAGAAGCTGCTGCGACGCCAGAAGAGCACCTCCGAGCTGGAGAATCGTGTTGATATCGAGGAAGAAAGTGAGTATTTTCCACGCATAACTGTTAATGCTCTCGCTAAAGCTCATCACGCGCTAACCCAACTAACCCACGCCGCCTGCCCCTCCTTTAAACAAAAACACTCTCTCTGCAATACGCTTGCCACGCCGAGCTTGACGAGCCACCAAACCAAAGAGCCACCCGCCAGTGGCTCCAATCCGTACTGTACATTAACGACTTGTCCCAGAGGCGTCATGGGTGTTTATTACCTTCCAACTATACATAAGAAAAGAGGCAGCCCAACCAACCCTTGAGTGTTTATGCTAAAAACTGAATTGTTTTTCTCGTTTTTCGGTTTGTACCTTCTTCACTTTTTTTTGTTTATTTGTTTGTTTGTTTGTTTGTGTTTTGGCTTTTGATTGGTCCAAACGAAAAGTTATTGGAAATGCATTTGCATGGCCTCGTCAGACGATGTTGTTGCCCGCCGAACTGATTGCTATCAGCAGGCACTGTAAACTGTGCATTTTGTGTGGCCATTACCTGGTTATTTCCAGCCCATTGCACGCCCACTTCTAGCCCAGAACCAGTTACCCGACAAGTACCAGTACCACGGCCGGAGCCAGTTAAAAGCCAAGCCACCTTAAAATGTTGTCAATTTGTTGTACAGGAGCACATCCTCGTCCTGTGTGTGCGTATTGATTTGACGGTTCTGCTGGCGTGTGGGCATCAGTTGATATCACAATGGGTTTATGTCACTCGTGGGAACAACTGATTGCATCGTGTCTGATTTCTGCAACAATTCGCAAAAAATGTCAACAAGATATATTTTTTATTTCATTTTTTATTTCCCTCCGTTCTTTTTTTGTTATCGTTTTTTTGTGGTTTTCATTTTCATTTTTCAAACGTTTGGTTTTGTACAATTTGAGCGTTGTTGATGATTTGTGGCTGCAATAAGGACTTTCAGCTACTTGTTGCTCATTCAATTGCAGTTACTTTACGTATTATATAAACACATTTGGGGGCCAGCTAAAAATAGTTGTCCTTGCTATCACATTAAATGCTTGGAGCCAATACACAGTTCGAGATGAAATAAAAGTGAAATACCGCCCGAAGACTTAAATCAATAAGTTACGAAAATATTTTAACTTTTCCAAGGCTAATACTTACTCTTCACATTGGTTATTTGCAATAAATATTTACCCAATTCTCGAGCTGTGTAAATGGCCGTATGAATAACAAAAAAATAAGCAACATAAAAATTTAGTTGAACACCAAAAACACTCAATAAATATGAACTATAAAATCCTCTTTTCCACACAAAAAAACAATAATAAAAACAAAACAATTTAAAAAAAAAAGCATCGCCACAGGAGTCCGTTAGCCCCCAAAGTGGGCAAAACGCAGCCGATGAACAAAATCAAAGCGCAAATCTGTTGAATGTGCCCAATACGAAATTTCGTCAAAAGACGCCGTTCATCAATCGCATTGCGCAACTAGGTACCGAATGTATTACTCTATATAGTATATTTCATACTTATATTGTATGCGCAAAGATACTCAATTGCCATGCGCTTGAATTTGTATCATTTCATAATTTGATTATTTTCATTTCACATTTGATTTAATGATAATTTGGTGTTATCGATTTTATAGTTTCTTAATCGGTTAATGCAATGATTGATTGTTGCGCTTTGATTCACTTAATTAGCGAGACAAGAATGAAAAACAAAAAAGATATATATATATATATGCCATATTTATATATTAATAATATTTTGACAAGCTCATCAAATTACACTCAGCTCAAAACATACACACAACAACAACGAGTTTTAACGCCCATACACACATAATGCGGAGTTTGAGAATTCACAAAAGTTATCGAATTGCGATTAATTGCAATTAACAACTATCGCTTTATTTGAACATTTCTCTAAATCAAAACTATAATAATAATAACAATAAGATTGCGTAGCGGAGCATGTTCTAGAGCTGTCATTAAGTATATATATATATTGTTGTCACAACAGCAGCAACAACAACAACAACAACAACAACGGCAACAAATCAATCAGATATCAACTTTAAAAATTATCACTAGCTATCGTCTCACATATCGTACACGTACACAACTATCGCTCTTGGGTATTGTAAGAATTGGGTAAGCAGTCGAACACACACACACATTTAGAGTTTGGTTCCATTAACAATAATGTCGCCTAACTAGAGTTTTAATAAAACAATATGTCGTTAGTTCTCTTCTCACACACATTAACAACTACATTTAAACATTGATGCTCCCCAGACAAAAGCGCTCGAGCAGGCGGACTATGCAAATAGTGGAGTAAACCTAAAGTAATCTCTAGTATACTATTAAAAAAAGCTAATTGGAACATCTCACACACACACAAACAAACACACGCACACACAAACTTTACCAATAATGAGAAAAATGCATTCATACCCCATTACAAAAGCCCCGCCCCCGTCAAAGCCCATAAAAATAATTATCGATGCTCATTAAATCGTTCCAACCACTTGCCAAATTTAACTAATGCACTTCAATGCACATCACCAAAATCGAAAATTGTATCGAAATTGAACCAAACCACAACTGGCCAACACCACGCCCACCACTGTTCACGCCCACGTCCACCACCAAAAAAAATAAATTTAAAAACGGGAACTCAAATGCTACGGCACCATAAATATGAAAAAATACCAAAAATAAAAAGAAATAACCGAAATCGATCAAATTTATCGTGTGCTGAAACAAGCCGGAGAACTCAAATCCGGGCATATTCCAGCCGCCGACAAATCCATCCATGTGCCGGGCAAACCGTTGGATGGCAGCGTTGGAGCTGCTGGACTCGGAGTCGGAGCAACGGGCGCACCGAGCACAGCCCTCCCGTCGGCACCGCTGGCCAGCGTGGTCGAACGTCTGCCAGTCGCTGAGATACCCATCGTCAATGTGCCGGAGCCGGCGGTGCAGGAGCCGCACCAGACGCACCAGACGCATCAGCACCAGCGCAGCCTGGCATCGGTGGCGCAGGCGGCGGCGGTGCGCGCCGGCCGCGGAGTGCGACCGCCGCCGGTGGCCATGCCCATCCTGGGCGTTCAACTGCAACAACAGGAGCTGCAGCAGCAGCGCGGCGGTCTGCCGGTGCCCGCTCAAGATATTTCGAGTAGTTCAGGTCCGCAAAAAATGAAAAACTGTCAAAAAAAAATACGCAACAAAGTAGTTTGTTGTCTCTCTCTCTCTATCTCTCTCTCTCTCTCTCTCTCACTCTGTCTGCATCTAAAAATCTGCTCATAATTTCATAAACTCTATTTCTTGCATTCTCGTTTTTTTTTTTGGTCTTCTTTTGTGCAGTTACTTTTGACATTTTTATGGTTTGTAGCTTTGGTTACCCTTTGCTCTCTGTTTCTGTCTGTCACACTCTGTTGCGCTCCCCCTCTCACTCTCACCCTCACTCTGTCTCTTTCGTTCAGTCAGTCAATCAATCAATTCAGCCCACAATTCTTCATTTCGTTACGTTGAATTCCAAATTCGAGACTTTAAGTAAATCAATCTTTAAAGCAAAGTTGAAAGTATTGTAACTACAAACACACACACACACACACACACACAGATACACACTCATGCATATGTAACTGATGTGTTGACTTAGTCATGCAACAGCTTTCAATATATGATATTTTCCATCTCACTCTCTCTCACACCAACATATCCTTTCAATGAGTGCAAGTCCTAAAATACTCTTTAATCACTCTGCTAAATGCTGTTACTGTACTTGTGTAAATGCCAAGTAGAGCATCCACTCACACACACACACACACATATTCAGCTATATATTTGTTCAATCTAAATGAATTCTTTTACCAATTGCCCATCTACTTTAAATACGTTAGTTATATTGCGCATACGCCCTGTTGCTTCGCCTTGCCGTTGCTGCTCCTACGCTTGTGATTTAGATTTTGTCAAAAAAAAAACCTACACCTACACTTTCACACACTTTCACACACACACACACACACTTGAGCAATGTAGCTATGCATTTTGTGTATAACTTTTAGACACATTTTATTTGGCAGTTTATGCCAGCCCCAAACAAAACAAATACAATTTTCTGCTTTTCTCTAGCTAATTGGCAAATTGTAGTTTTTAGCTTAGTTCCTTTAACTAGAGTTTAACTTGAGCATTTAATTAGCCACACATATATATATAATCTAGTGCTTAACTAAAGTATTGCATTTAGTTTTTATGTATTTTGTATATGCTAATCATGTATTCATTAAACACACACCCACGCACACTCACATACACACACACACACATACGCATTGATACTCAAATTAATAACCGTCATTAATTAAAGCTTAATTTTTTGAACTCTAAATACCAGCGCTTAAATATTATTAAATAGGTCATTTATTTAATAACTATTTGACTGAGACTCTTTTCTTTGCTTATGTTTGCGAAGCGTGTGCGAGTGTATGTAGTTGTGTGTGTGTGTGTGTGTGTGTGTTGTTTTCCCCTGTACGTGTGCATGTGTGCGAGCTCTGGCTGTGCTCCAACCAATTTCACTCGTTGTATCTATTATCATGACCCAAATACCAATTGAAAAGTGCTGCCTGTGTCACGCCGAATAATCCACACACTACGCTTAAATGAATAAAAATAATTTTAATAATTTAAAGGGATATAAAAATATATATATATATAATAGAAATCAAATATAACAAAAATATGTTTCAAAGTAATTATTAAATTGTAGCTTTTAGTTTAAGTGCCAGTCGTACTCTCGCTAGATAATAGGGTATATACATTACCTATAGCTGCTTGGTGCATATGTTATTGTATATCTATATATATACTTATATATATATATATATACATATGCTCCGTTACAATATCAAAGGCAATCATGCAAGAATGATTTTCAATTGAAAATCGACGCAGCGAGCTGGCAACACATTTTTTACACACACACACACACCTCATCTCCGCCACCCACCCGGCTCGTATGCACCGCTGAGGGCGATCAGTTTAAATGGCGTTGCCTATTTGCAATCTGTCGCTCACTTAGTCGCACTCGAGTGCATTGGCCAGGCCGAAAGCAGTTGGCTTCATAATTAGCGACAGCTTCGTCACTTGCAACTGCAACTGCAACTGCAACAGCTGCAGCAACTGCATTTCCCCTGTGGCCGCTGCAGCTACATATTTCCAATTAGCAAAGTGTATATATTCATGTGTGTGTTTGTGTGTGTGTTGACTGTTGCTGCGACTTTGCCCTTTGTCATTTCTCTTGCCAATTTGTTAGCAATTCTGCTGCTCGAACAATATTTATGGTTTATTGCAGCAACATGGCAATTGGCTAATTTGCCCAATTTAACTGAGATTGGAATGCAGTGGCCTTAATACGATTATATATATAATGATATAATGCCCCAATTTGTACACACACACAGAGACACAGAGACAAACGGACAACGACAAAGGACAACTAATTTATTGATTGTGCAACAATTCGAAATTAACACACACCAAAATGTTTTCTCGTGTCATCTCTTTGCCACAATTTGTTGCGCTTGCCCAAAATCCACAAACAAACAAAAATAACAAATCAATTAAAATATATATAAAAATAACAACAACGAAAACTGCAACTGGAACAAAGATCAACGCTATGGCGTCGCCTATGCGCCGGTCAGCAACATGTCCAGCTCGGCGTACATCAGCAGCGGTTTTGGCATTAACTACTACACGACAACAGCACTGCAGCAGCAGCAACTACTACAACAACAGCAAGCGACAGCAACAACATCTACATATCAGCAGCAACAGGCATCGCCGGCACATCAGCAACCACTTTCGTGCAGCTATCTGCAGAATGATCCCGGAGTGCGACGTCGCCTGTTTGCCGGATTTCGACCGTTGTCTGGCTTTGGACGTTTGCGACAGCAGCGCTCGTCGCAGCAGCAGCATCGCTCCATATCATTGCCAGAAAGTAATTACGTCACATACAACCATCCACAACAACAACAACAACAACAGCAACACCACCACCATCACTTTTACCACCACTATCCACACGACTATCTTGCAACATTCACTCAACCACCCAGTTGCATTCGTACGCAACGTGCGACTCGTTCAGTCGTCGATTTGTGCGGCAACTATTCGTTTGACAGTGCTGCAATCAGTTTTGCAACAGCAACATCAGCAATTGCAGCTGCAACAACAACAGCAACAGCAATTATCAATTCATCAACCAGCACAACAACAACAATAACAACAACATCAACAACAACTATAACAACAACAACAACAACAACAACATCAACAATTCGATCAAGCAACCGTTCTTTTTGGAATAGTACTGCATTTTATTCCAATTGAATGTTTTATTCGTGTTTTTAGTGTCGCATTTAGAAAAGTGTTTATTGATGTTGTTCCTCTCTCTCTCTCTGTCTTTATCTCTCGCTGTATACCTCTCTTTCTCTAAGTGTTGTGTCTTATTTTGTGTAGAGAGCGAGTGTATGGCTGTGTGTTTGTGGGTGTGTTAAATGTTACACCTTAGTTAAGTGCACCTCCCGAAATGCGTTTCATTTACTTTAATTTCCAGTTAGAGACGCGTCGCAATAAAAACTTCGCTTTAACAATGGCCCAGCACGCCAATTAGTCTTAACCCAGTTTACACTTCAGGCAAACGGCTCATTTCCGGCAGCAGCAACAACAACAGCAACAACAACAGCTGCAGCAGCAGCAGCAATTACAAGCCAAGGCGCATTGGCATAATTTGTATACATGGCCGAGTTGCCTGCTGCAACAGAACTCGACTCTAGCAAACAAAAGGGAGGCAGAGAGGGGAGGGGGTAAAAAGGGGGAGGGGGGGTTTGTTTGGCAAGCTGCTAAAGAAACAACTTGCAGCGGCTGCGCCGTGTAAATTGCACTCTATTGTCAGCTTTTGTATGCAATAAAAATGGCAAAAAGTGCCACAAGAAACAATCTAGTTGAATGTGCCCGTTTAAACCATACCCTGTACATAAAATACCATACCCTGTTTAAAATGCTGTCACTGCTACTAAATGTGATCTTAAAAGTTCTGCTCAATTTTCAAAAGCCAAGTCGAAAAGCAGCTTAAAATGCTAAACAAGTCTGATTGAACAACTTTTACTCAAAATTATCTGACAAACTTGTAATGTACAGGGTATATAAGACAGGGAGCACACACAAGTGTTGCAGAGTTGCACGTTGCACGTTGCACATTGCACGTTGCAAGTTACAGTTTGCCGCTTGCAGTGCACCAAATTGAAGTTCTGCCCAAGCTGGAGCCAAGTTCATTTATGCTTAATATCTGCCGCATTTTTAATGGCATTCTGAATCTACAACAGACTCCAGTGCCATGTCCGAGCGGAATGGCGTTGGAGACAGCAAATAGCAGGGGACAGAAACCTAAGAAAGTTTTACTGGTTTTTTTTTGTCTTTGGGCTGCTTAGTTGCTGGTTGTCCGCTCGCCTCCACTTCAAGTTTCCTGCAACATAATTATGCTAAAATTTGTTGCGGCGCACAATTTTTTTTTTTTATATTCCTCCTATTTTATTTTCTCCCTTGCTTTTTAGACTGGAACTTGCGACTGGGATTTTCATTTTTCTTCGTACATTTTTCTTTTGGTCTCGTACATTTGCATGTTTTCTGTTGGCCCGGTCGAGAGTTAGCTTGGGGCTGGCCAGAGCTAGAGATGGAGTTGGAGATGGGAGCTGGAGCTTCAGCTGTAGCTTTCGACTGGCAATTTTGAGGCTGTGTGCACTTATTTTTGCCGGATTATTTTTTTCTGCTCTATTACATTCTGCCCCCGGACAGTGTCTGTTCCGGGCTGTTCCGGTTGTTGTTTTTTTTTTTGTTATGCATGAACGCTGGCGTCTTAATGTTTAATACTTTTGCTTTGTCTTCGTTTGAGTTAATTAGTTTTAATACGCTTCAGCATGCCAAAGACAAACCCCGCCGCCATCTTTGAAGCTCTGCGATAATTCAGCGATAATAACCAACTAACAATCGGCGTTCAAACATAATGCTATATAATGATCATTATTATATATGTGAAAATATGTATGCCATCCAGCAGCAACGAAAACCAAACCGGACATAACACGGCCTTTTGGCGAGCCGCTGATGTTAACCAGAACCATCCTCAAGAGTCCTGAGCCCAGTCCAGACGAGTCTAAGACCAAACGACGCGTGCGTTTAAATTAAAATTGAATTGCATAATTCAGGCGACAACAACAACAAGTTGACACTAAATTCAACTTTGAATTTTTAATTTAATTTATGCCTTAAGTCTTACCTAAATACACAACACAATTTAATCTCTTTATTTACTGAAAGCCTTATATAATATATATTTATGTATTTAGTTTGTAAACGAATCTTAAAACACGCAGCACAGTAATTATTATAAAATACTCAACTAATACTATGCATAAAAAATACCCAAGATTATTCTATACATTAGCTAAACTCGATTTTAAATCTAGAACAAGTTGCATGAGTGTGTTTTCGGTAATTAGCTACAATTTAAACGTATTTTAAAGTATTTTAGTATTTTAATAATGCACCTCTGTATGCTTGTATGATTGTTGTAAATACCAGACAAAAAAACAAAAACAACCAAAAAAAAAGAAGATAAACATAAACAATAAAAACCAAGTTATGAAATATTTCAGAATTTAATTAACTTGAGTCAACAGAATCTTTTTCTCAAAACTAAAGCTTTCAAGAATGCTCCAATTTTTTGTCCTTTTGACTACTTCAAAATCTGTTTGTATTAAAAAATAATACCACAAAAATGAAATTACACTAAACTACACGCAATGAACATATTTTCTTGATGGCAGCTGGCACGGGGCGCCTAGAAACACACCTGAAAAACACCTGACACACTTTCTGTCTCTATAAACGTATTGAATGTTGTCTATTCTACAGTTCATGTCCTATTGTTTCCATTTCAGTTATAGCTTAAAGAAAATGATTTCCAAACCAAATTTAAAAATAAAAATTCTCTTTTTAGTTTATTCTTATGGCTTTTGGTTTTTTGTCTTAGAGCTGTAGCTGCATAGAAACATAGTGTATACGAAATTCTGAACATACCGAAATTAAATTGCAAATTTTTTTATACATTTTATTGCTATTTCGTAAACCAAACCAAAACTCATGTTGTGTCTGTCGCGTTATTGTCAAAAAAACAAAATATGACAACCTCAAAAAAAACAACACTTGATCCAATTATCCAAAAACACCACCAACAACAACAACAACAACAATAACAATGACAACAACAGCACCGCACTCACCGCGCCGCCAAAAGTTGAACTTACGCATGAAATCGTTGAGTTTGGACTCACCCGAATCCTCGGAGCTGCACGGTCAGTTTAGGCGCCGCCAGCATCTGCCGGCAACGGCCGCCTCCACATCCAGCGGCTACTACCACGGCGGCTCGGGAGGCCATCTGGAGCACAGTACTCCGCCGTCGAACAACAGCCGGCTGCACTGTAAGTAGCTAACCACAATCCCGCTCCCGTCACCGTCTCTCTTCACCGACCGGAGTTGCACCCAACCTAAAAAAAGCTAAAATAAAATAAAATAAATCAGTTTTCTTTTTAAATGTCTCCAGCTAATTAAATATCCACTAACTGGATCACCCGTTTTTTTCGGCTTCAACTAGAACTCTTTGCTGTTCTACTCTGATTCTAATTCTTGACTCGAAAACTTCTTCAAATACAACGAGCAGAAAACACAAATAAAAAATGAAACAGAATTCTTTGCAGAATTTTTTAGTACAATAACAAATGCTTTTTTTTTGTAAACACGCCTCAAGTTTAAAGTAGTTTTTGCTTAATATACTTAATGTAGCTTGTTTTTGATATTTGATATTTTTGTTGATCTTTTAATGTAGCACTAGCTGAAAGTTGTAGAACAAAAGTTGCAGAACAAATTACCAATTGCGTTCAGTTCGAATCACTTTACAGTCATACAACATCATCCTTATACCAAAAGTAGCTCTTGAATATTTTCAACTTAAGGCTTCATTTGAATTTATCAGCTGCGTCACGAAAGTTTTCGGCTCGATTTATGTTGAAGCGCACACGAACAGCTTCTTCAAATTTTACTTTTTCCGCTATGTATCTGCTATGTATCTTTAACTGTAAATTGTATCTGTATCTTGTTCTTTTCTATCATTCGTGCATTCAATTAACTGACAACAACCACATTGAGAGTCTGTCCGTGTGTGTGTATGTTGTGCATGTCCTTGCCACCACAGCAGTTTCCCCATTAACGCCGACTTTCTTCTTTCTTTCTTCTTCTTTTCGCATCCATATCCATTACAGCGCCCTCGAGCCCCTCGCATCCGGGCCGCAAGCTGCTCTATGCCACGCGCGGCATGCGCGGCGGCAGCGTCGATTTGCCCGACGAAATGGAAAAATCGCAGTCCTCGGCCAGCACATCGCCTTGCCTATCTCCAGTAAGACATGCCCAGGTATTCCCCCGTTTTCGGTTCGAGCTCCCAACTTTTCGTTTTTCGTTTCTTCTCTCTTTATTTTTGTGGTGGTTTATTGGCGGCTTCTAATGTGTGTTCCAAATTTCAAGAAATCGCATCGCCTGCTGCCCACCAATTTGTACGTCATACTCTACAATTTTAAGGCGCGGCATGCCGACGAGCTGGACCTCAAGGCTGGCTACAAGGTAAGCAGGATACAAATTATTCTCTATCTCAAACGTGCAAGCAAACGAATATGATCTCATTCGTAGAATGAATACAAAACAGGAAAAAAGTAAATTTTGTTGCTATAGATTCGATAGACTCTCAGACGTATTAATATGCTGTGCACATATTTTCGCATGCAGTGCATAAATAAGTAAAACGCTTTGTTTAATCCGCTAAACTGTGAGTTTATCACACAACATGCATATAGATATAAACCAGGACAATGGCAGAGCCGGAAATTGCTTGGACAAAAACAAACACACACACACATACGTAAATCTTTATATATATATGACTGAATAACAATATATTCAATATGTGCAAAAACCAGCCCACACACACACACACACACACGCACACACACACACACACAAAGCACAACGGGTTCATTTATAATGTACACAGCGCGTTTTTATTATGTACACAAAACAAAGCAAATGGAAAATCAGAGAGAAAAGTGAAAAAAAAAGAATACAAAAATAGTAGTAGTAGTAGTAGTTAAGGGGAGGTGGGGAGCGGGGAGCATTGTGTACACAGTCTGATTGGCAATGCGATTGCGCATACGCCCCCATGGCCGCTGGCAAATTGTGCGAGATATTTACATATGCATTAGCCAAAGCTGCATTGTCCTTGCAATGACAAGAAGGCGGACAGGTAACCAACCGCTGCCGAACGGTAACACTCTCTCCCTCTCTCTGTCTGTGCAGGTGACAGTCATCGATACCTCCGATCCGGACTGGTGGAAGGGTAAGGTGCTGGGACGCGTCGGCTTCTTTCCCTCGAAATACTGCGTGCGCCTCAATGCCAACGAGAAGCCACTCCAGGTGACCCACAACCTGCAGGTATCTGACGGAGAACGTGGCGAGAACATGACGCTGCTCCGAGATCAGATAGTCATCCAGGTAAAACCAATAACTTAAATACGGCCTAAATCTTAAATCTTTGTTGCTACTCTTTCTCTTTCTCCGTGTTTCGCTTTCTCTTTGTATCTTGATAGACTGGCGATGAGGTTAACGGTATGGTTATGGTGCGTTCGGCGGACAATCGCCAGGGCTATTGTCCCATCAAGTACCTGCAGGAGGTGTGACAGCCAGAAGAGGAAGATCCGCCTGCAAAATCATCATTGCAAACGTCGCGTGCCGCCGGAGCAGGCGACAAGACCAAGCGTAGAATTAGAATAGTAGTTACCGATAACAACAATTTAGCTAGTAGCAGCACCATACCCATCACCCACACCCACAGCCACAGCCACACCCACCCACACACACACACCCAAGCACATAGCCACAACCAATTCCAATCCTCGCCCAGCCACGAGACGAAGCGCTTAAACATCGAGTACGGCGATGGCGATGGGGATGGCGACGGGGATGGGGATGGGGATGGGGATGGTGGCCTGATCTGGGACAAGGATAAGGACGTGCTCATACTGTCCGGGCGCAACAAGAACGACAAGAACTGGGAGAACTGGGAACGGATTCGCGAGCAGAAGCTCGAGAAGATGAAGAACATCTGCTTCGAGAGCTATCGCCAGTCGAAGCGGGACAAACTGATGCAGGCCAAGCCGAAACCGAAGCAGTTGGACTCCACCTGGTACACGGACAACATCTACTCGAACCGCTCCGACGATCTGGACGAGGACTATGTGCCCGACTGCATCAAGTACGGCAGCTACAGCAATCGCATTTTGCGCGACATTCGCGAGCAGGACGAAAAGTACGCGGATGCAACAGATGCGCTGCCCATGCGGGAGCGACGGGGCGAGGGCGAGGGCTCGCCCGGGTACGGACTGCAGCGCTCGAAGAGCTGCAAGGAGTTCCAGTATCCCAAATCGCAGAGCTGCTGCTTTGAGGGCAATGTCTTCGAGGCGGGCGGATCCGGATCAGGATCCGGACCCGGAACGGGCACAACCACATCGATACTGAAGAATCGTTCCGGAGTGCCCAAGTCGTACTCGTTCAGTGCCTCCACGAAGACGATGCCGTTCGACATCATCGACTACGAGCTGCCGCCGGCGTCGAACACGCGCCGGGAGAAGCGGGAGGCGTACAAGCGGAGCATGAACATGCTCTACAGCAACAGCCTGGACGAGCGCACCCTGGCGCACAGCTGCTGTGCGCGGGAGCAGTGCACCAGCGCCAAGTGCCTGCTGGACGACATCTACGCCGGCTCGAGTCGGCGGCGACTGGACGCGTACGGAAGTCGAGCGGGCAGCAACAGGCATCTCAATCTCAATCGGAGTCTGCGTTCACCCGCGGATTGGCTGTTTGAGGAGGCGGATCCTCGGCTGGGGCGTGGCCAGCGTTTGCCCGCCGTGCCCACCGTGATCTGCTGTTGTGCGAGCGACGACTACTGTTGCCACCGGCAGCCAGCGACGCGTCGTCCGCACTGTCCGGGCCATCATCCGGCCGCGGAGGAGGAGGAGCATATGCACTGTCGGTACGACACCGATCTGGAGCAGTTGATACGCGCTGAGCGCGAACGGCTGCTGCTGCAGGACAAGTTCCTCGACGAGGACGAACGCTACCTGGCCCAGAGCCACATGGCCAGTCCGGGACGACGCTATGCGACGAGCCGCTACCCGCGGCCGGCGCGCAGCAAATCGCTGCTGGAGGTGCAGCCGCCGAGTCTGTTCGACGAGGACAGCTGCTCGGACACCACGGAGATCGATCTGGAGGATTTCAACATCGACCTGGAGAAGTACTGGGAGCAGCTGGACAAGCCGCCCAGTCCCATCAACATGGACATGCGCCGCAACATGCACAGCAGCCTCAAGGTGAAGAACGTCAACGTGCGCTGCTACAACAACGGCCAGCCGATCGATATGCACGACCGGGAGCACGAGCGACTGATGATCAAGAAGTCGCTACTCGAAGGGATGCCGTCGCCGCCGCAGCTCGACTCGAGCGGCTCATCGAACAATGCGGCGGCGTTCAATTTTTTTGAGAATCCCGCTGGTCCGCTCCACCACCACCACCACCAGCAGCAGCAGCAGCTCCACCACCAGCAGCAGCAGCAGCGAGTGGCACCGGCGCCATCGTACGGCTATGGGCATAAGGTCTACCCGTCAGCCGATACCCTGCCCACGTATCAGTACAACAACTTTTATCCGGAGCACACGACGCTGAACAGCGTCCTCACCCAGCAGCCAACGTCGGGCGTACACCACGCCTCCGCCGGCGGACATTCGGCGCTGAGTCTGATCAACAACATCTTCTCGATTTACAAGCCGAACAAATACTCGCCCGAGAACTGTCAGCTGAACTACGAGAGCAAGCCGGAGCCGTGCAAGAAGATGAACGTGCCCAGCACCCGGCGACCGCTCGGCGCCGCCTCCAGCAACGGGCCGCACGGACACGAGTATCTGCACTCGTCGATGAAGCGGCCGCTGCTGATCAGCGCCGATCAGCCGCACTTTAAGATCATACCCGAGAAGACTGGCCTGAAGATATCGCCGCTGCTGGCCTACGACGAGTACGGCGGCGGAGTCGGTGGAGGCGTCGGAGTTGGAGTCGGAGTCGGAATGGGAGTCGGAATGGGAGTCGGTGGCGATAAGGCACATCACAGACTGAGCAGCACGGCGCGACCCTTGATGCTTCCGCACTGATGGTGCTGGACCTTTCCGTGGTATGGTAATGGTAATTATTGTTAGTTATGCTCTCCAACAACAACCAAAAGACTCGCTCGAATAGCAGCAAACAAAACAACAACAACCGAAAAACAAAACCGAAAACAAAATAACAACAAACAAAAAAATATAACTAAAATCCAAACGCACAACTTGCCCCGGTGAAGAAGCCCAACTGAACTTTTCACTTCGAGCTCGGGCTCAACTATTGTTGTAGTATTCCGTACTCCGAACTCCGTATTCCGAACTCCGAAACCTCGTCTTCGAATCCCATCCTGGTCGGAAAATGCAGCGGGAGAAAGAGAGAAGGAGCATCATCTCATCGTTTGTCTGACGCAATTTTGGCAGACACCAAACAAGCGACAAAAACAACAACAGCAACAACAACAACAAGAACAACTAACACCATCACCAACAACAACAACAACAGCAACAACTGCGCCATACCATTGGAAAATAAAATAGAGAGAGATAGAGATAGATAGACAACTTGTCTTACAGAAGTAGCGGAAATTGTATGCTCTTGAAATAACGAGCAGAAACTAACGAGTAACAAGTAACGAGTAGTTTTTATTAGTTCTGAAACCGGATACAGAAAGAGCCACCACAGCTCAGCTTTGACTTTGACATACGCAGATACACACACATCCACACACACACTCATACATACACATACATACACAGTTACACGTATAAACAAATGTGCTTTTGAATCGCTTGAGAAATCGCCGCATGTAGTTAATATAGGATACATACAGACATGCTTAGTATATGCATATGTATATATGTATGTATATATACAATATATATATATATATATATATATATATGTATATATATATTTGTATGTAACACTAATTTTTCGAGCAACTTTTAAGCAATCAGCAGCATATTCTATATACATATATATATAGTACTTATATATATATATAGATTTATAGATAGATACGATAGTCATTAAGTCATTCATATCCGTGTTTCACATTGTATTTAGTGTTGAACGGCAAACGCATATTGTATACCCTGTAATTACCCTTGTAGCGGCTAAGCAGATTTTATTACTACAACTATTTGAGAACATCTTGATAAACATTGATGACGATGATTTGAGACAAAACGTTTTTATTGCCACGAAATTTTTTCTATTTTTTATACCAACAACTTTAATGGAAACTAAACATAACCAAACTTAAGATTAAAGAAACAAAAAAAACCAAAAAAGAAAAAAAATGGGGAAAACAAACGATAACCTACTTAGAAGAAGCAGAAAAGACGAGAAATTCGATAGCGGAACATTTATAAGGCTTGACTATATAAGTTGCGGCTTCTAGGCTTTGAACAGAACTTAGTCTTATGTGCTTTTTACATTAACAAGAACAAGAACAAGAAAAAGAACAAGAAACAACCACTAGCAATTGTATGTAAATAAGATGAATACTACTTAGTATATGAATATTATGATTGTACTTTTATGATGTATGCGTATCCACTGGCCTTATTTATTGACGAAAAACAAAGAAGCAAACCGAATTCATTAACAAATGAGCTGAACACATACACACACACACATTAGACACACAGAAAACAAATACACAGACACACACACACACATTCGCACTCAATGTGCGAATTTATTTGCGTACAACTTTTGAGCGCACTTGAGAATTAATTACATTTATTCAAAATATTTGTAAGGCTTTGCGTTAATTTTGTTAATTATTTTGGCGTCCAATTTTACATGAGAATAAATAATAAATAAATAAATAAATATTGTAGGCGCTAGGAGAATGTAGCGAGTAACGAGATGTCACGAGTAGCGAGTAAGCTGTAACGAGAATTCAACCGAGAATCAAGTAACGAGTATCGTATTTGTAGTCCGTAAGCAAAGCAAACCAAAACAGTTTTAGCACTCACAATTGTGCAATCAATTTTGAATTTAACATTTATTTTTAATGACTTTTTCAATAAACACAAGGAAAAAACGCAAAAAAAAAACAAACGAGAATAAAAACTATAAACATTTTATTAGATATCGTTTTCTATCCACATTGTTGTTAAACTACTTACACACATTGTAACGAACGTGTATTATTCTAAGTGTACCCCTATGGCCTATTAGTCATTAAGTAAGCGGTTTTTCTACACCAAACTACAACAACAGACAACAGACACATGAAATTTGCTGCACCAACAGAAACACACAGGAAACACATCGAGCACCCATTTACTTATACGATCTATAGAAAATATTTAGTACATATTCTATATATATATATAAATAGATGTATGATCACTGTTAAGACAATTGTAAAATGATTGAAGTCGATGAACATGAAAACGCCCAAATCTTATGAGTATGTAATTTAACAGAAACAAACAAAAAACAAACATATAGACAAACAAGACGTTTGCTTCGATAAACGAGTTGCGTGAAAAGCTGAAATTGGCAATTAAGTAAAAGTAGAAGTAAACATAACTAAATCGAAAGTTTAACTATAATAATAGTAAATATAGCAGTAAAACCCAAATGGAAGCTTAACTCTCTGTTAAGGATTTCGATTTGTATTTGCGTTTAATGAATGTTTTCGGGCTGTCAGATTAATGCTTCATTTTGTTTACTGTATAATATTGTTGTAGTTACGATTAGGATTGAGAATGAATGTTATTATGGCTTACCATTTGCAGTCTAGAACATTTGGTGTAGGCACGTGCGCACGTACCCCAAACAGACAGACAGACAGACAAGTGAAAGGACATACCTAAAAGGCAACATAGAACTATTGTAGCGAATATACAATTAAAATACGATACATATACATATGCATACAATGTATACCATAGCGAACCCGGCAAAGATATCAGTGCAACTAACATATATCAACAGGAACAACTAAAATAAAAAAAACAAAAAAACAAAAAACAAAAACATGAAAAAAAACCCAAAACAAAAATTAAACCATTAAATAATTAAATACATCTAGAGCGACGAAAGCGTAAATAAACTTAAATCAAGCAACTAAATAAAAAAAAAATGAAAATCAAGCAAAAGTAACATTACAAAAGAAAACTTATCTCATTTAGCACTACATGCAATTTAAATGTATAAATTACCCTTACAACAGCTTTCTCCCTACCTCTCATTCCTAATTCTAGCTGTTGTAGCTACCCCCACAAACACATACACACACACACACACACAAATCCTTTTAATTGACCTGAATAAAAACAATGATGTTAAAATTCGATGTAAAAATTTTGAACTTTATTTCTTTTATCACAAATTAACAGCATAAAGCAAGGAAAGTAAACAAATTAAGAGTATTAGACTGCAAATTATTTTGTATTATAAAAATGTATTTTGTAACTGACAGATTCTTTTGATTCTATTTACAGGGTGTCTCCAATTCGGGCCCTCCCAAGATGAGCACTCTTACTGATTTTATTTTGTATGTTTTCAGGTTGAAGAATGCTTTCAAGGCGAAAGGCGAGCACCGAAGGCGAAGGCGATAAAAGAACAAAAAACAATTGGTTAACAAAATAAATTTGTATTCCAGGTATCCGAAATAAATATAATAATAAAATAAAATTACAAATATAAGAATAACAATGACAAGTAAATATAATCAATTAATTAATAAACATAACATAATTAACATCTAAGCTGTAATGAAAACATAAATAAAGATAATAAAAAGAAAACCAAACAAATGCTTTGTTATTATTATTACTTGGTGGGTAATTTTTTACAATAAAATGAAAAACTTGCAAAATACCATTGCATACTTACAAATACAAGCTATGGGCCGCCAATGTGCAAGATTTTTAATGAAAAATCGAGTTGAAGTACTAGGGTAACAGAATCGTTAGAAGGTCGACACAAAAATTAAAAATGTGCAAAATTTTATTGCATACTTCTAAGGTAATCATTTTGGGCCGCCAATGTGCAAAATTTTTAACGAAATTCGAGTTGAAGTACCAAGTTAACAGAATCGTTAGAAGGTCGACACAAATATTAAAAATGTGCAAAATTTTATTGCATACTTCTAAGGTAATCATTTTGGGCCGCCAATGTGCAAAATTTTTAACGAAATTCGAGGTGAAGTACCAAGTTAACAGAATCGTTAGCAGGTCGACACAAAGATTAAAAATGTGCAAAATTTTATTGCATACTTCTAAGGTAATCATTTTCGGCGGACAATGTGCATGATTTTTAATGCAAATTCTATTTAATTGCAATCGAAGCTTTTATCCTATTTTCAGAGACAATTTCTAACGCTACATCTGCAGCAACTGCATCGGCAGATTATGGAGAAAAGCAGAGGATGGGTGGGGACAGCTGAAAAGAATGCATACATATTTTTTGACCATATTCTTGCGCATTTTGCCAGGACTTGGCACTTTAGGTTCAATAGGACTATATCTTTGGTATCATTACCAAGGATATGGAGGTCATCTAGGAACCAACAATAAATTGTACGTCCGGAGGCTTAGCGAGTTTTGTAGAGTTATACAAAACCCACCGTAATTTGGCCACTTACGGACGATTTTAATAATTCTTAGCCATTTAAAATTCCGAGTCGTATTGCAATCATCCGATCCTGGAAAAATTTTTAAATGAGATAATCGCTCAGGTATATCATTTAAAGATATGACCTTTTTTGCCCGAGATATGCGGATTTTTCTTACAAATTTACTCTTTGAATGGCTATATCTCGGCCATATACAGTCCGATATCCGAATGATATACCTCTTTCGACTCGTATAAGTCTATAGAATCGATCCCCATTCAAACTTTTTCATTTTAAAATTTTCGCGATTTTGACAAATTTTGTGATGTTACCCCTTGTGATTTTTGTCAAAAATGGTCAAAATTTCGAGTGGAAATTTTTTAATGCCAATCAATAGTACTGATCCGTACGAGTCTAAAAAGGTATACCATTCAAAGATATGACCTTTTTTGACCGAGATATGCGGATTTTTCTTACAAATTTACTCTTTGAATGGCTATATCTCGGCCATATACAGTCCGATATCCGAATGATATACCTCTTTCGACTCGTATAAGTCTATAGAATCGATCCCCATTCAAACTTTTTCATTTTAAAATTTTCGCGATTTTGACAAATTTTGTGATGTTACCCCTTGTGATTTTTGTCAAAAATGGTCAAAATTTCGAGTGGAAATTTTTTAATGCCAATCAATAGTACTGATCCGTACGAGTCTAAAAAGGTATACCATTCAAAGATATGACCTTTTTTGCCCGAGATATGCGGATTTTTCTTACAAATTTAGTCTTTGAATGGCTATATCTCGGCCATATACAGTCCGATATCCGAATGATATACCTCTTTCGACTCGTATAAGTCTATAGAATCGATCCCCATTCAAACTTTTTCATTTTAAAATTTTCGCGATTTTGACAAATTTTGTGATGTTACCCCTTGTGATTTTTGTCAAAAATGGTCAAAATTTCGAGTGGGAATTTTTTAATGCCAATCAATAGTACTGATCCGTACGAGTCTAAAAAGGTATACCATTCAAAGATATGACCTTTTTTGACCGAGATATGCGGATTTTTCTTACAAATTTACTCTTTGAATGGCTATATCTCGGCCATATACAGTCCGATATCCGAATGATATACCTCTTTCGACTCGTATAAGTCTATAGAATCGATCCCCATTCAAACTTTTTCATTTTAAAATTTTCGCGATTTTGACAAATTTTGTGATGTTACCCCTTGTGATTTTTGTCAAAAATGGTCAAAATTTCGAGTGGGAATTTTTTAATGCCAATCAATAGTACTGATCCGTACGAGTCTAAAAAGGTATACCATTCAAAGATATGACCTTATTTGCCCGAGATATGCGGATTTTTCTTACAAATTTAGTCTTTGAATGGCTATATCTCGGCCATATACAGTCCGATATCCGAATGATATACCTCTTTCGACTCGTATAAGTCTATAGAATCGATCCCCATTCAAACTTTTTCATTTTAAAATTTTCGCGATTTTGACAAATTTTGTGATGTTACCCCTTGTGATTTTTGTCAAAAATGGTCAAAATTTCGAGTGGGAATTTTTTAATGCCAATCAATAGTACTGATCCGTACGAGTCTAAAAAGGTATACCATTCAAAGATATGACCTTATTTGACCGAGATATGCGGATTTTTCTTACAAATTTACTCTTTGAATGGCTATATCTCGGCCATATACAGTCCGATATCCGAATGATATACCTCTTTCGACTCGTATAAGTCTATAGAATCGATCCCCATTCAAACTTTTTCATTTTAAAATTTTCGCGATTTTGACAAATTTTGTGATGTTACCCCTTGTGATTTTTGTCAAAAATGGTCAAAATTTCGAGTGGGAATTTTTTAATGCCAATCAATAGTACTGATCCGTACGAGTCTAAAAAGGTATACCATTCAAAGATATGACCTTATTTGCCCGAGATATGCGGATTTTTCTTACAAATTTACTCTTTGAATGGCTATATCTCGGCCATATACAGTCCGATATCCGAATGATATACCTCTTTCGACTCGTATAAGTCTATAGAATCGATCCCCATTCAAACTTTTTCATTTTAAAATTTTCGCGATTTTGACAAATTTTGTGATGTTACCCCTTGTGATTTTTGTCAAAAATGGTCAAAATTTCGAGTGGGAATTTTTTAATGCCAATCAATAGTACTGATCCGTACGAGTCTAAAAAGGTATACCATTCAAAGATATGACCTTTTTTGCCCGAGATATGCGGATTTTTCTTACAAATTTACTCTTTGAATGGCTATATCTCGGCCATATACAGTCCGATATCCGAATGATATACCTCTTTCGACTCGTATAAGTCTATAGAATCGATCCCCATTCAAACTTTTTCATTTTAAAATTTTCGCGATTTTGACAAATTTTGTGATGTTACCCCTTGTGATTTTTGTCAAAAATGGTCAAAATTTCGAGTGGGAATTTTTTAATGCCAATCAATAGTACTGATCCGTACGAGTCTAAAAAGGTATACCATTCAAAGATATGACCTTTTTTGACCGAGATATGCGGATTTTTCTTACAAATTTACTCTTTGAATGGCTATATCTCGGCCATATACAGTCCGATATCCGAATGATATACCTCTTTCGACTCGTATAAGTCTATAGAATCGATCCCCATTCAAACTTTTTCATTTTAAAATTTTCGCGATTTTGACAAATTTTGTGATGTTACCCCTTGTGATTTTTGTCAAAAATGGTCAAAATTTCGAGTGGGAATTTTTTAATGCCAATCAATAGTACTGATCCGTACGAGTCTAAAAAGGTATACCATTCAAAGATATGACCTTATTTGACCGAGATATGCGGATTTTTCTTACAAATTTACTCTTTGAATGGCTATATCTCGGCCATATACAGTCCGATATCCGAATGATATACCTCTTTCGACTCGTATAAGTCTATAGAATCGATCCCCATTCAAACTTTTTCATTTTAAAATTTTCGCGATTTTGACAAATTTTGTGATGTTACCCCTTGTGATTTTTGTCAAAAATGGTCAAAATTTCGAGTGGGAATTTTTTAATGCCAATCAATAGTACTGATCCGTACGAGTCTAAAAAGGTATACCATTCAAAGATATGACCTTATTTGACCGAGATATGCGGATTTTTCTTACAAATTTACTCTTTGAATGGCTATATCTCGGCCATATACAGTCCGATATCCGAATGATATACCTCTTTCGACTCGTATAAGTCTATAGAATCGATCCCCATTCAAACTTTTTCATTTTAAAATTTTCGCGATTTTGACAAATTTTGTGATGTTACCCCTTGTGATTTTTGTCAAAAATGGTCAAAATTTCGAGTGGGAATTTTTTAATGCCAATCAATAGTACTGATCCGTACGAGTCTAAAAAGGTATACCATTCAAAGATATGACCTTATTTGCCCGAGATATGCGGATTTTTCTTACAAATTTACTCTTTGAATGGCTATATCTCGGCCATATACAGTCCGATATCCGAATGATATACCTCTTTCGACTCGTATAAGTCTATAGAATCGATCCCCATTCAAACTTTTTCATTTTAAAATTTTCGCGATTTTGACAAATTTTGTGATGTTACCCCTTGTGATTTTTGTCAAAAATGGTCAAAATTTCGAGTGGGAATTTTTTAATGCCAATCAATAGTACTGATCCGTACGAGTCTAAAAAGGTATACCATTCAAAGATATGACCTTATTTGACCGAGATATGCGGATTTTTCTTACAAATTTAGTCTTTAAATGGCTATATCTCGGTCATATACAGTCCGATATCCGAATGATATACCTCTTTCGACTCGTATAAGTCTATAGAATCGATCCCCATTCAAACTTTTTCATTTTAAAATTTTCGCGATTTTGACAAATTTTGTGATGTTACCCCTTGTGATTTTTGTCAAAAATGGTCAAAATTTCGAGTGGGAATTTTTTAATGCCAATCAATAGTACTGATCCGTACGAGTCTAAAAAGGTATACCATTCAAAGATATGACCTTATTTGACCGAGATATGCGGATTTTTCTTACAAATTTACTCTTTGAATGGCTATATCTCGGCCATATACAGTCCGATATCCGAATGATATACCTCTTTCGACTCGTATAAGTCTATAGAATCGATCCCCATTCAAACTTTTTCATTTTAAAATTTTCGCGATTTTGACAAATTTTGTGATGTTACCCCTTGTGATTTTTGTCAAAAATGGTCAAAATTTCGAGTGGGAATTTTTTAATGCCAATCAATAGTACTGATCCGTACGAGTCTAAAAAGGTATACCATTCAAAGATATGACCTTATTTGCCCGAGATATGCGGATTTTTCTTACAAATTTACTCTTTGAATGGCTATATCTCGGCCATATACAGTCCGATATCCGAATGATATACCTCTTTCGACTCGTATAAGTCTATAGAATCGATCCCCATTCAAACTTTTTCATTTTAAAATTTTCGCGATTTTGACAAATTTTGTGATGTTACCCCTTGTGATTTTTGTCAAAAATGGTCAAAATTTCGAGTGGGAATTTTTTAATGCCAATCAATAGTACTGATCCGTACGAGTCTAAAAAGGTATACCATTCAAAGATATGACCTTATTTGACCGAGATATGCGGATTTTTCTTACAAATTTACTCTTTGAATGGCTATATCTCGGCCATATACAGTCCGATATCCGAATGATATACCTCTTTCGACTCGTATAAGTCTATAGAATCGATCCCCATTCAAACTTTTTCATTTTAAAATTTTCGCGATTTTGACAAATTTTGTGATGTTACCCCTTGTGATTTTTGTCAAAAATGGTCAAAATTTCGAGTGGGAATTTTTTAATGCCAATCAATAGTACTGATCCGTACGAGTCTAAAAAGGTATACCATTCAAAGATATGACCTTTTTTGCCCGAGATATGCGGATTTTTCTTACAAATTTACTCTTTGAATGGCTATATCTCGGCCATATACAGTCCGATATCCGAATGATATACCTCTTTCGACTCGTATAAGTCTATAGAATCGATCCCCATTCAAACTTTTTCATTTTAAAATTTTCGCGATTTTGACAAATTTTGTGATGTTACCCCTTGTGATTTTTGTCAAAAATGGTCAAAATTTCGAGTGGGAATTTTTTAATGCCAATCAATAGTACTGATCCGTACGAGTCTAAAAAGGTATACCATTCAAAGATATGACCTTATTTGCCCGAGATATGCGGATTTTTCTTACAAATTTAGTCTTTGAATGGCTATATCTCGGCCATATACAGTCCGATATCCGAATGATATACCTCTTTCGACTCGTATAAGTCTATAGAATCGATCCCCATTCAAACTTTTTCATTTTAAAATTTTCGTGATTTTGACAAATTTTGTGATGTTACCCCTTGTGATTTTTGTCAAAAATGGTCAAAATTTCGAGTGGGAATTTTTTAATGCCAATCAATAGTACTGATCCGTACGAGTCTAAAAAGGTATACCATTCAAAGATATGACCTTTTTTGACCGAGATATGCGGATTTTTCTTACAAATTTACTCTTTGAATGGCTATATCTCGGCCATATACAGTCCGATATCCGAATGATATACCTCTTTCGACTCGTATAAGTCTATAGAATCGATCCCCATTCAAACTTTTTCATTTTAAAATTTTCGCGATTTTGACAAATTTTGTGATGTTACCCCTTGTGATTTTTGTCAAAAATGGTCAAAATTTCGAGTGGGAATTTTTTAATGCCAATCAATAGTACTGATCCGTACGAGTCTAAAAAGGTATACCATTCAAAGATATGACCTTTTTTGCCCGAGATATGCGGATTTTTCTTACAAATTAACGGTTTGTTTGTTTTCATAATATCTGTCAAATTTGGTCATATGTAGATCGATCTCGGACTCTTTTCTTCCTTACGTTCTATGTGTATTCAACTTGTTTTTTTATTTCTTAAATGTTTTTGTAGCGCACATTAAATAGTGTAAAAATATTGACGTCAAGCCTAAAAGTATGCACTGAATTTGTATGCCAATACTACTTGCCTCGTGATATCGAGTTTGCAACACCCTGTGTCCGATAAACATGACTTTGAAGCTTGTCTTACAGGTATATTAAACTCAACAAATGAGTTTATATAATTTACAAATATACAGAGGTGTTCTTTTTTGTTTTATTAAGTATTAAAAAATATATCACATTAATTTTTACATTAACAAAGATACAAAAAATATGCGACTTGTCGTTGATATTATTATAATTTGTCGTGGTTTTTTACAATCATTTTTTAATATTTTATAACATAATTATTTTGTTTTTGCGTTGCAAGCAATGGAACAATTGTTGTGGATCGGATTATGTGTGCGTGTGTGTGTGTGTGTGTAGGATTGTCTGCGCGCCATGCTTGGCAGGACGACGGACATGGGGACGTATTTTCGTTTTGGGATCGATTGGGTTGACCAGTTAATAATAAACACACACAAAATTAAACATTTATCATAGAGTTACGCTTAAGAGCTAGCACTAAAAATCGGTTTTCTAAACTAATTGCATCAGAGTCAGTCAAAGAAGTTGGAACCTAAACCTAAACTACTTTGCCAGATGCGCCATGTTGGCGACCTAATTGTCAGGCTTAGAACTAGTTGGTTGGCTCGTCTCCCGCTTGTTGTTGTTGTTGTTGTTGCTGTTGCTGTGGTGGAGGCTGTTGTTCAGCTGCCGTTGCTGCAAGTGTTGCTGCTGCTGCCGCTGCTGCGGCTGCTGCTGCTGCTGCTGCTGCTGTGGTGCTGGCTACCACACCATCCAGCGCATTAAGCGTATTGCTGCTGGCGGCCTTCTGGTTGGGAAAGAGCACCGAATAGGCTGGCGGGGATCCAGCTCCTCGTAGTTGGGCGGCGACGCGGCACTGGTGGGATCCAAGCCAGACCCGTTGGCGGCGGCCAGCGCTGCCTCGCGCTCGTTGTTCACCGCGTGCTGCGATGCGGATGCTGCAAGTGAACGTATGGATTGAATGTGAGAGCTCAAGCGACAACAGGAAACTGCGCAGGACGGGGATTTAAGTTAATGGCGAAATGGCGAAAGTTAGACATAGACATAGATACATAGATGCGGATACAAAGATACAAAGTTGAATGGCATGCGCAATGTAAGAACACAGAACGACAAAAAGAATGTAACACAAACAAAAAACTCCAATAAATATACATGTCTATGTCTTACTTGGACTAGAAAAGTGTGCAATTGAACGTACCCCAGAGACCGCAGATGAGGAGCGCGCCGCCGCAGAGCAGCATGCCGAGCATTAGATAGCCCCACGGCCCGTATTTGGACAGATCCGAGTGGAGACCCGTGCGCGTCGAGTTGCGGCGCGTGAAGCCGCTGCCGGCGCCAACATTGTTCTCCACGGTGGCATTATCCTGCGCCTTGCCATCCAACTCAGACGCCGGCTGCGGTTCGATGGCATTCGGCAAACATTGGCGTCGCCGGGTTTCTTCATGTCTTTGGTGTGCACTTTGCGCAGCTGCGTCGTCGAATTGTTGCCGCCAGCTGCCGCCTCGCTGCTGTTGCGCGGCAGATCCTCGGGTGCTGTGGGCGCATCGTTGGCAAACAGATTGCGGAACACCTCCAAGGCGAACTGCTCGAACAGATCAGATTCCAGGGCGTAGGGCAGTGAGCCGGCGCCAGGACGACGCTGCTTGTAGCACATCTCGTAGTCCTCATCGCTGTCGTACTCATTGCTATAGGGACAATGGCGAATGCCGTCGCAGGCCAGCTCCTTGGAGATGCACAGAATGGGCTCATCGCTGCCAAGCAAAGGAAATCTGTTATTGAAGTATGATGAATATTTGAAGCTCAATTAACATACCCAATCTTCAAGCACTGATGTTTGCTCGCGTCCTTGCACTGCTCGCCCTTGCCCAGAACTGTGATCATCAGCTTCGATCTGAGCGCATGCTGTCCATGCTCCCAGACAATGCGCACGCGACCGTGAAACAGGCGCACCGGATCCTCCATCTCCGAGGCCGTATCCTCCAGCTGGCAGGGATCCACGCGCCACTGAGCCGTATGCGGATCCAACGAGCTGAACTGCAACAACGAAAGAAGATCAAAAAAGATCAGCATTCAAATTGCTCCAATATTTGGCTGCGCATGCGCAATAAAACACAAAAACTAAATAAATAAAAGAGTGTACCAAAAAGTACGTATAATAAAAAGCACTCAAATCTTTTCACGCCCACAAACAAAAGCAACAAACGACGTGATATAAATTATTTATGCAAACATAAATGAAAACGTGCACAATAAACGATCAACTGCGAATACATTTTGGATATTTGGCATGAGAAACAACAATAATGGCAATTTAAATATTTACGCTTCAAATAAAAACATTCAAATATATAATATATATGCGGCAAACAAAAAAGGCAATTTTAGATAGCACATGCGAATCGTGAGTACTACGACCTGGTCCGAATCTGGCGCAATTCATAATTATTTATGCAAAGCCAACGATTTGTTAAATAAAACACCACTAAATAGTCGTTGATTCTTTATAATGTATTCTCTATAGAGAACATTCCTTTATAATATAAATCTACTTTATTAATATTAATTGCAATTGAAACTGTAATATAATTATCTCATTCTAATCAAATGATGTAATAAGTGGAGCGTGTAACTCAATTTGTAATTTAATCTGAAGAATATTTATCAATTATCAACAAGTTTCATTCCAAGTCTTTTCTCTTTGCCAATTAGAGTTGATTTGGGAATTTCGACAACTTTTGCTTGATTGTCAAAATAAAAATATTGAATTTGTGACTTTGATTCGAATGAATAAATAGTGGTGGGTGTGTTTGAGTACTTTTATGTGGCTCGTGACCACCAAAATGTGTTTTGAACTTGCCAAAAGCTGTAGCCAAATTATGAGTGGCTTGTGCCTCGTGCCATAATTCTAATTTATGCCTAAGCTGTGACTGGATTTGGAAGGTTTTCAAGTTGCGAGCAGCTCGATTTAATTGTTATATATGAGGCATCGGCATTCCATGGCCGAGCATAGACTACTTTCGCTTGGCTAATTGGATTTTTTGTTTTTCACGTTGGTTTTCGTGTAACTTTTTTATGGGTGACATTGTTGACGCGTTTTTGTGGTTTTCAGAAGGCATTTTGACATTTGAAATTGTTTCCAATTACGATTAATTTTGCTGGCAATTTAACGTTTCGTTCTGATGTCTTTATAAACTGCAACCTATGCGACTCGCGAGCTGACATTGAATCAGCTGAATTATAGATAACCCTTTGTCGCATTTCAGACCGCATTTGCGGGCACTCACACTGTCTCCGTCTGCAGCTTTTGGCGGTAGGACCAGCAGCCAGCAAACGGCAGATGTATTCCAATCGCGTGCGATTTGCATAAGCGCGACCGATTCAAACCATTTTTGGCATTTGCGAATGCGAATGCGAGTGCGAGTTCTGAGCTTTTTGCGTATTTGAAACACGTTTGTCTCATTTGGCCAGGAAAAACGGCATGAAACGAAACAAAACGAAGCGAAGCTCGGCGCAGCATTCAAAACTGAAATAGACAACACTTTCAGTTACCGCTGTGACGCTGCGTTGCCATAAATACAGTGGCGACAACGGCGACGGACGGCCGGACAGATTGACAGGGTGAGGAACTGACTGAATGGCTGGCAGGCGGATTGGCAGCTACGAAACGTGGACAGTCTTCAAGCCATAAAATTTAGCTGCGCAACGCATGCGAGGATGTCAAGCTGCGGTTGCGGGCGCGGTTTTTGTATCTGTATCTGTATCTGTAACTGTATTTGTATCTGTAGGTATCACACACGTATCTACTGCTATTCATGTGCATAAATAATTTCTTTGTTCGCCTCTGAGAACTGCATTTATGCAAATGTTGTTATTGTTTTTGTTTGTTTTAATATGTTTTGCTTTTAACTGCGAATATGTCGCAATTTGCAGCTTTTGTTCTTAATGAGAAATACGAGAAATTCGCGAACACGGAGAAATATCACATATCACAATATATATTATAGGCATTTACGAGATGCACTTGCGAAAAAAAAAAAAACTACCGATCCATTGCTGAAACGGGTAGTAAACAGCTTTAATTAAATGGGCGCAGCTTAATTAATCGCCACTTATACACTGGCATAAAAACTGCGTTCTTTCAGCTATTGAACTTGGCCCTATAAATACGGGCAATTATAAATAGCTACGCTTTAACGGCATACCAATGAGGCGCTATAACAATTATATTATCATTATGAAGCAATCAAAAAATAATCAATTTTCTAAACTTAATTCTTTTAAATTTAATTCTATTAAGATTGCTTGAAATTCTCAAATAAAATAATTTAAAATGCATAAACGAAATTTAAAATTAGAATACTGATTCAACGGGTATTCATAAATGGTGAATAATGTTCAATTTAATGTTTGCCATGCGCTCTTCTTTTGGGCACTTCATTTGCATGTTAGTTATACAAATTCAATTTAAATAATTGGATATTTTGAAGCAACATTTTATAGCTGTTGAAATTTAAAGCTCAGCCCCGATTCAGCTCGAACTGTCACACATCAAACACTCAAACACTCGGCTACTTTACAAATGAATCAATTTCCATTAAGAGGTCATGCTCGCATTCAATCAAAAGCCTTTCAATGTTTCCACTTACGATATTCAGCGGACAGGTGCGTCCCACAATGACTGCTGCTGATGCTGCTGCTGCTGCTGCTGTTGTTGTATTCAACCGCTCAATCAGAGTGGACGCTTGTCCGGTCTGCGACTGTGGCTTCACCGTGCTGACAATGGCCGGCATAATGCTGGAGCTCGAACTGGATCTGGATGCGGAGCTGGAGCTGGAGCTGCTGCTGGAGCTGGTGGGGCCGTAGCTGTCATTGTCCGTGTGCTGGGTGTGTCGCAGCTTGGGCAGAATGAGGCGCACAATGAAACCGTAGTTGGGCGGTGCGCTCAAAATGCGGGAACAGGATGCATGCTGGGCGCCATAAGCGCCCGGTTTCAGTTCGATGATGAGACTAGATTCTTTGCCATCGCTCTCAATAAAATGCTCATGCTGGGCGCTGCACAGCGGCTTGAATTGCGGATGCGACAGCAGATCACCTGTCGAAAAAAAAAAGAGAGCAGGAAAAAAACCAAAATGAAATTATTGAATGAATGTTTAGAAAAAGTTTGTTTTCACTTCAAAATTCACAAAATGCTGCTAATTTGCAGCGCAGACACTTAACCGGAGTCTATATATAGTAGTCGACTTTGGTGACTTCTTTTTTTCTTTTTTGTCGCCCAAACTTGTGACATTAAAAAAGGTAGATGAGAAAAATCATCAAACTAAAAATAGCCGACGCAACTTTGTGTGTGAATTGTGAAAGAGTTGTTGATTTATATCAATCAATGTGCTTATATATGGTATGGATAGCTAGAGTATGTATCTATAACGTGCTGAAATTCAATTAATCTGTATAATTGAATAAACATGCAGCTACCTATTGGGGGCTGTTTTCTCGTCAATTATTTTGCACTCGCACTCGAACTTTGCGCGGCAGAGGTTAAAGATACAAGATACAATCGCACATAGTCAGCTACAAAACAGAAAAGGAAAAACAGATACAGATACAGATACAGACAAACAGACTTGCAAACAACAGTAGTTAAATTAATAAAGCACATCCAGCAGCTGTTGTTGCTTTGGCTGTTGCTGTTGTTGTGGGTTAATAATGAATTATGTATTTACAATGTGCCGCCAGTTGCTGTCGATTCATTTTGCCATAAGAAAACTACTTGCGCATTATATTCTGGGTCACTGACTCACACACACACACACACACACACACACACACGCACACTTCGCTGCATATTGTGGGCGCTTAATACTTGTTGCAACATTTTATTATTTAGCTCTGCCTTGGCCATCTCTTGTCTTGTTATGCAATTTCCAGCGCATTTTGGGCTATTAAAATTGCATAAACAAAAACATTTTGCATTTGCTTTTTGCAGTCACTGTAACACACACACACACATGTTGTGGCAGCTAATTTACTTTGCGAACTTGACATAAATAGCCAAATGGCTGGACACGTGCTGCACTTCAATAAAAATATTCAAATGCTTGAAAACTGCACACAAAATTGCATTTATGATTCGTAATTGTTTCACTCATAACTTGATTAACAATAACTACAATTTGTTGTACATTTTGCAAGAGAGCGCTCTTAGTGTTAGCTTTAGCTTTAGTTTCTGGGGCAAAATGCCGGCGCTTATTTAATTATATTGGCTTTAATTTATTGGCTTGGACAAACGCATTGCAAAATGTTGGCCTAAGGCAAACTCAATTTACAGCGAAATCAACTTAATCAACTTTAAACGTTTGAATAATAATGATTTACATTCGATATATTAAGAAAAACTTTACCTAAAATTGTGCATGAAAGTTCAGCTTTTAAACACATGAATAATAATTGAGCTTAAATTCGACTGATTCAAATCTTGTTAAAAAGTCTTCGACATTTGAGCCATATTTATGTATTGCAAAAATGTTGCTTTTAGCCAAAGTCAGTTGGCTATTGCCAAAGTTGCTTTGTTTCTTTGATAAACAGCTGATCATTTATCAAATTGCGAAGATAAAAATGCATTTGGTTGTTGTTCTGGCAGTTAACTGACGGCACCGACTGATAAATTGACCCATAATTTAAGCTCATTAGCACCATAAAACAATGACGTTTAATATATTTTGTTTGCTTTTTTACAAGTGTGTGTGTGTGTGTTGTGTGTGTAGTATTTGTGGACTGACTGAGTGTCAGCTATAAAAGTCGAGGCTTATGCCACTGAACTCCAGCTTCAGTAACAGCTTTAGCTAATTGGGTTAAAAGCACGCACGCACACACTCACACACACTCGCACACACATTCAACGCACACCAAAGGCACACAAACGTATAACAAGTTAAATGGGTGTTGTGCTTGACTGCTGCAGCAGACGAGAGACGCATTTAAGTTGATGCGGGTTGTTGGGTTGTTTTTGCCGGGCAGCAGCCGTTGGGGCCGGAGGGGATTTTGCAGTCGAGGTTAAAAATGGACAGCGTCTGTCGGCGGAGCTCAGCGAACCAAGCAAAGAAAGGGCTGTAATTTCACTTCATTTTATTTATTTGAGTGTGTGTGTGTGTGTACGTTTTTTTTTCGCCCATAAATGTGCCGTTAATAATTTGTCTCAATTTCTAGAGCAGAACCCGAATAGTTTCCGTCTAATGCCCAAATTTCTCTGTGCTACAGTTTTAAATGGAAAGTTGAAAATTGCAATTTACTGTTATTTCGGTGGCAACGAATATCACATTTACATACGACAAGTATCTATGCAAATGCTGGAAAATGTTTTCAACACAAAAACAAATACTAAAAAAAATATAAATACGAAACGAAAACAACAATTTGTGTTTGTTTTTGTTGTTTGCGCGCGGGTTGGTGAAGAGGGTCAGAAACGAGCACAAAACTTGATTACAGAATCGCGTTTAGAGCAGTTTAAAATTGTTGAAAATTGCGTGAGTATGTGTGCGTGTGTGTGTGTGTGTGTGTGTGTGCGATTGTGTGGCGGTCACTTGAATAGGGCTAAACTCAGCTGAAGGGCAGTCAATGTTGATCTACAGGTGCCTACTATAATGAGTGCACACAACTTACACTTAGACACACACACACACACACACACATACGTACACGCACACACAGTTCTGGCCTTGTTGCTTGCAGTGAGGCGGCCAGTTGTTGTTTTGTTTGGGCTTTGTTTGGGTTTTGTTTGGGCCAGTTCGCTCATGTGTTAAGCGCAGCACTTGGCTTGTAGATTGTCAAGCATCGGTTTGGAGTGCTACACACCCGCTCTGGGCATTACAAATTCTGTGGCATGTGGGCACATGCGGCATACGGCATACGGCACACGGCATACGGCGTGCGGCATACGGCATGTGGCAAAATTTGTGCTGCGTGCTGGCTCACTTCATCATAATTACGCACAGTTGCATACAGTTGCATACAAAAAACGATGCACAGTTGGCCACAAGCCGCAACGAGTGCTGCCAAAGCACTCGAAATAAAAAAGTTGTTGTTAAAAAATTACACAACACTCACACAGCTGCGGATGAGGAAGAGTAAGTGTAAGCGTAGAAGAGCGAGAGCGAGAGAAAGAGTAGCGAGCACTTGACGCACAAACAGCTACAAAAACAAGTAAATTTTAATCTGGTCGGGAACGCCTGACTAGAAGATACCCTAACAATTTAAACTCTGAATTACACAATCACAGAATCCCACACAAAAATGCAGTTCCAAAATACAATATTCAAAATATTTGTGTGCTTTACTACTTCCCCGAAATCGATTTTTATCGATATATTCGATATATTCGAGTACAACATAGGCGAGAGTTGAAGTCTTTAGCTTTTGTAGTTTCCGTGATCACAAACGGACAAACGAACTCGACTAAATCGATTCGGCTGTTGATCCTGATCAAAAATATATGTAGTTTATGGATTCAGAGGTGCCTCCTGCTTCCAGTTGACCCTTTTTATTCATTTTCAATGGGTTTCGTGTATAAAAAGAGAAAAGAACATGAGTGGTGTTTTTATTTGGCAAGTGAAAATTGGGTCAACTATCAAAGTCAGAGCTGTAAGGGTTAAGAGGCAGACCCCACCTAGAATTCGGCCCGTACTACTGACCCACACACAGATAGAAATGTACGATTCCTGTTGGCCAATGTTGCTTATGGGTCAAGCGTATGTGTTGCTGTTGTTATCGTTTGTTTGCACAGCAGCAACAAACTAAATAAAATAAATTGTACTCTAAACAAGACAACAATTTGAAGAGCCGCCACAGCGCGTAGCAACAGCAACAGCAGCAACAACAGCTAAGAACTTGACATGCATTCAGCTTTAACTGTTTCTTGTTGCTGCTGTTGTTGTTGCTGTTATTAATGTTGCTGCTGGCTTAGCTTTGCGTGCAAGAGCAACAACATTATTGCAGGCAGCCTAACGGCAACTGTTGCTGCCACAGTTTGCCAACAGCAGCGTGACCGAGCATTGCCCGTTGTTGGAGCCGGTTGAACACGACTCACACACACACACACACACACATACGCATATACATATATACACTCGCACTCGACTTCGCGTCGCCTGCTGCCTTCTAACGGTCGCATACATAAATCAAGGCGGCCATTTTAGCAATTAGCAAAAAATTACCAACAACATAGCAAGCGCTTGTTGTTTGTCTGTGTGTGTGTGTGTGTGTGTGTGTGTGTGTGTGCTCGACTGGAAGCTGCTGGCCAAAATAGTTTGCGCCAATTTAGATAGTGCGGCTGGTGGGCGTTGGGCGTTGCTAGCAACAGCAGTTAAAAGGAAATGCCAACAAATAAAATAAAAGCCAAAAAAACTAGAAGAACATCTTCAAGTGTCGCCATTTTAAGTGTGAGAGCGCGAGAGCACGTGTGCGAGTGCGAGAGCCAGGGCAGGCATCAGCTCAGATAACGGTCAATTTGCATATTAATTGAGCGCTTGCTGCTGACGCTCTGCACATCCCAACACACGCGGCTCTTGTCTATACATAAAGCAATATCTGTTGGCTGTCTCGCTCTAGAACTTCTTTTTTCGCACTCTTTTTCTTTTTTTTGGCTGTTCAGCTTTTATTTGCATTTTGTGTGCAAAAAGTTGAACAACTTCGACGGGCAAACCGGGTGGGCGTGTTGCACCTAATTGAACTCTTATGACATCAGACTACAGATCAAAAGCTTTGCGAGAGAGAGAGAGAGGGAGATGGGGTTGACTTCTTATTGCTAAAAAACATCCACTAAACCAAAAAAAAAACAGACTCTATTCTAGCTGTTTGGCAACATATTGTTATGTGTGTTTTGATTTCTTTTTTTTTGATTTTTAAGTAAATTGATTCAGCAACCGGTTAGTCTGAATACATGTGGATGTACAGATATCTACACATATGTGTACATATACATATATACATTTACATATACATATGCATGGGTTTATTCAACAGTTCTGTCCAGCTTCTTGTTTTTGAGGGGTTGTTTTTCTTAGCAAAATAATTTGCATAGTATAAAAACTGTAAGGCGTCAGGCGTAAGGCGTAAAGCGCATTATTCTCTTGCACATTCCGATGCCTTCATTCAAATGTGCTTCTTCGCCAGCTGCAATTGGCATATTTCCGAAATGGAACGTCAAATTAATGTTTAAAGTTCAGCGGAACAGGGTTAAAAGCTGCGCTTGTTAACAGCAAAAGTTGCAGCGAAGGAGGGGGGAGTGAAGAGGGATAACGGTAACTGGCAACTGGTGAACTTTGTGGCATCGGTGCTTTTGTTCTTTGCGCTCGCGCTCCATTGCCGTAACTGTATTTCAATGACAATGAGGTCGAGCCCGTTCCCGGCGTCTGCCAGAGCTTTTTGTTCTCTACTTTTATTTTATTTTCTTTTTTTTTGCAGTTTGTAATTTAAATAAAAAATTTATTTATTTTCTCGTTTTCTCATTATTTACTTTCACATGTCTTTAGGTGAGTATTTTATTTCGAGTGCGTTGCTTCCGCGTGTATTTAAATGATTCGCATTGTTTACGCGTCTATGATTCACGGCTTAAAGGGAAACAAGAGTAAAACAAATAAAAATAACAACCATGCTTTGTTTATAGTTCTGTAAGTTTTACAATAATTGTCATAACAACAAGAACATTAATAACTCGCTTAACCAAAAAAAAAATAAAGAAGAAGCGTTAAACAAAATAAATAAATAAGTAATAAAAGCCATGTGAAAAGATCGAGAGACTGGCGGCGACCAAGACCGGTTTACGGTTCACGTTCACAATTTGTCGCAGCAAAAACAAACAAAAAAGCACAAAAAAAAACTTAAATGACAGTGGTTCACATCGTTCACAGAAACTCGAGAATATGGCCAAAAGGCGCCTTGAAATAGAATAGTGCAAAAGCTCACATGGCTGCTAACTTTGAGAATTGCAAAATAACATTAATAACATGATAAGCGCTTTTTCAGACATTTTTTATATTTTCATGGAATGAAAGTCATCATAAAGAGAGAATTACCCCATTAAGGAACTGAGTTTATCACTTATTTTAACTTAACTTAATATCGTGTCATATTCAAATTGATAAAAGATGTTAAAAATTTTACCAACCAATGGAAACGGCTGCACTCTGCACAATGGCAGCACTGGCGGCCAGCAGTGTGATCAGCGCCCAGGCACTGTAAATTTGCAATATGGCACTACGGCCAACGGCTGCGGTTGCGCCGGCGCCGACGCAGCGTCGACTTTGGCGCTGGCGTGCGCAGCTGACGCAAATGTTCACCGTAGACGCAGTCACTGTCGCAGTCGCAGTCGCTGCAGCCGCCATTTTTGTCTGGATGTCTTAAGTTTCAGTTACTTTTCTGATTTATATTTGTATTTGTTTTCAAACGGCTTTTCAGCGCCGTTGATTGTGATTTGGCTTTGGCTTGGCGGCAGCTTCAGTTTTCCTCGTATTTTCGTTTCTTTGGGGCATTACAACACACAGTTTGACTTTTCACTTGGCAGCGGCCAATTGCATAATTCGGTTAACTTCACTCATACACAATTCCACACATGAATATGTGTATCGAAAAATTAGCGCACAATTTTTATGGTTAATGTTAATGCACTCGCGCGCGCGCCCTTTGCAGTTGGAAAGACGGAGACAGAGACTGAGACTGGGCCAAGCTCTGCGCCACCCTCGACTCTCGACTACGCTGTCTGTGTGCAGCCCCGATGACGAGTTGGACTTGTTGCGACGAATGATCGAACCGAACTGAGCGTAGCTTTGAGCGATGCCGTACGACGATGCTTCACGATTTTCATGAGTTCGACAATGCTGTCGCTTCGGCTCTTCTACCGATAAAAACTAGCTAGTTTGCGCGGGAGTCTTTAGCCGTTTGGCTAAATTGGTAGAGACTTTAGCTTAACTACTAGATTATGCTCTTTTTGGCTCTTTACTGCTATTACTTATTAATTTGCACTGACATATTCTTGTTTTAGCATAGCTGACAGGTATTTCGCACATAAATACATGATATTTATATTTAGCTTTTAAAATCTCTATAGCTGACATCACTATTTTCACCGATGGCCGCAAAGTCAAGCCAATCGCTAAGCTAAGCCGTAAAGTTTTAAGCGCGCTCTTACTTCAGTTACTGACTCTCTTAAATCTATTGACGCTGCGTAAACAGCTCACATGTAAAAACAACGGCAGACTGTAACGTTACAAATCAGCTAACAAAGCAGACACGATTTAAGAAGCAAAATAGAAAGAGGAGAAATCGAAATCTTTGGCACACTAACAGAGCTCAAGCTCTTCTTATTTTTCGGCTTCTTTTACTTCACCCACACCCACAGCTGTTGTCGGCGCTGCTGCTGCTGCTGCTGCTACGTGAACAATCAGTGCAACAGTTCTGACTCATGGAGCTTATGCCGTCAAACGGATTTTTGCATTTTTATTTACGTGTTTTTTTCGGTCGTCGGTTTAAGGCTTTGGTCTTGGGCTCTGTAACCCAATTTTAAAACGAGTCGTAGAAGGCAGCAAAAAGCTCAGCGAAATAAAAAAAAAAACAAACATACATACACGTAAAACGCATGCATGGGAAACGGAGAACGCAAAGTACAACGAAAGGCGTTGTAAGAAATCGAAAACAATTCAAATAACATGTGTGCTTATATGTATGCATGTGTTTCTTTCTCTGTGTGCGTGTGCACCCACGATATACGCCGTGAGGAATGAGCAGAAAAACGCATGCAATTGAGTCAGGTTTTTTTTTCAGAGTAGCCTGAAGAATTATCAAGTATTTAATTACATGAATATGTTATGATTTATTTGTTATGTGCACATGTATTGTGTGTCTTTAATACACCTGAAATACTGCTAATCAAAGTTAATATGGAAATGCCCATTGGATGTGTAATCTTTGCCAAAAATAGACTTAAATTCGTATAGAATTTAAATGTGTTAATTTGTAAAATGATGTTTATCGTTAATTAGGTTTTAAAACTAGCAACAGATATAAAACAAAACTAGTTTTTAATAAATATTCGCAGAAATAAGCTTTAAATGTTTACAATTATAATAATTTATATGCCACCGAAATTGATATTCTGATTAAACCTAATTTGTATGCTAAAGAGTTATATTTTCTGCTCGAATAGATACAGAAATATTTGTGAAACTGAAAGCTAATTTAAAATAATGTAATGAATTATTTCATGCGAATATATTTATAAATGTATTCTTAGTTTTTGCTCATAAGTTTAATTATATTTGCAAAAGCCAAAAATTGAAATACGCAAACCGATTTACAAGCACGCACACATACATCATGCAAGGGTGTGTGTGTTTATGTTGTTGTTTACTCGATCCGGCAACAATAACAATAACAACCACAAAAACAACAACAACAACAACAAACAACCATAGCCGGTCGGTTCGGTTTTGCGCACTGCAATGGAAATAAAAATAAAATTAAAAGCCAGGCCTCATTTTTATGCGCTGCATTTTTAGTTGTGCGCTGTTGTTGTTGTTTGTTATCGACGTTTTTGGCTATTGCGCCTGCCATTTAATGTTGTTGTTGTTGCTGTTAATGTTAATGTTATTGTGGTTGTTGTCTAACCAAACGAATGTTGCTGTGCGCTAAAAATAAACTGCATATAATTATAGCCGTTGACTGCGACTTGTTGCACTTACGCGTCCAAGCAAACAAACATAACTACACACGCACACACACACTCACACACACACACACACATGTGACATGCCCAAAAGTCCAAAACGAACCAGCCAAGCAACTCTCAAAGAGCATTCGAGCAAAAGAGCGCACGCAGCAGAGCGAGAGAGTAAGAGAGCGAGCGCGCTTCTTCGAAGAGAGCACGCTTTAAGCCAAAGATTTATGCGTGCTCTTGGCTGGTCACTGGTCACGTCGTCCAGCGGCCAATGGACCAGCGCTGATAAGTCACGTATGCGCATATGATTATTGACCAGCTTGTTGTTGGCTTCAAAATCTTGTCCTGCGTGTGTGTGTGTGCGTGTGTGTGTGTGCGTGTGTGTGTGTGTATTAATCTTCTGGCTGCTCTGTGGTGCTAGCAGCTAACCTTGGCCTAAATGTGTGGGCCAGCATGTTGTTGTTACAAGCATCATTAAGTAAACAACTCTTAGACTAAAGCTCCATTGTTGGCAAGAAGTTGCGCGAACAAAGTACAAAAGCTCTACAGCAGCAGCAGCACCAGCTTTAAAGCTCAACTTAGCGCGGACAGCAACCCAAAGCCGAATTACTTGAAGTTTAGTTTAACATTCTGTTTCGTTAACTTTACGCTGTTAACATAACTTTAACATTCCTTGAACTACACTTATGTATTTAAATTTTTTTTATTATTCGCGTAAATTAACTTAAATTAAGATAATCATCAGAATATTTACAACATTGAAATACTACGAAAAGGAATGTGCATGAACCGCGATCAGTGAAACTTTTATGTGATTGTTTTTTGTTTTGTTTTTCTCTTTTGTGCCAAACTCAATGTGCGCCCCTTTTATGGTAGGAAGAATTTCGATCTAGTACAGAGTACAGACATTTCTAGGTCGGTTAGCTAAATGGCATATCGTGGCTGCGGCGACTGCTTCATCTGCGACGCAACTGCATCATCGTCTCCAGCGAACTGGGATCCAACGTGGCCGCGTGCTCCAAGTCCTCGCTGCTGGCGTTCTCCTCGGCCACGTTCACAAAGGTGCTGGAGAGCTCTCCATTCAGCTTGTTGACGCTGCCCGTCGTAATGTCGTACATATAGATCTCCTGCTCGGACGTTTCGCTGGCTCTGGGGAAATATAATGGGAATAAACTAATTAAATACCTAAGCTATGATAATAAATATGTACAAAATGTTAAAAAAATAATAAGAAATATACATAATAAAAAGTAACAAAAAAAAATGCAAATTTTTTTATTCCCATTGACAAGTAAACACTTACTTGACCACCAGCAGCACCACCGACTGCAGTTCGATGTCCGTGCGCGATTCCTTTTCCAGCCAGCGCTTGAAGTTGTCCTTGGTGGGCTTCTTCACCAGCGTCTTGACCAGCTCCCCGCCCAGAAACTTGACCTCTTTGCTGTCCACGCTGCGCGCCTCGCCGGACTGCGTCGTTGGCTGCGCCTCAACTGGCGCCAGCACCACAACGCTCACAATCTTCTTGCCCAGCAGCTCCTCGCTGTCGGGTATCGGGAACTGGGCACCGTTGATCTTCAGCGGCAGATAGCGATTGTATTGCTGGCGCTCGGCGAGCTCCACTGGGGTCACCACAGTGGCGTCTGTCCGCACGTATTTGTCGCTGACGCTCTGGCTCTGGGCGGCATCGTAGCGCACCACTTTCACGTCCAGGTTCTGCTTCTGGGGCAGGGAGTTGCTCGGCTTGACGCGATCGATTTGCTTCTCGCTGATCGCCACCTTGTCCCCGTTGGGCTTCACCACGGTGAGCACCTTGTTCGTTTCGGCAATTTGGGCGCCGCCGCCGGCTCCGTAGAAATGCTGCAGATGCTCCGCGGGCAGATTCTCGAGCGCAATGTCGCCCTGTTTGTCGTAGTCCAGCACCGAAATGTCCGCGTTGTTCAATATGCCGGAGGAGAAGAGCTGCTGGCGCAGATCATCGGGCACCTCGTCCGGCAGCTGCAGCAGCGTCTGCGACGCTTTTCCATTCGGTGCTGCCGTCGTTGGCGCTGCAGTCGGCAGCGCAGCAGCTGGCGCAGCAGCAGCTGGTGTCACATACGATGTTGGTGGCGTCTGTTTTGGTTGCTGTTGCTGCTGGCGCTGCTGCAGCTCCTTGAACACATCCGAGTGATAGGTGGACACACTGAAGGGCGAATTGTCCGCGGGGCCACTCGACTGAACGCCGGCGGTCGCCTGTCGCGGCTGCTGTGCCTGCGGATGCACCTGAATCACCTGCTCCTTGCTGCCCGGCGTGAACTGAGTGTAGCTGGCGTAGCTGGAGGACGGCGGCACTGGCGTCACCACCATCACCTTCTGTCCGTGGGTGGATTCGGCATAAACAGGCGGCGACTCGCTGCCAAAGCTGCTATATTGCTGCTGTTGCTGTTGCTGCAGTTGCTGTTGCTGCTGTTGCTGTTGCTGTTGCTGCTGCTGATTGGAGCTGGCTGTGATGTAGTGTCCCGCAACAGGCGCCAGATTGGGCGCGGGAATGTCGTGAATCACCTCATTGCGATTGCTGCTGTAACCAAATTGCTGCTGTTGCTGTTGCTGCTGCTGTGTATTCTGCACCGTTTCTGTGATGTGCTGCTCGAACTTGGGTATGGACTTCAATAGCTCCGTTTCCTTGGAAGGTTTAATGTCAAAATAGTTGAGTACTGGCGCATATTTATGTTCCTGTTGCTGCTGCTGTTGCTGCTGCTGCTGCTGCTGTTGCTGTTGCTGCTGTTGCTGATAGTAGTCTGTGGCTGGTGTTGGCGAGTGCACAACAAACTGCGGCTGCTGCACAAATTGCGGCTGTCTGATAAACTGATATGGCTGCGGTTTTGGCTGCGTTTGATATTGTTGCTGCTGCTGCTGTTGTTGTTGCTGCTGCTGCTGCTGGTGCTGATAGTTGACATTTTCCAGCTTAAGTGGCAGCTGCAGCGGCTTCGCTTGTGGCGCAGGCGCGGGCGTCGGACGGAATTTGATGGGCTGATAGGGCTGATTCGTTTGGCTAACACGCGTTGGCAACTCGTGCGTTTTCTGTGGCGGAATTGTCGGGAAAAAAGGCACCTGCACCTGTTTGTGCGGCGGCTTCTGATATTGTTGCTGTTGCTGCTGCTGCTGCTGTTGGGGATATTGCTGATTGTGATTGACATAGAACTGCGACTGCTGCACCAGCTTGTTGAATATCGTCTGCGATGAGGTGGAAGGCAATTGCTGCTGCGTGATGCTGGGTCGCTGTTGCTGCTGTTGCTGCAGCGGCTGCTTTTGATAGAATTGCTGCTGCTGCGGTTGTTGCTGCTGCTGCTGCTGCTTGGGTGCTGAGTGTGGCCTGAAATAGTTGGTGCTGTGCTGCGCGGGCAGCTGTTGCTGGCTGGCAAAGTGCAATTGTTGCTGCTGTAGCTGCTGATGTTGCTGCTGCTGCTGGTAATTGCTGCTGCCGAATAGCAGGTTGGAGACGGGTCCACGGCCAAAGCTGCTCTCGCGTCCGTAGTCGGCGCGCGTGTTGGTCAAGGGAAGCGCCACCACCTGGCGCTGAATGCTCTCCGCGTCGTGCTCCTCCAGGATGTGGCCAGTTTGGTGTTTGTTCTCCGCGCCGAAGGAGACGTGGATGCCGCTGTTGCTGTGGTACTTCTCCGAGTCGGGGTGGATGATGGTGCGCAGCGTGGTTGCCTTCAGCGGGGGCAGCGGTGTCACCGGATATTCCACCAGCTGCTCCTCCTCCTCCTCCTCGGGCTCCTCGTTGTCGTCGTTGTTCAGCGAGGCGATGGGGGTCTCCAAGTGCAGCTTGTTGTTCTGATCCTTTTTGTAGTTCACATAGAACACATGCACCTTCTCCTTCTTCTTCTTCTTCTTGGTCAGAATCGGCTGAACGGGCGCTTCGGGCAGCGTTTCATTCGCATCCTTGATGATGATCTCAATGATGGGCTCCGGCGCCTCCAGATACTGCGGATAAGGCGCATATCCGCCGCCAAAGCTGCCCGGATACTGAGCTGAATTTGGAAAAAAGGCAGGATTAGCTCTGATCTCTGAGAGGAGCAAGTGCATCCCGTGAACTCACCTATTGCCTGCTGTCCGTTGAAGTAGCCGCCCTGCGCATAATAGTTGTCCACGTAGCCGGCACGGCGACTGGCCACCTCCGGATAGAGATACCCTGCATTGCCAAAGTCGTAGAGGGTGCGCTTGCCGCGATTCTCGCCGGGCACAGTCTTCAGAGACTTCACAGCCTTTGACTGACGTGTTGTTGTCGTTGTTGTTGTTGTTGTCACTCCCGCCGTTGTTGTGGGCGTGGCCTTTTTGGTCGCACTGATGCTGGTTGGCTTCGATTCGCTCTTTGGCTTCGCGGTGGCTGCGGCGGCAGCTGCTCCAACTGCGAACAGCGCCAACTGCAAGAAACAAATGAAAAAAAATATATATTTTATTAAAAAACTTATTTCTGAATTGTTTTTGTTGCGTTGGCAAGGTCGAAACCCCTCAAAAAAAGATATGAAATAAACTAACATGTTGCGATGCGTACAAAAAAAAAAATAACAAAACAAACATTTTGGTGAATGCCCAAAAGTGGCAAATTAAAAAAGAAAAAAAAAACATAACATAAACAAATATCAACATCAAGATTCCCCCACAGAAACGAGCGAAAATTAGCTGAACAAATTGTGGACATGGACGTGTCTTGAATCCGTCTTTGGCATTGGGTCAATGTCAAGTTGATCGCTTTTGACCACATCAACGAAGCCACACATCTCGATGGGTTAAAGGCAAGGCAGTTAGTTAACTGGCTAACTGGCCTATGGGAGCCGAGCTCATCAATCTCCCCAATTTGCGCTTGTTAGTGCGAACGCTTTATCGAATTTATCTGTGTCAGCCGTCTGAGTAATCGGCCTATTTGCCACACGTAGCCGTGAAAGTTGCGCTAAAGCGGCGACTTGAATTTTTAATTTCGACAGCAAACTGAAAACAGCAACAACAAACAGCAACAGCCGCAATTTGCATTTCAACAATAAACGAGCAGAAATGCAGGTGGCTCAATACACGATGCGAACCTGATATACCCTATAAAATAAATGTTTTTGTGCCTATAGACAATTCAAGCAATAAATAATAGAATTACTCAAACGAATATGTATGGGAATTTATTTATTTATTTATTTATTTATATTGAATGAATAAGGAATTCGCTTTATAAAAATAAAAATAATTATTAAACGCTGAAATCCTAATTGTTTTATAAGCATTACAAATAAATGTAGTGTTTATCTAGCCAATGAAAATAATAATATTGTTTTATTGTTTTTTATCTATGATTTTAGTGTGGTTACTTTTAGGCAAATCGAAAAAGTAGGCTCGATTAACGGGTTAATGACTCTGGGAATGTTACATTAAAATTGCAATTGAATTTGTGCTATAAATATTTGCAATTATTTAACTATTAATAACCTTTAATATAATTATGAGGGCTAACCGCAAACGCAACCACAAATTGAAGAACAGAACTCGTCATCACCCCTTTGCGAACCCCCAGGGGAAACATATCGCCCCAATTTACTTAGTTATTATTCCGATTCCCAGCGAAGCCGACGCGCTGCTTGAAAATGTTGCTGAGGACGTTTGAGATTGCATTGATAGTTTTGTACTGCATCGTTCTGATACCGACGATCTTTATCGTTATTCGCGATCAGTTATTGGTGCCCGGGAATAAATGTCAAATTTGGCCGTGCGCTAATATTGCCTTTGGCCTTGCCATGGCAATGACCTTGGTTTACCTCGTAATCCTGCTCACTCTCATCTTCATTTATAAAAATGTGAAAGCGAAGTTCCTCATTAGGAACAACGACAACAACGACAACAACGACAACAACAACAACAACTCGGAGTTGACTCAACACAGACCTTGGGTAATTGAAATGGAAAATGCCGAGGCAAGAATGCGACAACCAACGCGTCCTGCACCAAGTTTGCTGCACAGGGACAGCAAAAGTATGGATGCGATGAGAGACGAGGCAACAAGCCCACCGCCTTCTTATGAGAAATGTATGGCGACAAGCATCGCTTTGGATTAGAAATGTGTATCGCATTATATATGCAATCCAAATTACTAATTCTGGATTTCTTTTTTTAAACGAATCGAATATATTTAAAGAAAGTGAGCAATATAAGAATTATGATTAATATTTATTGTATATATTATAATATTGTATAATATAATAATATAATATTATATGCAAATTATAAGTTTATTATATTTAATGAAACCAGAAAAGATCTTTCGGAAATTTCAATCAATTTAAAGTAATACGAAAAGTAAAATAATATAAATGTTAAGAGTTACGGTAAACTCCCTACTCTATCTACAATAGTTCAGGATACACCCAAAACCAACTTGGCCAACTGCAACGTCGACGCCCACGCAGTTGTCTTTCGGCCAATTGACAATGCAATTGGCAACTCGAAACTGGCAACTCGAAACTGGCAACTGAATGGGGAAGTGAAAATATTTTATGCTGCTCTACTCCACCCACAGCGGCTCAGTCATTTGGCATTTGACATTTGGCATTGCCATAAAATAAAATTTGCTTTACTTTCTCAAAAAAAAACAAAGGTATCACAACAGAAATGGGTAGGGGAAGAGTGAATGAAAAAATGATTTCTAGCCAAGTTTTATTGACTGCAAATGTCAGCATTGTGGGCGCTGACATTTGATTTATTATAATTAAGTAATAATCGTACTTAAAGTGAAACTCACACACACACACACACACACACACAGTAAAGCTGTCAAAGCAAACGTTTGTGGACCAAGTGGCGTATGCGCAATGTGAGAGCAAAGATCAAGCTGTCATATATACCGAGATGATTATAATGATGATTATGGCATCGTTGTCACATCTCTGGCTCGTCAAATGTCCGAAACGGAAGCTGTGCGACGTCTCTGACAGCACTTGCGGCAATTGCTATTGTTTTTTAACTGTTTTTTGTTTGCTGTTTCTGTTGTATACCTATTATTGTTGCTGCTGCTGCTGTTGTCGCCTTTGTTTGACACACATTTTGACAGAGTTTGTCGCTTCGCAGCTTTTAATTGCAATCATTAAGAAACTCTACAGATAGATATATATATGTTGCCAGTAGTTGCACTTTAAATAGACCTTATTTAATAAAACAAAAACATAAATAATAATAAATGAAAAGGGACAAAATGTTACAACATTTTATGCTAATAATGCGACATTGTCACAAATCGAATGCCCACACAAACAAAGCGATTATTTAACACGGCTAAAAGCTCATAGAAATTATCGCGAATGGGTCAACGTGGATTAGCATAATGAACTGACCTACACCTGGTGCCGGTGTTTTCGGCTGCTCAGCTCGGTAGCCAGTCACCAGATGGATTTATTATTAACACACACGCACGCACACACACCCCCCGCTGGCACACACAATGAAAGATCAGAGAGCGCAGACAATGGCCAAATGTCAAGTCGAAATTTTTGGCCAAAACAAAGCCAAACATTGATGGCACACAGCGCAAAAGAAACTGGCGCATAATCAAAAAGAAAGATGCTAACAATGGGAGAAAGTTAACACACACCACACACACACGCACACACACACACACGCAGCACACACACCACATGGCAACACATCAAATTGTTTACAAGTTAAAACACATTTGTTTTTACAAAAATGCAGCGCCCACAACAACAACAACAACAACAACAATAGTAATTTGCACAGAATTATGTAACTTATAGAAAAAGAAAAAGAAAAAAACAAAAAAGCTCACAACTAACTAACTTGGCCAAGCATTTAGTGACCAGGTGTAAATCAAAGACTGGCGCATCTTTAAAGCCAACTAATTTTTATTTTTGTTGATTGTGTAATGCAAGTTGAGGCGAAATTATGGCCAGCTCAAATTATATACAGATGCTGCCGATGCAGCGACTGCAACATTTTTGGGCAGTCAAACAGGTAACTAACTGCTTACCGAATTTACAGCTCAACAGCTCAACAGCTTGTGGCATGTGGCAGCTGTGGCAAATTGTTGGTGTCTGTGTCGCTTGGTGTTTTACCAGCGCCAAGTGAAACTTGTTGTGCCACAGTTGCACTCGACTAACTGCATTTTGTTTAGCATATCAGCTTGTAAACTGATGACAAATGGCCAGCATGGATTCTCATGTTGTTGCCAATTTGCAATTAGCCTTTTCTTTTGTGGTTGTTGCTGCTGTCACAGTTATGCCTATTAGCTAGATGGCAATCTCCCAGCTACGCCCCATGCACCAACTGCTGCGTCATCCAGTTGCTGCTGCTGCTGCTGCTAATAACTCGCATTTGGCCCAAACAACCGACCGAGCACTTGACGATGAACAGTTATGATATATGCCAGACGATCTCCCATTGTTGGCCCTGTGAACAGTTTGCCAACTGCATCTGACACGGCACAATTGCTTTGATTCTGCCTCAACTGGGCCGAAAGACAACTCATCTGTCGCTATGAGAACTATCAGAACGTCAAAAAAATTGCAGTTAACTGCAGGTGTATATATGTGTGTGTGTCTGTGTGTGTGTGTGTGTCTCAGTCACAGTCAATTATACAGGTGAACGGTTAAAACTAGAAAGGCAAAAAGTTTTGCAAAAGATTTTGGGTTTACGGCTTATGGAATTATAATTATTTAAGATTTACTATATAATTTAAGATTTACTTATTTAGTGAATCAGTTTAACATGTTATTTAACTCCAATTAACCCAATCTACATCTTGTCAAGCTCAAGATAATCCACATTTTAAATACTTGAGCTGAACAAAGAACTGCAGCGTTGCCCGTTTATTAAATATTGCACACAAATCTTATGTTAATTTTTTTAATTTTTAAATTCAATTAGCAGGCAGATGAGCTATTGCCAAGTTTTTTTTATAGCATTGCATAAAATGTCAAACAAGAGCATGAGAAAAAGAACATTCATGCGAAATCTGACTTTGTTTTTCTTACATGAACTTTACGTGTTGTCTTCAAGAATTGGTGCCACTTGCGTGCAACACCTGTCGCAAGTAAATATTCTAGTCACTTAATACCAAAACTTTTAAAAGTGTACTTTAAAAAAGTCATATACTTTAAATGCAGAATCAGAATTTATAGGATGAATCATGATCAAAATGCCCTCAAACATGAAAATCGCTTAACATTTGACAAAGTTATTGGTGTTTGAAATATGGGAGATATGAATCTAAGAGCTTGACATGCAAAAATTTTTGTCAATTTTGACATGATATTTGACCAAAAAATTTACCACCCCAAAATCGACTTAAATGTTGTTTTTTATACGAATTATGATAATTACAATCGATTAAAAACAAAAATTCGCAATTTTAAATTTAAAAAAAAAAATTTTTCAAAAATAACTAAGGGGGAGTACATGGTTCTCACCAAAAAAATTTTAACAATATTATTTTCAAAAATGAATATATTTTAAATGTTGAATCAATCTATGAGACATATCATAATGAAAATGCGCTCAAACATGAAAATTGGTTCAGTTTTAACAAATTTTAAAGGGCTTAGTCTCTTTTTAGGAATGGGCATAAAAACTAACGTATACACAATATTTATTTTTAGCATAGTCAACTAGCTCCCAAGCTAATGAGAAAGAAATTTAATAAACTGCCAAATATATTGTTCGCAAACTTTAATGATTATTAATGCAAGAAACGCCCTGCAAAAATACTAATTCGAAATGATAACCTTTTTTATGGCCACGCTGCAAATGTTATCCACGTTTTATCTGTGCGGCATGACTTTCACCCGTGCAGAGGAGTAACCCCGATTTGGAGCTAATGAGGCAACATGTTGAGTTTATTTGCTGAGAACGATCATTTTAATGGCTTCAAACAGTTGGTTGTTCTTAATTTGCGCTAACAAAAGCGCACTAATGACACTTTAAGTATGACATGAAATAAATTAGCAGCAGCAGCAGCTCACTCTTAAGATAAGATATATTAAACGCAGCCAAATCCAATAAAAGCTGAATTTAAAAAACTATCAACTTTAAATATCACATCTGTCCAATAAAAATAAGCAAGTCGAACAAAACAACTCCCACCACAAAAGCTAAAAATACATAAATGAAAAAGAAGCGATTGAGTGTGTGGCCATGGAAGGCGTTAATAGCCTTATCATAGAAACAGCATATTTCCAAGGCGTTTCATCTTGAAAAAAAATTGAAAGAAAAAAAGAGCCAAAATCTAAAACAAGTTTATGCGATGTCACTTTTGATGATGTCCTCAATTGATTTAGATTTTATGAAAGCCACACAACAAAGATTTGCCCATGAAATGCTATTAAAGCGTTTGCGGATGTGGATAATGCGATGCGACTGGTTGAATGGCGAAATGGCGTATAATCCTTATAATTAAAAGATCGTGTTGTGTAACAGCAACCGTTATAAAATGTAGACCAGCAACAACAACAACAACAGGAATGAAAGGAAGTGAGTGTGTGCCAGTGTGTGTGTGTGTTAAATTGAGGCGTGCAAAATATATAAATATCTGTTGTGACTGGCGAAAACAAACGAAAGACTTAAGCGACAAACTTGGCGTGCGAGGCGCCGCGACTAAAAGGCGTCAAAATACGTATAACATTAATCGTTTCTCTTTTTCAGTTTCACATATATTTTTTTGGCTTAGAAGTTGCACAGGCCGGCACCAAAACGGAAGTTGGCGACGCGCCAAGCGGCAAAATTTAGACCACTATAAACACTTAACGAGCAGACAACAACCACAACAACCACAACAACAACAACCACAACAACTGAAGCAGCTGAGAAACAACTGAAGCAGCAGCCAAACAACAGAAACAAACAAAGCGAAAAGAAACAAAATTATGAATTATTAAATGAAATGGAAAATGAAAGTGTTTTTCTGTCAGTCAAACGAATAATGATGATGCTGATGCTGCTGCTGCCGCTGGCCGAATCTACCTCAACGTGACATGAATTGGCCACAGATACAGATACAAATGCAGGCTAAGGTATAGGCTCTGTCTCAGGCGGCGGTATTGCGATGAGAAAGCGAACTTCAAGTCCAAGTTAAGGTTGCAACGTGCCAACAACTAGCAACTGTTTTCGGTGCCCGCCCCTTGACCCCGCTCGCCGATGGGTGTGGGCAGGCGAAGACGCCTCGGTCTTAATCTCAAACTCAATCTCGGACAGAGTCAAAGTTTCAATCTCATATGCATAATAAACCAAAGAAGATGACGCTGCAGCTGCCGAGTTGCTATCATCATTTATAAGACAACAGCAACAACAAAAAAAAACACACAAATTTATGAAAAAAAAACAACACTCTGCACGATTGTTCGGACAATGCGCGGACTCAGAAATGTAAAAGTTGTTCAACCAGTCAAAGAATGTCATTGAAAAATTTTCAAAACAATTTTCATCAAATGCAAATGAGTTGTTTTACAGGTATTCACAACATGGAAAAGATAGAAAGATACACAAATGTGTCAACATTTAGACAGATCTAAAGACAGCCTAGACATTAAAATACAATTAAGATCGGCAGCTTATTAAAAGGGTGTTTAACAAATTGTGCAGCAGGCCATTTTGTGTATGAAAATATCAAGTAAAAGTAAACGCGAGCTTACAGGGTATCTTTTGCACTGGCTTGCAGCATTCTTAGTTGTTGTCTTTTGTCATTTAACACTCACAGATCAAGTAATTGACACCTGTTGCGCACTCTCTCTCTCTCTCTCTGTCTCTGGTTATTACCTCGAGCATTGGGCAAGCTTGTCGCTGTTGCAGTTTTGCATATGTGTCCACAGCAAATTGCAACGTAAATTGAAATGCAATTGAACACAATGTTGCGTGGCTGCAACAAGTTATGCAAAAAAAGCCAGAAAATAACTGACCAGCGATGCCGTTGCACATGGTGACAATTACACAAAGATAGAGGCAGGCCGTAAATCGTAAACGCTCGGCGGGTGGAATTTAGCTGTGCGGTAACAAAAGACTTAGGCAACGAACTTGCCACAGTTTTAAGCTAAAATCGCTTAAATTATTAATTAGGCATAGGTTTTTAATTAGTTAAATCTCTGGCTGTCGTATCAGCATAGCTGGCGAGCTAAACGATGTGCAAGGTCGTTGCATAAAATACATAAAAATCATATAAACAAAAAGAAGCACACACACACACGCATAAATTAACCGCAACTGAGGTGAGAGTGAGAGTGAGTCGGAGTCTGAGTGTGAGTGTGGCCCAGCCGGAACCGGCCGCAGGCCATGCTCCAAAACTCTGTGTATCTGTTGTACGGCATTTGCATATGACGCATTGACTGAACTCTACGGTGAGATTATGTAAGAGATGCAGTCCGCATTTAATACATATGCTAACTAATTAAAGTGGGGAGGCTGGTCGCAAATTAGAGTTAAAGCTAATCGACCCGTTCGCTTCATTAATATGCCATGCATAATATGGCTCAAAGAAGCTGCACCAGAAGCGGCGGCAACACTTGAGCAATATTTTAATTAAACAAGATGCGCGCTTCGCCATGATGATGATGAGTTGGCTTGGCCAGAAACTCTTGCAGCCGTAATTGCAGGCCAAAAATTATTTGTGGTAAACAAAAAAAAACCGCATTCCAATTTTATGTATTTACAACTCATCCGTGTGTGTGTGTGTGTGTGTGTGTGTGTGTGTGTGTGTGTGTGTGTGTGTGTGTGTGTGTGTGAAAATTCATATTTCGTGTGTCGCCATTCACTCGATTGGCTAGAAAAACCAGTACTCGCTGCCTGTTACCAACTCGTCTTCATCTGCGGCTGCCAAAGTTTCCTTTTCCTTTCGGCAGACGCTTTTGGACAATCGTGTCCAGCCGCGCATCTTGCGTTGGCCAAAATAATTGCGCTGCGCAAGTGAAAGGCATGCCCGGCCAGGGCTAACAGCTAGGAGCTGTATTAAATTATTAGAGCCATATATATATATATATATATATATATATATATCTGTGACATTGGTTGGCTAAGCTTTTGGCTCAAACCATACAAAATAAAAACTTAAAAAAAATAAAACCAATCAACTTTCTACACTCCAAATTCACATACAAATTGTTGGTTTGCATGCGTGCAGCATATTAAAAAAATGACGCTGCCTATGCGAAGAAAGACACACACACAAACACACTCACGCACACATGCACACACACATGCACACACAATAAACAGGTGCTCAAGTGCTTTTGTGTTCGTGCTCAGCCCTGGGGCCGAGTGCTGGTGCTGACGGAAAGCAGGCCATTTGGCCATTTCTTATACACAATAACCTGGTCAATTCTACAGGGGCAATGACAATCAACTTATTGTGCGGCACTTTATTTGCTTAGCCAACTTGCAATTAGCCACGAAACGCATTTGGGCCACATGTCTCGACACAACGGTTTCTGGGTCGCGCGTCTGCCAAAATGAAATTGCAAAAAACAAAAATAAAAATAAAAATCGACAAAAAAAACTGATTGCAAATCTTTTGTAAAGGTTAAACAAAAAACTAAAAAAAATAACGCTGCCATGAACCAAAAGATCAAATAATGATGGCTATTGATTTTGGTGGCTTAAAAGTCAGCGGCCATTTGAAAGGCAACTGTTGCAACTGCTGCATCTGCCACTGCCACAGAAGCGAAAGGAGGGCACATATTCGATTTAGCCATGTTGCATGTTGATTTCAGTGATTGCTGTTGCACTTCAAATAAAGATGAAGCTAAAAATGAAGTTGTTGTTGTTCTCTGTGGCAACAACAGGTGGCATCGAGTCGGTCATTATATGCTTGCCGCATTGTCCAGGCTGACAATGCAAATTCGAGATGCTCGAGATTACACAAGATCGTTGGGCTTGATTGCAACTACTTGTTGCATGCAACGAGCAGCGAGACAGCCGCCCCAATGGGCAGACAATTAAAAATTGCAGCCGTAACAAGTGGCAAGTTGAAGACACCTGCACCACACACACACACAAAACACACACAAGAGTGTGCAGGCAGCCGGAAGACAATTTACAGCTGAGTTGTTGCATGTATTTCGCTGCCGTTGTTGCTGTTGTTGCGCGTCGCATTAGTGACATAATTTATCAATGTCAATGGGCGCCAAAAGTGGCAAAGTTTCTATTGAGCGGGTCAAGCGTTGACATCTGCTAACTGAAATCGAGGCTTATGCAAGAGGGTAAACAACAAAAACAACTTACCAGCAATGGCAAATGTTGCAAGCGCATCTTGCAGGACAACGGCTAACCCAACCCCGTTAATCCGGTTAACTGTGGGCTTGAAATGACCAACAACAAATTACACTACACACAATACACTGCACAGCACAGCAAACGTTTCGTTTATATGTGTATGCCAAATATATATATATTCCGTCTCGTTATCCTGCCACTTGTCGCGCGTCACAACAAAACCGGACGCAAAAACAATTGCTTAGAGCGAAACGCGTCCAAACCGAAACGCGGCCGAATTATAACTGAAACTTGATGCAAAACGCAGCCGCACAACTTGGCCAACTCGCAGACGCGACGAATGAGCGCAAAAAACACACACACAACGACAGTAAAAGAGAAAGAGAGTGAAGAAGACACCAGCTGTCAGTTCACCACGTGGTGAGTTTCCGCAGAAACGGCGACTGAAGCATTCTCAATCAACTCCCGAACTGAAAGTGAATCTGAAAACAGAAACGCGCGCACATTACAGCTCATTTGGCTAAGAGCAGACAAACTACTTAATCATGATCACAATTACGTTACTATGCGCAGATCAAATCTTTAGAGAGTAGCCCAAATTGTGCCCCGAGCCAACAAAAGCAATGTGTGCGCAAAAAAAAATAACAAATAAAAATATGAATAAAATATAAACCCAGGAGGAATACATAAAAAATAAAAAACATATCATTATAGATAATGCCCAGTGAAATGTCTAAAAAATCAACTGAAAGAAAGAGCAAAGATCACAATAGCGCACACAATGAACGGTTATCGAAAGGCGATTTGTTTCATTGTGGATCATAAAATCATAAACATTTTGGCCCGCACGGTTAGCAAATGAGCAGCAAATAGACAAAAATAAAGCATAAACAAGAAAAAGGCACTCACATTGGCAGTTGCCAAAAAAAAAGGCAAATTAATATTGAACTATTGATGAATGATTGATTCGATGCCATGTTGTGAAGGTACAAATTACATGTATGTATTTACATATATCCATGTGTATATATATCCACGACAAGCTGAGCAACATAAAAGCGGTCAATTGTTATTGTAATTACTTTGGTAATTGGCAAACAATTGCTGCGAGCATTTACCAATATTTGTTGAAATTCAAATTAGCGCTCATTACTGTCTTCTTTTTACTAATAGTATGCTATATTATTACTAATATATTAATAAATTAATATTATAATAAATTTAAAATATTAAAATTATGGAAATAATTTTTATTAATTTTTGCTTATAACTTTGATAGCAAAAATATTTTATATAGATTTGACAAAACTACTTTAGATTTAATTTGCTTATAAAACAGAATAAATAAACAAATATTTTTTGTCGCAATATTTTTTTTACCAATTTACTCTTTTTACACAGATCAACACTTGCATGCAACCTCTGCTTGTTTCGGTTGCCTTTTCGGTATTTGTGGCTGCCCCAAAAATTGTGTTGCATAATTTTTAGCCATTAAATGCTGGCCGGGCTGACAAGTGAAGCTCATTAAATGTCTTCATAAATATCAAGCATACGCAGCGTGCGACAATTGTCAAGATTAGCGATGCATGCGAAAGACCAGCCCCGGGCAGAAGAGCTCGCCACCCGCAGTCTGTCTGTTTGTCTGTGTCTGTCTGTCTGTCTGTCTGTCTGGCTGGGTGAGTGACTGGCTCGCTGTGACCATGGCCAGGTAATTTAGCAGCCGCCAAAAATCAATGACCGACCGGTTTTGCATAGGCTTTCAGTGTCGCCGCCGTCGTCGTTGTCTTCTCGATGTCGATGTAACGTAACAACTTTCGCTGAAACGTCATTCACAACAACAACAACAGCAACAACAACAACAAGTACAGCTCAAAATGGCAAAAGGCAGCAGATAAAGCGACGATAGCATCACCAAAGCCAAAACCAATGATGAAGCAGAAGAAATTCAGTTTCAGTGTCGCCGACAACATTTTGCAGTTTGTTTTTGCCTAGTTTGGCTATTAACGCAGGTCTAGACCAGTTTTTGGTAGCAAACGGAGCAGGAGCAGCAGCCGAGCTCAAATTCGTGCTTCACTTTAAACACGAGCAGCAGCAGCAGCAGCAGCAGCAGCAGCAGCGGCAATCAACAGCATCTTGTAGGCGAAAATTCGGAAGAGTTTCGAGTGGCGATTGCCGATTGCTGGAAGAGACTCATTTGAATAATTGAAAACCACTTGCACTGCAATTAAGAGCAACAAAATGAAATGTTTGATTTCTAGCCCGGTTTCAAAGTCATTCAATCGACTGCACCAGCTCTTAAATTGCCGGAAAATTTCGCTCCATCTTCAGCGCGAACTTCAACTTCAACTCCAACACCAAATCTAACACCAACTCCATGTTGTATCCCGTCTCCGATTCGGAATTGTTTGTTGTCGCTGCTTCAAATGACTGTGCAACAGACACGCTACACACACACTGCGCACCGGAAATTGTTAAAAACATGCCAGCCATGTGTGCCAGCCAGCTGCGAACGCGAACGCGAACGCCAACAAAATAAATTACCCAATAAAAAGAAAACCCAAATCCCCAATTGGAGCAGACTCACGCCCATTACCATGCACACATCCAACATTCGCGGCGACAACATTCTGAGCTTATGCATATTTATGCTGTGAAACAAGACCCCAAACCAAAGACAATATAAACACTAAGATGAGTAACGCAGTACACCGAAATCCTACAAGGCAGCTTGATATTTTGCAAAATTGAGAACGAAACGATATCGATGCACTTGCGCTCTCACAATTTAAAGAGCGTAAAATTCTAAAAATAGAATCCACTCTCAGCTTGGCAGCATGCTAAGTGTCGTGAGAGCATTTGTATGTTTGGTCTTGGTTTCAATTTTAGAAGGCCGGCCAATTTTAATAACTTTTGATTTTCCAGCCGCGAGTACACCCTTTCCCTGAATAGGCTATGTTTACTTTTTTAGTGCTTTTTACATTTTACTTCAAAACTTTGTTATATGTAATTGTTTATCAGTATGAAGCAAAATGTTTGCTACATATATACTGAGTTTCAATTAAACTAATACATTAAATATGTTTTATATAAACATTTTATATATGAAAAGTATAAATAAGGGTATTTTTGCCTCGATGCAACAGAACAATACACACATTGTCGAGCCAATGCATAAGTATGCGTGTCCGCAACCCATAATATGCATGAAGATCTAAAGGTTGCATATATTTTCAATACGCGACGTCACATCTTAGGTTTCGTTGCGAGTGTGCATAAGCTGATGTGACGTCACGTCGATGCGTCGAATTATGGACCATTTCCCTTTTTACTATGCTACTCCGGCAGGCAAAATTTCTAGCTACCTGCGCCTTGCTTAAGCCTGTACCCCCCTCCCCGCACACTTCTCCTATTTGTTCTTTATTACTCTATGGACTTCGGCATTGAATCGTGTGGCTTTTCGCTCTCGAAAAGCCACTCGGCTGGTGTGGCGTTTGAAGAGCGAAAAGCCACTTGAAAAGCCACACCAGAAATTTTTGCGCACGTTCAAATGTATGCGCGTTACTCATCTTAGTGTTTATATTGTCTTTGCCCAAACTCACTTTCATACAATCCCAGCTCAAAATCACGCCAATATCTCCACATCTCAACTGCACAGCGTCTGCTAAGATAGTTAATATGTCTGCATATTTCCATATGATATTAGGTCGTCATATAAGCTCGCATTCCTTCAATTTATGCCCAAAAATTTCCAAAAAATTTTATTTTCAAAAATAAAAATATTTAAAATGTAGAATTAATCTATAGGATAAATAATGATCAAAATGCCCTCAAACATGAAAATCGCTTCATATTTGACAAAGTTATGGGGGTTTGAAATATGGGAGCTGTGTACATGGGAACTTGTCAAAAAATTTTTGTCCATTTTGGCATGATTTTTGACCAAAAAATTGACCACCTCAAAATCGACCTAAATGTTGTTTTTTATACTAATTATGACAATTACAATTGATTAAAAACAGAAATTCGCAATTTTAAATTTTGAAAAAAAAATTTTTTCGAAAATTAACAAGGGGGGAGTACATGCTTTTTTACCAAAAAAAGTCAAAAAAAAAATATTTTCAAAAATGTATATATTTTGAATGTACAATTAATATTTAAGTCAGATTATGATCAAAATGCCATCAAGCATGAAAATCGCTTTATTTTTGACAAAGTTATGGGAGTTTGAAATATGGGAACTGTGGATCTAGGAACTATACTTGTCAAAATTTTTGTCCATTTTGACATGATTTTTGACCAAAAAATTTACCACTTCAGAATCGACTTTAATGTTGTTTTTTATACTAATTATGATATTTAAAATCAATTAAAAACAGAAATTCGCAATTTTAAATTTTTGAAAAAAATTTTTCCAAAATTCAGTAAGGGGGGTACATGATTTGCTCTGGATCTGGGAACTTTCTTTGTCAAAATTTTTGTCCATTTTGACACTATTTTTAACCAACTCCAAATCGACTCTAATGTTGTTTTATATACTAATTATGACAATTAGAATCGATTTAAAACATGAAACATGATTTACATTGTTTTGTAAATAGCTCTCTTGTTAAGTTGTTTCAGATATACAATACGTATAAATGCTATAGAGCTGGCGATAATGACATGAACATACCAGAAATCAGTCGACAAATGCGTAATTGTTCCGTTAGCCGTGTTAACAGGGCCCAAAACATGCAAGCCGCATGCCACACGCCTCGGGGCACAACAAAAGCCTGCCGCAGAGCAGGTGGCAGGCACAGTTGCGTGATGGCCGCAGGGCGCAGCGTCATGCGGTTATTGATCATCTTAATGTTGGGCTGCCTGTGCCAGCGGCTGCACTGCGTCCAGTTGGACAGCTCGCAGAAGCGACTGCTGCAGCTTTTGGAGCGCATACGCCGGGAGCGGGACTACGATACCATTGTCATATATGGCGGGGAAGATGAGTGCGTGTTCCATGGGCTGCTGCCGCGGCTGGAGCTGCCCACATTGCTGCTAACGCAGGGCAGCAGCTGGGTGGATTGGAGTTTCAACAGCGAGGCGCTGCTGCTGAGCTGCGCCTTTTCAGCGGAGCAGGAGGAGAATACGCGCACCCAGCTGAAGCTGCAGCAGGCGCGACGATTGGTCTGGTTGGAGGCAGAGGAGCAGCCGCAGTTGCTGTGCGAGGAGTACTTTAAGCGGGAGCAGCACAATGTGGCCATGCTGGATGCGGAGGACAATCTGTACAGCTGTCGCTGTTTCCAGAGCGAGAACCACGTGAAGATCGGCTCCATCGCAGAGCCCATTTATGTGCAGCAATTTGGCAATATGCGAGGTACGCCCATTAGAAGCGAAGCGGACAAGCTGGCGCCGCGTTCCATGGTCTATCGGGATCCGGACACTGGGAAGCTGGCGATGATGGGCTTTGTTGCCAACATTGTGAGCACGTTTGTGGAGCGCGTGAACGCCACGCTGGAGCTGCCCGATGACCCGGAAGTGGCGAAGGTGACGAACTACGGCGAGATCTTCGAACGGGCGCAGCTCAACCAACTGGACGTGGCTGCCGCGCTGAGCAGCACCTTGTTGACGCACAACATGGATCATCTCAGCTATCCGGTTATCTCGAGCACGTACTGCTTTATGGTTCCGGTGCCGTCAAAGCTGCCGTACAAGAAAATCTTCACGTTCATTGTGGATCCGCTGGTGCTGGCGGTGATATTGTTTCTCTGCCTGATATTCTCGCTGCTGCTCATCTACAGCCAGGAGCTGTCCTGGCGCCACCTCAGCCTGCTCAACGTCCTGCTCAACGACCGCTGTCTGCGCGGCCTGCTGGGCCACGCGTTCCCATTGCCCGTGCGGACCAATCGCCATCTGAAGGCCGTCTGCCTGCTGCTCTGCTTCGCCAGCCTGATGACCACCACCATGTACGAGTGCTATCTGCAGTCCTTCTTCACGCGTCCGCCGTCCGAGCCAAGGTTGCGCACCATTGCCGATTTTCGCAAGTCCCCCTACAAGGTGGCCATGGTGCGCAAGGACATGGATATACTGAACAGGGCCTACAATCTGGACATCGAAAATTTCCCCGACATTTATTTAATAAGCGATTGGAACGAGTTTGTTGAAATGCGCGACAAATTCAATGCCAGCTACATTTATCCAATCACCAAGCTGCGCTGGCGCACCTATTCGAAGCAGCAGGAACTGTTCAAGGAGCCCGTCTTCTACTATTCCGATGACCTATGCATATCGGAATTCGTGCAGCTCTGCCTGCCGCTGCGTCGCCATCTGCCCTATCGCCAGCTCTTCGATCAGCACCTGCTCTTCATGCACTCCTTTGGCATGTTCCGCTTGTGGACTGATCACAGCTTCTACGACATGGTACGCTTGAACAGGACATCGCTGACGGACCTAAGTAATCCCATGCCGGATGAAGAGGCCGTTTTTTTGCGGGATCTGTCCTGGATTTTTCTATTCTATTTGGTTGCCCATCTGCTGGCCTTTTTGTGTTTCATCATCGAATGCAAATGGAAATCGTTTCGCAAAATTATATGTGTATCAAAATCGAATATTAAATAAAACTATGTTTCAAAATGGCTAAAAACATGTTTCAATGTGGTTTAAAAGTGCTTTAAACCGGGTTTTAGAAGGGATTTTAAATTGATTTATGAAATTTTTACACAAGTAGGTTGCATATTTTTTGGCAATCCATACCAGATTAGATGCCCTGTCATCGCATCTTCGCAGGGAAGTTTGAATTACGTAACCCAGCCAGCTTTTGGTCATTTATAATGTGAACCCTAAACTCAATTAACATAATGTGGCAGCCGCCTCCGCAACATAAATGCTGGCGGATACACAATCTGGAGCTAACATATAACCACGCATTTCTATGTCTATTTTCATTTAAATGGCATCGCTAAAAAGGCGGCAAATGTTGCCAACGTCCGTTATTCATTGTTTTATCCATATTTTGTTATGTTTTTTGATTAAAATCAATATGCGATTTTAAGAGGCATTCAATGTTATCTGTGAATCAGTTGGCTGACGATTGTGAAAACCCAATCAGATATGTTGTGCATACGCATTCCATGCTGCCATTCCACTTCGGTCTTCGTCATATCTGATGGGTTTTCTGTGGTGCCAATCATAACTGCAAATTCGATGACGGCTGCTGCTGATGCAATGTCGCGCATCTCGTCGAGCTGCCCATAAATGCTCAACAATGCGGGTGTCTGTGGCGATTATGCAAAACTTTAACTACCTGACACACTAATAGACACCAAAAACATATTTAAATAAATTCCAAAAAAAACTATCAACCATATCATCGACTTGGTTCATTTAAATTTTATGCGGCATTTTGGCGCCGCTTCTTTTTTTTTTTGTCGCGTGCTGCCGATTTTATAAGCTTTGGAACGACGGCCTTGGAATCGGTGGGTGATATTGTTACAGATCGCCCGGCCGACAAAGGCAGCGCGTTGTTGATCAGCTTTGATTATGGGCTGGTCATAAAAATACTGCATTTTTTATTCACTTTTCAGATTTGATTGAACAATCGCGTTTCTGTCTTTTATAGGATTATATATATAATATCTGTGCCTGTTCCTAATACGTTCGGGCTATTAAAGTTATGAAATATTTACGAACGTGCGTTCAAGGAAATCCGTCAGCTGCTATTAGCCAAATTGCAGCAGTGTAAAATGGTCAAAAAGTGGTTTAAACTGTAATATATTTTCAGTTATATCAGGGGATAAGCTGTACACGATTCAAAGCGGATTTGGATTAAATTCAAAAATATGTTCAATATCGAGCTATAATAAATTATCTCATTTAAAATGGTTAAATGGTTAATTAATAACTAAAATCAGATTGACATTACAATCAAAGGTAACATGTTCAAATATTTGATTGATTTGTTTTTTGAATTGTTCCCAGAAACTCTGCAATAAATTTTTCAAGCTCTCAAGGAAACAATTCCCATAACCAATTGATAAAGTATTTCTTAGCGAACTCATCTCCTTTTGTCCAATAATAATAATAATAAAAAAAGAAACAATCATTTTAAAGTTGGCCAACCTTTTGACATTTTGTAGAGCAACTCATCGCATGTCTTTCAAAAATGTGATACGTAACAAAATGTTACCCGAAATAAGGCAAAGAAGAAAATTGCGGTTACCAACTTTTCAATTGCAATCGCTTTACAAATTCTATTATTATTTGTTGCCAGTTGATGGATTGCGCAGATGATGATGATGATAATGGTGAAGCTGGAACTGTAGCTAAAGCTAAAGTTGATGATTATCCGCACGGTTGGCAGCCTAACTGTAACAAGCAGACCACATAAATGGGCAACCAGACCACGCTCAGGGTCAATGAGATTAAATGGGTTTTGTGGCTTATGCCATTATGGACAGCATTTGAACAATGTTTAAACTGTTGGTTATTTGTTTTTGTTTGTGCTTATTAATGAGGCATCGCACTAAAAGTCAATAATAAATACTCTTGTGTATATATTTTTAATGACCATTCGAGTTGCAATTAAAGAAGCAACTCTTCAAAAAAAAATATACCTTGAGTTCATAGGTGGCTGCTTGCGGAATTTGGATTTTATATTTTTACAGCTCATAAAACTTTACTAATTCGACCTTAAATTATCAACAAAAAATATTAATTTATATGGCATTTAGTGGCCTGCACTTATGAAATTGAAGGTGTTAATTTTTTGATTTTTAGCTTATAAAAGTTCAATCGTAATTTGCTTCAATGTTACATTTTAACAACTAGTTAAAATTTTGAGGTCGCCACAAATCAAACACGAGCCACCTGGAACAGCGAGAAGAGTGAAAAAAAAAATTGTAAACAAAACCCGAGAAAAACTTGAACAAACGGTGTGTGACTAGCAAAGTAATTTATTTCCTTCCTAGTTTTTGTCGCTGGAAGCTATTAAAAAGCGTTAGCGCAGATCAGCCAAATGAGCCACTTGCACCTTACACCATCTCACCCAGTTGGCGACGCGACGCTGACGATGGATTCCCACAAAGATGCGAACGTGGCGTCTCCGACCCCCGTTCACCTGCCTAAACTCCAATTACCAGCGTTAGGGAGCTCTTTGAACTCTTTTGTGCCGCTTTCCTACAGCGACCCCCGCAGCGGCAAGCTTGCGTATACGTAACGTATTAATTATGCCGCGGAAAGCAACAACAACAACAATTTGCAATGAAAACAAAACACAAAAAATCCGAAAATAGAAATACCTACGTTAATTAGCGAAATTAATCACAAGAGCAATGGGGCCAAATATAGGATAAATTTGTTGGCCTTGCAAATGTTTTAAATAAATGAAAGTCTAAAATTAATATAATATTTCAATTATGCGCGACGAAGCAGCAGTAACAACAACAACAACAACAACAACAAGTGTCATCGCGTGTCAAACCTAAGAAAGCAAAACCAACAATCCAAAAAACAATTTTTTGAATAGGAAATTCATTTTGTTTTCATTTTAACAACAAGTAAACATGCAATTTGTGCATTAAGTGACAACAAAGGTGTCAAGTGTGACAGTTTTGAGTTGAATACCTCAGACCTACGACACATTCAGTAGTTCCCTTTCGTTTTCAGCCTCATTTTCAAGTTGCTATTGAATGCACTTTGCGCCCACTTTCGTAAGCTCTCAGTTTTTTTGTCATACAATGACAATTGGGACCAATTCTTTGATTGTTATCAATTCAATGTGGTTTTAACAAATATCTATTATCGATTTTGTCTGTTGTCTATATATATACAAACTAATATATTAAGTGAAAACTTTTATATATATTTAGATCAAACAAACAAATCCGAAACACTACACAATTATCTCATAAATATTTTTTGAACTTTGGCGCTCTGAGACCATTTTACAGCACTGCTCTGAACGCTTTACAGCACAGACAGTCTTGCCAGACTGTTAAATGTAAGTAGGCGCAGTCACTACTTACAAAATTAGTACCTGAAACCGTAATATTAAATGAAACATAAAGTGAAAGCTATTTAAAAATGTAAAATACATAATTTAAAGCTAATTAAAGTAATTTATTTTCTAAGTTACGTTACATACCGAATATTCCAGTTAACCGAAATTGTGTTCGATGTGCTGAACGCATCCACTGCCCATACACTTGCTAACGGGTGGCAACGCTGTATCACCTGCTAGATGTTCGTGAGTGTTTTTATTGTGACAAAAAAAATATTTTGTGAGATATTGCGTGCCAGATGCGTTAAGTAAACATAAAAAAACCAATAATTAAAATGAGGACAACAACTGCTATGCGGTAAATTCGCGCACAACGATGTGTACAAAGCTTGCTGCCCAGAAGTGTTCATAGAGCAACAGAAGAAGAAGCAACAGTTAAGCCATATTACACAGACACAAATACACACACACACACAGACACACACACCTGCAAATAGATTGGTGCGAGCAATGGGCGGCAGCACGGAGCGGACAGCAAGAGCGACCGCAGCGACTAGAATTAACGTTTAGTCTAGTTTAAGCCACCGTCGCCACATCACAAAACGATCCAATCGCGCACAACAACAACAGAAATATAAATAAGAAATACAAAAAAAAGTAAAAATAAACTAGAAATTTTTGCAAATGCTGCGGGTACAGAAACGCCAACATATGTATGTAAGAACGTAAATATATATATATATATATATGGATATGTACATATATTTTATATTTATTCACATATCAGTAGCGAACAGTGTGACAAATGAAGCAGCAATCCGGCAGCCGCAGCAACAGTCAACGGGCCACGTCCACGCTGCAACGTTGTAATTGAAAGTGAACAGCTACCTCAACAACAACAACAACAACAAGAACTGCAATAGTAACTCACCCACACACACACACGCACACACACACAACAAGCAACATGCTGCCTCGGTTTCGTTCCTTCTATGGCAAAGTGATTATATTTGTGCTCGTGGCTCTGTGCTTCATACTCTACCTGAAGGTGCAGCCAGCCAATGAGGATTTCTCCATGCCCGGAGCCGGGGCTGGGCCGGGGGCGAAGGCGAGACCCGCAGCCTTGGTGAACGCACACAACCGGGTGCATGAGAAATATGTCGATGAAGCTGAGAACGAAATACGGCCCGTTACGGTATCGCCGTACGAGCAGATTATACAGCTGGACTTGATGAAACAGGATCAGAGTCTGGGCAACGACGGTATTGCCGTCCATCTGCATGGCGCTGCCAAGTCGCGTGGCGACAAGATCTACAAGAAGATCGCTTTGAACGAGGAGCTCAGCGAGCTGCTGTCCTACAATCGCACCGTGGGCGATCATCGCAATCCGCTGTGCCTGACGCAGCACTACGATGATCCGAGCACACTGCCCACCGCCAGTGTCATCATTATATTCTACAATGAGCCATATTCGGTGCTGGTGCGCACCGTGCACAGCACGCTGAACACGTGCAACCAGAAGGCGCTCAAGGAGGTCATCCTGGTGGACGATGGCAGCGACAATCTCGAGCTGGGCGGCAAGCTGGATCATTATGTGAGAACCCGCTTTCCCATCGGCAAGGTGACAATATTGCGGCTCAAAAATCGGTAAGTGGCAGATGCAGCAGCTAATTGGGGGAAAGGGCACAACTCAATCCGCAATCTGATGGCACACATATGCATTTGGGTTGGCTACGAAAAGTTTCATTCCAGCTAATCGAATGTACATTCAACTTGTGCGCTGTGAAATTAACACAAACACACGTTCGAGTGGATATCGTTTGGTTCGACTTCATTTGAATAACCCGTTTTGCGGCACAACTCACCGACAGACGGACGGACAAATGGCTTGGAGCGTCTTCTTCACAGCTTTAAAAGTTGAAGAACTAAAAAACGTTCAAAAATTTCAAAAGTCAAAGAAACTTTGAAGATAACACGACTATAAAAATGCCCATTGAATGATTTTTATAAAAGTTCAATTTGATTTGAAGTTGGAAATACTCTACAATTAAATCAGGGAACAGTATTATATAATATTACATTTGTATTTCATTGCAGGAATTCCTGCTCTCAATTCCTTCTTTATAAACTTATTCATTCACATTTACAGCTTAATTAAATCGCTGCTCCAAATCGTTATACCCAACTTGTCGCATCTTTTGTAAAGGGGCATAAAATGAAACCGTAAAACCTGTTCGTCAACTCACGATTATGTTTTTTTGACTCTTTTATTTTGTATATCTTTTGTATCTCGATGTGCACTATTCGCTCAGCGCGCGTCTCTGTTCGCTGACCCAATAATTTAATTCTCTTTTCTTCGTTAGCCAAAAAAAAAGAAGAAAATAACGAAAAAATTCCCCCATTTTGCTAAAGGAAAGTTTGAAATTCTTCTTTCTATTTTTTTGCCCGCAGGTTGGGTCTGATACGCGCCCGCCTGGCTGGCGCTCGCATCGCCACCGGCGATGTGCTCATCTTTCTGGACGCTCATTGCGAGGCGAATGTGGGCTGGTGCGAGCCGCTGCTGCAGCGCATCAAGGACTCGCGCACCAGCGTCCTGGTGCCCATCATCGATGTGATCGATGCGAATGATTTTCAGTACAGCACCAATGGCTACAAGTCCTTCCAGGTGGGCGGCTTCCAGTGGAACGGTCACTTCGACTGGGTAAATCTGCCGCAGCGCGAGAAGAACCGCCAGAGCAGAGAATGCAGCCAGCCACGCGAAATTTGCCCCGCCTACAGTCCCACCATGGCCGGAGGCCTCTTTGCCATGGACAGACGCTACTTCTGGGATGTGGGCAGCTACGATGAACAGGTGAGATGGAATAGTGAAATCCGTAACTAGCCAGCAAACTCATCCAATTCTTACAGATGGATGGCTGGGGTGGTGAAAACCTGGAGATGTCCTTCAGAATCTGGCAGTGCGGCGGCACCATTGAGACAATACCCTGCTCGCGAGTTGGCCACATTTTCCGTGATTTCCATCCTTACAAGTAAATAGAAACCTTCACCTCTTATTATTTATAGTTTAATCTCTATCACTCTATTGCAGATTTCCCAATGATCGGGACACGCACGGCATTAACACCGCTCGCATGGCGCTGGTCTGGATGGATGAGTATATAAACGTGTTCTTTCTGAATCGACCCGATCTGAAGTTCCATCCGGATATTGGCGATGTCACCCATCGAGTGGTGCTGCGCAAGAAGCTGCGCTGCAAGAGCTTTGACTGGTACCTGAAGAACGTGTATCCCGAGAAGTTTGTGCCCAACAAGAATGTCAAGGCCTGGGGCAAAATCAAAGCCGTCCACGGCAATCTCTGCGCCGATGATCTGCTGAACAACAACGAGAAGCCCTACAATCTGGGGCTATATCCCTGCGGCAAGACGCTGCAAAAGTCGCAGCTCTTCTCGTTGACCAAGACCCAAGTGCTGCGGAACGAGCTGAGCTGCGCCACGGTGCAGCACAGCAGCTCTGCGCCGTATCGCGTTGTGATGGTGCCCTGCCTGGAGAACGATGACTACAACGAGCAGTGGAGGTACGAGAACCAGCTGCTGGTGCACAGCAACACGGGCCTGTGCCTCGATCACAACGGTCTCAAGAGCATGGACGATGCACAGGTGGCCCAATGCAATGTGGCCAGTGAAACACAGCGCTGGATCATCGTAGAAGACTGATCGCAGGGACGGACCAAGCCAATTGCAACTGAGAGAAACTGACTAATGGGAGCCGAGCGCAGCGCGACGCTTTTAACTACAGACTCAAATTAACGCAACAACTTGTGTAAATATCAATTAAAAAAACAAAAAAAAACAATGCTAGAAATATACATATATTTTCTATATAATATACATATACACTATAAATATATATATACTATATAGAATTTGTAAGTAGTAGTTAGTGAATATCGAATACTAAACAAACAAAAAAACACAAATCAAAAACAAAAAGTCAAAACTATTATATACCATAAAAGAAGATACAATATGAATTCATATGTGTTGTGCATTTGTTGTGTAAAAAACGAAACAAAAACAAAAATTAAATCGAATATAGAACAAGTTGTATAGATATACATAATATACATAAATATTTATCGGTATTTGTGCATATTATTACTAATGTAAATGCTTGAATAATTATTATAATTGCTATGTGATCATCAAATGATAAATCCACAAACATAAACTCGCATTCCAATGCAGTCCAACTAGAGTCTCGAATAATCAAACTATGTCTTAAATGCAATGCGGCAAAAAGCCTCGAAAAAGCGTTGTAAGCATTTATCAGACTAACAAAACCTTTTTTGCCATTTGTTTTTGAATACGAAATATATATGTAAAGTACTTTCAAAATGGAAGGTTACAAAACAATAATTAAACATGCCTACTACAATATTTCTTACAGCTGGGCAGCTGGTCAAGTTTATGGGCTTGTGAGAAATCGGGTCTAGTTCAGGGCCGACATGAAAGACGCATGAGCCAAGGTGAATATGGTCAAAAAGTGTTTACCAAAGCCAACACAGCTGTGCTTGCCCGAAGACCATCAGCCGATGAATAAAAACAAATGTAGAGCTTATTCCACGTTTTTGTATATTTATAGATTAAAGTACATAATTGTTGTTTATTTTTGTTTATTTATTTTGTCATTTAATCGAATTGAGTTGAATACGCGTTTTTTTGTTGTATTTTTGCTGACACGTTCATTAAGTTACTAAAATTGGAGTAAAATAAGTAAGTATAAATTACAGAAATTTGTTGTTGAATGCCTGTTTCTGTTTCTGTTCGTTCTTTTGTTGACACTTTCAATTGTTAATACGAATACACAAAATTACAGCTACAATAGCAAAGTGAAACTTTACAATAAAATTAACAACTGCATTTATTTAAGAGCTGAATTGTGTGTGTGTGTGTGTGTGTGTGTGTGTGTGTGTGGGTGTTCTTGTTGTTATTGATAGATTGCACAATAAAAGCATTTGTTTTGCTAATTCCTTTTGTTTATTCAACTTTATTTATGTAGTTATTAAACGCTTGATGGTGTTTGGGGGCTACAATTCATACTTGCTGTGTATTTGTATTAATAACAATTATTTCGTTGACCGTGCTAAAAGCTCTAAAAGTGCTCAAATTTACGAGTAACTGCTTTCTTTTTTTTTTTTTTGGTTTTTCTATTTTCATATCATAGTACGAATACTTTAATGACTATCCACATAAAATTTATACGCTGCTCTTCTATGCGAAGCGAATGCATAAAAGTAACATCTATTCATACCGAGCTTAAGAGTATTAAATAGTATATATATATGTATATATGTATGAATAATATTTACCTGTGTATGGGTGTGTGTGTGTGTGTGTATCTACAATTAACTGTCTGATAGCCCAGGGCAATAGCTCCTAACATGTGTCACATAGGGATATATGCTGCGATCTTGCTTTAAGGTACCTTTTAATTTGCATGCAATATCAATCTTGTTTTCTACTTTACTTTCTCTGCCAATCTATACTATAACTATGTGCACTTGGGTTATATATATTTGATGCTAGCAAGCGCTCTTGTTTTTAATTTTAAAATAATGGCTTTTCACTAAACTCTTTCTCAACTATTTTACAATACATTGAAAGCGCATTGGTTTATTCGTATTAGTTTCTGTTTTGGAATATCTCTCATAATTTCAAGCTCTATTTGAATGTTATTACGCTTATTAAATGCATTAAATTTCAGTAATATTTATTTATATCATTTGTGAATATTTTTAATTAATTTATTAATTATTTATTTACGCGCATTTTTAATTTCAGAGTTTTTTGTTTCAATGAGAGAGTTTTTGGGAACCGAATCTTTAAAAATTAAAAACTTAAATGCGGCGTCTACTAATTGCACACACACCAAATTCATGAATTAAGTATTGTTTTTAATGCTCTTTGAGCATTATAATATGGCAATTGTTTTTCTCAAACTCACAATCAATCATTCAATCAATATTTTGCTCAAGAAGCATTTTAGCTTCGGCCTGCCGAAGATCAATTTTTTCAGTTTTTCGTTATGTGTATCATTGGTAAATAAATAGTTGTGTATTTATATATGTATATATATATAATTATTTTTGTAATTGTATATATATATATTGTAGTTTTTAGCTTGCTTTGAATCTTTCAATTTTGGACGTATTTTCAAGTATATTTTGTTGTTGGTAGTTGATGCAAGTAGAAAACACAGTTCGAAAATATACATATGTATACCTAATATATAATATATATTCATGAATGAATATCAGTATAACTGGTTGACTGGCTGTAGTTCATCCAGTTTGGGTTACTTCAAACTCTTTTTGTTTTTTTTAAAACTCATATTATGTTTTAATGCTTGAATTTTCGGTTTCTAAGTGTAAATCGCTTGTTGTTGGTTGTAGTATTTTCATTTTTTTTTTGTTTGAGTTATATTATATCAATATTTTTATTTTTTTTATTGTTTGTAAATTGCAATTTATCTCAGACTCAGTTTGGAGTGTCTTGGATGTCTTGGTTGTTGGATGGATGGATACGTTTACGTACAAACGTTCGTCAGCTGGTTTGCTGGATTTATATTATTTGTTATCTTCTGCCTAACATCGATCGTATCATATTTTGTCATATGTTATAGATTATCTTAAACATAAAATTGAATATTCAACGCAATTATTGCTTCATTTTCCTTTTTCACGCAGTTCACATGCTGGACTAACGCAAGCCTTTCATTCTATATCAGTGTTCGGTTAATGGTTCACAAACATCGTCGCACAACCTTCAACATTGATGAATATATAAATATATAATAAAAGATAATGATACATACAAAATATTGCACATCAAAAGCAAAATAATGATATATTAACAGAAACGTATGTGTATAGCAAAATGAAGTTTATTTAAATATACATATAAATGGAAAAATTATAAATACATCACATCAAATAATACAATTAACATATAGACCACGCATATGCCAAGCTTCTTGTTCTCAAAACAAGATTCAAGATCTATCGTTTGTTTTTATCTTGATTCGCTTTTTTTTAGCATAGACATAGCCATATGGAATATGTTATTATATACTAATATTGTATTGGTTTCGATTTTGTTCATATATATATATATATATGTATAAATGCTAAACAAAATGTGAGCTCAATAAAAAGAGATATATAGAAAAAATATTGCATGTCTGGTAAATCTTACAGCATAAATATTTATATACAACTGATTTTTATATATTTGATATAGTCCATAACAATAAAAATAAGCTCATAGTAGTATTAACCAAGTCACATTGATATAGATCAAGATATACAAATATAAAGTAAAGTTTCGTACATACAAAAAACAATTTAACTAAACTAGGCAATCAATTAATTAACCGGTACAAAAATATATATATGTATTTATATATCAAATCAATTGTGCTTTGTCAAAAAGCAGCAAACATCAATTAACTACAAAGAACTCAACCGATTGAATCAAAAATCATTAGGAAACATACACACATACACATTTAAACGATAATAATCATTAACTACTATGCAGACTAAGTGTATCAAAGTGTTCGTGGTATTGCACATAGTTAATGCAACTACGCAAACGCTTTGCTTAGTTAATCCATTAAGAGCGCGGGACAGCTGGCAGAGGCAGGGAGGGGGCCATTTAGTTAGTAAGTTAATTGCTAGTTGTTAGTTCTGCTGTAGACACCGCCGTACTACTACGTTTCGAAGCGTCGGATTAAGTGTGAGTGTGTTAAATTGCGGCATGTGCAAGAGCGAGAGTAAGTTAAGCTTAGCGTGTGATTGGTTAATGCTCCGCATTGTTCGTTGCTGGACGATGTGCATCGTTAGCGGCCTTAGAAGGCCGTCGAGCGTCGATTGGCATAGCACTTCTTGCCGTGACTGTTCGCATCCGCAGCGCCACTGGTTGCACGCAATCTGTGGCAGGTCGTTGGAGTCGCAGTTGCTGCTGCCGCTGCTGCTGCAGTTGCACCAACACCACTTGTTACCAGCGTCGATTGCCTGCAATTAGTCCAACGCTGCAGCTGATGCGAACATTTTGGGTATAATCATTTGCGCGCCGACACGTTCAGCGATTCGCCACGGCTCTTCGAGCGCGTCATCGAGCTGCTCATCTCTGCAAAAGATCAGATCGTTAGTAAAGAAAAACTCTAATCTCATGTGGAAGTCAATTGCTGACCTTTGCTAATGCTGTTGCTCTTCTCGCCTGCCTTGTAGGCACGCATTGCCCTGCCGCGCTTGTCCAGGAGCAGTTTATCGGCGCGCACAAAGATGCCGTGCTTGGGCTTGCACTGGAAATACTGTATGCCCTGCACGGTGCCATCGTTCTTGCCTGTGGGCGTGTCCAGTGCCACGCCTATCCAGGCGCCGGGCTGGAAATGTGTGGTGCCCACAAAGCTTACAACGCCGCTGGTATTATACGGACGTATGAGCACCGATTCACCCACCACAATCCACTCGGGCAGCGTCACATCCAGATCCTTGCCGTCATCTGCAAACAAGGTGAAAATAAATGAACAAATTCAAAGGTTTTCTTCTGGCATACACACCTTCAACCTCTGTGCTGCTGGACATGATGCTAGCATTGGCATCTAAATAGGCGCCCAGACCCTCCATTTTGGCCACCGAGGCGCGTTGATTATTGCGTGTCACCTGGCTCGTATTGTTGCTGTTGTTATTGTTATTGCTGCTGTCGCCATTGTTCGGCTGCTGCGTGGTGGACTTTTTGCGGCGCATAACTTTGCCCGGGGGCAGCTGCTCCTTGACAATGCCATCGCCCTCTAGCTGTTGCTGCTGCTCAGCTAACTCTGTTGTCTCGCCAGTTTCGGGGATATCCGCATCCTGCTCCAACGTTTTATTGCCATTCTGATTGTCTGCAACTTGCTCTGCCTCAGGCAGTTGAGGCTGCTGTTCCTGCTGCACTTCTTGCTGTTGCACCACCTCCTGCTCCTGCTGCTTTTGCTGCTCCTGTGGCAGTTCCGGTACTGGCAACTTGGCCTCATCAACGTTGTTGTTATTTGTTTGCAGCTGCTCGCATTCGTCGTCGCTTTGTGCATTATCCTTGGGCTCATCTGGCTGCGCCAACGGATGTGTTAAGGTCTCTTGCAGCTTCTTTGCCTCAGCTTCGTGCGTCGTTTTGGCTTTTGGCATGTCCTTAAGGAAGGGATTGATGCGCGCCTGGCGATTTGGCGGCGAATTTGAATTGATGCGATCGAAATCTAAAAGAAAACAAGAATATATAGGGTTTGTCATACCAAGCAATTATTGTTGCGCTCACCTGGCGTCTCGTCAATGCTCATGGAACGCATGGAGGTAATGTCCTCATTGCTTAGATTGTTGCAGGACACCGCTTGGGAGCCGTAGCCGCTGCTGGTAGACGAGCTCATGCTGAGCGTGGCCAGTCCAGTTAGATGCTTCATGTTCGAATTGGCGCTGGATGTGTAGCTCAAATAGCTTTGATTCGAATGACTGCTGACATCCATGAACGAATCCATGGTCTTGGAGGCGGTCATACGGGAACGCGTGGCCAAACTCTTGTTCTGCTGCCGTTCCTGTTCATACTCGGCGGCATACTCCGAATCGCTGTAGCTATCCTCTGGCTCCTCATCCAGCGAACGATGCCCGCCCAGTGGCTCCTCATGCAACGTGGTCATGCGCATGCCCAGCAGCTTGCTCGTAGCCGGCGACGCTGTGTGAATAGATTTGGAATGGATTAGTTAGGAATTTGAAGTTTGTACAGCGCGTGTTGAGCTAGAGCTTAGGATCTAGACAAACCACATACGTTTCGTTGGCGCAATTCTCAATGTGTTCAAGTTCAAATTGAGATTCAAAAATGTTGGACGCGCTGCATTCCATGGATTTTTAGGAAGACAATGATTATGTTCTATGTTTGTTACAATGATTCAAACAGGATTCGATGAGCGATAAACAATAAAAAATAGCTCACTAGCTGAACTGGCGACTAGTTCACCACAAAAGAAACACAAACAAACATGAACAAGAACTAGGAGCTAAGAACTAGGTCAACAATTGATTAACTAAATGCGCTCTGCTCGTGCTCGGAATGGTGCGCCAAATTGGAAATTCGTAAACAGAGAGACAGAGAGAGGGGAGAGTGTGTGCGGTGTACAATGAATGAATGAACGAATGGAAACACAATGAATGAAAGTATGCATATGCGAACATATGTACAAAGACTAATTGTAACATATACAAATGTATGGATTGTTGCTGATTTGTACGAAATTTGTATTCAGTGTACACAAAATTGGATGGCACATGAGGAGAGTTTTTGACATGTGTTGGGTATTGTTATGGACATGACAGCTAACGACTTACCAGCAAACAAAACTAACACAAAACTACAAAATTACTAACTAAATTGTAGGTTTTATGAATAAGTACGCCCAACCCTCTAAAACGATATAGTAATTATGGGTTATATGGATGATACATATATGAGTTCAACATTAATGTTTATTTTTGGACAACTTTGTCCAGTTTTGAATATGACTGAGTTTGTTGGTGTGCGCGCGTGTGTGTGTGAACAACAGACATACTGAAACGCCAACTAACATTTAATGAATTTTGAATCAATCTTAAAGTATGCACTTTACATGGGACCAGCCTTTACCTGACAGTAGAGAGCCTGTTTTTTTTTATTTTTGGCGTTTAGAATTTCAAAATTTGAAATCGTATCAAGTTGTTGGGAAAGCACAGAGAAGATTACAGTATGTGACATGTGAAAAAATAACCAGACATACGATACGAGTTATACATATAAGAAAAAGAAATCTGAAGTAACATTGTGTTCATGATATATATATATTATTGATTGTGCTTGTTATTGTTATGATTTGTGTATGTAGGTCAATATGTCAATTTATATGATAAGCCCTGGTGAGTAGTATGATTTCAGGTGAATAGAATGTGCATTTGAACTCGTATCGAAACGGATCGAGTGGGTGTTATTGTTGTTGAGTGTTGTTTGCCATTGTTGTTTGTTGTGTTGCATTGAAGCAAAAGCAAAGTTTAACTTTAGAAACAAGTTGAAGCGGCAATTGCATTAAGTCTCAATAAATATTTGCTTGCTTTTCATTGACATAAGCACAAGCATTGGCAAATTGCGTTGTTTACACAGTTTGTTGTTAAAGGATTTATCTTGTTCTTAGCCGAGGAGAATATGTCTAGATCAAACGCGTTAGCTACAAGTTAGATTTACGAAATCATAATAAAGTATGCTAAATATATGAAAAATCCGAACTAATTATAAAATTTTTTAAAAAATGTATACATTAGTAGTAAGTACGTAAACAAAGATAAATCCCTTGCTCTAAGGCATGACAGCAACTAGGTCGCACGGTAATTAAGTTTTTTGTTTTTGAGTTGCTGCGCATAAGCATAAAATTACTTCTCATATATAATAGTAATATATAGTTTGTATAGATTTAGATTATATGTATGTAGTGGTACAAAAAAACTTTGGTTATATGTTTGTAAAAGTTTCGAAAAAGTTGCTCAAAATTAAAGGTGAGTTTCAAATAAAATTGTTGGCAACTCGCTGCGAATTCCCTAGCGGTATACACACCAATGCCGAAGGCTTTGCCCGGAGAATCGTCGCTGCTGCCCTTGCCGCCAAAGCTGTGGCGATTGCGTATAACGCCGCCGCTTCCTGCTCCTCCTCCTGAGCCGCTGTGTGCTGTAAACAAAGGCACGGTCCATTAGTTAGATAAACATGATAAAGTTATATTATGTTACATACGTGGCGTAAATTTGTTGCCCAGCGCCGTGTTGTTCAAATCCGCAAAGGACTCGGAGCGACCCACATTGAGCAGCGACTCCATGGAGGCATCGAAGCGCATGATCTGCATAAGTTTATTTATGAGTTTCTTTGCGTCATAAATTGCATTTTAGCACATTTATAACAAATGTTATTAATTACCGTGAATGAAAAGAATATCGAAAATAAAAATAATGAAAACAAAATAACCAAACAAAATTGGAAAACGCGCACAAATAAAACTTGGGAGCAAGAAGTCAAAATAAAAACAAAAGGAAAGTAACAGAAACAGACACACACACAATAAGAATAGAAAAAGTATTTGCAAGTATCTCTAGAAAGCATAGTTTACAAAGGCGTTTCGAGTAAATTGCACACAGATTACTTACACTGCCGGTGTTGGTGGTTTCTTTGACCGCCTGTGTGCGCAGTGAAAAGCGTTTTGCGTTTTTGTTTTTGTACACAGCACAGGGCAGTTAAGCATATATTTATATATGCATGTAAATATATAAATATACACACGCACACACAGACACATAGATAGATATAACACCAATATACAATTGCAGTTTGTTAGGCGCGTCAAATTTGGTTATCAGATTGTTATCAGTATTGTTAGTTTTTTTTTTTTGAGATTTTTGTGTGCGGTGTGAACAACATAATTATAGTTGGGTTAGATATTTAGTTTTTGTTGTGGTTAAAGCGCATAGAAAATGTGAAAAGAGAAAGAATTGCGTTTTAGTCAAATATTTGAATTGTACAAGTAGAATTTGGCTGGCGGGTGAGGGGTGGCGAGGTGTAAGCACAAAAGGCACGAGAAAGCTTAGCTTTTTGAGCTGTTGCCGGGCGGCATCACATACCTGCGAGAAGTTGGGCACACTGACGGTCTTGCGCATGGAAAGCGGCTGGCCATGGGCCGTCTCCAGCTCCTTGACAGCCACATTCTGTCGCAAACGATCCAGTATCAATATGCTCTCCACGGCCGAGACACCACGCGTGTATTTCTCTGTAATGGAAAACATTTCCATATATTTATATATTGAAAAAGCTATTAGAAAATAGGGTATTAGCTACCTATATAGGTCTCGCCATCGCAGGCGGAGCAATCATCACCACTGGCGGCCAGCTGGGCCAGCGATTCGCGATCCTCCAGCTCCTCGGAGGCTTTGGGAATGTTGGAAACCACTTCGTAGGTAACGCCGCTCTGCCAGATGGCATTCTCGCCGCGCACCAGTCGGAACTTCTTCAGGCGATCGGTTAGTGTTTGGCCCTTCTTGATGTTAATGCTGAGCCGCTTGCGCAGCACCAGATCCATAGGTGCCGGGTGCGATAGACGCACGGTGGTGCGCAATATTAGATAGATGCGTTCATTGGCTTCGGTGACGCGGTTCAACGCCTGGCTGTCGTGCATGGACGAGTCCCAGCTGGCCACGCAGCACACATCTTTGTCCAGATGCTGCAGAATCTGCAGAGTATAGAACCTGTGGCCATGCTCCTTGGAGAGAATCGAATTGATACCCGCTATCGACAGGTCATAGTTAGTATTCTGCGCAGAGAGATCATCGCCGTTTAGATTGAGAAACAGCACGGGTACGTGTGGCTCCATGCCCGAGGGCGGATCCCAGGAGGCGGGCGCGCCCGGTATGCCGGAGCCCGGTGCCGGCACCAGCACCGCATTACGCTCCTCGGTCAGCGAGACCCACTGATGGACCAGACTGAGCTCACGTTCGCGTTCCTGTTCGTTCTTCTCCTCTTTCTTGATAAGCATTTGGATCTGCTGGTCCAAGTACTGGCGACGGCGACCCAGCGCCTCGCTCCACTTTTCGCGGAGCACAGTGAGATCTTCCTCCTGGTAGGAGTCCAGCGGTCGCTGCAGTCGCGAGCGCACCGTCACGCTGCCAATGGCCACATTAACGATCGATTGACAGATGATGGGCAATGTGCCGGAGTTCTGCACCGGTTTGATGCGCACATTGACGCGACGCTGCTGGCCCTGGCGCAGCTGGTAGATGCCACCAGTGAGCACCTCATTGCGATTGGTGACCTCGACGGGCGAGTACTCGCCGTTGTCGTTCAGCTCGTGTATTTCCACCCACAGTTCGATTTTGCGCGACAACTCCGCCCAGCGATCGACCAGGGAGCGAGCCTTGGCCTGCTGCTGTTCCACCTCCCAGCCCTTGGACTTGGAGAAACCAGCGCTGCGATGGCCCCACACCTCGATGGACAGTGCGCCCTCGATGCAGTGCTCCAGAAACTCCTCGTTAATGTTGACCGTAAAGTCTTTGGTGTGTTCGAACTTGAAGGTCATATTCTGATCGTGTGCCGTGGACTCAGCGTTGATGACCGGCACCACCATCTCCTGGTGGCCCCAGAACGTGTACTGGCAAAAGACAAAGTTGGACAGCGACAACGGCAGCCCCGAAGCGCATTTGATGGTGACGCGGCAAGTGATCTGATTGGCCATGGGATCCACGGGATCGTCATACTCATCACGTGAATCCGCCGAGGAGGTCTCCGACACCGATTCGCACATGCGATCCTGTGGCATTTGGCCAGCTATGCGTTGAATTTCCACCTGCAGACGGCCGGCTACTTCGCCCTGTTGACTGATGATGGGCGTGTGATAGTCCAGCTTGACATCGTGGAACAGCACCTCCAGATAGACATTGGCCACCCCAATGAGGTTGTGATTCTCCTGCGACTCATAGAACGGATCCTGCGGCTTTCCAGTGTCCTCATCCTGCAAAGGCGACATTTAGTAATTTATGAATGAGCTCCAACTTGGATATAGAGGTAATGCTATAGCTAAGTTGTGTGTTTCATGGAGTCGGGTCTTATTAATTACCTTGTCGTCAAATTCATCATCTGAGAATGCCTCAATAAGGGGCTGTATCAGGGGTTAATTGAATGCATGTGCGAATAATGCGAGTACACATAAAGTATTATGGTTAGTACAATAGACAAAATGGAAAGTGTGATGAAGTAAATGAATTGGCACGCACCAGACCGTTGAGTATGCGCTCCTTGTGCTCCTGGTACATTTCACGCATGTCAATCAGTTTGTTCTCCAGCTTCTCCATGCTCCAGATTTGGCTGCCGGAATTTGTGCGCTTCACTAGAATTGCTGGTTCGCTGACAAAAGCGCCGCGCCTTCGATTCGGACTCAAATTGGCCGGGGGAATTTGCAGTGTTACCGAGAATTTGGTCTTCTTCTCCATTTCCTCGGCCAGGAAGTTGGCCTCCTGCACCAGCGAATTGGCGCGCATAATGTCCGTCTTTAGCTGACCCAGCGAACGCCTGAACATTTCGTCCCGTTCCTAGAAAATGAGCAATTTGTATCAATCTATTTCGAATATTAATAAATGATTTAATCCCTTACCTGTGCCCACTTCTCCACGCGCATCTGTGAGGTGGGCGTATTTGGCGTTACCTTTCCCGCGCGCAGCGGATCGTAGGGCGCATAAGGCGCATAGGGTGTGCTGGGCGAGAGTATATTGCGCAACTGCTGGAACTGACGCTCGTACTCCTGTCGCTGCTTCTCCAGCGCCACCTGCTTGTCCTCCTCATGCTGTCGCTCCAGCCGAGCAATTGCCGTCTGTATGGGATCATTGCTCAGCTCGTTTTGCATAATCTCATCGCGCGCGAAATTGTAATCGATGAGCTGTGCGGGCGTTTGCGGCTCCGAGGCGCACATGCTGGCATTGTTGCCAATCCGGGGCGAGTTGACACGGAAAAAGTGATGGTTACCCCAGAGTATACGGTCGCCATTCTGCAGGGGCGTCTTTTCCACTGCGGCTGAGCCATTGACAAAGCAGCGAGCACCCTGCACGGGTTCCATAAACAGGCCGCTCTCCTCGATGGTAATCACACAGTGTTCCGGCTGTATGCCCAGACCAGACAGCTGGATATCTGGCTGCTGGCCACTAATACTGCGACCTCCAATTAGCGTGCGTTCCTGCAAAGAACTCACAGAGTTTGAATAATGTTTCAAATCTATAGCGAATATATATTTTACCTTCAGGTAGTAAACCAACAGCTCATTGAGGGACGGATCTGCGTTCAAATTGACCAGGTAGTACTTGTTCTTCTCCACCTTAATGCCACTGGCCTGGACACTGATGCCCATCTGCTCCAGCGCCTGCTGTCGTTCGTTTTGTATGCGTTCGGTCTTGACCAGCTTCTCCTCCCATGTTTGCGAGATTTGCTTCATCAGATTCTCGCTCTCGGCCAGCTTGTCTTGGACATCACCTACTGGCGAGCCTGTGGCATGTTTTAGCATGCTGCGCAGCGTTTCCACCTCATGACGCAGCTCTCGTATAATACGCGCATTGGGATCTTCATTGACAACGGCATGATTGACGATGCGCTTGGCGCGATCTGCATAGCGCAGCGTTGAGAGCGTCTCCTCGTAGTTGTCCGCCGAGGGTGAAATAGTGGCCACCATTACAGTTTTGGAATTGCCACCGAGGTTGTCTTTTAGTAGCCAAGTCAGCACGGAATCTCGATAGGGCACAAACTTGTCGTTGCCGCCCTTCTTGCCATTCGATTGATCGGCCAGCTTTGAAATGACCAGACCCAGTGTGGTTAGGGATCTGTAAGACAATATTCAAAGCAAATTATAAATAAACTCACTGAAAATGTTGGTATTTTACTCACTTGTTAATATTGGAGCCCTCTTTGAGGCGGTCACCAACAGCTCCAGTTTTGACCGCTCGCTCAGAGCCAGCCAAATCGACCAGGGACATGCGTGAGACCTTCTCTCCACTGACTCCAGTTGCTTGATCGGTGAGTATTTGTGTAAGCACGACCGAGAAAACGGCATGGGAGCGCGACGATTCGGCATTCATATTGGTTGCGGCGACCGTGCGCGATTTGTTGCCCTCGGTCATGAGGTTGTCGATATCCTTATAGGATGCGACGGCCAGTTGTGACAGCCCGTCGACATACGGGCCAAGTACATTGTGTTCGCGCACCTTAAGCGACTGCTTGTTGGGCTTGGGATCGAGCAGATCGTGCACCTTCTCATTGTAGATCTCCATATAGGATACCTCCACCTTATACATGAGTTCCGGTGTTGTTTTGTTCGCTATCGCCGAGAAGAGCTTGCCACAGAGACGCGGTATAATGCCCTTGCTCTCCTGTGAGCCCATCATTGTGTACGATTTGCCAGAGCCTGCAAGAACGATTCAGTCACGTTTCAGATCGTGTTGGGTTGAATGAGAAGTAGTAGTGGGCACTTACCCGTTTGGCCGTAGGCGAAGATGCATGCATTATAGCCCTGAAATGCATTATCCAGTATATCACGTCCCACGCAATCGAAGACCGTCTCCTGTGACGCAAAGCTGTCATCTTCCGCGTTCAGCGAGTAAAAGCAATGATCGAATGCAAATGTCTTTGGTTGTTTTCTGCATGAATCAGAGTAAAAGGTGGGTGTATGTGAAGACGTTTTAATATACATATATATAACAAGTCAAAATATGCTACTTACCTTTCCATTTTCTCCAGTGTTGGAGGATTTTGCAATATCGTTTGCTGTTTGTCCATTTCGACGATGCATTTTGTACCCAATTCAATTTCTGTAAAGAGAGGACCATATTATTATTCATATATGCATATGTGATAATTATAATTTGTGTTATTTTAAGTACAAGGCTGATAACAAGTTCAGAATAGCAAAGGCATAATATATATTTATATATATATTAGTATATGATAGATATGTGCTGTTACTTGTCAGCTGATTTAGTACAAATGTGCGAAAAAATACAAATATTGTTGTACACACATCTCTATATATATATATTATGTCGGTTCATTGTATAATCATGGCGATAAATGAAATATGTACACACACACACACAGAAATGTGTGTATGTAACGCATGGCAAGTCCAATGCCATAGCGCAATCTTTATGCACATAAATAAAAACGCGAACCTTTCAAATAATTGTAATTTCAGAAACGGCAAAAAAAGGCTGTTTCCCAAAACGTGCAGCGCAATAAATATTCTGACCTGAAATATTTACTACTTACGGCTAAATACGGATATTGCACCGCAATAAAAATGGAGTCGGAAAATGTTGAATTCGCTAGCTGGAAAAATTGCTGAAATATTTGAGGAGGACTCATGGTTATTGTCCTGTGCACGTAGAAGAGGCAGAGAACTAACAAAGGACAAGCTGCCCAAACAGGATGACAGGCAGCCGCAGGTCAAAAAGACCAGTCAGCGAGGACTTCAGCCAGCTCAAATAACAGTAAAATTTCAACATTTTGTCAATTGAATTATTAAAGAACAATGAACGCTCGTAAAAAACATTTTTATATTTTATAAAAGTTCTAATTCAATTTTAACTTTTTTAAGTTAATAAAGCTCTGTTTGACCTTAGTGAACTCATCAACAAGGTAAGCTGAAAATACAAAATTTCGTATTTAGGCTCTTGTGAGTAGCACACACACACACATACATATTCAAAACGAGCATGAGCCCACCCACCTCCCCCGAGTCGCTGGAAAATTTATTTTATGAATTATTAAACATACAGCTGCATACAAATTTACTTAAAAAACATGAAACAGGCATCACTCACTATGACTGCTATTGCAGGATAATAGACTCTGACTAGAAAACGTTTATAAATTTTAAAAATTAAATTTAAATTTGGTAAAATATAATTATTTATAGCCACAGGAAAATTTTATAAAGAGAATCCATTTTTAGCAGGCTTCACTGTATTTGCAGGCACACATGCTAGCCTCATGAGTGTGTCTGTGTTTCGTATGTGTGTATTATGACCTGCTCCTGGCGCTGTACACTCACTTCCGTTGCAAAAATAAAGCCGACATGACATGGACATTGGCAAAAGGGCAGCGCTAAGCCAAAGAAATCGAGAATGTTGAGAAACCACAAAGGACGCACATCAACACGGGCCATCAACGGGTTGTTGTTGGCTGTTAGCTGTTGGTTGGTTTAATTTCGTATGTGTGTGTGTGTGTGTGTGTGTGTTGCCTGTAACAAAGGCGTGCCATAAATAATTTGATGGGCTGCCCCCAATTGTGAATGGGTTCTGGTCAGTTGGTCAGCTACAGCTTGCAGCTTGGAGCTTTGCAGTTGATTTGGACATTTCTTCGCCATAACCTTAAAGTGCGCTAACGCGCTTGCCGCATTGTACAATGTTGAAATTACCATAAAAATACACACATATACAGTTTTAGATAGACGTTTGGTCAGCAGACGAGGGAAAACAGGTTAAGCTTTTTGGTTGCTTTCAAGCTGTGACTTCATTTCAAGCGCGACTGTGTGTTGCCTTGTTGTGCGTATGTGTGTGTGTGTGTGTGTGTGTATGTGTGCTTTGTGTTGTTTCTATATAGTTTTCATTTTACGCTTTGTGACTTGAAGAGGTCGTCGTCAGCAATCTGGCCCAAATGCGGAGCGATGCGTAAGATGTCACAGAAAATTGATGAGGAAATTGACTAACCTGGCCGATTACGTGGGAATATATGTATTACATATAGTACATACTGTATAGAACTATTAAACGTACAAATATTCGTGTATCGGCCTTCTTATCAGCGCTGTGATAACAGTGACGCGAATAAGTCTGTACCCTGTTCCGCTTATCATTCGGACGTTCAAACACACACACGCTGTGAGTTGACAGTGAATCAAGCATATAGAAGACGGACATGAGACAGCCCCAAATAAATCAGTGACAGGGCAGCAGATGGAAACAGAGCAAAAAGAATTTGCGAAACAAAACACAACACAACAAAAAAAGAGAAAGAAAGAAAAACAAAACACAAAATGCAAAAAGCAAAAAAACAGATGCGCGAAAAAGTAAATGCCAAACGACTTCCACTTGCCACAGCCGAGGGGCTCAAATTGACTGCCGCTGCTCGGCAGCTGCTCCCCCTCGCAGAGTCCACATTTCCGTTTGTGTGTGTGAGTCATGGATAAGCCAAATGAATGATCGCCGTTGACATTGGCCAAGTGGAAACGGTTTTTGCCTTTGACTGTACTGCACTGCTTTTGCTTTGGTTGCAGTTGCAACATTTGTCGTTGTTGTTGGCTTCACCTCAACTGAGCGCCGAATAGAAACGAAAAATTAGCTGGAAATGTAAAGCGCCAGTCAGTCAGTCAGTCAGTCAGTCGGTTAGTCAGTCAGTCAGTTAGTCAGTCAGTCAGTTAGTCTGCCAGTTAGACGTTCTGCAAGGCTGTCAGCGCAAAAGTTGCTGGCGCTGCATTGAAAATCGAGGCGACCTCTGCTAAAGCAAAGGAATCATTTGCATAAAAATAGACAGAAAACACCGTTGGCTTAGGCTAAAGTATTAATACCCTTACAAACACAAACTAAGCCAAGTAGTGCATTTTTATTTGTATGATTCAATTTCGTGACAAAGTCGTGATACCCTCTGCAAGGGCAAACGCAGCAAACAAGCGACTATGCAAATTTTGTTATCCCCAAAATAAAGTACAAGCACATGCACACTATATACGTATATATGTATGTGTTCCGCTGACTTATGCATTATTGATTGCAGCTCAGACAAAAGAAACAAAGCTGAAACAAGTAAGAATACTGTAGACCGGAGTACTCGACTAGGAAATACCCGGAACACAGCTGACACATTAATAGATATAGACGTGTTACATACATTCGCACAAAGCCATTATACCCCCTTTCAATGGAGTCAGGGTATAATAAAGGCCAACCGAATAGTGGAAGCTACTACTGCATAGATTGGGCCTCAGGGTCTTTGGCTTTATTTATAGCTTTTGTGCTTAACTTTAGTTCAGTCGTTCAATTTATATTGAACCACGAGATCTGCACTTGGCTGTACTTACCGCGGCGATTGAAGGGTCGCACCCGCACGGCGACTTTGATCTTATCACTGGACATGGTGTGGGCCTTGTGGTTTCTACTCTCGCTTTCGCTTCAATTCGGACCCCTATGCGTGTGCTTTCGTGGGTGTGGGAGCGTCTGAATCATGCACCCACCGAAAGAAAACACTCGAAAAGGAATGTGACTGGAACGGTGTCCTAGCAGTTGTTGTAAATTCAGTTCTTGACTGATATCCAGTTTTGTGTTTTTTTATTTCCTTTCTATTGTGCCCGCTGAGAATTGTGTGTGCCGCACGCAATATGTATATATATATTTATTTTTTATATTTTTTGGGTGGCAGGTGACTCACAAAGCGTAGGGGAGAACGAGCGCAAACTTAAGCTTGGCTGGCGAGCGTTTCAATTAGCGCCAAGCACACGCACACACAGTAGCTGTAAAAGTTGTACGTCATGTGAGGCGGAATGCGTTTGGGGGTTGTGTTTGCATTTCATTCTTGACTTGCGTTATTATTTTTGTTACACATATGTACACACTTGCTTTTGCTTTTGTTGTTGTTGTTATTATTATTGTGCTGGAATTTGTCTTTATTTGCACGCGTTTCAATTTGGAACAGACGTTTAAATATTTGTCTACAATTATTATGTTGTCATCTAATTACGATTATTAGTTTATCCTGTCCTGCTTTTCTAAACAAACAATAGCTCGTGCACACGCACTAACACACACACATACATATACGCGTCTTGGCTGGACTTTTGGCAAGCAAGTAGGCAAAAAAGATAGCGTTAGCACTGGGCGCTCCACCGACGCCCGCGCGAAAAGTCTCTCTCTTGGCCCGTGTATGACTGTGACTTCGTTGGAGAATCGATTTTTATGGCTCTGTTTCCTGAAGCTGTAATTTTTATGTTGCGCACTTTTCTGTTTTCGTTTGACTGTATTTTTAAACTAGCAATTGCACCGTTTTCGTTATCGTTTGCGCGTCGTTTTACTTTACTTTTTTAATTTTTTATTGCGAATATATTTTTCGCGTCATTTCACTTTAATTTTTGCTATTTTATAATGGTTTCTCGACCTGCTACGACTGCCGATACCGATTGACATTGTTTGCAATCCCACGCAACCCTGGTCGCAGTGCTGCCATTTAATTGAGTGTGACCGTAGAAATTTCAGGCAAATATTTATAGCGTTGCCACCTTACTGCACATATTGCGCGCGCGATTTAAAGCAAACTCACAGTGTTTTGAATTTGCATATTTGTTGTGCATTTTATATAAATTTATATTGGTATTGATATGACTTACTTGCGTTCTATGAAAATCGCATAGAGAGGCGGTATTTATGCGATATAGAAACTAAATTATAGAGAGAGTAACAACGAGAAACAAAGAGAGCAAGGCACACGTCAACTGGAAGAGATTGACAAAAATAGTGAAAGTGAACAAAAGAGAGAATTAGAGTATACGAGATGGTCGGAGAAAGACAGTGGGGAGATGAAACAGAGCAAATAAGAGAGTGATCGTAATTTTCATCAATTTAAATTAGCTTAAATATATTTTATGATTACAATAACACAAGCGGCGTGAGTGCGAGTCTATGGAAGGAAAAAGTAGATGATTTCATATATATGTTCAACGCACTATTACGGGTGCCTTCAATTAAGTAGCTGCGCTCGACTTTACATTGTTTTAAGCGAGTTGATGAGAAAGGCCGCTAAATAAACGGGCATATTTAATGCCCTTTTAATAAAGTGCGAGCAGCTATTTAGGCCGCACCTTTGGATTTGCGGAAATAGCGCTATCAAGGCGGTGCAATGAACGGACGGATGGCTCTTTCAATGATAAACAAGAACTGCCAGGCTCACCTTGCGACGCACTCCCGATCATCCCAGCAGCAGCAGCGGCAGCAGCTCGGAAATATACGCCGGTAATTGTCAGAGGCGACGAAATGACAACAAATAGTAGTTACGAAAAAGTCACCAAGAAACCTGAAAAACGTTTTGTTTTGATGGCGCTGATGATGAAGTGTTACGCTTGTTGTTGTGACCGTTTTTATTGTTGTTGTTGTTGTTGTTGTCGCTCAATCTCTTAAGGCGACAGAGCGGCGACTGATGCTGCTACCTGTTCACGTGCTGCCGCTGGGTCTCCGAGTTTATAAATGTTCAAGATGAGACGCAGGGCGCAGCAGTTTCTCAGTAAACCTCAGACGTGCGCAACCCGAGCGAAAATTAAGCGAATTTAGATTAAGTTTTAATGTTGGTTTTTTCTGTGTCTGTGCGCCGTTTAAAGTTTTTTATTCAAAGTCAACGAATGTGCCAATAAAGAAATAAAGCAAAGACACAAGCAAAGTACAAACAAAATTTCGAAATATATCAACTTTAATTACAGTTTTCAACGAAAGTGCAGCACATATAATTGGAATATTTGATTTGAAAATTAAATAAGTTAATTTGTGTTTAAGAAATAAAGCAAAGTACAAACTAAATTACGAAATATATCAAATTTAATTACAATTTTCAACGAAAGTGCAGCACAAACAATTGGAATATTTGATTTGAAAATTGAATAAGTTAAATTTAAAGTTAAAGTAAGTGCACTTAATTAAATTTGTAAATTAAAACCATTTGGCCTAATTCCCATCGAATCTTATGTGCTGCAATATATGCACTGAAGTCGTACTGCCAATGTCACTGCATATTGATTTAGGTCCAAATGCTTGAGTGGGAAATGCATATTCGAAAATTTCAAAAGGGCAACCCACATACAAATTCCGCAGAGGAGTATCTTTAACCAGCTCGATTAATAACGCCCAAACGCATGAAGACAACATCAATCGTGAAATCGACTCAACTGCCAAATATGATTACAAAATAGTCTTGATTTTTGTTGTTTTGTTTATAAACTTGCCAAAAATGGGCATTTTTGAAGCGGATCCCATTAAAGGTGAAGGTGCCGGTTCATTTGCATAGCATAAAACCACCAAAAAAAATTGTTAAAAAATATAAAATAATAATAAGAGATGCAAAAGCCAAAGGCGGTTTGCCCTTGAAATGGTTTCATCGAAGAGCAATTAACTAACCAGCTATCGAAACGGGCCTGGCTAAAGCTTACCAGCCAGAAACCATGTCAGACTACATAAGCTCGCATAATCCACTATACATATATACATATATATATATATATATATATATATATCTATATAATTTTTTTATGAATTAAATTTGGTTTTTTGCACATGTCACACGCACTCAATATTTGGTTAACCCGCAGGGCTTTCATTTTGACCAAGTCCACCGTCAGCTTTTGCCGAATTTGTTCAACAACTGTGCAAATAATCGCAATTGCTCTGAAAATATTTGCCAATAAAAACTGATTAAAATTCAAAAATAATATCTAGAAACAATCCTAGAAACCAAGCGAAAATAGATTATTATTAGATTGTTGAGATTTGTAAATTATAAATAAAAAAGAGTCAAACAGTCAAAGGTCTGTTTACTTGTTGAACGAATCGCAGACAGGGTATTGGAGGTAATAACAATATTGGCAAGTTCGAATTTGACAGACACCCCAATAAACCTTCAGTTGACTTGTGATTTTAATTGTTTTCTATTTTATGTGCGTTTGGTTTACCTTTAAGCGGATCGGTTGCAGTACATAAACATACATATGTACATATATATATATAGCTACGTCACAAGCTGGCATTGAAGCGCACTTACGATATGCCTAAAAAGTGGGTAAGGGTAAAAAGCGGATAATTGATGTTTGAACTTGATTTGTGAGTGTTGTCCGAGACCCGTTCAATCTGTGGCCATTGTCATGAACGAATTCGGGTGCGACACGTGCAGGGCTCTTAATGAGCCCAGCTATTTGTTAAATTGTGGCTTTGGCTAGATATATGGCTTATTAAAAGGGGTGTTTCCCCACACAACAGTTCCGGCGGGAAATGCAAACGCTTAGCGAAGCACTCGAAACCCTGCTAATTGTATTTGCATACGAGCTGCTACGCAAGTGGCTTGTAACGACACCACAGTGAAAAACACTCGACTATATTCATAGTTGTTGCTGACAATGCTCCTATTCATTGGCTGCTTTTAGGTTGTCCACAACACAGCCGCTTGGAGGCGGTCTGGGCAGCATGCAGCGACACGGACATGGCGGATATATAGCGTTAGCTCTGCTCCTCTCTCTGCTGCTCGGCTGTGGCGGCAAAGAGAATGACTCGACGGTGCAGCTGCATCGATATAGTCACACGATTCTGAACGGTAGCAGCAACATTTGGTCGCAGCCGCTGCAGATGCCGCTACTAGCACACAAGGACTTGGCGGCGAATGATGACGTTGACGGGACTGAGAGACATGAAGCACTTTTGGCGCACAGCTCCATCGTCTACGGCCTAACTGAGGTGGCCAATGCGACGAGCAGCGTGAACGGCGTCTGTCGAGCGCAGTTGAGGCACCTGCAGCGCGGCATCCTCGGCAAACAGCCTTGGGCCATGAAAGGTGAGTAGAGCACAATTATTTTAATAGCAGACGCGGCGCGCTCTCAACGTTGTCGTTGTTGACTGTTTGACGTCAATCCGAAAGATGTGTGAAGAGCTCACGTTTCCCCTGTTGCAGCGCTTGATGCCTCCGGTTCCAAGTCAGCGGGTTTTGTTTATGGCCACAACTACTGGCTGGGCAGCCGGGAGGCCTGCAGCAGCCTGCAGCCACCCGTGGGATTAACCCTCGCCAAGAACTTTAATCGCATCATGCACCGTGGACTTATCACACAGATGGCGCCCTTCGATATGGACTATCGCGTGGTCTACCTGCGTCACAACTCACCCTGGCAGGTGGAGATCAAGCTGATGTCCGAGCAAATCATACACATTGGCCTGTGCCTGCCCAGCGCGTGTCAGTCCGGCGAGATCGAGCAGCTGGTCGGGGATTATGTGGCGGGCAGCTTTGCGGACAACGACATCTTCGAGTTGCAGCCCGAAGTGCTCTACGTGAAGGATCTGAAACTGCGCGACGCATTCTTCAAGCGACTGGCCTTCAAGCTTGTTGTCGGCTCCGTTCTGGCCACCTGCGTCTTCATGCTGTGCGCCCAGCAGCTCAGCGTGGCCAAGCAGCTGCCGGCGGAGGGCCACGACGATAGTGCTGGTCTGGCGCCCGTCGAATCTGAGATATGGAGAGCGTTGCATGCCCTGCTCAAGTGGCGGCCACTGCAGAGCTTTGTCAGCTGCTACGATGTGGCCGCCAATTGGCGTCGCATCTGTGCGACGCGGGAGAGCAACTCCTCGGAGATACCCCTGCTGAATGGAGTACGTTCGGTGTGCGCCGTTTGGATATTGATCTTCCATGTGGTCTGGTTCATGTACTTTACGGTACACAACAAAGCGGCGCTCATTTCCTATGCCGAGCAGATCTTCTTTCAGTACGTCTCCTCGGCTCCACTGCTGGTGGATGTCTTCTTCACGATCAGGTGAGCACCTGAAATCATCTCGAGATGTATTATTTTTGCAATCCTGCTTGCAGTGGCTTTCTGCAGACCTATAACTTTATGCGCAATGCAAAGCAAATGGAGGCAGTGCGTCAAAATGGTCTGTTAGCAAATGCCAAACTATTTGGAAAGCTGCTTTTTCATCGGTACCTACGACTGGGCCCGCTGTACCTGATTACCATTGGCAGTGTGGATTTGGTGTTCGCCTACATTGGTGACACTTCGGTCTACCACATCCACGAGCGCTTCGATGAGCTCTGCAGCCAGCATTGGTGGCGCAATCTCCTCTTCATACAGAATCTCTTCGATCTGCGGGACATGTGCGTCAACTGGAGCTGGAGCGTGGCTTGTGACATGCAATTCTTTTTGCTGGCAAACGCCATTCTATTCCTCTATGCCAAGTGAGTTGTTGTAATTATTCTCGAATCGAGTACATTTCTAATATTTATAGTTTTTCATAGGCGTCCCAAATGGGCACAAACTGTTGTAGTCACTGGCTTCGTGGCAACCATCACGTGGTCGTATGCCATTGGCATCTATTCCCAGTTTGAGTTCTCTTTTGACACGGTCTATGCCACGGGCACCCAGATCTACATAAGTCCCTTCGTGCGGGTGCTGCCCTATATTGTTGGCTCCATGGCTGCCTGGTGTCTCCTGGAGCGACGGCTGCAATATCAGTTGAGTGATTTACAGCAGCGCTGTCTGTGGCACTTCTGCCTGCTGGTCTTCTTCATCTGCATCTTCTCGACGATCAAACGGGACTTGGGCACTCTGATAACCATCTCGTTGTTTGTGCTGGGCAGAGTAGCGTTCTCGCTAAGTGTCTGCTGGATGATTGTGGGCAGTGCGACGGGGCGTGGCGTTTGGTGGTCTCGCTTGTTAGAGGCTCGATGCTTTCAGCACACAAATCGGCTGTCGTATGCCATATATCTGCTTAATCCACTGGTGATTGCACTTGTCTATGGGCTGACAAATGCCAGCACACATGCTGATCCCATCATGCTGGTATGAAATGAAATTTCAAGTATCGTATTATTATTTTACCTGTTTTCTAATTGCAGACCGTTGTCTCCTGTGGCTTTACAGTTATTGTGTACCTGTTGTCCATTGTGTTTTCAATGGCATTTGAGCTGCCATACAGCAACTTGTCCAGCTTGTTGCTGAGTAAACCAAAAACTACATAATTTGTGATCATGTGTTCTGTGAACAAGCAACTTAGTTCATTTAGCGTACTGTAAAATATGTATATACTTCACAAAACATTGCCAGTTTTATTGTTACTAATAAGTATTACTTACTAACCAAATAAAGAAAACCAGGGGATTTTAATTTCAAATTTAAATGTTATCGATAGCCACTTTAATTGCGTCTGTGCATAAAATTTCGTAGGCAGCCAACCTGAAGTTAACAGAATTATGTTGTCACAACTTTGCGCAACGTGAGGTTGGCTGCTGTTTTATTCGAAAAGCCCGCCCAATAAGATACTAAAATTGAAATTTGAAATCTGTGTAGCGATCAGTCAGCGTACCCAAGCAATGAAATTAAAGGTTTTTTACAATTAACCTAAACATTTATATCGAGTAATATTTACAACACTAAATACATAAACATGTAATTCGTAGAATCTATATGCTAGGAATGTGAGTGTGTGTGTTTGTGTGTGTGTGTGGGTGAGTTTGTGTATGAGTGGGTGGATATATTCAAGCTCCTCCACGCAACATGGCACGACATCTAATGAGTAGCAGCACAAAACAAGCAACGTCATCACTAAAAAACTAATCTTTAAGATATTGCTCCAACGGATTTGATCCCAGGAGTCGTGATGTGGCCGTCTCGTCTGAACGGAAAAAGAAAAGTAAGATTAGCGAGCCAGATTAGGTGGGCCAACTAAATTACTCACTTGACTGTGCCGGCTTTGAGGTGGTGGTGCTCTCCGCTCGCTGCGATTGGAGACAGTTCAACCACTCGGACAACGAGATTTTCTTATCGCCATTCACATCACAGTATCGAGGCAATTTCTTGCCACATTTGCTCAAATTGCTGCAATGGGAAAAGTGCTGAAACCGACTAATTGAATTATTTAATCGAATTAACTCACCTGGCGCTGGTGACCAGATCACGAAAGACCTTCCATTCTTTGCGCTCCCACGACTTGTTTTTGTTCTTGTCCAGAAACACAAAGCTCAACGTGGCAATACGTTCATCCTCCGACTTCCACACGGTCGTGTTTCTACTAAACCAATTTATTGTTTATTTTACTTAGAGTATTAATTATTTGGGCGCTGCTTACCCTGGATTACTGCTGGGTAGTATTTGTGTGTTGAGAAACTCCTTCAGTTCCTTGAGAAATTGCGTTTTTCGTGGCTCCGTGCATCCCTTCATGGGTCGCACGGCGCTCACCTCATCGCACTGCGGTCGCTTCTGACCAAAGGTGCCCGGAATATTCTTGCCCGTCTCCTCGTTCACACACCAGCATATAGAGCTATAGCACTGGACGCGCTTATAGCGACCATCGGCCATGCACTCGGGCACGTAGAAGGATCTGTTGCCATCATGCTGCAAGTAATAATATTTGAATGGTAAGATCTCTCTGTCTCTCTCTTTCAACTGGCACACTTACGCGCTGCTCTTCGCGAGCCACTTCCCGATCCGTCCAGCAGTTGGCATCGCCTTCACTCTCGTTGTTAGTCGCGTCCGCCGTTTTGGCATTCAGAACTGTGGAGGAAAGGCCCATTAGAATAGACTCGATACTGCTCTTTGAAAGCATGCCAAGTGCTATTGGATGTTACTTGGGAATTACTCAAGATTAATGGTTAGCTTCGAGCCCGACAAGTACGTACAATTAAATGACGATGGCGACAACGGAGATGTGCGTGAATGTGTCATGCTAACGTCCTCATCCTCGACAACGTAATCATCGTCGTGCTCCTCGCTCTCGTTCCCAAAATCATGGACACGGGCACCGCCGCTGCTCGTTCCGATGATATTCGTATTGGTATGGTCATGGTGTGGATTGGTCAGTTGAATGTTAAAGTGGGTGCGGCGTGGAATTGTGGACGATGTGATGGAGCTGGTCGTTGAACTGCCGTTCAAGATATTAACGGTTGTTTTACCTGTATGGAAGTTGTTGATAGATGGGATACATAAAAACACACAGACAGACACATTTGATGAACCATGCAAATAACCAGCCTCTCTATGCAATTCTCAGATGTGCTCCCTTTCTACACATGCAATTAAACCCATATATATATGTATATGTATAGTTTGAGCTACTTACGATGACTGGCATCTTTGGCCAGGCAATTGCTCCATTCCAGACGGGAGAGGCTATCGTCTCTGTTGACATCACAGTACTTGCCAAAGGCACGTCCGCAACGTCTGGGCTTTACCGCCTGTGTGTGATATAATGTGCATACAAAATATGTTTAGAGTGGTTTCTGACGTCTACAAGGTACATATATTCGATAGTGACAGCCACTCACCCGCTTGACAAGCTTCTTCAGCTCACGCACTTCTTGCCTGTCCAACAACTGATTGGCATTCGCATCCAACTGGGCAAACTTCCAATCGAGCACAGCCGCATCGCTGACACCACCTGCCTGCGTTTGCCTGAACCGCACGTGCTCCCCGCGAAACAGCTCGATCAGATGTTGGTTGAACGCCTGCCGATCCGCCCGGCTGCACGACCGATGACCACCACCACCACCGCCAACACCACCACTACCAATGCCACTTTCGCTGCTGTTGGCCGCATCCGCATCCGCGTGCAGCTGGCGCGGCGGCGAGCGACGGCGATTGTTGCGCCTGTATGCGGCGCACTTGGGTCGGCCGCGGCGTGTGGAGGTGTTCTTGATGGGATTGCCGCTGCTGTCGCTGCACCAGCAGCCCGTGTCGCCCAGACACTGGACGGCCGCGTAGTTGCCATCGTTGCGGCAGTGCGGAATGAATATCTTCGGATTGCGCAGACGCTCCCGCTGGGCATATTGACGCGCCACCAGGCAGCCTGAAAGCGAGAATCATGTGTGGATGGGATAAGTTAAGCCGAAAGGATGCATCACCAAAGATGTTACCTTTGCAATTGCCGCGATGCTTGAGGCTGACCTGGTGGCCGCTGCACTGCACCCGGAGCAGGTGACAGAGCGTGGGATAGGTCTGATCGTCGGTGCCGCAAACGGGTCCCTCATCGCTCTCGTCGCACTCGCCCTGCTTGGCGGCGCACTCCGACAGCGACTGCGACAGCTGCAAAGGTGTGAAGTGGGCACATGTGTAAAATATTCGCCGGTATGCGCTTACAGGCCAAAATCGTAAATAATATCAAGCACGCGTTAAATGATTTATTACGTTTATGGTCGCCAAATTCAAGTCGCAGTCGCGTCTCAATGCTCGACTTGAATACGAATCAGTTGCCGCCGATTCGATTCGATTCGTTGGCATGCCAGCCCGGGGAGAGAGACACAAACGTGGCTAATACGAGACGGCAAAGTGGCCGGGCCACAACTTGAATGGCATCGTTCCGACTCGTACCCAGTTGTGCTACCATTTGAATGTCTGTCCAGTTCCCAGCCAAAATCGACACGAAACTGACCAAAAACTATGCCCAACTGGCTGCCACTTTTACAAGCCGCTGCTGACCAAGCGGATTCTTGTTTAGACCAAATAAAAAATTGACTTTTCTTCTTTTTTTTTTTAACTGCGTAGCACTTAAGTTTTGCCATTGCAGCAGCTCTTGTCGCCGATTTGCTGCTCTTTAGATAAACTACAACAATTTCTTGACACTAATTAGTTTAGAGCCAAATCTACGATGCAAAATTGAAATACAGACTGAAAATTATTTTATGGCATCTACACAAATTTTATAGCTTTGCATTTTGATGTGCTCGTAAAGTGTGGATTCGGTAACAACAAATGTAATATAATGTACTTATTCTTGATTGAAGAAACATTTCTGAGAATTCAGCGTTTCATTCCACATTCCTAACCTCAAAAGCTTAGGTGCAGCTAAACTAGCTAAATATAAGTGTGAATTCGGAAAAAACAAATATAATATGATAAATATAAGTGTTTATTTTTTATTGAAGACAAATTTCTTAGAATTCAGCGTTTTGTGGCAATGTTTCATTCTACATTCCTAACCTCAAAAGTTTAGGTTAGTTTTAAATGTTTTTTTTTGTTAGTAACAATTATCACTTTGAAAACCAGTAGCCCAAAAGATATGTTATACAATAGTACAACAAATATGCTTTATGTCGCCGTCTTATCAGGTTGCTATAAAAACAAAACACACACACACAGATATCGACACACACACACTGTGTGTGTACACAGTCTGAACAATTCGCTTTCGCTGGAAGCCATTTTATTTAGCCTCGAGGGCTGTTTGATTTTGGGAGCACGCGCTGAGCGGTAGAATCGGTAATCGGATCGGGCGAGAACAGGTGACTGTCTGTTGACAGCAACATTAGAGACATGGATAAACATGAAGAGCAGTCAATATTATGAATATGTATGTGTACATTATATGTATTTCCACTGTATGCAGATACTGCTGGCTCAGCAGTTGCATTTCGCCGGCAATTGTAACGCGAGTTCCACGAATGATACCTGACAATTTGTAGGGCATCTGTTGGCTGATTCGATTCGGTCAAAAGAGGCGCCAATGTCCAATGGCCAATGTCTAATTGTCAATGCAAATGGCATTTTAGCTGCACGAAATAGGGCGTTATCCCGCAAAACGTGCCAGCCATAATATGATATGCATATGATAATATCAATATCAATATTCTATATATATAACTAACTCACACTCTGTTGTGTTGTGTGTGTGTGTTGGCCACAAATAATATATATGGCGACAGCTCAAGGATTGTTAAGATCGATAACGACAGAAAGAGAAATTATTGACTGATTGTTCTCACGCTCGTAGGATTAGGGGCTAAAAGAACGCGAGGAACACACTTGAAATACTGCTTCACAGTTTGTCATCATCAGGCAGTTTAGTGGACAGTGGACAGTGGACCTTGGATATGGTGTTCTCTCGCTCTGGCAAAAGAACTTACCTGCCCACACCAAGAAAAGGCCAAAACGCTTTTGACTTGTGACCATTTTTATATATATTTTACATCTCAGCTCTTTTTTGCGCTGATTCTTCTTTAGCGCGTTCTTAACGAAAAAAAAGAGGAACGAAAAAAACGAAACACGTTCGTCGGGCAGATGAAACAAAAACAAAGCCAAGGCAACAGGCGATTGGGCTTGGGAATGGGAATGGGTATGGGAATGGGTTTGGGTATGGGTATGGGTAAAGGGTATTGCCAACTTTTGCCGGTAAAGCGAAAATCGCAGACAGCGCGGCGGCATCAACGGCCGGCAAGGCAGCTCTTCAAATAAAAGATACTGTTGGGGGCAAGAGGAAGCATCGGGTGAGGAGCTGAAAGTCAAAGTCCGAGTTCGAGTTCGAGTTCGAGTTGTGTCTGCAAGCACAATTTGTAGCGCAATGGGACTGATCACTGATCACTTTTTTATTTCTCCTTCTCTCTTAATACCTGGAATATTCAAGTGTTTTCTTGGGATTTTGTGGTGCAGCAAAGACCCAAAGTATGCCTACTAGCTATGATCTTGGCGTGACTGTAACTTACCAGCAAATCGTGTCCAGGCTTCACCAGTTCCAAGCTCCTGCCGCCCGTGGCCAGCAGCACCAGGCAGAGTGCAATGGGGAAACAGCTCACAAACATTTTCGTTGATTGTCAATAAAATATGATTTTCTGCTTCACAATTTTATTAATATTGCATTATAGTTATGTGTTATCAAATTGAATTGTTTGTTTTGGTTCTTTGAATTTTTTGCACAAAATCGCAATTAAAAATTCGTGGGTGTGGTAGAAATAGTGATCTGCTTTATTTATTTAAATCGATATTCGCGGCTATTTTTAGTATTTATTTGGCCAGAGTTCGGCTATAGCGAGATGTATACTACACAAATGTATACTCTATATATATGTATGTACTATATATATATGTGTATATGCGTGTGTTCGGGTTTTGTTTATAAGTATAATGGATTTCTGCTTTATATGAACTTATGATTGCTTTTGTTGTTGTTGTTGTTGTCGATGGTGTTTGTTTTTTTTTTCGCAAAAATTAAACACACAAACTGGCAGCCGAGTGAAAAGCCCAACAAGAGACTGAAAACTGAAAACTGAAAAACCAAACCGTGCGTCGCAAAGTTTCAAATACGACTGAGCCACAAGCGGTTCAATAGGAGTAGCCGGGAACATATAAATATTATATATATTCTATATACATATATATGCGGCCGAGAGTGGCCTAAAGGGGCCCGCGAGAGAGTGCGAGCGTGTGTGTGTGCGTGTGTGCGAAAGTAACAGCAACAGCCAGCGAGAGATTGAAAGAGCGAGAGAGAGAGAGAGGGCAAACTGATCGCGGCGATCGTACACAGTTGGTCAGCATTGGGAATCGACAATGTCGATGTCGCCACAGTGTCTGGCAGTGTCTACTGCCATATCTTATCTTTATTCTTCACCTTCTTTACCACGACGCTCTAACCTGGACAGCGGTTAGCATAAAGGTAGCCCGACAGCGGCAACGATCCTCACACACTTAAACACGCTGTTCATGTGTGTGTGTGTGTGTGAGTTTTGAGTGTGAAATTTATATTCCTTTGTATATCTGAAGAGGTTGCCTCACCAACACCAACACCAAGCAACATCAACAGCAACAGCTAAAACAAAACAAGCCACTGCCAGTTGGTGGGATCAGCGACGCGATCTGTGGTCCCCGGCCAGCTGTGGCTCTGGCAGAGGCACAGCCCGAAAGGCTAAGACACAAAATAAAAAGGCCAACAAACAGGAGGAGAAAAGGAAGAAAAAAACGTGAGCTATGTACTTGTGCTGGGACTACAACTACAACTACAACTACAACTGCGACTGCGATTGGAACCGGGACTGAGACAGTTCCTGCAGTCGCACGTCTGTGATTTATTGAGCTGCTGCCTGAACCCACCGCCGGCCGGTGTGAAACCTGCCAGACAGTGTGTCGGCAACTAACGATATCGTGCGTGTGTGTGTGTGTGTTTGTGTGCTGTATGTGTCTCTTTGGCCCCCGACTGGCCCTTGTTGCCCATTGTTTTCGGTCGCTTGTTCGCAGCGTATTTTTGTGGTCTTCTTTTATGGCCGAACATGCTGTAGATATATATTTAGAGTGTTTCTTTGGGCTAGGGGGAGGAGGGGGGACGAACGGAGGGGTCAGACAGCGACTGCGACTGGCAGACAGTATGACGCCAAATTCAATACAACAGCGACGATAACAAAGGTAAACAGCCCAGTGGAAGGAGGGCGTATACAGGGTATACAAGAAGAAACCACTTGAGCAGTGTCAATAATAATAATAGCCACAGTCGGAATGGCCATGGATGAAGACGCATTTGGTAGCCCCGATGTTGTGCTGAGAACAAAAAGCCCAAAACAGATACAGATACAGATACAATATGAATAGTTATAGATACAAAGATACACAACAGATACAGATACACACACACGCACGCAGACATTTGTGTATTTAACTAATCATTTTTTGATGCTATGCTGCTCCTTTTTTTATGAAGATACAATTCGGCTGAAATTTGGATTTGTATCTGCATCTCTACAAAACGAATCGAATCTGCGCAATTGCAAAACAATTATGTGGAAATCGAGTACAAAAAAACTTGAGCGCTAATCAAAACAAACTATGCCCAAAATTTATTGGGCCACTTCTCGCAAAGAATAATATTTTTAGAGAATTTGTTGCTTGTGCAGAACGATGATCATTGGCGCGTTGAGTCGAAACGAACAATTTTCTTTTTAATAAAATCAAAAAGATAACCTATTATTATCAGCATATCAACATACGGCATATATATACCTTGAAGAAATGTACTTTTTTATAGTATATTCATACAGAATACTTCCCCCGATGGGAACTCCCGTGGGTTTTTGAGACTACAGCTGATAAAGCCGAGCTTGGTGCGTATAAAAGCCAGCTGTGGCTGCAACGAACCTCATCATCAATAGTAATCCTCTTTAAGCAGCAGCATCAAATACAAAACTCGGAGCAACATGAAGTTCACCGTATTCCTTGGAATTGTGGCTCTCTTGGTGTGCTTGGCCCAGGCACAGCCTGTTGTACTGGACGAACAAGCTGAGCTGGACCCGGTGGCAGTTGAGCCCATTCCCGAGCTGTACAGTCGTCAGAGGCGAGCCACCTGCGATCTGCTCAGCGGATTCAATGTGAACCACTCGGCCTGCGCCGTTCACTGCGTTGCCATCGGCAGAAAAGGGGGCTACTGCAACGGACAGGCTGTTTGTGTTTGCCGTCGCTAAAACAATTATTTGTTGAAAAACGCTAAAATATTTATATTGAAAAATTGAATAAATTCTCATTTTAACTGATATCAATTGAGTGCTCATTTCATTATTAGAATTGTATCAAAATTAAAAGTATTTCATGGATTTTTCAGCTTATCGATCACAGTCTGTACATATCGATTAGGCCACAATCCGTACCGACTGCTTGCCCATATTACACGAATGATAACTGGTGTAAATACACACGAAGAGACTGTAAAAATGTATCTATTGAAAGTTGCCTGACTTATCTGGATCCTGATCCTGACTGTGCTTGTTTCCAACCCTTGGTCCAGCCAACAAAGCAAGTGGACCATCTTATGTGGAGGTAGCTGTTGCTTAACTCGCTAAAAACACTGCCGCTGCGACAGATGTCCAAGCAACCTAATCAAAACCTTAATGAATATATAATGTATATAATATATTTAATATATTATTTAAACTGAACTCTGAATTCAATGAGTTTACACAGTGCATCTTAACAGATTCCTTTTATTTTTAAAATTCACAATTATCCAAAGTAGACAGCTGGTTATGCTCCATGGCACACATACGCTTAAGCGGCAATATGTTTCACCTGTCAAGATTTTTAAAAGATTCTAACTAGTCTAGTTCCAGTTCACAGTATTCCCGCTCATAGAGGGCGCCACAACTTTAACGTAAAAAAAAACATGTATTTTTTGCTCAGTTCTTTTCACACATATTCTATATTTATATGGGTTTAGAAGAATCTAATGAGCTGGCTTATCGCGGGGCGAGCGGAAGGGATTTCAGGCAACAGTCGCGGGTCAGAGCAGCACGTCTGATGCCAACGACGCCGGCTGTGGATGGGGAGGGCAACGAATTGATAGCAAAAGTTGATTTCATTCTTAAAAAAGTTTTGAAATTTCGCGAAATGCATATTTACTAACTAATCATACGTATAATATAGCTTAGCAAATACAAGGGAGCACTCAACTTTTGTTGTATAAAGCTACACTGAACTGAACTGCGCGCACAGTGCTTATTCTTATCAATTAAATGGATAAACACATCAACAGGAGAGAAGAGTGTGGAGTCTACGATGCTCATTGCACAGTCTGCAACACAAACAGAAACACTGAACGCAGACACACGCTCAATTAACGCCAATTATTCGTGATCTCGAAACGAAATTGTTAATAAAAAATTATAGGAATTAATATAGAATTACGAGCGTCGTGGGCTTTAATTTACAAATGCGTTAAAGGTTCTGTTACACCAACAATCGAAACCGGCCAGAGCAATAACAACTGCTGATTGCTTTATTTAATTTCTATTGACAATTATAGCCGCGCAAATTCTATATTACTTTGATAGCGTCTCAAAGATCCGCTCGCGAGAGTTTCTTCGCTTATACTGACACTTGGTTGTCAGTATTGCGCATTTCAAACATATACTAAAATATTTAATGTCAAGACACAAACGTAGGAGAACCTAGAGAGACGGATTACTAATGAGAATGAAACTGTGGACAAACATGCCAGCAGCATTTCAAATGTACGCGCGTATTTACCAGCAAATACTAAATACTGACATAAATCGATATATGCCATACACGACTGTCAATGTAGCATAAGTAATCGATTCTGTTAAGAACAGCTGAGCGCTGTTTGTGCTATGTTATTGTTAAATTGTAGACACTGCTACTTGGCAGCTTTTCTTTAAAACTAATTGTCGTCTAAAATTAGATTATTGTTTTAAAATTATTTTGGTCTTTGATCAAATTTTTTCAAGTGCGATTTAAAAGAAAAGTTCCGGCCTTTTATTCAAAAATAACATATTCTCTCTGTTAATAGCAGTTTGGCCAACTGTTAAGTTTTGTTACACGAAGCGCTACTGGTTAACTTTTTGTTGTTATTTTTGTTGTTGATTGAAGTAAACACCTTCTTATCTTCTAAACTTATGCGGGCAAAATAACATTCAAGAGATTATTGAGAACATTTTGTTCGATTGACGTCGCCTTAGCTGTCGCCACAATTAGTCTCAGTGTAGCAATTATCATACACCAAGCACTTTTCAAATTGCCTGCGTTGTGCTGACGTGGTTTAAATAGTTGTGACCGGTGAATTTGAATAAACTAAATTAAATATTTATAATAAATTAAATTATGTCCGTGAAACACGTGTTCCTGTTATGCTGCCTTCTGGTGCTGGCCATCACTCAAGCTCAGGGCTACAGTTTCACATCGAAGGAGGTAAAATGCCATGGTAAGAGAAGCAAACAACCTGTTGGCATAAAAAACGAACTTACTGACTGTACCCCTTCTTGTCAGTGTGCAAAGTAACAGTGCAAGAACTGGAGGAAGCTATATCCAAGGAGGATGCCAATAAGAAGGTCGACGTCAGCGGCTTCCGGTTGGACGCCCAAGGCAATTCCATAAGCAAGCGCGTGCGGTATATCAAATCCGAGATGTTTCTGACGGAGCTCATGGAGAAGATATGTAAGTGGCTGACATATCTAGTTACCCAATGGACAGCTAACGAATGCATTCAATTTCTAGGTGAAAAAATGGAAGATTATCTAAAGGCCACATACAAGAGCAATGGCAAATTCACCTTGCTTAAGATGATAGTCGATGGTAAAATGAATCCGGACTCGTCGCTCGTTGATTTTGTGCAGGACGGCGACCTCAACAAGAGCCTGGGCCATTTCTGTCTGGAGGTGCTCGAAGACAACGAGGAGACATTCCTGAAAGCGTTCCAAGCCGAGGAGCTGGGCAACGATTTGGACATTAAAATTTGCTCCGAGCAAGCAAAATATTGCGATGAGGCGCCCGTCCAAGACGAATATGACTTTGACGGCAAGGAAGAGCTGTAATTCCTAGTCACTTAACTAATTTCCATGATCATCATTGTTATATAGAGCGCCTGCAACAGGCGTCAATTTCTGACGGAATTTATATATATATGATACATATATTTTTACACGCCAACTACAAAAATAAAACGACAATAAATTTGAAATGCAGTTTGTGCAGTTCCCTCCACACAAAGTTAAATTATTTTATTGAAATACTATATGCCAGCCAAATCTTTCGCATTTACAACAAAGTCGAAAAATGCATATAATTACTGTTAAATTGAATTGTGGGTCAGCTTGATTCAAATCGTGGGAATTTCGCTTCTACTCTTCTGGACTATAGAAAGCTATTGGTTAATTGCGATGAATATTTTGAAATTATATTGCTTACGGCTTGTCTTCGACATTGCGAAGCATTTGATGGCGTACAACCAGCCATGGTGCACCGAATCCCAGTGTGCCAAGCACCAGCCAGAAGACAGTAAAGCGCATTGGACTCTCAAATCCCTTGCGAAAGGGCAGGTTCTATCGGTAGGACAGATGTTGGATGAATAATGATTCTCGTATATACTGCCCGACTACTTACCAAGCCTGGACAACCGCCGGGATAGCCATGACCAGACATATTACGAATTAATGGAGCGCACATTCGGCGAACCTCAGCGCGCAAAGCGAACATATTGAAAATTCTTGCTCGCTTGTCAAGTCCTTAGTCGATTTAAAAAATTATACAAATTTGCGTTGTAGTCAAGGCGAAATATTTTTGTGGTCTGACCCATCTACACAATGAACAACAAAACGTTTTCCATGTTTTTCACGGCCTACTTACTGCTAAGGGAAACAACGCACTTTAGGTCTAGTTTCTGGGTAACTTTATTACGTTTAAACTTTAGACTTAATGTTAAGCTGTAACACAATGTACGACATGGCTCCTAACAACAAACAACGAAATCTGCAAAAAAATGTTATTTCAGTGTTAATATGCGACAAATAAACGATGGATAAAACTAACCTTACATTTTGTAGTTGTTGTTGGTGCGGCTGTCGGGGCTGCTGGGGCCCGTTTACTTCTTCAACAGCTGGTGCCTGACGATCAGGAAGGGGGAGCCGAAGCCAAGAACACAGCCGATGGTGAATAAAGCGGTGATCCTATATTTGTTGGTCAGGCCAAAGGGCAGGTTCTGTGTTTTGATAATAGACGAACAATGATATCATCGATTTTCCAGGATTACGTGCAGGTGCAAAATATACAAATTATGTAATCAAACTGAACCCCAATATATTGCTGCTGCTTACCTCGCCGGGAACACCACCATGGCCGCTGTTGCGCACCATCGATTGGGAGAAATTGCGTGCAATTACACTGCTGCGACCCAACATTTTTGGTTAATTTTCTTCAGCTTTTTATGTAAACTGCAAACGCGAAATATGTTGGTCGATTGAGGAAAAAGTGTGTACACAACTCACTAAAATATTTGACCGATAACTAAAGAAACTGTAGTTATCGATATATTGCACGCCAATAACTACTACGCAGCGCGTGCTGTGTTAATCGATAATAAACTAATTTCATATGTAAGTAGCGATAATTTAATTTGCACAGGCGCCAACATTTAATTATTTGAAAGTCGAATATCAATGTTTTATTTGCTTTTTTTTTTTTGAAACTTATTACTAAACATTTACACATTTTTATTGACAGCTAATCAGCACCAACTAAAACTAGAGAGACTTAAAGACAACTGAAAGTATCAAATACGGCTAAAAAGCGGCTGGGGCACAATTTTGGTTTTGAGCACTTAACTAAACTTAAAGTAAGTCTTAGCTGGCGAAGAAACATCTATAGAGCATATACAGAATGCCAAACAGCCACATGCCCTTGTACGCCTTGTCCACGAACCACATACTATAATGAGATACAAAAATGTATATAATTATGCACAACTGATTATAAAGTTAGCGAATTTACATTTTCATGTGCCGCTTGGCCGCTGGTATAGATTCATCCGATTCTTTGAGTATCAAACGACGCGCGCACAACACACAGTTGGTGAAATAATCTATCAGATCCAGATCAATCTTCTCAATGACATATGTTTTTCGTTCCTTATTGTTCATCAGCTTGCGTAATTTGACTGCCTCAGAGTTGTCGAAACTCCACACATTATTGGCATAGTACTCAAAGACCTCGAAACCCTTGGAAATCCGATTCTGGACGCGACAGAGTCTGTGAATCGATTGAAATCAGAAATAATTAACTTTTTGGCGTCGTCAATTAATCGTTTGCTTCGCTTACACGGGCGGATAGCGCAATAGCCAAAGCAAAGCGTCCACAAATAGGGCTGGGAGCCATTGGAAGAGTATCATGCAGACGTAGTGCACCCAATAGTTGGACTTCATGGAGCCACCCGGATACCAGGCCACCCCGTTCAGGGGCACCTTGTTCTCGATTACCCAACGGCCCAGTTCGATGATCTCTGCCCAGGAGACCTTAATGTCATTCGACGAGGTCATGTGCGCGACGCGATTCGTTTCATCCGTGCCCGCTGTAATATTACGCCAGCTGGCAACCAAAATGCCATTGACCGCAACATCCACGGGAAGGAAGTCACCATAGCCGGATGAATTGCAGTACATGGTGCGAATGACGCCCTTGCCGGCGCCAATGAGCAGACCCGTGGGTCCATTGATATTATCCGTCCAGCCGGGTATGGGCTCCTTCCAAATGGGTATCACTATGGACGGACGGAGAATAACGGCCGGCAACTCGGCGAACTTCTCGACCACCAAAGCCTCAGCCAGGGACTTGGTGTAGGCATAGGTGTTGGGTATATCGCCCAGGATCTTGCGCTCAATGAGGGACACCTCCTCGTCGGACAGCCATTCGCAGGCCTGAATCACGTTGTGTGGATTTGCGGGCGGATCGTAGGGCTTCTCGTAGAGCGTCTTCACATGCAAATGACAATAGGCCGTCGAGCAGTAGGCGAAGAAATCCAAATGCTTGAGAGTGCCGGCCAGCTCCAGCATATACTTGGTGCCCCGCGTGTTCATGAACACAGCATTGCGCAGCGGCTCATCGAAGCTGCTCGAGAGAGAGGGAGAGACACATTCGATTCGAAAATCATTTGAGTGGCGTTTCCTGCTACTCACCGAACTGTGGCGGCGCAATGATACACAATGGATACCTCGTTGCGCAACGTGGTCAAATCCTCTTCGGAAATGCCCAGGCCCGGCAGCATCACATCGCCGGCGATGGCCACCACCTGGTCCAATATGCGCTGTTCGCCGCGTCGCTGTTTCACCTGGTCGAACAGCTGTGGAGCGCATTTTATTGCGTTGGTTAGTTACCAGCTGGCTAATACGGCCAGCGATTATTATTAATTATTAGTTGTGCTGCTGCTTACCACATTCTGAAATATATCCTTAATGCGCTCCTGCGGATCCTTGCCCTTCTTGGGTCGTATAAGCAGATAAATCCGCTTCAGTTCCCCACACGAGCTGCAAAAATTAATAACGCATAATCTCAGTACATTGAGAATTATTGAGGTCACGCGTGCCGGCGGCAGCAGCAGCAGCAGCAGCAGCTGTTGGCGGACAGCAACGCAACGCAACGCAACGTAACGGAACGCAGTTAACGCAGTCAACCGCAGTTCGGCCAGCAACACGCCCACAGTTGACCGAATGAATAAATTAAAAATGTGGTATATTATGCAATGTCTAGATTCAAATAAATAACTCTTCTAAATAGCCCAATTTTGATACGATACTTACATATATCCAATAAATGATTTAAGTGAATAAATTATATATATCAGATAGCTGCCGTACAAAATATCGATCAGAAATTAAGTTTAACTAAAACTAACTTATAATCTGAATTTAATTTCATGTTAACCAAGTTAACCTTCGATTAAAATAAAAATCTATTATCTATTTACACTCACCGCAGCAGCTTTTCCACCAGCACCTTGCCAAGGAAGCCCGTGCCGCCCGTTATGAACAGGCTGCGTCCTTTGAAGCTTTCCGCGATGCGATCGATTTCGTTCTCGTCCACATGTCCTATGGTCAGGTTACCCTCCTTCTCGATGGCAAATTTCGGCTTGGCTGCCATTTTGCGTCAGACGTGGCTGCTGCAAAATCGAGACGAACATTAATAATAATATAATGCCCTCGACGTCAGCTTTAATGGTGTTAATCAAGTGCACTATAATTTAATTTGATCTTGGCTGAGTGATCAACTGGTTTTTGGACTTAGCGACAGCGACTGACAGCATTTGATACGACCGCTGTCCTCAATGTTAAGTGCCAAGTTGGCGTTTGTCGTCAACGACGCGACACGCTTCATGACCACCACCACTAACGGAGCCAACTAGCCACAAAATCAAATTTGACACCAAGTCGCATATTGCGTATACGCCGCGTGGCACATGTGGGCCAATTAAGTTAGCGATTGCAATAGTCTAGGCTAACAGCAACTGCTTATGGCCAGCTTGTGCGCCATGATAGTGAGCTTGTGAGTGCAGCCGAGCGATTCCGCCACCACCAAATTGGGCGTTAACTAACTATAACCAACTGGCCAACTAGCGTGTCCTTCAAACCGTTAGCGGAACCTGTTGGTAAAAGCGATTGCGCTTTCTGGCACGTTCAATTATTCAACGCCAGAGTCCATAGTATGCAATATAATTATCATTTGAGTGAACTTTGCACCTGCGTACTTCAAATTATGAACTGATACGTGTTGAATGTGGACTGAAGTCGTAAACAACAACAAAGTTGTATTTTTAATTTTTAATTGTACGATCGCAGACTTTTGATGAGATTTCACAACGGTTTAAATTTGTTAATCGCTTTAGCATTGGCCAAGGCAAGATCATAATCATTAGCCAAGTTAGTTCGCAACTTATCGCTTCTTTTCAGAATTCAACAAAAAACTAGGAAAACGATTCAATTTGAGCGTTAAGAAACCAAAGATTCAGGCAACGAACGTGACGCAATATGCCCTACTATGATTAGCAGCTGCTAACCAGATGTTACCAATCTTAAACACGATTTGCGCTGATCGTTGACCTGCCTCGTTGACTGCCCGCCTCTGCCGGAGGGCTTGAATACAGTGCCGGTATGACACCGCCGAGCACGATCGCAAGCTCTCTTTCAAAACAGTTGTTTTTTATGGCACGTGGAAACTTTTGTGTGGATGGAAAAATGTTAACTTTATCGTATATACATGATACATTATACAGTTGGGATTATTGCAACAACAATGTCTCACCACACATCCCAAGGCGATCCAATTTAAGCAAACGTTTTGCGCGTCATTCCGACACTGTCGGGTCAGACATACATACTCTATACGATTTTGTAAGAGTATGTGTTAAGTGTCATTCGACAACGATTTTCATTGCAATTCATTGTTGCTGCTGTTGTTGTATTGATTGCCGTTAAGAGCCTGCTCGTCATCAGATGTGCATGCGCACGTTTCCCACATGAAAAACAAAAAGCCAAAAGACAACAACAAGAAAACGCCTGCAACGAATCGTTTACAGCCGCTTTTTATACACTTCACACGCCATTTGGAATTTTACAATGCAACAAATAAATTGGATAAGTAAAAGAGGACTTAATTAGTCAATTATTTATTTATATAAATGGTTAGGACTAAGGACTTGACATGAACACAGCTCTACATAAGAGCGAAAACTCTATTAAAATTGTATTTTAAATTCAATATGGGACTATTTTAGAAAGAGTATAAGAATAGGCTCTCGACAACCCACGCCAGATGGGTTGTAGCCTGATGCACAGGGGACAACAACAACTTAAATAAAGTGTTGGTTTTGGCCAAAAAATAAATAACCAAGAAATTGCTGCTGCCATGTTGTTGAATTGCATTTTTTGGGGTATTTGGCTAAGAGTTGAGCAACCAGTTTGGGCCAAGCCAAAAATGTCAACAAAAGAAGGAACGTTCATTAGTGTTATTAAAATTCTCCAATCACACAAAGGATATATTAAATAAATAGTATTACTGAATAAACATTTCTCACACCAGCTCTACAGTTGCAAATGAGGACAACATAAAGCTTCAATTTAAGTTCAATTGTTAAACGGTAAATTACAGTAATAAAATGAATCACATTGCACCTTGCACCTTATTCAATATCACTCAAAGCCCAGTTTTTAACGAATTGCACTTTAACTGTTTATACTATATAAATAATTGTTTTATTGACACTACCTTTTTTTTATTAAGGTCTATCTCTTTAGTTGATCAGGATACGTTCAGGCTAACGGCATGAATTCGTATACTCCGTACGCGCGGTTTGAATGCTGAACACCAACTGAACGAACTCGGCTTCAAATTAGGAAAACAGAGCCTCGCACTCAAAACACCAAGTCGAAACTCAATAGAAAATAAAAACAGTTAAGTGAATACTGTGAAGAAAAAAAAATAACTAAGCTAAGCATCGGCGTTTATCGTATCGGCTAGTTTATAAGACACACAGACACACTGATCTCCCAAAACTAGCTGGTCCCACACTCACACTTGGAATAAGCGAGAGAGCAACGCAGTTGACATACAAAAACAAATATGCACATGTACGAGTATGCAAAAGCACACGAACGCCAGCAACAACAACATCGACTACTTCTGTCGCTGCGCAGTCGCTGCTGCAGTCGCCGTCGCAGTCACAGCCGCTGCCCAGCAGCCAAGCCTGGCGTGGCAATCGCGTCTCTCCCGGTCGGTCAGAGGTTCAAGCTGACTACTGTGTGCCGCTTTCTTAGTTTCGCTTTTGTTTTCGTTTTCGTTATGACACAGACTGCGCTCTAAGTAAACGATCGACGTTGCTGCTGCGCAGAGGCTGCTGCCCGGCAAAAGCTTCTTTCAATAAACAACAACAACAACTGCCGTTATTGCTCAAGATTTGCAGTTGTTGATTTCCCATGCAGTTTAGAACATGACGCAACTGCAATCGAACATATTTGATCGTCCAAGCTTTGAATTTATGTTATGTTTATGTTCATATTTATGGCGCACATGTTACGTCTGGCTTTTGTTTATATAAATCTTTATAGCACACACATGCATCAATTTCCAGTGTGTGTGCCCATTAATTAGACCGCATTGGCCATGGTCATTACTTATTAGTTACACTTGTGGACTCGAAATCGCATTAACAAACAAACTAAAAATAAATAATAAAAAGAAACAAAAACAATAGTTAAGACGAAAATTTGACAATGGCATTGACATCAAATTCAATGGCTGCGCTTTCAAACTAGCTGACACAACGAGTGCCAACAAACTAAATTTTGTGTTAATACAATAAATTGTGTTGTGATCAGCTAAACTCGTAGGCCTATAAATTTGGCATTTGAAGCAGCGATTCTCGCGAGATCTGAATCAGGTTCTTCGGTGTTTAACATTTAAATAACCTGAAACAATGTTAAACGTGCCAATCTGAATTTCCTATATTGAGTGGCTTTTTTGAAAGTGTTACTCACAACGCGTTGGGGTCCACGCACTCGGTCAAGAAAACGCTTTGAACTTGAACGTTCGGAGGCTGGCTGGTGAGTATTTATGCAAATTGAGTCGTCATCATGCATATTTATCAATGCAAATGTTTGGCTATTGATTTTTGGGTGATCGTTAAAAATAAACGTGCCAACAGACAATAGTTGACACATTTGTTGCAAGTCATCATCATCCGCCTTTTTGGCCAGCTCCATGGGAGTGTTCTTCAAATTCAGAGACGCCAAACAACAAAGAAAACACACACACACGCACACACACAAATAAAACAAAAGTAACAGAAACACACAAAAAACTTGGCCTTTCAAAGTGTGGCCGTAATTACAGACTTCCGCTTACGAAATGCCCACCCAGCGAATGGCCCAGAAGTGTCGAAAGAGTGTAGGAGGAGGAGGGGGAGGTGGTGGCGGACAGACAGAGTCGGGATGCTGAAGGCGCCACAATGTATCCCGTTACAGGGCCATAAAACGCACCATAAGCGAGTGGCGACAGGGCCAAATTATACCGCATACGCACACGTAGAAGACCCAGTTTAAGTTAAGTTGTAGACCAGGCTAATTGGACGCGCTGCCGCACAGTCGTGGGTTGGAGTTGGAACGGATGTTTCGTCTCTCTTAAATTTAAAATGGGCGGAACATAACAATTGTGGGCGATTTGCATTCAATTTGGCTCTTGAATTACCAGCAAAGCGGCGTCTGAAAATTGTGCTGCGTCATTCTGTGGCCACCAAACCAGATGACTTTACTATATAATATTATACCACACACCATATGCTATACATATATATATATATATATATGCATATGCAAACAGTTAATAATCATGCATTTGGCCAACACAATGCAACAATGCCTGCTGGCCATTGTTCGTGGGACATTCCGTCTGACAGTTTGTCTGTCATAACAAACAAACAAACAAATCACAGCCGAAACGCAGCCAAGGGAGACTGACATTGTCAAGGCTCTTGTCGCAAATACACAGCTGCAGTTTAACAGTAACTAAATAGCACATAATACCGTTGCAGTCGGGAGTAGCCGACACTCCCATTCTCATTCCCAGCCAAAATCTGTACTTGCCTGCGCTATTACGTTATCTGTACTAAACTATTTATACTATTTGGCACAATCGATTGAACAAAAATGTAACAAAAAATTTATTTTCGGAAATGAATATATTTTAAATGTAGAACCAATCTATATGACAAATCTTGATCAAAATGCCATCAAACGTGAAAATCGCTTCAGTTTTGGCTAAGTTATGGGATTTTGAAGCATGGGAGCTATGGATCCAATAGTTTTACATGTCAAAATTTTCGTCCATTTTGGCATGATTTTTGACCAAAAAATTGACCACCTCAAAATCGACTCAAATGTTGTTTTTTATACTAATTATGACAATTGCAATCGATTAAAAACACAAATTCGCAATTTTAAATTTTGAAAAAATTTTTTTTTCGAAAATTAACAAGGGGGGAGTACATGATTTTTTACCAAAAAATGTCAAAAAAAAAATATTTTCAAAAATGAATATAATTTAAATGTAGAATTAATATTTAAGTGAGATCATGATCAAAATGCCGTCAAACGTGAAAATCGCTTCAGTTTTGGCAAAGTTATGGCAGTTTGAAGTATGGGAGTTATGGATCCAATAGTTTTACATGTCAAAATTTTCGTCCATTTTGGCATGATTTTTGACCAAAAAATTGACCACCTCAAAATCGACTCAAATGTTGTTTTTTATACTAATTATGACAATTGCAATCGATTAAAAACAAAAATTCGAAATTTTAAATTTTGAAAAAAAATTTTTTTCGAAAATTAACAAGGGGGGAGTACATGCTTTTTTACCAAAAAATGTCAAAAAAAAAATATTTTCAAAAATGAATATAATTTAAATGTAGAATTAATATTTAAGTGAGATCTTGATCAAAATGCCGTCAAACGTGAAAATCGCTTCAGTTTTGGCAAAGTTATGGCAGTTTGAAGTATGGGAGTTATGGAGTTATGGATTACATGTCAAAATTTTTGTCCATTTTGGCATGATTTTTGACCAAAAAATTGACCACCTCAAAATCGACTCAAATGTTGTTTTTTATACTAATTATGAAAATTGCAATCGATTAAAAACAAAAATTCGAAATTTTAAATTTTGAAAAAAAATTTTTTTCGAAAATTAACAAGGGGGGAGTACATGCTTTTTTACCAAAAAATGTCAAAAAAAAAATATTTTCAAAAATGAATAAAATTTAAATGTAGAATTAATATTTAAGTCAAATCATGATCAAAATGACATCAAACATGAAAATCGGTTCAGTTTTGGCAAAGTTATGGGAGTTTAAAGTATGGGAGCTATGGATCCGAGAGTTTTACATGTCAAAATTTTTGTCCATTTTGACATGATTTTTGACCAAAAAATTGACCACCTCAAAATCGACTTTAACTTTGCAATCGATTAAAAACAGAAATTCGACATTTTAAATTTTTAAAAAATTTGTTTTCGAAAATTAACAAGGGGGGAGTACATGCTTTTTTACCAAAAAATTTCAAAAAAAATTTATTTCCAAAAATTATTATATTTTAAATGTAGAATCAATCTATATGACAAATCATGATCAAAATGCCAGCAAACGTGAAAATCGGTTCAGTTTTGCCAAAGTTATGGCAGTTTAGAATTTGGAAGCTGTGGGATCCAAGGATGTTATGTGTTACTAGTTTCTGCAACTAATATGCTCTTTTCATTTGGTGAACGAGTAGAAAAACATAAATAGAACCTTTATATGGGCGCTTTTATATGAGCGGCAGCAACTGTTGCCAGATAACATGTTGCATGGACATGCGGCAGCAACACTTGTTGCTGCTGGCTGCTTCAAGAACACCCACACAGCCGCCCAGCAACATGGTGTGGCTGTGGCCTGTTGGCTGCCTTTAATCCTTGACAAAGGACAACATCGGCTGTTGGCCGTCGTTTGTCGACTGTCGGTTGTCGTTTGTCGTTTGGCGGTTGTCGGCTATTGGCCAAACCATATAAAACCGGATGTTTCGCCAAACATTTGCACAGAACTGTTTCACATTGCCACGGCCAACAAGTGTCCTGTCCGAGGCCCAACAATCACCTTTACAAGCACATCCCAAAAAACAAAACCAAAGAGTGACGAGTGCAAAGTGTTAACAAACAAAGGTTTCCTTAAAGGAATGTCCATTTGATTGCAGTTCGAAGTTTACGTATAATTTCTTATAAATACTTACAAAAGGTGAGTTTTAAACTGAATTGAATGGTTTAAAATGATAAACTTAATATAATTAACAAAAGTGGTGTAATTTAAGTTAAAGTTTAGTTTTGAAAAGGTTAATTTACACTAAGTTTGCTTAGTTTTAAAATTTTATGAAAAATTCATAAAATAGTTTAAAAAGAGTTTTTATACTAAAAAGTGTGAAATTGTTTTAAAATTATGTTTTACCTAAATCATTATTTTTTTTTTTTTGTGATTATTTTTAACAATTTACCATTTTAGGTTTTAATACTATTGCCATAAGCAGTTTAATAATTTTTAGTATTTATACTAGTTTTCAATGGAATGTTAATATAATTAATAAAAGTTTTACAATGTTAGTTAAAGTTTAGTTTTGAAGAGGTTGCACTTTGCTTAATTAAAATATTTTATGAAAAAGTTTAAAAAAGTGAAATGGTGAAATTGATTTTATGAATCGTAAAATTCACATAAAAAATCTGAAAAGTTTTTTTTAAAAATGTGTTTATTTTTTATAATAATTTTTTTTAATTTTTTCAATAATTACCATAAACTTCAATTTATATTATTATACTACTACTATTCCCATAAGTAGTTTAATACATTTAAGTATTGCAAATTATGCTATTTTCTATATACTGCTATATTCTTGATAATCTTGTGTTCAAACCCGAGTCCTCTTAAAAAATTTAAACAATTTAAAAAGTCTCAATTCAACTGGGTTTTTCGCAATAGTTGAAATGGACATATTTTGCATTTGTCGAATTTAGCCATTTTAATTTTGAATTTCTCCTAAAATAGTTTTAACTATCAAGCTGATTTTTGGAATTTCGGATTTCGGATTTCAAAAATATGAACTTTAATTTATTGCTAAAGTTGTTCACACTTTAGGGCAAAGGCAGCGGCCTCAACACGCTTGCATGCATATACAAAAACTAAAACCGTTAAAATGGAAGGTAGAATCTGGTTAAATGGACACCCACATGCACACACACACACACATGCACCCACTCTCGTCCATTTTGGGCTAATGAAGGCAAATTGAAATATTTACGGCTGCACTTTGGAGAGGAGCAGCCGCAACAAAGCGTCGCTAGATTTTCATTTAACGGGGCAAATGTTCGAGGAAAGGTTAAAGCTGCATATCCCGTTATCCAGGTGGCACGTGCAGCTCAAGAATTTGCTTCGAAGCGTGTACAATTTTTGATTTATCACTGACAAGAGCCGCCGCAGATAATATTCATAGTTCTCTTAGTGCTCGCTTAGTCCTGACCTGTGCCACATGCCACATGCTACATGTCACACACACACACACACACACACACGACAATCATTTGTCTTTTGTGCCGCTGAGTTGTTGAGCTGCCTGCCTGATAAATTATTTTTAAATTTAGCGCAAAAACATTATTGTGAGGAGGGGGCTGCGAGGGGGGAGAGGGGGGCGAGCACAGACTTCAAATGTATCGCATTGCGGCACATTCGTCAAGTATGAAAATCTGATTAAAAAGTATTCGTATTCAAAGTGACACAAACAAACAAAGATATTTTGGAGGTGTCAGCTTTCAAATTCAGCTAAACGCATTAACGAGTGCTTTATTGATACGAAACAGACAAAACAGACAACGAGGCGTATGCGTAATGCCAGCAAGTAACTGCCAGAGCCTACAGAGATTGCGAAATACTGTTTGAATCTTAAATGCACAACTTCAGAAGGTGAATCAATCAGGCCGCGTGACAGTGGCAGCCAGAAGTACACACACACTCCAAATGTAATTGCAACAGTGCATTAACTGCGGCTGGCACATCGCAAAACGTGCGACGAACTCATAATTTTAATGGCACTGCGAGTGCACAGCTTTTTGCTGCCACCGAAATGGTGCCAAGTGTTGCAAGTAGCACTTGGCGGCTGTTGCAGATGTTGTTTCGTTTCGTTTTGTTTCGTTTTCATAGGCATTAATTTGACTAACAAATCGAGAGGGCCTAAACCTTCAACCCCAAGTAGCAACTGGCCCAAAATGAATTGCGGCTGATTGCGTTTGCAATTGCAACAAATGAAAAGTAAACAAAATGGAATCATTTTTCGTATAAAAGTTTGTGAAATTTTTTACATTAATGGAGCACATAAAATGTATGTTAATGTGCAGCTTTAGCCAGCTCATCAGCTAGGGTCAAATTGTTGTTGTTGCTGTTGTTGTGCCAACAAGTTTTTAACGGTTTCATTTTTTTTCGAGCTGGCCTAGACAGAAGCACAGAAGCGTTAATTTTGAATTGAGCGATAAATTGGCCAACTTGGCTGCAGATTAATGTCAAGTTAAACATGCGGAGAAGTTCAGTTAATAATCACTTTGTTAACTACAGCAAACTGGCCAATTTTCAGGGTTTCTCTTGGCTTAAAGGAAAACGAATAACTCAAAAAGTAGTCACAAAATATGTAAGGGATAAATCATAGAGTTCTGTTTCTGTCTGTTTCTAGTTTATAATTATTTAATTATTTTATTGTCTTAAATATTATATGGTTATTAAAAAGCTGCTAAAATATTACCTTTATAAAGACTTTCCACGCGTAATGTATTATTCGCCAATTACATTTAAAAATAGCACACTAATCAGCTTAAATGCAGTTTTGAATATTATATTTTACCCGGAATTTCACAAGAAAAAGAGTGCGCGAACTTTGCTTTAAACCAACTAAACAATTTCGCTTGCAACAAATCACTTAGCACAACTAATTAGCGAGCTTAGTATTTTCGGATTTTCAACTTTTAAGCGAGCTGCATGGTGTTGGTGTTTATTACCTGCTGCATACTGTAGTCTCACCTGATCCTGGTGCAACGCAAGTGGAGCGCTCATCCATGCTCGGTTTCCCAGTTGCGAGGCCTTCTTCGCTGGGCACATCAGAAAGCCATAATCATTTGCATCTCTAATGGCCTGCTCTGACGGAGTGCGGACGTTCATACATCAACACCTACTGCAGCATCCTCCCCCCTGCACCAGCCCAGCAGCTTTGGGCCATCAACAAGTGGTATTAAGGGGGCGGGAAGCCAACTCATGTTGCTACTGTTGCTGTTGTTGTTGTTGTATTTAATGCGCTTGGTTAACTTTTTACGCGCACATTCATATTTCGCTCTTGGCCAGGCGGATTATCGCATAAATATTGTTATGGTTAATTAGCGGGACACTTTGTCTGGCCAACAAGAACGGGCTAAGAAAAGGCGTTAACACGCTGCCACCGGAGAAGCCCACGGGTTATGGCCATTTTGCGTAGTTGTTGTTGTCAGCTAAGTAAAATAAATATGCGGGCCTTAATGTGATTAAAACTTGTTATAGATAATGCGGCAAGTGATTTAGTGTTAACACCTCATAATTATCTTGCAGCTCCTCCTTCTCCTCCTACTCCGCCTCCTCCTTCTCGTACGCCGCCAACCATGGGCATAGCACTGATGTTTCTGCTCGCCCTCTACCAGATGCAATCGGCCATCCACAGCGAGATCATCGATGCGCCCAGCTACGACGACAATGCTCTAACCGAATCCGACGCAGCCACAGCTCCGACAGTTCCGGCTGCCGCCGAGACTGGTCTGCTGGACGCGTTGGGGGGCGAGCGGCCGAAACAAACCGAACTGGAGTTCCGGTACCCCATCTCGGCCATTGGCATAGACTATGCCAAGAACTCGGTGGTGCTGCGCTTCCAGAAGCACGCGCGCAAGCAGCAGTTCCAATACGATCCGGAACTCGAGCTGAAGCGCAAGTCCGTGCTGGACAATTTCATGCACTTCGGCAAGCGGCAGGCGGAGCAGCTGCCGCAGGCCACCGGACCGGGCTACTACGAGACGGTGAAGCGCGCCGCCATGGATCGCTATGGCCGCGATCCCAAGCAGGACTTTATGCGCTTCGGCCGTGCTTCGTCCGATTTTATGCGGTTCGGGCGCACTCCGTCCGATTTTATGCGCTTCGGCCGGGATCCCAAGCAGGATTTCATGCGCTTCGGCCGCAATCCCAAGGAGGATTTCATGCGCTTCGGCCGCGATCCCAAGGAGGATTTCATGCGCTTCGGCCGGAATCCCAAGGAGGATTTCATGCGCTTCGGCCGCTCCGATAACTTTATGCGCTTCGGCAGGAATGTGAACGTTCACGAGGAGCTCCGCAGTCCCAAACAGGACTTTATGCGTTTCGGGCGACCCGACAATTTCATGCGTTTCGGCCGCTCGGCGCCCACGGACTCGAACTTCATGCGCTTCGGCAAGAGCATTCACGGAGCAGATGCATCCGCCGGAGTCGCTGCCACCTCGGATTCGAATCAAACCAAGCCAGCAGACGTCAAACAACAGCCAAAGGAGTCGAGCAATCCCGTCGACAAGGCCATGAAGATGCTATTCAACAAGCACCAGCAGCAGCCGGATCAGGATCAGGAACAGCAGCAGAGGCAAGTTCCGGAGGAGCAGCAACCGAAGAGCAGCGAACAGGTTGATTCACAGAACAACTTGGAGGACGGCAGCGTGGAGCAGTTCTACGGAGCTTAGATTCGAAATCCCTCACCAGCATATTGTACATATTAATTGGCCATAACTGAACATTCTGCTAAATGTAACTCAAAAATATTTATGTATTATAACGCACTATAGATATTGCAAGAAACAAAAACAACAAAAAAAAAGATAACCTGTAATTTCATTGAATTTTTAATGGGGCTGGATTAAAAATTCATTACGTTTTGAACTGATCAATCTGAAAAATGAAACCAAAAGTATTTAAAATATATATATATATATAAAAAACATGCAAGGTGTGCACACACACACACACACACTCCAAGGCACACCTACTAATATCAAACATCAAAACTAAATTCCAAATGTTAAATTTACTTCCCTAAATGCGTTGCAATGTTGTGAACAATCTTTGAAATAAAGACCGCTCGCTAACTGTTGTTTGTTTATCTATTATCTATTGGCATTGGTATTAACCTTAACAATTTGAAATTTTAAAACAATTATTAGCTGGCGCCATCTGTTGTGCGGTGCCTATTACGACAAGCAATGCTGCAGCAACAAAAGCTGCTAACGATATGGCAGCGCTGCAGCAACAAGTTTTGCCTAGAGCTGAACTCGTGTCGGGTTTTACTAACGCTACGCAGCAATGAAACGGTATTCATTAGTCTGTTATAATTAAGTAGTGCCTATTTAAAAAGGTGTGTATATGGAAACCAGTAATATGTTATTAGGACTATCGGATAATACAAATAATATCTTATTGATGTAACTAATCAAACAATACCAGCAAATACGCCGCGCACGCACGACACGCGCTCAGCTCTAGCTCCCAACAGCTGTATGTTGCGGGTGGCTTTCGTATTTCAGTCCCAATCTCGCGCTTGTTTAATTTCCAATTCAATTTGCAGAACCTTAATACACAATTGAAATCTCGACTGATCGGAGCTAGTCCAGAAACTGGTAAGGAATATGATGTATTTAATTAAATAATAATGCCTGTGGCCGCAGCAGCTGCAGTCGCTGCCGTCGAGTCTAAAGTCCAACTTGTTGCTTTGTTGGCGGCGGCGGCGGCGGCGTCATTTATTGTTTTTGTTTTCTATCTACATATATATAGAATATAAATAAATAAAATGCATCACATACATTATAGATTTGCCAATTTTAAACCAATACCAATACTTTGCTGGCGATAAAGGCGATAATGTCGGCACTGCTGAAAATGCACAGAGGTGAGTTTGATCTTCTCTGGCTGCAAAGCGAACGGGAGACAACAAACAATTCGGCGATTACATAACTCAAATTTCTGAGATGCGAGACAGCGCGTATAGATGACATGTACACTTTATATCAAATATAAAGCTGATCAGCAATTGGCCAACTCTTCAGACTGCTCCCCTTTATCAGAGTTCTTATCAGCTTATGCGCTTTGGCAATCGATTATGCACCTCCAATTAATTATCTCTCTTGCCACGCCCAGTTCACAAGCTCTTCACGCCCGCCTTTGTGCGCAGCGTTTCGGAGGCAGCCAAATATCCAAAGATTACCACACACTACACGCTGCATCCGCGCGAGAAGGACGAGCGATGGAAGGAGGTGGACATGGAGCGTTGCGTCGAGGAGGTGGACCTCGTTATCGTGGGCGGCGGTCCAGCTGGCATGTCCGCTGCCATACGTGCCAAGCAGCTGGCCGCTGAGAAGAATCAGGCGAGTCTCTAATCGGCAGTCGTATAAATCATACGATTTTTAATTACTTTTGCTTCTTCATTTTGTTAATTAACAGGAGATCCGCGTGTGCGTTGTAGAAAAAGCCGCTGAGGCGGGCGGTCACATACTTTCGGGTGCTGTCATCGATCCGATCTCCTTGAACGAGCTCATACCCGACTGGCAGGAGCAGGGTGCGCCATTGAACACGCCCGTCACCAAGGACACCTTCTCGTTCCTCACCGAAACGGGTCGCTTCTCGATACCAATTTTCAAGGGCTGGCCAATGGACAATCATGGCAACTATGTGGTGCGCTTGGGCCACCTGGTGAAATGGCTGGGCGATCAGGCGGAGGCTTTGGGCGTGGAGATATATCCGGGCTGTGCTGCCTCTGAGGTGCTGTTCCATGAGGATGGCAGTGTGAAGGGCATTGCCACAAACGATGTCGGCATCGCCAAGAGTGGAGCACCCAAGGAGACCTTCGCACGTGGCATGGAACTGCATGCGAAGACAACGATCTTTGCCGAGGGCTGCCGCGGACATCTTTCGAAGCAGATCATGCAAAAGTTTGGACTCAACGTGGGCAGCGAGCCGCAGGCTTACGGCATTGGACTAAAGGAGGTGTGGGAGATTGCTCCCGAGCTGCATCAGTGAGTTCGCGTTGAATTACAAATAATATTGAGAAATGTTACTTATCTAATCTTATCTTCAGACCTGGTCTGGTGGAGCACTCAATTGGCTGGCCTCTGGATCGCTTCACATACGGCGGCTCGTTTCTGTACCATCTGAACGAACCCACGCCCACCATTGCCGTGGGCTTTGTTGTTGGCCTGAACTACAGAAACCCCTGGATCAGTCCCTACCAGGAATTCCAGCGCTTCAAGACACATCCCAAGGTACGCCACGTCTTTGAGGGCGCCACTCGCATTGGCTACGGAGCACGTGCCATCAACGAGGGCGGTTTTCAAAGTTTGCCCAAGAAGCTGTCCTTCCCAGGCGGCTGTTTGGTCGGCTGCAGCGCCGGGTTCCTCAACGTGCCACGCATCAAGGGCTCACACTACGCCATGAAGAGCGGCATGTTGGCCGCGGAGAGCGCCCTGGAGGCTATCAACGAGGGCACGCAGACAACTGCTGGCGTGGAGCCTGTCAGCTATGCAGACAAGTAAGCATAAAGCAGATTATCATCCTATTTCTAAACTTTAATTAAATATATGCTCTATTTCAGAATTAAAGAATCCTTCGTTTGGAAGGATTTGTACAAGGTGCGCAACGTGCATCCGTCTTTCCACAACCCGCTGGGTCTCTATGGCGGCCTTGTGCTGAGTGGTTTCTCCATTTTCATGGGCGGCCGCGAACCCTGGACGTTGACTCATGGCCCGCAGGATCACGAGTCGCTGCAGCCCGCCAATGTTAGCCAGCGCATTGTGTATCCGAAGCCAGATGGTAAAATCTCTTTTGATTTGCTCTCTTCGGTGGCGCTGACAGGCACCAATCACGAGGGCGATCAGCCGGCGCATTTGACGCTCAAGGACGATCGCATACCCGTCGATCACAATCTGGCCATCTACGAGGGACCCGAGCAGCGTTTCTGCCCCGCCGGCGTCTACGAGTTTGTGCCCAATGAGGAGGGCGGCAACATGAAGCTGCAGATCAATGCCCAAAACTGCATCCACTGCAAAACCTGTGATATCAAGGACCCCAAGCAAAATATTAATTGGGTGGTGCCAGAGGGTGGCGGCGGACCCGCCTACAATGGCATGTAAGCTAATCTTCTTGAGAAGGAGTCTAGCTACAACATAATTTGTACCAACGCTGCATTTGATTAGTTCGTAATTCAAAAAATTGATTTTAAATTTTATCAAAATTGCTCTCAAAATTCTATAAAACACAATTTGTTATTAATTAAGTCGAGAGTCGAAGTTGCAATAAAAGAAATGTTTACAGATTTGTGAAATTCAGTTGCCAAAAAGGTTTTTTTTATTTAAAAGTTTCTACTTTTGTTTAAAACATCAACTTAATAGGTAAATTTTAATTACACAATCAATTTGTCAAAACCTTTCATATTCAGTGCACGGATAAAACTTGTTTACATAGTATATATATATCATAATTATACATAATTTTTTATTTATTATTTTTTTTATCATTAGATGCTCTTTTGATGTTTTTCACCAAAATGGTATCTAATATTTTTCGTCTTTGTTTTTTGCCTTACAATTTAGTTGTATGTTTATTGTAAGTTATTTGAACAGAAATACATCGATAGTTATTACAACATATGTATATGTATATATATATTAATAATATCGATTTGGAGCGCATTTTACAAAGATAACTTAACTATTTGCATATCACTTAATTTGTATACTTTAAACATATTCATTTCTCTTGTTTTTATACTCGTTCATAACTTTAAATGGCTATATCTCGGCCATATCTTGACCGATCTCGGAAATCTATACCTCTTTCGACTCGTATTGGTCTATAGAATCGATCGCCATCAAAAGTTTTGAATTCTAAAACTTTCGATTTTTTTGCAAATTTTGTGATGTTACCCCTTATGATTTTTGTCGAATTTGGTCAAATTTCGGAATGAGGATTTTTGGATGCCAATCGATAGTCCTGATCGGTACGAGTCTAAAAAGGTATACCATTCCAGGATATGACTTCATTTGCCTGAGTTATGCACTTTTTTAAAATAAAATTTAAATGTTTAAATGGCTATATCTCGGCCATATACAGTCCGATCTCGGAAAGATATACCTCATTCGACTCGTATAAGTCTATAGAATCGATCGCCATCAAAAGTTGTTCATTCTAAAGCTTTCGAGATTTTTGCAAATTTTGTGATGTTACCCCTTGTGATTTTTGTCGTTTTTGGTCAGATATTAGAATGAGGATTTTTGAATGCCAATCGATAGTCCGGATTCGTACGAGCTTAAAAATGTGTATCATTCGAAGATACGACTTTATTTGTCCAAGATATGCTGATTTGAAAATGAGTATCTTGAGTATAAACGAGTATAACGCAGTCGGTAATGCCCGACTGCAACATTCTAACTGGTTTTCTTTTTTAAGCGGCGCTCTAAAGGTTTTATAAACTTTTAAACGCCTTTTCTGGTACCCAATCATAGCTTAAGTTGCTGTTTTTTAATATTATCTAATTGAATCTGTACGTATAATTTCTTAGTTTGTGCTTTTGTGGGCTTTCTTTAATGATTATCTGGACAACGAATTGCGAATGGAACCACAAATACTTATTCGAGTAGTACCTGTTAGCTTGGAACTAACACATAACTTTAACAACATTTAATAATATCATAAAACGAAAATGAACGAAAATTATAGACTCATTTAATGCTATAGTTTAGGTGCGGAATTTCATCTTGTATATATGTATGTATATATATATACAGGTATGTTTGATGCATAAAGTCTTTTGCCATTTAAAACGCTTTGCTTAAGTTTCTACTATAATTTCACATTCTTAATCGGGTGCCACATGCATATGTAAATCCCCATACAACAGTGCATTGTTTTAACATTTTATACGAAATACAATTAAATTAATATTTATATTTATTGAAGAACCGGCTGGTTACTTATAGACGAATACCTTTCACATAACTCATTCCATTTTGTTTTATGTTGTGGTCCCTGCGACCATAAAATCGCCTTGTAGACGGCCAGTTATACAGTGCACTGCTCCCCAAATTCATCGTATAATTATCGTATATATCGTATATATGTCTGTATATGTGTCTGATCTCTTATTCAAAAGTTTGTTTGCCAATTATAATTTAGCCTGCCCAATGATTTCTTTTGTACATGATGTGCTGCTCTCATTTTAACCGAATTTATAAATTTTATATTTATTTTTAATTTAAAGCTTAGTTTAGTTAAATTTTTTTACGGTTGCATTAACTACATTTATTTAAATAGCACAAATAACACCTGTATTGAAATATGTTTCACCATTCAGTTTTTGTTTCTTTAGTAAATTATTTTGTTCTTTTGGTTAAGTTTTCAGCAAGTGATCGCTGTTCAACATTTATGTTTTTGTTTTTGTTTTTTGTTTTTTCTTCATTTAAGAGGCACTGTTTTTAAGGCAACACTACAGAGTGAAGTTTCATTTACCAGGATTTATTTACAGTCAACGGAAAATGTAATACAACCAAATCGAGGGGAAATTTTGGAAAAGTTCATTGCAAATTATATGATAAACTCATTCTGGGTTAACACAAGAGGTACACATAACAATTGTAACACTACATTCAACACTCACTGTACTAGGTAAATTAATTGTTAGTACTGGAAAATACTTTTAAGTACACACAACAACATTTGTTATTTCCTTCTGGTGATACAAGTTGTCGGAGTTCCCTTCTAAAATCTGTGCTCAGTGCTTTGCTTTTCGCTCACAACTCACTTTTCTCTCAATTCTCAATTTGGAGAAAAGTATTTAGAGTTTTTGAGCAAGGAACTCAAACAAAGAGGAAATTCTGCTATTTGCTAATGTTTGCTTTTTTGGTGATATTTACCTTAATTTCTTTGCCTAAGGGTATATTCAGTATATTGCTAGAAAATATGTGGCTCTGGCCACTTTATATCATATAGCTATCTATATGCTCATGTACACACGTATGTACGTATGTATGTATATATGTAAAGCTTGTTTGTTTTTCATCTTTGGGAAACCTGTAAAGTGTAAATGTTTATTGTTTGTGTTCATTTGTTGTGCATTCGGATCGTTAATTTCGCGCTATATAAAGTATGCACAGCTGTTACAGTCGACGGCATACAACTAGAAGAAGTACTGTTAAATTATTTGCATAATATTTTTTTTTTCATGTTTTTTGTTTGTTTGTTTTCGATTTTTACAATTGGCTGTATAAAGTGCAACAGGTCATATTTTGTTAGCGCAAATATTTACAGAGCGCGTTTACCTCTTAAGTGTGTATATATATGTATGTGTGTATATATATCTGTATATTTAAATAAAAAAAGGGCAATTGACATATACACTGCCACACCCACTGCCTGCACATATACACATATATGTATTTAGGTAAATATTTACCGCTAGCTGTTTAAACATTAAAAAAAAATAAAGAAAAAGTTAAAAATAAACAATAACTGAAAGTTTTTATAATAATTTTATTTAAATTATATTTTGTGTTTTGAGTTGTTGTTTTGCAAACTGCATTTAAAATTGTAATTCGTAAATGGTAAATGTAAAAATACGAAACACGCGCTAAATTTGAATAAAAAAGAAGCGCATCAAATAGAACAGAAATTCAATTTTAAGTTAATTACAAATTATGACTTCGTTTTGCTTAGAGAAGAAAGAGAATAAAGTCTATCAAATATGGGCACTTAAACGAAACTATTTTGAATTAAAATTAAATCAAGTTTTCTTTCACGGCAAATTACACGCTCGCCAACCGCCCTTTCGCACAATCGACTAAGACTTAATAACTATCGAATTAAATTATAAATTAATTTTAAAAATTAAAAATAAACTGAGTCGTTGCATAAAATAAAATAATTATGTTCATTAAAATGTATTGCAGGCGTTGTGTGCAAAACTGATAAACCATAATTATAAATTGCACTTTAATTACGAAAATGATAAAAGAAAAAACAAAGCAAAGAAACAAACACAAGACATGTTTTTGAGTACATTTTCATGTGTGTGTGTGTGTGTGTGGTGTGTGTTTGTGTGTGTTTCCAGGGAGATTTTAAAATTGTGTGCTTAGCTTGTAAAACTTGACCATCTCATATTTATATATATCGTTATCTCATTATATATGACTTGCATGTATTACGTATCTTGTAATTGTATATTTAATTTTTTTGTTAAGGTTTAAAACTTATTGAACCAAAGAATATATATATGTAGTAGGTATATGTACAATCATAATTGCATGTTGTGTGTGTGTGTGTATTTTGTTGATGCTGTTGACTTAAAGTTAACATTAAATTGAATTAAACTAAATCAGCTCAACACACTAACAACTAACCAAGTGTCGCACTGTTGAAAACTTTACTCTCTTGCGCTTAACGTTAAACATCAGTTTTTTAACTTTTATCAGATTTTTTCTTTTAATTATTGATAATTAACTAACTACGTCCTTCAAATTTGCATTCAAATCTTACACATAAAGTTTTATATGGTTGCATGTGTGTATATATAATTAAAAATTATAACTATTACCATATAGTCTATATATGTATATATATTTATATATAGCATTATAAGTTACACATTAGACAATAATTGTAGATATGACACTGTCACTTGTTTTATCGCTTACATCTAAAAACCAATAACAAAACTTTTCGCTTCCAGTTGACTACTCAAAACTATTGCACTGGTCTGGAAACGGTTCTGTGCTCTGTTCTTGTTGTTGTTTTTTGTATTTGTTGTATACTACTGCGACTGCTGATGTTGCTCTGGGCCATAGCCAACAGCCAGATTTTGGCCATAGCAATCATAGCCGGATACGTTCAGAAATGCGCGATGCGCGGAAGTTTCTTTGCGCGGTGGCGGCGGCATCATCACCAGATCATTATCGCTGCTGCTGTTGTTGTTGCTGCTGCTGCTGCTGCTGCTGCTGCTAACTGGCTTCTTGTTGCTGTTGTGATGTTGTTGTGGCTGTAGCTTGTAGTTGCTCAAAGCAGCGCCACGTGCCGGCTATGTGCCCCAGCCGCCAGATATTCTGGGCCTTTTGTGATTGGGCGCATCATAATCGCTTAATTGTTGCTGTTGATGTTGCTGCTGCTGCTGTTGTTGTTGCTGCTGCTGCTGTTGTTGTTGCTGCTGTTGTTGTTGTTGCTGCTGCTGTTGCACGGCAACAGCTGCCAGACGCACATCCTGTTCGCTGCTGGGCGCACCTGCGTTTAAGATAATAAAATCTGTTAAACTATTAGTTTGAGCTGCACTGATTGTAAATGTGTGTGGCACGAGCGGGCAGCAGGCGGGGGGCTTTTTAGGGCCAGACGCAATGGCATTCAACGCCTGGCAATTTGCGAGTTATATGTATGCATGTGTGTGTGTGTGTGTGTGTCTGTGTGCGTGTGTTGTTAACTAATGGTTAGTGTAGAAATCAAAAGAACAAGACAAGCAATTATTAGACATTTTCAGCTGAGGTCAAAATTTTCAGTGTTGTAAAAGTAAGAAATTCAGTCGTATTGGAAAAAGCATCAATAAACTTAGTTGAAAAATTTTGATGGTAAATTGAGCTGCTGATAAACATTCGATAACACAAACACAAGCACAAAATAACGATAGTTACCGATAACTAAGATAATCGAAACAAGTTGCCCCTCTATTATCGATTTTTATAAAATATATTCGAAAATTCATGACTATCAGAAACTTTAAATTTACGACAAGAATCAAAAATCGATCATATAAACATAAAGCTTCCTTTATCGCCACTATCGATTTTATTATCAATCTCGTTTATCAGCTCTCGTTTATTTGAATGAGTTGTGAATAATGTTTGAATATATATATGTATATGTCTGTGTGTGTGTGTGTATTTAAATGTAGTTTGTATGCTTGTTGTTGTTGTTGTGTTTTTGGCCAATTTACCGGCAAAATTCCATCTAGAATTATGTCCCATAAGCGCGCGGTACGGATATCCTTCATACTTATCATGCCCTAAAAATTGTCATATAGTTTTTGTTGTTAATTGTTGGTTAATCAAAACAAACAAAAAAAATTGAGGCAGCAGAGTAAGAGAGAATTAGAATCGATGCAATAATACATCGGCTGCAATGTTTAATGGCGACACACGTGGCGTATGCGTAATATGATATTGCGTATACGCCGCTTGAGCCGCCACACGATTTAAATCGTTCTTTCCAGTTTGATTTACTTTTAGATAGCATTAAGAAACATGCCGCAAAAAACACAATTAGCAAAAAGATCAAAGATCAGTGATCTTCAAATTAGTGGTAAACAATTTTTTGTCAAATTTGCAAAGGGAAAAAGCTAGAAAAATCGCTGTTGAAGCGAAAAGCAACGTACCTGGCGACGGTGTTATGTGGCCGGTGGATGAGGGCCGTGAGTTGGACATGACCAGATGCTGTTGCGAATGACTTAGGACGCTCAGATTGGTGGCCTGCTCGGCGCTGCCGTTCGTCCCGCCGCCGCCACCGCCAGGCGCGCCCGTCAGTACGCTGGCACCGCCCAGCTGGGTGATGGCATTGATGGCGGTCAGGACGCCAACGCCGCCCGTTGTTGAGACGTTGCTGCTGGTGCTGCTGCTGCTGGAGCCGCTGCCCGTGGAGCCGTTGCTGTTATGCTGATGACCGCCGCCGGCGCCGCCGCCGCTGGAGGAGAGATCGCGTGGCGGTGATTGCGGCTCCGCCTTGACCTTGATCGAGCCGGGTGAGTTGGCGGGCGGCGGCGTGCTATTCGAGACAGCGAGGTGCGATAGACTGCAAGGCAGATTATGATGTTGGTCGCCGTTAAGTGTTTGCCTGCTGGGGCTGCTGCTGCTGCTATTCGCCGGGCTCGGGGCCTGGACTACCCACCTAGTGTGCTGCACGAGGCCCTGATGCCACTGCGGCAGGCTCATAATGTCCGCGCTCATCGCACCCGACTGCGAAAAGTCCTGCGCCCCGAACGAGTAGCTCGTCAGCGGCGGCATCGGTGTCTGCAGCGTCACCACCGGCGTATTCAGCGACGTCTGATTCTGGCGCTGCTGCAAGCAACCAAATAGATCAGAGCATGTTTTTTTGATTAAAACTAAAGCGACTAGTGTTGTACAATGCTCCAAATATCACAAGATAAACTCAAACTAAAAGTAAGACACATTTCGCTCTAAAAGTATATTTATCCGTTTTAGTTCAAACTTAATTAAATATGAAAACCCTTCCAGTATAGAATAACATTATTTCTTTAGTGTTGTAAAAAGCGTTAAAATACCATTAGTAGACCACTATTTTTCTCTTTAACAAAAACATTTCTAGTTTTAATAAAGAGCAATCCGAAATTCTAATATAATAATATATATTTTATGAAGGAAATTTAAAGCTATATCATTTTATAGATATTATCGCAATGCTTAAATAATCTTGACCAAATTGAAGCAAATATCGATTGAGATGATAAAACTTACGTCCGCATAGGCGACATCGTCCGCTGTCGCCGACATATTCGGCGCTATGGTGGGCGGTATTACGACACGCAAATTGGAAGCTCTTCCATTCTGGCTGCCCGGCGATTGTTGCTTAATGGGCAAATGATGCGCTGCAAAAATGGGAATTTAATTGTTAAGTACAATTCTGTAGGTGGCAACCTGGTGTCGAGTTCAATGATTATGTCTGTTTTGTGGATTTGGGGGGACCAAAGTGGGCGTGTGTTTCAGTTTAAATCACACTTGACTAAAACTCAGCTAATTGGATGTGTGTATGTATGTATGTGTGTGTTTCTCTGTGTGTGTGTGTGTGTTAGGAACCCTTATTGTAATATGAATATAGTCATTATGCCCACCTATACCAGGACTGGGACCTGGACTGGGTGATCCCACAAGCGGCGAATGTGAATGTGGATAACCGTTCGACATCTCCAACATGGTACCCGATGGATAGACTGATGTATGAAATATATAAGAATATTATATGCAAAGGTTTAATCAGTTTATCACCAAAAAGATGTGGTTAATAAGAAAACAGAGTGAACAAAAACAACAATAATTATAACAATAAATTGCAGGCAATGTTAGAGATTAGATAAGGAAAGTAAGTTCCAAAAATATTTTTTTGCCACTTTTATTGTTAATTCGAAATAAGCTGCCTAAGCGAGTTGTGCATGCAAAAAGTAACGAGTTAAAAAGTAACGAGTTAAAAAGTAACGAGTAAAAAGTAACGAGTAAAAAGTAACGAGTAAAAAGTAACGAGTGATTAAAAAGTTTTACTGCTCTTTCAGCCGAGATGGGTTGGAAATAAAAAAAAAATTAAATAAACAATAGATAATTTACTAAAAAAAAAAAAAAAAAACACAATATAATAATAGCGAATAACGATTAGCGAGTAACGAGTAACGAGTAACTCAAGACGTGAATGTAAATTAACAACAGAAATTGAATTTGAAATAAAAGAAAAGAATTGTGCACCCGCGACACTGTACTAACTTATTAAGGACATCCCACCTGAATCCGCCTCCGAACTCGATGGACGTGGGCTGATGTTTGTGTGGGACATTTGTGGGCTGGCCTGCAGCAGATTCTCACCGTAGGAGCCCGGCACTGGCACCGATACTGGCAGCGTGTAGCTTGTATTTGGCATGGGTCGGTTGGTTGCACCACCGCCGCCACCACCGCCGCCGCCGCCAACGCCTCCGCCGCCGCCGCCGCCGCCCCCCGCAACACCGCCAATGCCCATTTGGTTGCGCTGCATCATATTCTGAAATTCCTCGTCGATCTTATTGTATTTGGCTTCGGTGCGCGGTGTGAGCGTGTAGTCGGCCTCCGCTTCGGGTGAATCCGGTGACATGACGCCGTTTTTGTTCTCCTTCTGTAAATGACAACAAGAGAAAGTGGTTGGGGGAGTGAGGGAGAGAGAGATAGTAAATAATTGTATATGATGTGTGGAGAGAGGGGAGGGGGAGGGGGGCAACTACTCGTAATTGGCCGTGGCGTGGCTTGAGTTAACTGGGGGGCTAAAGTGATGAAGGGGGGCGGGGGGACGCGGCGTGCGCACTTGGCACTTGACATGTCGCCGCTCTGTTGATGTGCTAAATTATGTAAATCTTGTCTACGCTCTGCACGGCATTAACATTACAAAACACTTTAAAAGGCAGCAAACAAAAGACAACAACAGCAACAACAACAACAACAGCGACAATGTCCGCATTAGAAATGCAAAATAGATTGGCGTCTCTTTCAAGCCCCAAGTCAGCCTCGCCCCGCCCCCGTAAACCGATTCCTTGTAGTCGTAATATCTTTGTTGTTAGGGCCACAACGAAACGTTTTGTTGCTCAGCTGCATAGCTGTTAGTGTTGTTGTTGTTGTTGTTTTGTTTGTGTTTTTTGCTTTTATTATCATTTTTTTTCTTTTTGCTTTGTTTGTTTTTCCGCGTGGCTGCTGCGCTTTTCACGGCTCACTTGACTTTTCATAATTTTATGCAAGCGCCGCCTGATAAACATCGATAGCGGATGTAACGAGTAACGAGTAACGAGTGACGAGTGACGGGTTGCAAGCGTGTGACTCACCTCGATTATGTTCTTGTTGGTCAGCGATTCGTGTGGCTCATTGTATTCGGTGTATTTGAGGAGCACCCGATCCATATCGGTGCTGGCATACTGATAGAGCTTGTTGCTCGACGAGAAGATGATCAGCGCTATCTCGCAATCGCACAGCACGGACAGCTCGTACGCCTTCTTCATGACACCAAATTTGCGCTTGTTGAAGGTCACCTAAATAGAGAGAGAGACAAAAGAGAGAGAGAGAGAGTTGTTAGCGAAACAAAATTTACAAAATTGTTAACAATTGTCTGATCAAATATTTATGCCAATTGTGATTAGACGCTTGCCACAGAGAGACTATCATTAACTGCGATTGGTAATGAATTGATTATGGCCAAGTCAAGGCCAGAGGACAAGCAAACAGTTGTTTGTGGCTGCCAGTTATGACGCGTTTACGACTCGGCTAGGCATTAACCTTTACGAAGCTACAAATGTCCTTTGCATTAACGGGTGTTGGCCGCCCAGTCACGCACAACACGTTCATTTACAAAAACACGAAAACAACATGAATTTGTGCCTTGAAATGCATTTTTATGTTAACCAATTGGCATTAAATTGAGCTCGTTATTAGAACTAGTTCATGAACAAACAAACAAAATTGCAAATTTGCAAAAGACATCAATTAGGCATATAAAAATATTAGAGAGCAATATTTGATTGGAACTAGCAAGTGATTAATAATTCAGGTTTTAAGCTAAAACGAAACTATAAATGTGAACTAGTTCAAATTTGATACTAGTTGCTCTTCGTTTGAGTTAAAAATTTGTTTAACATTGAACTTGAAATGATAACTTCTGGCTAAAAAATATTGCCAGGATAGCGGAACTAAAAATATGAACTAGTTCAACTTAAACTAAACATTTTGTTCGTTGGAGTTAAGAACTAACTGAATTTTAATGGATTATATTGATTTTGGTCTACATTTTTGTTGCTATGGCATTTCTATAAACTGCATTGCTTTTGATTTCTTTATTTTTAATTTAATTAATAATAATTTATCATGAACTTTATGAACTGTAATATTAAGTATACGCAGCGGTTAGCTCACCTGTCGATTGCGTTCGTCGGTGATGCGTGATATTTGAATTTTTTTGCGACCCATGGTAACAGATTTCGATCTGATACACCAAAATTCTGTTGACAATAATATAAAATCCCCCTGCTGCTGCTGCTTGTTGTTGTTGTTGTTGTTATTGTTGCTGTTCCTCCACTTCCTGTCACTGTTGATGTTGCTGTTGTTGCTGTGGTTGGCTCAAATGTAAGGCAGCAATTGCCTTACTCCTTGTTGCTGTTGCTGTGGCAAACGTTGGGCATATTTAATATATATATACATATAAAGCTCTTTAGATATATGTATCCATGTGTTATTTTTTTTTTTTTTGTTTAGTTTAGTGGGCTCTGTATATAACTCTGCTGGACGGCTTCTCGCAACGGCAAAAATGTTTGTTTTCTTTTTATTTATTTATTGTTTGCTCTTGCGATTGTATTGTTGTATGTTAAATAAATATATATGTATATATATATGGTATATATATATAAAGTGTTTTCTCAGGTATCTGCAAAGAGAAGAGAGAACGAAAATTAATATATCTGTGTAAGCCAGGTTAATATATGTATATATAGGTCCTAACTGTGATTTAACCCACTTGGTCGATGACTTCAAAAGGATTCCCCTGAACAACTTGTTGACGCTTCATTGGCCACGTGCCGAAAGTTCAATGCACCGCTAGCTCTAGGTTCACAATTGCGGTCCAGGCGGTGACCCATTTCTTTGTCTACTCCTATTAGGGACATTACCTGAATTCATTTGTGTGTATTTTCATTTTATTTTTTTCTATTAATTTAGCCTTCATTGAGCGCGGCTCGCTGGACACGCTCTCACGCGTGATTAGCAGCGTTTGCCTGCGCACGCTTTGATGTCCTTCAGGTGCCCATCAGGCAATGCACGCAAATACGCACACACACACACATACGCACACCACGCCATCAGTAGGTTCCCACACACACACACACACACATACAATAAGTTCGGGTTCGTAAATTATTTATTCATCAAAGCACAAAAAACGCGCAAAACTAAAGTGGAAATCAAAAACTTTTTGTTGTTCTTTCGAAAAGAAAAACAAAAACAATAACAACGCGGCTCATAAAATATATAAAGAGGAAGCGCTACTGAAAATTAAACTTTACTTTATTTGCTTAAAAATTCCCAAACTTTCACTAAGAATTTTTGATAAACTGTGTGAATATCCCTTTTGGAAAATTTGATTAATTAGTTTGAAAAAAAAGCAATTTAAATACATTTTAAAACTTAGCTGTGTTAATCAACAGTTGCAAATTGTGCTGTTATTTAAGGCACATCTTTATTTTTGGCACCCACTTTAATATACCCGTTTTATGTGGCCCCCAAGCAATAGGATATAAAATAAAGCAGACGCCTGTGGCTATTATCGTGGCACGTGGCTCAAAACGCGAGCAACATCTCAAAGCTGTTTCTCTTTCTGTGTGTGTGTGTGTGGCGTTTTTTTCTTTTTGTGTCTGCTTGTGTAAACATGGCAATTCTTGTTGCTCGTAGCAAGGCAAGGACCTGGCTCGGCGGGAAAGCGCAAATTTCCGAGTACGAGTGCCGGAAATCGACGAAGATGAATTTCAATTGCTGCGCCTCGTCGCCGCTTTCGTTTGTCCTTTTTGTCGCTAGAGCTGGAGCTCACTGACTGGCATGTTTGTCCTCCGGACAGGACAATGTGGCTGCCACGGCAACGTTTGCCTAGAAATGGGCAAGCCTCACGCAGCAGCAACAACAACAGCAACAACAGCAACAATAACAACAACGATAACGACGACCTACGCAATATGTTTCAGCTTTCAACCCCGGCCCGCCAGCTGGGCTAAACGGGGCTGTTTAGGGGAATGGGCGGGGGGTCTTTTTTCTCTTTCTCGTGGAGTGGGAGTGAACTCCACGTGCGGCAACCTTGACGTACAACCAAATAGGCGCACACAGGATACCCAAAGAATACAAAAACAAACAAAAATTCGATATGAAAATGATTATGTGGAGAATGCGTGCGGCTTATGTATATGTCATTACGGGAATAGAAAGATGGTAGACGCAAAGAGTTTCTCTGTGTGTGTGTGTGTGTGTCAATGAATCGATACTGTTTCGATAATGTGCAGATGACGCGACGATCTGGGTTGATAAATGCAATATATAATACGTATATATACTATATATACATTCATAGTGGTTGCAAACAACAGTTTTGAGTTAGTCATTCGGAATTCATTTGGGAATTCTGTGACAAATAGTCTGTTATATAAGGGTGTCTTTGGCATTGCATATTACGCATACGCAGCGTTGCACACCGTATCTAACAAGTCGAGGCGCCCACGTATATACATTTGTGTGTGTGCGTGGGCATACAATTAATTTATAAACTTGTTAACTGCAATAATCAGACATAATATCCATTGCTATAAAAGCAATTAGAAATTATAATTAGCTGGAAACAGGACACATGCGTGCACATCAACTTTATGTTTGATAATTGGGTTGAATATTAAATGAATATTATTAAAGTAATTTACACAAAACATATTCATGTTTTCCTTATGCTAAAACAAAGCCTATGGCTAAAATCCACAAAATCAATACAAATATTTAGTTTAACCTTTCGACTTGCCAAACAATTTAGTTATGGGACCCACAAAAAAATGCTTTTTAATTAAAACTGAACAAAAGTGGGCGCATAATCCAGCTATAGGGGTGCCCCAAAAAAAGGTATACGACAAATATTGACAATAATCAGAAAACACACATATATTGACTATATATTGACTCAATTATTGACAGCTTGTGCAATAGGTCTCTTGATATCTTGCGGGACTCTCACCAAGGGGCATTGATATGGGTACCTTTTGAAGGGCATTAGCCACCGGACTATGGTGAACCCAAAGGAGCGCGCGTTTCTTACTCAGCTCATATTTTTAGTGAAAGGGCAACGATAAATACAAATTAAACTGAACAAATCGAAGCTCAACCTCCAAACACGATAAGGACCCGCATAGAAGCCCCAAGCGGCAGCAGCAGCAGCAGCAGCAAAAACAACCACAGCAGCAGCAACAACAACAACAGGAAGAAGAAGAAAGGAAAATGCGTCACAGTACCGCACGAAACATGAATAATTGAAGCTGCTTAGCGGTTGGCCAGGCCACAGCGGAGGCTTTGGTGGAGCGGAGCGGAGCGGGGGAACTCACGGAGTGTTGAGGCGTCGCTTGGCAGCTGGCAATTAACGCATTGAACCAACGCGCGTGCGTTTATCAGTCTGTGCGTATATAAAAAATAAAAAGCCTAATTAAAATTTATGATTCGATTTCAGTGTCGATGCATTTTATGAACAATGCGAATGCAACACGACTTAAAGTCTTTGATACAACAAAAAGGATACGCAAACAGGCATCTAAGAAGCTCATGTGCTTGAATTGTTACAAATTTATAGCATACTTATGGGGGCAAATGCATAGATACCCAATAATTGTGTTTAAATTCTATTATTATATTATTATTATATGTAAATTGTTTTGTTTTATTTTTTAATGAAAAACAATTAATTGCAACATGAATGAGCATTTAGTAAAAGTTTGTAATAAAATTTACTAAATGTCTAGAACAATTTTGAAAGACAGTCCGAGGCAAACAATATATAGATATAAAAAACATTTGAAAAATATATATATATATTGTATCTTTATATTGTAATCACAGCGCAGAATATTAAGTTTCTTTCTTGAATTATACTCGATCCAAAGACAACTGCTTCACTTTACTTTTATTTGCCACTTCCTTTTTATGTTTTTTGGCCATTTGCCTAATGATCTGTGGCACTGCTGCTGGCCATATCTTTTGGGCCAATTAAAAATGACGCAAATGTGCGGCCAGCTTCTAATTGCCAGCAGCAGCAGCAACAAACGCAAGGCTTGACACACATGCCATGTGCAGCAAACCGTAGATTCATATCCTTTTTACTGTCTGCAGAAATCCTTTTTCGTTTCGCTCACTAATTTCCTTCCTTCCTTTTGTATCTTTGTTGTTGCTGTTGTTTCTTGGTGTCTCGTGGGCTGTGCTCAAGTGCCGCTGACCCAGTCAAGCTGCAACTGCAACCGCCACCGCAACTGTTTAATTGTTGCAGCAACAAACTGTGTTAAGTTTTGACCCCAGGGCAACACTTTTTCGCACTTGCAACCGCGTTGCAAGTGCAGCCCATGTCCGGGTTGATTAGCTCATGTGCCGCCTGCCAGCAATTAGTTACTGTTAGCATTTGCTTCTTTCTTTTTTGTTATTTTTTGGGGTACAATGCAAACACACACGCAGACACACAGACACAGACAGACACACACCTTTCCTGTGACGTGTGTCTTTGATTTATTGCTGCCTTTGGTTTGGTTTTTTTTAACTGTTTTTTTTTTTTGACTCTTGACCACTTGAGTGGTGTGTTGGGCAATCTAATCGCCCAGCCAGCAGCTGAGTGGAAAGTGGCAGCAGCGGCAGCAGCAAATGCAGATTGCGATAACGTCCCGTTTCGATAAGAAGCAGCAGCACCAAAGAAATATAAAATTGATAAAATAACAAAAAGGGCAATCTGAATCCGATAAATTTAATTAAAATTATGTTTAAAATTCGAAATCGATATTTATCGGTTGCAGTTTTAAAGCGAATTGAGAAACTTGATCTTTAAAGTAAGAAAACACTTTCTTTGTTCTTTCACTTTCTCATTGCAACTAGAATAAAACGATTTATTTGTCATATGATTACATATATAGTTTCTATATATATAGATGTCTCATTAACAGCTGAAGCTTTACGTTTAATATTTGTGCAAATTTCTTCAAGTGATTCACATTGTATTTATTTTTTATTTTATTTTATTTTTGTTGTTAGGGTTTCGTGGTTTTCTTTTGATGAGGCATCTTAAATTAATAACATTAAATGTATCGCTCGCAATTAGCAACAATTTGTTGTTGTTGCTGCTGTTACGATTTACTGCAAGTAATTTATGCAAATTTTAAACTTTTCCGTATTATTTTGGATGAATGAACTTTTGAACGAGTTGGAAAACCAGTTGTGCTCTCACGGGCAGTATTTGACACGACACACACGCACACACACACAGATACCTTTAATTAAGCGCATTTTTATTGCAATTCCCAAAAAAAAAACCAAGTACAAATAAAAAATATAATAATAATAATAATATATTTACATAATAAACTGAAATTTATGAACACGTTTGCCACCAAATTTGATGATTTTAAAACATTTTGTGCTGAGCAGCGTTTGCCTTAGCGACTTCAGTTTGGGGAGTCGCATGGTAATCGCTGTTCTCGCCACATTTCACTTTCGCTCTGTCAGAGATTAATCAACTGTTTTGTGTGTTCGGGTGTGAGTCTGAGTCTGCGTCTGGTTAGTGTTAATGTGAGCCAATCGACGCATGTGCCGATTGTTCAAATCGTAAATCTCAACTTAATTAACGACACGCGCGACGCCGCGTTTTAAAACGCGTCTGAAACGCGTCAGTGACGCTGCCATTGAGCCGCATCGAACACATTCGATTTTAGTTCCGCCACTCGATGACATTTTCGGTATAGTTGAAATAGAATGCGAGTCGAAATCGGAGACCAACAGTAAGAGACATTTGGACAGCTTGATTATGCACGCTTAGAAAGTATCTTTATCTGTCTAAGCACAGATTTTGTATGGGGTAAACTAAACATTTTCTTTTAAATTAATAATTTGATAATTGATAACAATAATAATACAAAGAAAGGTTTGAGAAATGTTCGATAACAAAGAAGACAAGTCAAGGTTGCTTTCGCCAAGCACGCGTCCTATGCTAGAGCACAGCCGCCCCACCCCTCTGCACGCCCACTCCACTCCCCAAAAAAAGGTGACAAAAAGACGGACTGTGCGATGTTACGATATCTTATCTGCAGACAATTTAGCGAAGCAGACACACACACACACACACACACACACACACAACAACAACAAGCACAGTTCGAAAGAGAGTGAGAGTTAGGCTGAGAAACATGCAAACAAAAACAGAAAAAACAAAAAAACAAAAACAATAACAACAAATATTATTATAAAAATCATTAAAATGTGACACAATCGCAACAACAAATTCAGAGACGCAAAAAACAAAAAAAAAACAATATGCCAAATATGATTATACAGGGTGTGTGTGTACTATATACTATATAGTACTTCCACGAGTACCTTTTTGTGCGTTTTGATAAGCACAAAGAACTCTCGCTCTCATTTGAGATAGTGCGACAGCAACAAAAACTACAACTGGGCCTTATCTAAATAATTTGTAGAGCAAAAGAAAGAAGGAAAAAAATTCGATTGCAAATTTTAGTTATCAGAAATACAAAAACCAGAAAACAAAAAGCAGAAAAGAAAACTCAAAACGCAAACACACTTCAAACTTTATGCCAAATTATTGATTGATAACGAATATTCGGTTCGCTCGTTTTTTTCTTTAATTTTTGCTTTTTGTGCCTTTGATAGGAAACGGCACTCAGCTGGCGGCCTAGGCCAAAGGTTTTTGCCTTTTGTTTAGTACATGGAAGCCCGCTGGGCTGGTCAACAGCCCCCCCACAAAACAAGGTCTTCTGTGAAGGGTATCAGATGTCAATTATCTAGCGGGCGAGATTAAATAACTGTTTGAAAATGCTAAAAGCTGGCCGGAATAAATGTGCGGAATAATTGGTCATGCGATATAATAAATAAGATTATTTCTCAAATATAGTTGAAAGTAGTTTTTATCTTCTTCTTATACGAAAAGAAGGAACGGTCTTAATAGGTGTAGACCACTACTTGGAAGTGCAATGTCTCATGCCTCATGAGAGGTTGATAAGGCAAACAAAGTCAGTCGAAAGATTTTGCATGGCCTTTCGAAAGCCCTGCAAAATGCAGCAAACAAGCAGTCGGGCAATTATCAGAGCCCCTCAGTCAGTCAGTCAGTCAGTTATTCATTCAATGTGAGTGCCAATCACTCAATATGAGTGCCAATAAGAACTACATGAAAGAAGCCCTGATAACGTGTGAAGCAATGGATTTGAACTTCGCTGGAAGCGCCGCGTCTACATATGCAAGCACATACATACATATATACAAATATATATGCATAATGTGTGTGTATGTCTGTATCTGTATTGCCTGCTTATCAGTTTTGGCAAAAGCCGACACACACAAACTCACACACACACACTCGCGCTGGATTTGAACAGATGCTCGTGTGCGTTTGAAACGTTTGAACATTTAATGCAAAAAAAAATGTATATATATATATTTATAAGAAAAGTAAAAGGCGCGATATAAATTGGTCGCTTGTTGTTGTTGCTGTTGCTGTTGTAATAAATGTGTGTGTGGGGCTATATCTCTAAGATAGCTAAAATGACGTCAGATCGGTAATAAATGAAGTAACCTGTTCAGTTATAACGTCATGGTAACTTAAGATTTACTATATTGGTACTCCTTAGTTGTATTCTTAGAACAAATAACTCGAATTTAAACTTACATGATTCATAAAGTTCTCAAAAGTTTCACTTGAATTGAGCAAATATGTTGTTGAAATTTGAATGGATTTTGTTTACTTTTTTTCAAGTCAAAATGTTTACAAAAACGTGTTTCTTTTTTATAAATTTTCATATAAAATAAATTGTATACAAGTTGCGAATCTCCAAAATAAATTGTTAAATTTGTCTCTCAAAATCGTCGCACAAAAATTTCATTTGCATTTACTCAACTTGAGTCTTTCAAGTATTTTTTTGTTTTGTTTTGTTTATTTAATTTATATATTTTATATGTTTCTTTGACAAACAGCAAACACAATTTTTTCACGTCTGAGTCTTTTTTTGTTTGTTTGTTTTTATTTTGGTTTGTTAAACCAATTGCAATTGATATAGTTTTATATATTTATAAACCGAATTAGAATTGGCAAACTGAAGCGAGAGGTGGACGGCGACGGGCGGCGAGCGCCTCGCGAAATAAAAGTTTAAAAATAAAATGTTATAAGTAAGAAACGCATTGTTTTTATTTATATTTATATTTATATATTTTTATTTTCTTTATTTTGCTTGCAAAATGTATTTTTGGAAATAGAGATGTCAAATTGTTTATAGATTGGAGTAAAAATAAATTATTGCGCGCAGCGGCATAATTTGCCTCATTTGCTTGCAGCTTTTATTATTTTTTATATATTTATTTGTATGCTTTTGTTGTTTATTTTTTTTGTTTAAATTTATTTTTGGTTGTTGTATTTTTGCCACCAAGTGAATGAAACAATCGCGCAAGAAAACGCGGAACTAACGCGAACGAAACGCGGAGATCTGAAACCTAAAGAAGCGGCGTTGCGAACGCGTACGAACGTACTGACGGATACGCTGAGCCGTTGACGTAGTCGCACGGCGCACAGACACACACGGATACACGTCCGACGGGTATCTACTATCGGTATCGGTATCGCTGCTCTGCGCCTGTATTCGTGTTCGTGTTCGTGTGTTCGCTGCCTTGCGAATGCAGTGAGGATGTCGAATGAGTCTCGTAATATTCGTGCTGTGCCCGAGACTGAGCGAAGCCGTTACACGCACAGTATCAGAAATACTCACACACACACACACACTCACACACACACAGTGAGCGCACTGAGTGGGCAAAAAGCTCACCCATACACAAAGCACTGGCGGCATTCTAACGGTGCCTGCTCTTGTATTAGTGCAACAGTTTTTCGGTTTTGTGTAACAAAATATCCCACGCACACATGAACACACAGCGCGCGTTCGCACTCGCTCGCGCTCTTGCTGGCGTCCACTCTCTTCTGTTCGTTAGACGGGCGCTCTCGCTCGCTCGCGCGACAATTCACTCAGCCGTTTGCTGTGTTTGCACTCAGGAGCGCGCAGGCGCTTTGAGTTTGAGTCGTTTTTGAGTTTTTACTCGCAACGAAAGCAAAAGCCACAGCTTGAGGCTCGCGAAGCAGGCACAAACAAGAAACATATGGTTTTTGTTTGCGCTCACTTATACACACCCACACACACACACACACACTCGTTGTTGTTGTTGTTGTCCGTTTGCGGGAGCAACAGTTATTTTTCCCAAATTCCTTTGCGGCTCACTTCGATTGTTACGCACCTGCATTTCACCGCCTCGTTCCTCCCGCACCCGCTGTGCTTTTGCTCGCTCTATTGCCCGCTCATAAATGTTAATTATCCATTTTGATGTACAGCCGCCCCGCACTGTACCCCCAACCCACCCACACCCACTCGAAATGTTTCAAACGCGTCGCCTTGGTTTCTCGTGTCTTTTATCCGTGCTCGAAGTGCCCACTGCTTTTGCCCCTTTCCTCTTGGCTCCCCCAATGAACGTGTTTGCGGCCGACTGTCTGTCTCTCTGTCTGTTTATTTATTCGGCTTTCGTTTCATTTTCGGTTTTTCCTTATTTCTTTGTTCCTTCGTGTGACACCACAAAATGTCCTTGTTTTTTTGGGGCCTAGTTGAAGTGATTTAGGCTGCTTCCTGTTGTTGGTTCATAAAAACTTTGTTAACCTGCGCCTGGCAGCAATGGAAACCAACAAAAACAAAATATTCAGCAATTACAATGGTATACAAAAGAATAAACAAATTTGATTCATAAAAGTTAGCTAAATGCTGCAGAATAGCGTTTGTGTGTGAAGGTTATCATTTATGAGCTATTAAAAACCAAAGTGACCCACAGGCCTTAATTGATCATCACTTTCGTTTTGTAGTCTGAAATATACATATATCCTTAAACGGTTTTCAAGGTGCAACAGCCTTGTAATATTTAATTAAGCCACTTGATACAAGTTTCAGGCTAATGACTGAGTGGATATATACATATATTGATTTGATGTATTTGTGCATACGCGTAACACAGTATAATTTGTCCAACCAATCAAAGCAATCGAATGCTATATATAAATCGGAAACTCCCTAATTTGACCTACACACGTGCCAAGAAATCCACAAATAGATTAAAATTACCGTAGATAATATATGCTATTTTCATTTTACGATTCGGCTCAACTGAGAACACGTTGTAGACCCAAATCGAATATATATGAAATACGCTTTAAAGTAGGCTAGAAATAGGCAATAGTCAGTCAATATAATTGTCAAATGTAATTGTTTGAGTTAAGTATTATTAATACAATTAGAAGGTATTAAAACTTTCTCTGAGTTCATAAAACATATTCTTAAACATAGTTCTTTGAAAACTATGTAAATCAGATGATTAGATAATATAGCAATCAGAGGCATTATCTGCTTTTGATTTTTAGAATATCATCACAGTGCTTTTTATGCTTCTAATTGCTGATTAGATTATTATACTATGCTATACTATATTCAATATATGTTTGTATATATATTTCAATCACCAATTCAATATATGGAGTGTTCCATAGCCTCGGTACCTGCTGATCTTGCGGCACAAGATGCCTGAATGGAATTTTTGTAAAAATCACGCATCGTCTTTCAAAAGTGTGCGATATAAGTTACATGTTTACGACTTTTAGGGGCGCCACAATGTTGCACGACTCGCTAGCAGCAGCAGTGGTAGGAGTAGCATATGGCAACGGCAATGCCAATGTTGCATTTGACCTCGAAGCAGTCTCAGTGGCATTTGCGGCATCTGCAATTGCAACACGTTGCGTGTGCGTGTGTCCTTGTGACTTTTAACACCCTGCCTCCAGAGCTGGCGACAACTGCCAGCGCTGCATCAGCGGCATCGCCTTCAGCCCGGTTCTGCTGCTGTTCCGTTCTGTTCTGTTCAGTTCGGTTCTGCAGTTAAATTCAATAAACGGCGGCCGCATTTCGCGCATGTCCGCACGGTCGCTTGTCCCATGCGAGGAGGCCGCGTCCATGTCCAGAGGCAGTTCGGCGTAACGTTGCTGCACACATGTGCAACATGCGGCGACACATGCGCACTTCAGCGGCAATGTGTTGAGTCCGACTTGGATTGCCGCTGTGGCCTGTGGCAGGCTCAGCACTTAAAATGCTTTTCCACAGTATTCAGTGTTCGTTTGCGCTGCGCTAAGCGCGGCTGCAATCGATTTCTGTTTTCTCTTTTGCCACCACGCAGAGGCGCACCCCAGCCAAGACCAACAACAACAACAACAACACCAAATAGAAGTACAAGCCACGTGAAGTTCTTGTTGTAAACGATGCGTAGGTAGTTTTCATAAAATTTCATTCAAAGCCATTCGCTTTTTAACTACACAAGCAGATGAAGATGCTACTGATGATCATAATGATGATGATGATGAGGTTGTTGTTGCTCATCTATGTACAAACTCTACCCAAAAATTTAAAGATTTTTTTTTTTTAAAAATAAATATATTTTAAATGTAGAAAACATTTATTGGAAAAATCACGATCAAAATGACATCAAACGTGAAAATCGGTTCAGTTTTGGCAAAGTTATGGCAGTTTGAAGTATGGGAGCTATGGATCCGAAAGTTTTACATGTCAAAATTTTTGTCCATTTTGACATGATTTTTGACCAAAAAATTGACCACCTCAAAATCGACTTTAATGTTGTTTTTTATACTAATTATGACAATTGCAATCGATTAAAAACAAAAATTCGAAATTTTAAATTTTTAAAAAAAATTTTTTTCGAAAATTAACAAGGGGGGAGTACATGCTTTTTTACCAAAAAATTTCAAAAAAAAAATATTTTCAAAAATGAATAAAATTTAAATGTAGAATTAATACTTAAGTCAAATCACGATCAAAATGCCATCAAATATGAAAATCGGTTCAGTTTTGGCAAAGTTATGGGAGTTTGAAGGATGGGAGCTATGGATCCGAGAGTTTTACATGTCAAAATTTTTGTCCATTTTGACATGATTTTTGACCAAAAAATTGACCACCTCAAAATCGACTTTAATGTTGTTTTTTATACTAATTATGACAATTGCAATCGATTAAAAACAAAAATTCGAAATTTTAAATTTTGAAAAAAATTTTTTTTTGAAAATTAACAAGGGGGGAGTACATGCTTTTTTACCAAAAAATTTCAAAAAAAAAATATTTTCAAAAATGAATATAATTTAAATGTAGAATTAATACTTAAGTCAAATCATGATCAAAATGCCATCAAACATGAAAATCGGTTCAGTTTTGGCAAAGTTATGGGAGTTTGAAGTATGGGAGCTATGGATCCGAGAGTTTTACATGTCAAAATTTTTGTCCATTTTGACATGATTTTTGACCAAAAAATTGACCACCTCAAAATCGACTTTAATGTTGTTTTTTATACTAATTATGACAATTGCAATCGATTAAAAACAAAAATTCGAAATTTTAAATTTTGAAAAAAATTTTTTTTCGAAAATTAACAAGGGGGGAGTACATGTTTTTTACCAAAAAATTTCAAAAAAAAAATATTTTCAAAAATGAATAAAATTTAAATGTAGAATTAATATTTAAGTCAAATCATGATCAAAATGACATCAAACATGAAAATCGGTTCAGTTTTGGCAAAGTTATGGGAGTTTGAAGTATGGGAGCTATGGATCCGAGAGTTTTACATGTCAAAATTTTTGTCCATTTTGACATGATTTTTGACCAAAAAATTGACCACCTCAAAATCGACTTTAATGTTGTTTTTTATACTAATTATGACAATTGCAATCGATTAAAAACAAAAATTCGAAATTTTAAATTTTGAAAAAATTTTTTTTTCGAAAATTAACAAGGGGGGAGTACATGGTTTTTACCAAAAAATTTCAAAAAAAAAATATTTTCAAAAATGAATAAAATTTAAATGTAGAATTAATATTTAAGTCAAATCATGATCAAAATGACATCAAACATGAAAATCGGTTCACTTTTGGCTAAGTTATGGGATTTTGAAGTATGGGAGCTATGGATCCGAGAGTTTTACATGTCAAAATTTTTGTCCATTTTGACATGATTTTTGACCAAAAAATTGACCACCTCAAAATCGACTCAAATGTTGTTTTTTATACTAATTATGACAATTGCAATCGATTAAAAACAAAAATTCGCAATTTTAAATTTTGAAAAAAATTTTTTTCGAAAATTAACAAGGGGGGAGTACATGCTTTTTTACCAAAAAATTTAAAAAAAAAATATTTTCAAAAATGAATATATTTTGAATGTAGAATTAATATTTAAGTCAGATCATGATCAAAATGACATCAAGCGTGAAAATCGGTTCAGTTTTGGCTAAGTTATGGGAGTTTTAAGGATGGGAGCTATGGATGTCAATTAAAATCTTAATCAAAAATTGATATTCAAAGTTTCAAGTCAGGAAAATCATGAATTTTATCCCATATATTCGTTTGAATTAGAGAATTTTCCTTTGAAGACTTTCAATTTGTTGTTATTGTAGGTTACTTTTCTATATGATATTTAATTTCTTATTTTGTCTACTCAAAATTACAGTGGAAAGATTTGAGGGCCATCAAACGGCTTTTGCTTCGTAAACCGTATTTAGTACAACAAAGTCTTTACATTTCCATAATAACATAATACAACCCAGGCTTAATTTCAATAACTCAATATGAAGGGCAATTTCAATTCCATTTGACCAACTTTTCGTGTACCCCCTGCTCCGCGCTGATTTTCATGCGCGCAAATGAAGAAGCGGCGACAGAAGCAATTAGGTCAGTAATTACTTGGCTGTGTGTGAAATTGAATAAAAAGCTTGAAGCTGGCAGCTATCCCAAAGGATCGGGGCATTAGCATTGCCTAATTACATTTCAATCGCATGTCTTAAAAGGCGCTTAGATTCTCAATCGTTTCATCAGAATACGCGAGGGTGTGTGTGTGTGTGTGTGTAGGGTGAGTGTGCTTTGAGTGCAATTTAAATGCGATTAGATGCTGGTTTAAGGACAATATGCCAGTCGACATAGCAAAAAAATATATACAAAAAAACAGGTATTTACCTGTTAGAGTTAGAGTGTTTGACTAGAGAATACCCTGTAAATATTTATACATATATATATTTTTAGAAATTTTAAATTAAATTGAGTTCCTCAATCTATTTATACCTTTCTAATAGGATCTGTGGAATAAGCCTTTACAGATAATAAATTAATATTTAATGCTGATAAAGTCAGAGAAGTGACATATAGATTTATATATATAGCATGTCGCAGATAAGAAGTATGTTTTCAAAGTTTAATAAAAAGCTGATCATCATAACAAACAATATAAACAGCATTCATCTTCTTAAAAAATTTAATTTCCCACATTTTTTTAAAGGGTATTCAAGGATACATTAAAACAATATATAAAAAAACACCTAGAAAAAAGTATTTGCTTTTGTCAACGTTGAACAAGGAGACACTCGAAAATGCCAACTCCCGGCTTTTGGTTTTCTGTCTCTGCCGTCCTTTTGGTGTATAAATACTCCTTGGTTTGTTTCGCTTGCCGGAGTTGCCTAATCTAATCAATTTTGCCCTTGTTGTTGCTGCTGCTGTTGCTGCCCGCCCACGCGGGAGAAACCGCGCCGAGCAACAAGAGGCAATGTCGAGCAGCCTGTCAGCTTCAATAAGGTAACGTTAACATGTGTGACGGGGCGGGTTGGGGTTGGGGTTGGGGGTGTTTTGGTATAGTGTGTTGGTGAAAGCATTTCACTGTTTGCATTAGTGATGAGCAGCTGAGGTTGCGACGCGGCCTCTGATGCTGTTGCCCCTGTTGCTGTTGCCGTTGCTGCCATGGCGCTGTTAAAGTGGCCAGAAAACGTGGCCATGACAGGTTGCCAACATTGCCCCCTAACCCACCCCATTTAAATCTCCGACCTGTCCGTACTCTATTATTCCGCCTCTTTGTTTGTCAGCTGCTGCAACCGGTAACTGAATTAGTTCCCGGCACAAATTTTAACTATTTTTTTTTTTATTAAAATACGAAATATCAATAAACTCGCTGCTTTGTAATTTTATTTCGCAACAGAATTTTGGCCTCCAACAAAACTAGCGACACACTTTCGCTTTCAGTTCGCATGTTTGTGTCCATTAAACCATTTAATAAACCTGGTTTAAACCCTTTTTCAACCCGTTTCCCGGAACGTAGTTTGGCCGTGTGACAGCGCGCAAATGGCAAATAAAAGTTGTACAAATTGTATCCTGACAAATATTTCATGCAAATGCCCTGGCAAGGACACGTTGCACTAAAAAGGTTTTTCGTCTGCCCGCCACACAGAATGCCACAAATTATAATTGAAATGGATGCTTTCACACAGATACACAGATACAAATACAGATACAGGCAGGATAAAACAATTCAAGGTGAGCTGCTAATTGATTTGGACACAATGGTAAATGATTTTCTTTCGGTTTTATGTCAAATTGTCAAAATTGTTGCCTAAGTTAAACTCGCTACATAATTTATGTTTATTTATTTGATATTTTTGTATTTACCAAATTTAAATTATTATTTATAAATCGATATAAGTTTCAAAGGAAGTTGATATTGATACTATTCTCTGAGTAGCGATTTAATTGGAATTAATTAAATAGAATATATGTGATATCAAGATATATATGTACGAATCAAGTTATTATTATTACAATTTATTGAATATACGTTAAGTTGTGACAAGCGAGAGAGACATCTGTTTGTAGTCATTGTGAAATCACCTTCATATTTCCAGAGGCGGCATATCAATCATAATGACTGCGCTATTTTGTTTGGCTGTCTGTCACAGGAATATGCACACACACACACACACACACACACATACAGTTAGACAAGAATCCCACAAGTGGATATACACCTGTATATATGCGGTAAGTAAGGCCCAGAGAAACTTTAGATAGATAATGTGAGAGGGCAGCTAGGCGTGCGTTGAGAATTGACAGCTTGCGGGTGGGTGTGACACACGCACACACACACACACGTGCACACACACACACAAGAACAGGCAATACTTGCAATCGCATCCTGTTGCCAGCGTCTCACACAATATAATATATATATTTTTAATGTCTTTATTATGTTTCATTGAGTGTAAATATTTGCCTTGTGCACAAACACAAACACAACACACACACACACACACACACACACATACATACACACATACAGGCACTTCAGAGGCTGTTCCATAATACGCGGCACGTGCTCACCGTTTCAACTTACGCCGTGAAGCAGCTACAGGAAAAAAAACTTTTCATTTCTCAGCTAAAAGATGTGAAAACTCGGAAACTGGGAAATGGGAAATGGGGAAACCTTTTGCACTCACCTTATTAAAGTTTCCTTTTGCGTGCGCAAAACAACAGGTACAAAAAGTTTTGCTGTAAAAAATGAAATAAGAGAGAAGTCTGTTAGAAAGTAAACAAAACTGCTCAGCTGGGATATACCCTGTAAAGAGCTATAATATGTACTTAAATATACAAATATTTATAATTTTATATATTTATATTTTATATTATATCCCTTATTCCCCGTCCAACCCAAAACGAGTGTGTTTTGGAGCACTTCGAGTGCCATATTCTATTGGCATGACAATACTGGCAGCCAATTAATCTTGACTGTCGAAGCGTTTTAACGCCCCCGACAACGGGAAAAAAAAACACAAAACTCAAAAAAACAAGAGGAGAAACAAAAGCCAGATGAAGCACGCGATTTATGACGATCAGTTCAATGCACACGCGTTGGCTGTAACCTCCTGCAAAGGGGTAGCCAAGCCAAGCCAGGCAGCCAGCCAGAAGAGTTGCCCCCTAAACTGGCTTAGCAACACACACAAACACACACACACACACACGCATACACACTTTGCATGAGTTCAGCTGACGACTCATGCAACGGCAGCCAGAACAAGGCGAGTTTAAAGTTGAAAGGATACCATAAATCTTTGCAGCACTCGCAATCGCACTCGCAACCCGCACTCGTTCGTATGACGAGGAACGCCTGACAGCATTGGCTTTAGCTTGTCTGGCTTTGCCAAAGCCAGTCGGACAGAAGGGACAGACTGACATATAAGTATTCCATCCGACTGTTCTGCATAACATCAGAGAAAGAAAAAAAACATGAACTTGAACAATGCTTGCATTAAGACTGATGTGGCATTAGGGAGTTATTGTAACAGCTTCTTATTGCTGATAAAAATGTGAATCAAATATTTATAAACTTGATGCACAATGTGAACCTTCTCTGAATTGTTAAATAAGTAAAGAAAACTATTTCCCAATGGTAGAGGAGGAATATGGCAGAGAGAAGGTTTTAGTTACACATCGAATAAGAATAATAACAGAGACGTTAACAGTAACAGTAACATAGAACATAACACTAACAGCGTTCTTTTTAGTTTGAAAAGTGCTTAAATATTGGTCTAAGCATATGCATAATTTATTCGAGCAATCGGAAGTAAACATCTTTCAGCATTTACTCAAAATGTGCTCAATAATCAATTGCCAGCTGTTGTTTCACAGTCTGGCCATTTGTGACGTCAGCGGCTCAGCTGTTGATGGACAATTTTATACACAGTTCGGGCACACCTACAAAACAAAATCCTTCACATATATATATATACGCATATATCTAATTGTGTATGTTCAATCAGCTGTTGGTTTTATGTCGCCCCCCAAAATAAATAATACATTTAAAAAAAAGAAAAGAGCCGAAACTAGCTGAAAATCAAGCCAGAAAAAATACGAACGCAACATGTGTGCACAATTTGTTGTTGCTGTTGAGCTGTTGTTGCTGTTGGTTGTTGTTGTTGGTGGCGTGCAGCACATGGCATCTCAGATTGAGCTCGTGAAATGAACCGTATATGTGCCAAAAAGTCAACGATAGACAAAAATACAAACACACGCACGCACACAAATATTTGTTTTTCAAGCAAGCACACACACACACACACACACACACACATAGACATTTCCCGGGTGCTGCTTTCTCTTTGCTGGCGCTGCCACCGTTTGAGCTCAAGTATGCGCACATCCTTTTGCCGCTTCCTTTCCGAAAGGCATTTAGCGCATTTCGAATAACATGGGCAATCGCATAGCTGAAATGCAACTCAAGTGGCCGCCCGAAAAGGAGCCTAAGGTCTCTATATTCCCCTATTTGTATTTTTTTGCTTCTCTATCTCTGGTTTAAATATTTTTATGACCCGGACCGAGCTGCCCGAACGTGGGTGTGTGTGTGTGTGTGTGTATTTCTCACCTAGCAGAGCAGCTCCCGATCAGAACTCTTGTATATACTATATATGTATAAAGATATATATGTACTATATATATTCATGTTTCCTTTGATTTTTGTTATTGAGCGCAACTACTGCACACACACACACACACACATGTGAATGGTGTGTGCGTGTGTGTCTGCAGACACAAATGTTATTGACGTCGCCGTCCGGGCAACGTCAGGCAGGCAGGCAGGCCCGCCGTCGCGACGGACACCGCCGTGAGTGAGGCAAGCAGCCAAAGAGCAACGGGGCCATACGTTGACTCAGTTGACTCTGGGATCTGGTACTGTGGCTGGGGCTGCCTGCTGGCTGCTGCTGGCTGCTGGCTGCTGGCTGATGTTACCGTTAAAAGAAATGCAATTAAAATGAATCTCTAGACCCCTAAAAACTTCAAGCAGCAACTGCAACTGCAACTGCGACGCTGTAGCGGAAGCAATTAGTAAACTGAGCAGTCTTCCCATATAATCCCATAGCAAATCTCTGGCCGATTCACGCGTGCTTTACGTGGCATTTGGCTGCAGTTCGCAGTTGGTAGTTTCCTTACACACACACACACGCACACACACACGCACATTGGGGAAATGCACTTAAGGAAATACATAATAAATACGTATATATATATATAAGTACATATATAGTAGCTGTCTGTCTGTCTGTGGCATCTTTGGATGCGCGTCAACGTTTTCTTGCCCCCTTCAAGCAAAACGGAACACGTTTAATTTGTGGTGGCGCATATGCAATCCTTTCCTTGCCACACGCCCCAAACACCCCCCTACCACAGATCGTTACGCCCTTGCGCGACACATTCGTGTTCATAATTTTTATAATTTGTTGATGTCGCATATTGTATTCCCTAATTTGGTTGTACTTTCACAATTATTATGGGGTAAGGGGCTAGAAATAGATTTCACTTATTATTGATTCAGGTTTGTCGAAATGGGGGGAACATTAAGTGATTATAAGTTAATAAGTTCGTTTTAAAAAACACAGTAATTAGAATTGCCATTCAATTAAATTTAGTTTAAATTTCCTTAAAGAAAAAGCTTCCTGTTTTGGAATAATCAGGAATCAGCCAAGAATGGATATAGTTAAGTAAAAGTTAATTAGTTAATCCCTCCTCCTTTACTATCTTGATTAATTGTACGCTATTTAGCATCCTTTGTGAATCAATCGCCTGTCTGTTGGCCATTCAGGCTTTCAGCTTATTTATTTTAGCTATTTAACATTTTCTCCGTTCTATTTATTATATTATTCACAGTTTCCAGCGAATCTTCGAATGTTTCCTGTTTTGACTGGTTGTGGAGCAAAGCAAAGCATAATATTTGTAGACAGCTTGGCGCAACAGATTAATTATGCCAGACACGCCTACTTTTTAGCTGCTCAGCAGCAGAGTCTGGACATTTTAGACGACCACCCAGTCGGCAGCTGTTGCAACAACAACAACAATATGCCAAACCGCCAACATGGATAATATAAGCCAATAGAAACAAACATTCCGATTCAAAACATCGAACGGACGATGCAGACTCATCCATAGACTATATCTATGTATAAAGCTGTCGCTCTGTCTGTTTATATATATATATTTATATGGTATATCGATAGTCGGATGTTCGGATTTAGCTTTGGCACGTGCCAACTTGTTAAAAATATGTATTCCACATTAAAATATCTATAAAAGATATCTGCTGAAAATCAAATAACAAATAATACGCTTAAATACAGTTTGTGTTTAAATAAACGCAGATCGGTAAACACAAGCAATTAGCAACAAATCAGTTGTTTATTTCTATAGATGAAATGCAAGAGCCAAAAATCAAACAAATTATCAATTGTCTTTCACAACGGGGGCAGGGGGGTAGCTGGTCGATGGGTGTTAAAAGGGGGTAGTGAATGGCAGCTGTAAGTATTTATAAGTCGCGACCTGTTGTCTGCCGTTCATTCAGCAAACACCGCAGCAGCAGCGGCAGCAGCAACAGCAACAACAACAAGTTGGCCAAAATAACACGGGCAAAGTTAAATATAAAACAAAAACAAGTGTTAAATTTAGTTATGGATATTTTTGTGTTGCAAACACACACACTCATACACAACGAAATCTATAAAAATTATCCTTTTTATTTATAAAGCAAGCCCCAAACGTACAACGAACCAGCAAATTGATCGAAAGCCGCGTGCCAAAACGAAACGCCACAAAAGTCACGAGCAATAGTATATATATTTTTTCTTTTTGTGTTCTTTTGGTTTTTTCATCATTATTACAAAATGGCGGCCGCGGCGATCAGCTTTTACATTTGCACACATACATACCTGACACTCGTGCTGACTCTGTCGCTCTCGAGCGCCTGCGCAAAGTGCTGCCAAGCTTTGTCTAGGTATGAGTGCCATGACTATCCATGTGACTCACTCTGTGCGGCGCTCTCTCGCTCTCACTCACCTCTGTTCGCTCTCTCTGTTCGCTGTTCGCTCTGTCCTGAGCATTGTGTGCGTGTGCGGCCATTTGCATTTTCGGTCTAAATATAGACAACGGCGCAGCCTGTGATCGCCACATAGGTGAGTGTGAGTGTGAGTGCGAGTGAGCGAGAGAGCGCCAGTCCGCGTTCGTTTGTGTGCGAAGAGTCGTAAACATTAGGTGGCGCTGCTTTGGTCTCGCCTGTGTACGTCACTCATTTGCCTGTCTGCTTATGCGTATATTTGTGTAGGTATGCGTATGTATGTGAGTGCCCCCTCCTGTGCCCCCCAGCGCTCTGCTTGCTGATTAAATTACATTCTTTTTGAAAAACAACAACAACAAGATTTCTTCTTGCTCTTGCCTGTCATTTCGAAATTAAAAAAATTTTGCAACTCGTTCGGCATCGTACGTTTCGGCTGGCTGGCTGGCCTCCAAGACAGGTGCTGCCATTATCCGTTACGAAAACAGCCCGCTCGTGTGTTGTACAGTTGCAAAATCGGGCATATCTCTCCCTCTGCTCTTTGGCCCTTGCTACGCTGCATGTGATGTCTGTCGTCGCCATTTGCGCAGCTGCCAAAGGCAAAACACACACACTAACACACACACATACACTCATACTCGATTGTAAAGCAGGAGAGCATCAGATTGTTGTTGTTGTTATACTGACATTTCGTATAAACATTTTCTGTATGCAGTGAATTGTACAATTTGTTGTTCCCTTTCCTGAACACATGGGCAACCACAGTAAATATACACACAAATCGAAAGAATGCTACACGATCTTTGTTCTACACACACACACATACGTAAATGTGTATGAAATGTAAATCTGATACCTACAGAATATACGTGCATATAATGCATATAAATGCAATCAGCGTTCGATAAACTTGCAATGCAATTTGGATTATGGAAACAATCTTAAACAAATCTTGGCAATGTTAACTGGTAACATTCTGTTAAAGTGTTCTAAAAGAACGCTGCTTCTGTCAAATAAAGCAAATTCAATTTTCAGCTGTTACCGAATTTGATTTATTGAATAATATGGCATTCTTTTAATTTGTTAACAAATACGATCTAATAAATTGTGCCATATTTCATAATTTTAGCTGTCAATAATTTGTTAGTTAAATACCATTTGGGTACAGTTTGTAAACATGAGGCAACAATTTCAATTTGCACACACAAACAAAATGAATATGCAAAATAAATTGCAAGAAAAACAGTTTTCTTATATCAGAAAAGAAAAAAACAACAGCAACAGCGAAAAGAAAGAAAAACAAACAAGCGAAAAGTGTCGCCATTTTGATCAAAGATTTTCCGTAGTCTTTTAAGCGTTCAGTTTCTTTTAGCTGTAGCTCCTTGGCTAGTTGCATCTGATGCTTCTGCTGCTGCTGCTGCGGTGATGAGTCTGATATTTTCACGCTTAATCACTAACTGTCCCCATGGGCAGAGCCCCATTGGATGGGCAACGTCTGTGGCGACACAAGACAAAAAACATTTTGGAACGTGGCCAAAATACTTGACGCTGCAAATGAAATGGCAGAACGGCGGCCAAATGCAAAATGCACAAAATGTCAAGCAGCTGAAACGAGGGGAGGAAGAGGGGGCAAAGAAATGAGCGGGCAACATACGAATCGAGCCAAAAGATGCGGCACGGACTGACAGCCAGAAAATTGAAAGAACGAACGACGCACGAACAACAACAACAACAACAACAACAACAACAACAACAGCCGAAAGGGAAAACTTTAATTTTCTTTATTGCGGTCGTCGCGCACAAAAATTGCGCGTAAACAGCAGCAGCAACAAGAGCTGAATTATTTACAAAGTGACGACGACTAAATACCCTTTCTGATATAAAGAAAAGCTAAGGAGCAAAGGTAGAAAAACTATTAATGTTAATAGTTAACCACTTTTCGATGGTTTAATCTGATCCAATTGGAAGTAGCAATCAAATTAGAAAAGGTTGTTGCCCTGATTTTTGGTTATATGATAGATAAAACTAGTTTAGTTTAGAAATCAGTTAGTTATATGTATATCCTTTAAAGTGTTACACATTCAATGACAAACTAACAATACACTTTTCGCAGCTGTACGCTGAAAATATTTGATTCCTCGCGCGATGAGATTTTTGTAGCATGCAATAAGAGCTACAGGTAGACAAGGTACAGTAAAACAACCACACATTTACGCAAGAGCCCCACACATTCGGAAGACGCGTGCTTGAATTGCTGATTATTTATTTACCCGCACATTCTCGCCGACACACGGCTCACACACACACACTCACACACACACACGCGCCCATGAATATTTGATAATTTCCATGGAAAGATACATTTCCCGCAAATTGTTAGCAATGACGTTCAATAATTTTGAAATTGTTTGCATGACGCACTTTCATTTTCCTCGTTTTCTCTTCTCATCGCATTGCAGAGAAAACGAAAGGGGAAACAATGCGAAAGCTAAAGAAAATATGAGATGTTGTTTTATAATAATTTATCGAGTGGATGTGTTTTCTCCGAAGGCAATTTAAATTGCACGTTAAATAATACTTTAAGCTTCTTCTGTCGGGCGTTGACCTCAGTTTAAGCTTCGAGATATTAATTAGTGTGTATTTATTAGTGCAAAAGGAACCGTTGTTCGCCTTATGCCTCGCTTTTGCCACACTGTTGCCAACGAAGCTCACAATGAAAAAAACAGAATACAAAAAACAAAAAAAAAACGACTCAAGAAAATTCTTGGCAAATGTTTTACGTTAATTGAACGCCAAGAAATACCAAAGCCAACATTAGCTGCGTGTGTATAGGTGTGTGCGTGTGTGTGTGTGTGTATACGCTTTTCGTATATACACAATACATACTCAGCTGTTGTTGTAGGTCTAATGCCTGGCATGGATGTAGATACAGATACAATAGTATCTTGACCAGTTCGATAACTGAACACAAAGAGTTTTATACTCTATATACAGTCTATATAATTGGGCAAATAGTGAAGATAAACTTAATTTATGTTTTATAAAATCTAATATTAATTTCTTTTACCAAGTTCTCATTAATTCTTTTCTTACCTGCCAAATACCGCTATTAAGCAACATCAAAGAGTCCCCAAAACGTTTCTAGTGCCAACAACTAGTTAACGGTTAATTATAGCTATATATCCTCTATTTGTATTATTTGCTGTATATGGCAATTTTTGAATGCGATTAAGTCACTGAATCTGTGTGTGTGTACTTTTAGGTGTATTGTTTAGTTCCTGATGTTGGTTGCATAGTTAATCTTCTTCTTCTTCCGTTCCGTTTCGTTCCGTTCATCAATTGACTCTGACGTCTTCACTTGCGTCGCTTCTTCTTCTTCTTCTTGTGGCAAGTTGTATAACTGAAATTACCCAAAAAGCAAATTTGTTATAAAACAGACAGATTTGTTATGCACTCGATGCAGGCTTAAGTCCTATATATAAATAGCTGCCGCATATCCTGATTTGCGTCACGAATGCATAATGGTGCCCCGTGGATTTTAAGCCTACGACCCGAAACCCGTTCAGGTGCAACAAGTTCGAGTATTCAGTATTAGAAGACCAGAAATTTCGAAAAAGCATTTCAGTATTTTGTGGTTGTGGCTGAATGCAAAAGCTACTCATGAGTTTCTTGGTGTTTATGCCTGACTAAAGTATATCCTGTATTGCGCTTAAATTCAAAGTTGCTTAAACAAAGATGTTTGAACCAAAAAAATGTTATTTTTAATCATATTTTTACATTATTAAACACAGAAATTTCTAGTTTCAGCACAATACACCCTATAAAGACCTATATAGGGTATGCACGCGTGCTGTTTTCAACGCCCACACACTGCCAAGCAAGAGTGGCTGTGCGTGTGTGTGTGTGTGTGTGTGTGTGTGTGTGTGTGTGTGTGTGTGTGTGTGTGAGTGTGCGCATAGTGCTTTGTGTGGGTGGCTAATGAAATGGTTCAACAGCAGCAGCGACAGCAATCGCATCCATCCACAGAATCACACACAGCTACACCCACACACACACCCCACACACACACACACATACATGCTTTGATCAGTGCTGCCCCTAGGCACATGTTTGTCTATATATCTGTGTGTATATATATGTATCTGCATTCAGACTGTATCTGTGCATCCTTGTATCTGTATCTGAGAATGTATCTGTATCTGTATTCGTGTCTGTGTGTGTTGCCATGGCACCTCGCAAGCGGAGCATTTCCAGCGGGTCCAAATTGTCTGTAGTATTTCCTTTTTTTTTTCTCTCAACTTTTTGTGTGAGCGTAAAAGTGGAAGGGGCGACGGAGAGGGCGGTGGGTGGTGGGTGGGACGTGGCAGAGCTGCCCAAACAAACAAATGGACGAAACCGAATTCTGGCAACACAGTTGTCTATAATAAATTTGCTTCTTATATATATATTTTTTTCTTCTGTTGGTTTCTTTGGCTTTTGGTTTGCTCTCCGCTGCTCTTTGTCATGATTTTCTGACATTTTTGTGCGTCTTGTTGCGGCGCCTTTCACTTGATTTTTATGACATGCCCTATCCGTCGCACACAGACAAACAACTTTTCAGACTGAACGCCCACCTATGACAAAACAACAACAACAACAACAAAATATAAGAAAAGAATAGAAAATGGAAATGAAAATATTGAATTCAAAATAGGGTGACAAGCCATCATGGCCACCCCCTCCCCTCTTAAATCATATGGGACACAATTAATGAATATGTTACCAAAAATACTTGTAAATATTTTTTCCATAATAAACTTGTGCCAGAATTTTGCCGATCCACATTGTTGTTGCTGCCTTTTCTGATTCTTTTCGCTGGCATTTTGAGATTTGTGTTTTTCTTTTCTTTCTTGGCTTTTTTTTTCTCTCGAAAATGGCGTCGCGTTTTGCGGGCTTTTCGTAATTTTTGGCTGCGAGCCAAAGTCTACAAAAATTTGCGTAAATAAACAACAACATTTTGTTGCAATTTAGAAAGAGTCGTTAATGCCTTCTAGTTATTTCTTTCAGTCGCGTATAGCAACAAAAAAAAAAACAGAAAAACAAAGACAACAACAAAAAAAATAGCCAAAAACCAAAACAAGTCGAACAAATTGCACGAAGTTTGCACCGAAAAAGAAATAAATGCGACGAGTGCCAAATGCAAAAAGGGGACATAGACAAAGTGCTAGAATATATATATTCTCTACTTTGCGATATATTTGTTGTGTATACGAGTGGAGCACATGTCTGTCTGTCTGCCTGTCCACTTGCAGCAAGTGGAGCTGCAGCGAATGAGTGTATTAAATTTCAGCGGAAACGGAAATGCTTATCGCCTGGCATTGGTATGACAGACACGTCTCTAACCCCCCCACTTAACCCCCAACACAAAGCGACGCCCAGTTTCACAGCTAAGCCTTATGATGCTCTTCCTCTCTCTTTCCCTCTAAGCCAAAGCCTGGCCTTAGGCTCTTTTGAAAAGAAACGCCGGGGAAAGAAGAAAAGCGTGTTTCAAATACACTTATTTAAATAACAATTTCAATTGTTTATCTAAAGCAAAAATCTTATTAATATTAGATAACTTAGATAACTTTGCAAGGATTTTCAATCTTCAGACAACTCTTAAAAAAAATCATTGTAGAGCACTAAAATCGGTTAAGCTCTTCACATTTTAAACAAGCTGAAGTAAAGTAAAGTACTTATGTAACAAACATACATACACACATGTGTGTGTGTGTGTGTGTGTGTTGGTGTTAGAAAGCTTGTTCAGAAATCGCATGACTTTGCCACTTACATTGTAAACCCACTTAAAACACCAACGCGTAGCCTTCAGCTGTTGAATCGGGACACAATGGATGCGTGTGGAGGGGCTTAAAGGATTAGTTGGATTGAAACTAAGGAGCTTTGCAGCTTCCGATTGCCTGCCAGCAAAGCTAGTTATGTGCTCGAATAAAACGCATAACAAATTAACAGCAACGAAGAAAAAGTTATAAGCCCAAACTTTGATAAAAACATAAACTTCTCACGAAATATATTTTCGACATAATTTTATATTATTATTTACATCAAATATAATTTGTTTAGTTTAATTCAAATTCGCTTACAAATTTACAAAGTCCAAGTGGCGCCATCTAGCCGCAGTTAGGTGCAGCTGATCGTACGATTGATGCTGCCGCTGTTGTCGCCACCTATCGGCGATATTGCTGCGCGCCATCTGGCGGTCAGCAACATGCGTTGGCAACATTTCAGCAGCCGCCAGAAACATTTCAAATTTTCGTATTTTTAACATTCTGTTATGCACAATTTTTTCACGCCGCTGCTGCTGTTGTTGTTGTTGTTGTTTTTGCAATACACTTTTTACGCGATTTTCGTAGCAACAAACAACAAAGAACAGATGTTTCCACTTTTATTTTGGGGAAATTGTATTGCTTTGACAGAATTTCACTTTTCAAGAGACTTGATTTTTGTGACCCCACTCGAAAGCACTTTAGCAACAAAAACTTGGGATTTTATTTACTTTCATTCTTTTTTTTAGCACATTTCTTTTGGGCTTTTACCGTTAATTAAACTGCACTGGTGAGCGAAAGAGCAAAAGAGAGAGAGAGAGAGAGTCGCGTCCTTCGATTGAGCAAATGTTTGTTAATTGTAAAAATTGCAATTGCAATATTTATTTAATTTAATTTGAATATTTTCATTATTATTTTATCTTTCTTTTATTTTCGAGCACGCACGCAGCGTTGTATTTGGGATATTGAATGAGGATCGACTGTGGATTGAATGGGATCGAAATGAAAATATGTCTGTGCACGATATTTCCTACACTTCACTTTACTGGCGCAGAAAATCGCATATACAACGAGAATGTATAATTATAAATAAATGTTCTATAAAAAACGCTTTTTTGTTCGTTTGTTTCGCTCTTCTTTTGTTGTTGTTGCTGTTGTTGTTGTTGTTGGCGTCGTGTGTGTGTGTGTGTGTGTGTGTTGGTCTTGTGTTTTTGAGCCATTTTAATTTTAGAGGTAACCCAAAATAAATAACCAACAATTCCGCTGAAAGCGGCCAGAAGCACCTTTTCGACAAAAACAAAAACATAGAAAAAAAAAACAAGGAAAACGAGAAAAGCAACAAAATGAAATCCTACTAAACAATTGAAAATGCTTGAAATTGCAGGTGGCAAAGTGCTCCGCCCCGCACCCCATTTTTCCATATGTGCCCCTCCCACGCGTTCTTCCTCTTCTTCTGCTGCTTAGACGTGTTTGTTAAGCCTTTCAAGTTAAGCGCTTTTAAAACGTTTTAATGGGGTTTTCATGCGAATTTCAAATTTCTTTTTATTCGCGTGTGTTTGTGCAAAGGATTTGCGGCTTGGCTGCGGCCTAATCCGCTCTGAGTTCTAAAGCCAAAACGCACGCCAGCGAAATGATTGAAGAAGAAGAAAGTTGGCGAATAGAAACAACCATCTGTGAGGCATTCTTTATTGTTTCTGCATCAAATGGAGCTGTACTCCTAATGAGATTATAACGGGCATTACATTATGATTTAATAATCAATTACTTTAACGGCAAGCTTTTGCCAAAGACCGACATCATATTAAGCATGTTTTTTATCGTAGTTGCTGCTATGAAAAGCGTTCGAGGATGAAATTCAGTCTGATGTCTCTTTGCAACAGTCAATTTTTTTGAGCCAAATTATCGATAACGTTATTTATGCAATTAAAGATCAAAAAGCACACATTTGTCGTAAAAATACTTTTGAGCTACAAAATATTATCATATTCTTAGATAGAATATCAAAAGTTAGAATATTATCGATAACAACAATCGATTTAGTTAATATTAGTGATCGATAACTATAGTTATTGATCAACAACAATCAATCAATCATCGAAAGTTACAACAAACAAAAACAGAGCAACAACAAATCTATCGAATCATAAAAATGTTATCGCCTATCGCACTGCGATAATAATAAAAATCGATACCGGGAAAGCAACACGCTCAAAAAAGCTGCACACACGATTTGGAATATGAAACAGGAATCGATTCCTTGTTTTTGCGGTCTATCGAATGCGACGCGTTTGATTGCTCGGCCGATGCGCTAATAAAGCTCTTAATTCTGTCCGATCGCTCGAAATAAATCGAAAGGCCGAGGCGTGTGCACACACACACACACAAACACAAACACAGACACACATAAACAATCATCAGCATACACTGAAATATATTTTAAAATTAAAGCAATTTTACGTATTATTTTTGGTTTTTCTTTGTTTTTGTTATTGTATAAGTATTTTGGTACGTTGTGTTGGCCTCACTGATTGTGTGTGTGTGTGTTGGGTGTGTTGGGTGTGTGTTGTTGCTTTGACTGCCGATCTCCTTCAACTAAAAGAAAGGAAATCTGCTTATGCCTGAGCATCTGTTGCAGCAGCCGCATCCGCAGCAGCGGCTGCTGTTTTTGTTATTTTGGTAATGTTGCATTTGGAAATGGAAGTGCGAGGTGCGCATGATTTCTCAAAAACAAAACAGCAACAACAAAATAATAAATGAAAATATCACTTATTTATATAAACGCCCGCAAAAATAGGTTTGATGAATAACAATTTGCCAGACTTTTGCGTAAGTTGCATTTACAATTTACTTATTTCAAGGCGAGGCGGCGGCGGCGGCGAGTTTCGACTTTCCTTTGCCAAAATGATTTCTGTGTCTCGTTCAATTTAAAATTAGCACGCAAGTGAAAACATCAATATTTTTACATACATTCTCAATATGCACGATTTCTATGGAAATTCCAACAAGGAGTTATTTTTAAACGATGCCCGAGCAGCGGGCGGCTATTGCTGCTGCCGCTGCTGCTGCTGCCGCTGCTGATGTGGTGGGAGGTGGACTGTGTGGGGGGTGGTTAATAAAAATGAAAATAAAATAAAATAAAACTGCGTCTGTTTATTGTCAAAATCCTTTTGGCGCGCAAAAAAAAACGCTATAAACAAGAATTAAAAGAGCGTAGCCAAAATAAAGCTCTCTCTTTCTCTCTCTCTGTCTCGGTCTGTCTCTTGATCTCTTTTATACAACTTTAGTATTGCTCTCTTTGGACAGACAATTACCTAATATAAGAGCCAGTTTGGGTCACGTGTCTGCCTTACAATTCATGCTTTTTTCATGCGGGATTTTTAAAGTCAGCTTTGCGCCCCAAAGTATGCAACACTTGGCCGCAATGTCGCAATGGATAAAAGTTAATACATTAATGCGAAATTCAATGGGTTTTACACGCAAACACACACACACACACACTCTGACACACACACATTGCACGCTTAATTAAAGGCGCAAGGATTCAGCTGGGCGGGCATTACTGTCTCTCTAATGGAGCGAGACTAAAGCTTTACCTAACTGTTACTACTTGCGGTTAATATCTAACGCAAGCAGACACACACACACACGCACGCACACACACAGTGTTACACACACCTGTTGTGTGTATGTAAGCGTAAAATTTTATTGAAAGTGATGAATTAATGAGGCGTTAAATGAATAAATGTGTATTCTCTTGCCGCCCTACTGAACCGGAAGTTCGCCGCAGCAACAAAATGGCGTTAAAGCCCCAAACACTGCCCCCACCCCTTACCGCTGCGCTTTGTAAAACTAACTTAATTATTGAAATTGAGGTTTTGAGCGATTCGTAAAGTGGAGCTTAATTACAGCCATAATTTCTTGAATTGCGTATTTGGCTGGGTTTCCTTTTTGGATTAAAAAAGCCTTCGTTTGGTTTTCAATTAATTTGCAAAAGCCGCTTTTAACAGGATTTGTGTCTAAGTTGAAGGCTCTCCAAATCGCCTTTGCGTGCGATTTGTATTTTGTGTATCTTTAAATCTTTAAAATAGAGGTTAAGTTGACCAAATTTTGGTTGCAGTAATTGCGATGTTTAATCAGCTTATAATTAAATTGATTATAAAAATATATCTGGCCGGGTTTCTATTGCAATCTTAGATAAATTTTACCATTAAAAGACTGCAAACACTAATATTTAACTAAGGTTATATATTATGAAAGACATTTTTAGAAGAGGTTAGCTGAATAAGCAAAAAGTAGGCTTATTCAGCTAACATTTTATAAACATTTCTCTCATTTTTGTAACTTATCCTGCGCAGCAAAAAAATTTAAAAATTTCGCAGAATTAGTGTTATGTTGTTTCGCTTATTTATATCTCACTTTAATCACTTAAATAGCGTTCTTTATCGCAAACATCTGGCCTCTTCGCCAAATTCACAATGTTTAATTTATAATCGCTTGAATTTTTAATGTTTAATTACGTCCAAAAAGCATTTCTCGCCTTAACACTCACCTTTAAATTTTCTCTGCAGTCTACGAAACTTGCTCTTCATTAATTGCCAATCTGAAAGAGGTAAAACGAAATTAATAAACTTATAAAATAAACTTTAGTTAAAGAATAATAATAATTAATATTTTAGTTTTATCTCTATCTTGTTTTTCTTCAGTTTCATTAGTTCTTTCTCAATGGATTTCGTTTATTCTGCGTCAATTATATATTGTTAGTAAGTTCTAGGAAGAACTTTGTTAGTTTTGAAAAACTTGTTTAACTTTATTTATAAAGAATATATAATGAAATACGAACTTTGCAAAACATACTAATTGGGCCAAAAAAGAACTACAAACAGGCAGAGTTTTGGTGTAGTTAAAAAATAAAGTAATCGCTGCTCAGTTATATACAGTTATATATGTGTGTGTGTGTGTGTGTGTTTAAATACGTATATATAAATTTCACACATATTTGCACAACTTAACAAATATATATCTTTTGAATAGCTGCCACCTATTATTGATGATATGCCATCGAAATCATTTTCATGCGCACGGCACGCGCTATTAAAAACCAATAACTTGCATAGCCTGTCAAATACACGCCCAAACACACACACACACACACACATTGACGTGTATAACAGTTTTACAGGATAACGCGATTTTATGCTATAACAAGCTATTAGCACCGAGAGCTGAATCGAAATGAAATCCTTAAATCGCAGCCTTCCAAGTGCCAGCTAGTACCAGGCACGCAATAGAATTTTCTTTGTAGACACACACACTCACACACACACACACACACACACATATTTAGTTATGCAAAATGTAAAAAATGAAGAAAGAAAAACACAAAACTAGGCGAAAATCAGCGAAAATGCAATTTAGTTTTATGAGCTCGCAGCGAAAATCAAGTTAAATAAATGTTATGATAGATACCAAATTGTTTGCCGTTTGAATGGAAAGGGCATAAGTGCGGGCGGGGCCAATGGTGGGGCGGAAGGGGCGTTGGCTATCAAAATGCAAGCTGCGTGCAACGCGGTGTCAATCACTCAAAAGCAACGTTTGCCAGTTGCCAGCGCCAAGTTGCAAGTGGCAAGTAGCAAGTGGCAAGTTACCACAGAGGCAAACAAACAGCGCCGCATTGCATTTCCGCTGCGACAGATAACAACAACAACAGCAACAACAGCAACGATTAGTTGGTATGCAAATGCAGCTCATTGCAAGGTTCTAAGAGACCCAACCCAAAACCATTCACTTCGTGACTTTGGTCAGCCAAATAGCCAACTGCAAATTCGCTTTCGCTTTTGCTTTTAACTTCGTCTGGCCAGCAAACGGCTGGGAAGCGAATACTAGTAAGACTTTGCGAGGGTCACTCAAAAGGTTGTCTTGTTTATATAATAAGCGAAAATGCTGAAGGCACAAAAATTAAAAATTTACTCTGTTAAAATTCATCTGTTAAAGTTGAAAATTAGTCTGTTAAATCGAAACTGTTAAAGTGTAAGAAGATTTCGTAAGACTTATAGAAATATACTTAGTAAACAATTTTAAAATTTTAAAGTTTTGTTAGCAAAGTCTTGTTTTGAAATGTAAGTGAATAAATTCAAATTGAATTTTGCAATTTATTTTGTCATTATTTAAAGATTCAGATAATTTTAACTTTAACTTTTATCTAATTATCCAGCAAGTGTTTCCCAAAGAGTTTCGAGCAGCTCTCGCATCGCATATTAAATGCCAAGTGCATATATGGTATTCATATGCAGTTTGCTAGACATGTCCTTGAAACGAACGGCCGCAACGAGTTGTGGCAAGTGCGGCGTTGACTCTGAACCTGTCGGCGACTCTGCCTGTGGACTGTAATTGATAAAGCGGGCCCCCTGCAACGTTGCGATCCGCCTCTAAAGACTGTCAAGCGAATGCCATTTGAATTTCTAATCGAGTTGAAAATGTCGCCGGAAATGGTCGCAAAACATAAAATCAACTTATATACGGGTATATATTGTTCATATGAACTATATATACATATGTATTATACACACACACACACACACTGGTAAATGGCGACAGTTATTTTGGATTCTCGCTTATTTTGATTAGCGGCAGGCGTTAAATTTTGACAGTATAACAAACACAAAGCAAACGCCACAAAGTATGCAACGCTTTTGCAGCAAAGCCAAAAGTCAACAAAGAACAACAACAACAACGCCAAACTAAATTTGTGTTTATTTAGCTGGAGCTCTTTTTAGTTCTGGCTAATTTTAGAAGCAAAGTTTAAAGTTGAAAGCATTTCCGCATTGCATGTTGTCGCTGCGTTGACGTCAGCAGCGGCAGCGGGCGACGCAGCGCAGCCATTTTGAAAGCAATATGCAAATGTTAGGCAAATAATTTATTCAGTTTGGCGGAGGAAAGTCCCAAAAAGCCACGACGGCTAATTGAAAATACCGCTGCATAGCTAGCAGGCGCTTAAAACTCAACTCAACTCAAAATTGAGTGAGCTTTGAGTGAGTGGCAGCTGCTGCTGCTGTTGTTGCACACGCATTGAGCTTTGAGTGGACGAATGCATGTGAACACGCCCCCTGGCGTCAGCAACTGCAGTTGCTCTGCTCTTTACACCAACCAACCCCCGTTCAAGTTCAATGCAATGCAAAAAGGGCAGAGACGCTGCCCTTGACGCTGACGCCGGCGCCGGCGCCTATGCGAAACGTGCGACAAGCTGCCAAGCGACAATAAATGTGACTGCTTGCTGCTTGCAAGGGCGACAACCGTTTTTGCGTAATGTGGGCGTGTGCGGGCGTAACGGTCAGCGCTTGCAAAAGTGCAAGAGTGTGGTTAGGGGCGAATTGACAGGTGTGTGCGTGTCTTGTGCTGAAGTATGCGACGCGATTACTGCAAACAAGATGGAGTACACGACTAGTGGATACCCTGTCATCAATATTGAATGTCATACTAAACATATCAATTAAATATTTGTATTAATACTATACTAATTATATTTTTATAAAATTTTTGATCAACAGTGAAAAAAATTCGACATTGGAATATAAAATGCTCTTACATGGTGTTATTCAGCTCGTGTAAACTTTGAGAAATTTTAATTTGCTAATTTCTGCTGCCCGTTGTAGGCATGTAAATACCAAAACGAGACAGAACTACAGTTATTCTGCAGTTATTCAATATTCCATTTTACCTTTATGTACTTGAATATTAACAAACCTAAAGCGTTTAGCTCTTGCCACATTTTGTTTGTGGTCTAATTAGTTTATGCGTAACGTCAAAGAAATTGTGTAAGAAAATGCGATTATTTGTGTGAATGCATATGTGACAATAGGTGCAAAGGGAGAAGTGGCACAACTAATCGGACAAGAAAAGGAATCTTTTAGTTATTAGATAAGATTTACTGTGGTTCACAACTTAATGCAAATATTTATACTTTTACATAACCACAAAAAAAGCATGTGATCCTCGTGCAAATTTTGGATATATTTGGAAGCTCGAAAAATTTCAAAAATTCTTGCGAGCATTGAAATAAAGCAAAAAAATAAAAAGTGAAAAATAGTGCAATTTGCTTATCAGATGATATTTCATAATATACAATACAAAATAACTAAATATTTGTTAAATAAGCAATGTTGAACATGACGTATACGCAATTTGTAAGAGAGCTCATATTTAAATATAATATTTATTTGCATCACGTGCAAAACTGCTGAAAAGCTCAGCACTGTTGAAAAATCTACATGTAACAATCCCAAGCGTAACACACACACACACATACTCAAAAAAACAAACAAACAAATAAGTAAACAACAACAAAAGGCGCAAAATCGTTTAATCAGCTCAACAAATAGGAAAAGTGCCCAGATAAATGTCAACCATTGTTGTTGTTGCTGTTGTGAGCTCTTTATGCTACACACATGTTCGTGGCACTTGCCGCACAGTATCAACAACTTAACTAAAGTCACGTGTAAACATTCGAAATGCTGTAAATTGGTATTTATTGCAAGTGGATAACGAAAAGCGCAAAAGCAAGATGAAGAAATAAAACGAAACTGTGCACACACACATTTCACGCAGGGGCGCACAGAAGAAGAGCGAACTGAATAAAATGTGATAAACACAAAACGGCGAAAAGTCAACAAATTGCGAGTTCAACTGAGACAAAATATAATAATCAACAACAATGTGTACACACACACATACAAACAACTATAAAGATTTGTTTGCATGCGAGCCGGAATCCAATTAGAATAAAGCGTTAAGCACTCTCAGTGAGCAGTGCAATCAATGAGAGCGCGAGAGCAGCTTTCTGCAGCGGTCGCTGCATAAATGACATCACAATAACAATAAAACGCGACAACAACAGCAATAAGCTGCGCAGTGCGCAGTGCGATAACAGCGCACGAGAGCGCTGTGGTGAGCTGGCGCAAAATAAGAATGAGAGTGAGAGCACGAGAGTGAACGCGAGAGCGTGCCAAGCATGTATGACATCAGCGTGTACACGATTTGTTAACAGTTAATCGCACGATCGCTTGCCATGCTAAGAGCGGGTGAGTGGGGGGTGTGTGTGTGCGAAAAGTTCGGAAATACTTGAAATTGTGCTGTGGCTGTCTCTGTTGTCTCTTTGATTGGTTCCTGATTTATTCTCGCATCTTTGTTTTGTTTACTTTTATTTCAATTTGTGCCTTGGCACGGCTTTTATTTCGGGTGTCTTGGCATAAAAGTGAACACGTGCCCCTACATGGCATTAGACAACGTCCGCTCCCCACTCCGCAGCAGCGGCAGCAGCAACACCAACACTTATTAAACATTAATTGACGCTTCATTTGGTGGCTGGAAGCGCGTGAAATCTCTTGAGAACCGGTTGCTTGGACCAATGTTTGACTTGCCAAAAAGCAAAAAGCCAAACGGAAAAAACTCAAAATCAAACCGCAAAATCATACACAATACACACACACACCGCGTTTTGGTTAACTGTCGACTGTAATAATTTTTCGTTATTGATTTATTTCCTTAGCTGCTTTATCAACTCGCAACTTCTTATTAGTATTTTTTTCTTTTTTTTTTTTGTTCTTTTTTCACACATTATTGTTGCTTTTTTTTTGTTTTGTGGCTGGTATTATTTTATTTGTTGTGTGCCATAAAACTTTCGTAGATATTTGAAAAAACACATAATTCAATTTTTGTGTAATTTTTCTTTTCTGCTTTGACTTTGTTTTGGCTTTGCCTTTGTGCTAGCCAGGTTGACACCTTAATCACCTGGTCGCATTTGAAGCAGTCAAACGCTCACGGCTAAAGAATTTGCTTAAATAATGTTGTCTACTGGCAATTAAATGATCATAGTATCTAGCATAGACCGAATGTCCCCCTCGGGGTATTTTCTGTCTCTATTTCAGATGCGTCATTTAGTTACCTTGTCGCTCTTTCAGTCTGCAATCATCAGAGGTGTTCGGGCGGCTTGGCTTATTCGGAGATGCCGCGATTTCAAATTCAGGTGCAGACTGAGAATTTTATATTGCCAGCGAATCGGGTTCACTTTAATATAAATCGAACAATTTTTTGGAGCAGGAAAACAAATATTATAGAGTACTCTAATTTTCAGCTATCTACACTTTCTATCCACATTATTGTCAACATATGTCATAAATTCTAACAAGAAACAAATTTTTGTATTGAAACAGCTGCAAATCATGGTCAAAATTTCGATACCTCTTTATGATAAACCTTTTTGGGTTCCACCTGATTTTAATACTCAAAAAAAGCTAAAAATCATGCTTTACAGAAATTTCATTGAATTTATAAAACAAAGAACTGTTTTTTTTTGTAACTATACCTTATTATATATATTTTGCTCGCATACTTTTCTGAAACCTACTTTTTGGTCGAAGCAAAGGGAAAAGTTTTCCTTTTTTTTTAAGTTTTTTTGTTTAGCAGTTAGTTCTAGTCCACACTTCATTTAACTGGCCATTTGTTGTTTGAGTTTTTTTTCGCTTTTGTGCTTGTTCGTTTCTAATGTGTTGATTTGCTCAATGAAAGCAATTAAATGAAGAGGCCCCAAAGTGGGGCCCCGTCTGGAAATCGTTGAGTCGCGCACAGATTTCTACAATTTGCGTCTACAAGCCGGGCTAATGATCTCAAGGCAGCAGCAGAAACTACAACAAAAGCGTGAATTTGTTGCTTTTGCTGATTAATAATGTATGCATACAAACACAGAAAAATGATTAAAAATCATGAATCTCAATACACGAATTTTGCACGGCAAATATTTATTTTATTAAATTTATATTAAACGAACAAAATGGTAAATATCATATTCCAGCTAGAACTATTTCTTCATATACCCTATAAGCATTGCAATAGATATTTGTTGGATTTTATGCTTGATTAAGGTGTACAGGGTATTGCCTAGTCAGTCATTAGCAGCAACATGTATTGTTTTTCGGAAATGGCGTTCTACGAAATACTTGTTAAGCACAAGTGTATTGAATATTCTTTTGGCCCGATGATTCTTCTGTTTTGGTCAAGTGTTTGTGGCACAAAAGGCTCAAGAATTTAGCAGCAATAACAATAACAATGAAATGATTTGCGCTACAATTAAATCGCAATTACTACACTTGAATCAATTGCTGAAATTGCGCATAGCTTTAACTAATTAAAAGTTTTGATTTTGTTTTTTTTTTGTTTTAGAGAGGTTCTAAAAACTTCCAATTTAATTAGTTGTGCGATAAAAAAAAAGGTACAAACTTTGTCGAACCAACTTCAAGGCAGCTTTTAAAGGACTGCAAAAGAAAATTGGTAAAAGAACGAACAAAAAAATAGCCCAAATTTTCTCATTAAACAGTTTTTGAAGCCATGCGCGGGCCAACGCTGCGTATGAGCAATGCGACTGGGGAACGGGGCAATGTAGACGCATTCTTTCGTTCTTTGAGGGCGTAACAAGAGCCAAACAGGTGACGCACTCCCACAGAGTCTCTGCTTGGGCTCATCATTTATGTTGCCGGTGCCCATTACGTGTCCTTTAATAATGTATAGGATATTTTTACCGATTGTTGAGGGATTTTAACGGTGAACCGTTGCCTAGTTGACCGTTTGATCAATGAGGGCTTATTTAACACAAAGCGTTAAGAAGATGCTAAAAATAAGAGTATATTTCTGTTTATTGATTATTAAACCAATTTGTTTTATTGATTTTAAATTAAATGCTTAAATCATATCACGCAAGTTTCTAATAAATAATTTGACTATTAGCTAATGTGCTCAGATAAAACTCTGTATTTGTTAGGGTATACGCCAAAAATACTTGTCTGCCTCTCAATTCAGGGAATTAAATGTAAGCGGCTTAATGAGCCATTTGAAACTTTCACAGCCATCATTATGATGTGTGCGATATTTTTTGGCAATCAATGCCGCAAGTGGCACAAATGTTTTGCAGCAGAGCCAAGTTCGGCCAGTGTGAAATTACAAATAACCTACGTTAGCTAATTGGCCGAATATCAGAAGATTAATTGAATAAATAACAGAGAACCGTATTTCAGCTGCTGCCAGTGACAACCAGAGCCAGACAAATAATGATCTTCAAAAAGGGCACACAGCGCAGCGGGCTGAGAAACTATTTGGCATACCCTGCGATAACGACTGAAAACCCGTTCCAGTTAACCAACTGGCCAATGCCAACGCAACACAATTACCTGAGGGCCCCCAAAGAGACCAAAAACGAAACTGCAATAGCTCCGAGAAGGCACCAATGATAATGATCTTGCAAAATGGAAAAAACAGCAAAGAAAAAAACATAACAGCAAAGCGGACAAGTTTTAAGATAACCAACTGATGCCAAGTGTTGTTGTTGTTGCTGTTGCTGTTGTTGCTGCTGCTGCTGGGGGCAACCAGATTCGTGGCTCTCTGTCGCACATGCGAGCGTGGTCCACTGCACGGGTCTCTAAAAATAGCCAGCGCTTATTAGAAAAGGCTAAAAATAGCCACAACTTGAAGCGCAACGACGTCGACGCGTTCGCGTTGAGTAAATACAAAAGTAATCGTAATAAAAGAGACGATGGTAAAAAGCAGCGTATAATGTGATTGTTGCCTACACCTTTTAATGCAAAAAAAAAAAAAGAAGCAAGCACAGGTACAGTGAACCGCTTCCTGGATGCCAGGAAAATGCAATATTGAGTCTATTTAAACTAGAGTTTACTTTAAAATCAAAATCGGTGCTCCTTTTCGAATAAGAATATGCAAATTTAAGTATAAATGTTAATGTAACAGAACCTTTTAATCAAAACATGTAAATGTTAAAAAAAAAATATGTTCGAAAAGCTATTAATTATAAGATTATGTTGACTGATGTTAATTTATTTTAATACCTTTAAAGTATTTCTGCAGGGTATTTTGTAGGCCTAAACGGCTAAACAACTGCTGAACTAGTTAAATGTACGGAAGAACAAGTTCGACTGTGGCTAAGCTCTAAATAGCTGTTATTCTAGTTTTTTCTTCACAAGGTTCAATTACAGTGTCCTTCTTGTTGTTTAGCAATAAAGAATACATCATTACCAATTCAGGATTTTACTTCTATAAAAGTTATGTGGGAGCTTTAAAATCTCTTTAAATTAAAATACATATTAAATTTACTTTTATATATTTTTAATATACTCCCCAGTTGCACAAAAAAGTAGCTTAAGCCCCACAAGAAGAGCGTCAACATATTTTCCAACAATTAAGCTAAATTTCAGTGGTATTTTGGAAATGTTTACAGCGCAAACAGACAAAAAAACAGCAGCTAAGATCATGCAAAAAAAAAGTGGGGTGGGCGTGTGGGTGGTGCGTGGTTGCGTGGCAGTCAGAGCCAAGCAGACAATGTTAAAGACTGTTACGGTTGCTAGCGGCTGCCATGGTAAAATAAGTGAATCAAATAGGGACCGAGAGAGAGAGAGAGAGAGGGGCCAGCACCGACAACAACTACAACGCCACTTCAAACAGACAACAAATACACTAACAAAAGGAAACAAAAGAATAAACGACAAAGCTAGCTGGTAAGAGGAAAAGAAATAAAAAACATAGAGGCAAAAACCAAGAAACCCAATAACATAAAAGCCAAAGAATTTTTGCGCTAAAGGATGGAAGGCGACTCAAACAACTAAGGGGGCTGTGTATATGTGTATGCATGTGTGCGTGTGTATGTTTAAGTGCGTGTGTGTATGTGTGTGTGTAAGTAGAAAAACCCGCTTACAGCAGCAAAAACGGTGGCGGCGGCAGCGCCAAGTGACGACCTTGATAAGTTTCACATACAAACACCAACACAAGCACAAGCGTGTAAGCACACACATACACACGCAGACACTGACACTGCTTACGAAAAAGGAAGGGCTAACAAGAAGGAGCACACGAACAGCCTTTGGGGGCAATGAAAGAGGCCCGCTCACACCAAACACACACACACACACAAACACAAACTTTCTGTGTGGGAACAAAAAGAGGTGGCGCAGTTCAAGTATCACACCACAATCGATGCACGAAGAGAGCCGGCCGCATGGTGAGTTACGTTCAGGGGCTCTCACTAAATGCTTCTCTCTTTCTATCTGGTATCAACAAGTGGCTGCTCCTGCTGCTCCTAACTCAATTCGGTTTTGCGTGTCTGCTCTTTAATCAACAGCGCGTGGTGAGCTTTTCTGTTGCTGTTGCCATTGCTGTTGTTGTTATTACTGTTGTTTAATGTATAATTGTATGTTTTGTACTTAATACACATACTTTGGGCATATTTAAATGTACATACAAATGCGCATATTATCATGTTTTAAACTTTATTAAGCCGCCTGTTTGTCTCTTTTGGTGCTCTCCCTCTCTTTCTCTCTGTCACTCTCTTTGCTGCGCGCTTCCAATCAGCTGTAAATCAGCTTGAGATTCAAATTCAATTAATATTATTTAATAAATTCGCATCCAATGTTTATATGATAAGCAAAGGGACCGTGTGTTTGCCTATGTATATAAAAGCTATACAGTGAGTGTGTGTGTGTGTGTGCGTGTGTGTGTGTTTAGTAAATGGAAAATTTTATGTTACCCATTGGGAATGTAGTGTATGCAGCTAAATAAATGCAAAAACAACTAAAGCAACAACTTTAAAATGATCGTGCAACGTGCCTGAAATTATAAAATACAAATCAACGCGGAACCCGCCAACAGAAACCGGCGCTGCACTTGCTGCCTGCCACACACACAACCGGCTCAAATCAGCGAACGGACGGACGGTCGGACGGGCGGACAGACGGACCGGGCAACGTCTAGTTTGAGTTTTGAGCGACAGGCGAACACAAGAGACAACCCATAATTAATCAGACTGCCAGGCAACAATTTACAATTTACAATTTACAATGTACAGCCAACCACATTGCAAATTCCAAGCAGATCCTTCACTTGAGTACAATAACGTGCACAACAACAACAACAATCCCTAACAAGTTTTTGCGTTTTTCTAGTGTTTAGCTTTTATTGTTTTTATTCTTCAATAACAGCTCATCACATTTTTATTGACATACTCTTCAAATTGAGTTTTTAACACTAACGCAAACAATTTGATTTTATTTATTATTTTATTATCGTTTTTCTTTTTGTTTTTGTTTGTGGCTCCACACACATAAACTGTCCAAATCTATAGGTGAAAACAAGTTTTTAAACATTAATTCGCATATTTTTACAAATTATATTAAAGCTCATACATAAAGACAGAACAATAACAATAACAGCAACAACAACAACAACAACAAGCGTTTATTTCGTGTACTGTGAAAAACTCGTTTTGCTTGTAAAACTATTTAACAATTGTGATGCCAAAAACAAATCGTAAATACTTCGATAATTTTATATAAACTGTATATTGTATTTGTTAAATTAGGTTCGTTTTAAAATTAAATAAACTTAAAATAAATAAAGTACTCATCTCAGTGCAATAAACATATTTTTTATACGTATATCTAAGGTTTATGCTTATCGTCAAGCTTATCTTTTTGATGACAGTTGAACTAACTGAACTCTGAGTAATACCCACGATAAATAGTTGCATCAACTTGCATTAACTAAGCATGAAATCGTTGTATTTACATACACTTGTATTTTTGTATTTGTAAATAGCAATGTAAATAATTTCGCAAAGCACATAATACCCTTTAGACAGGGTAAAAAAATAAAAATATTTGATTAACCCTTATAGTTTCGTTCAGTGTAGATTAATCAAATGGAAAATTTGTATACTTTTGTGTGTAAATGACTAAATTACAATAATAATAATAATAATATTACAAAAAAAACCCGAGTTGAAAAAATTTCTAGCACAAAATTATAATTTAACAGTTACATTAACTAGCATGTGTGTGTGTGTTAGTGTGTGGAAACTCGTATACTCTTAATAATATAGCCACTTGGGTGTTTTCACTCATATGAGGTAACTATTATAATGCACATGTAAGTGGGCACAACTGTAACTAGATAGGCGAGTAGAGAACACCCTCACAAAAACAGACAAACATACAAACACATCTATATATGTACGTATAACAGTCTCTGATTTGAATATAACAGGAGAGCGTATTAAACTTCGTTTTATACGCAGCCGAAGCTCAGCATAAGGAAAGCATAAAACTGTTCTACTGTTCTAAGCCAGCAACAATGTAACTTTTTGATCATCACACTTGTTGCTCCTTCTCTCTCACGTGCACTTCTGTCATAAATGGGAACAGCACAGAAGATGCCGAGCAGAGCTGAACAGGCGCAGAGCAGAAAGTGGGGAAAAGTCGTTGATCTATCGTGTTCTCGCTCTCGTCTGCTATCAGTCACCGCTATCCGGCTACTGCTTGCTACACTTATGTACTCACATATTAGTGCAGGGGGTGGAGAGCGAGCCTGGTGGGTTTTGTCGCTTAATTTGATGAGTGTTGCGACTATGCTGCAATCAAAGTATAAGCACACACACACAAGCTGAGCTTGGGCTTTTTCAATATGCAAAACAAAACTATTAAAGTGGATAGACAAGTTTTAACCAGAGACAAGCGTGCTGATAAAGCAGTTTGCGCTGGTCAAGCACACAACAGGCACAGAGAGTGACAGAGAGAGAGAGCTGCACATAGAAAGCAACCACAGAAAGGGCAGCTTAGGTTAAGCCTAAATATATGGATATTCCGAGTCGATAAAAATAACTCAACGCTGCCTGCAATCAATTTTAAAATAGACCCAACTTACAGCAAAGTGCAAGCAAGACGAAGAACCAAAGGCGTAGGGAGGAGAAACTACTAGCTAAAGGCAGACAAGAAAAAAGCAAGGCAATTTCAACTTACCGCTGCGCTCCCGCGCCGCACAAGTTCAAGGCCAAGTGGCCACGGCGCCTCCGCTTTGTCTTTGCTCTTCTCGCACGCGCGCTCTCTATCTCTCTTTGCACTGCTAGTGTGCTGGTGCGTTTGGGTGTGTGTGTGTGTGTATGTGTGTGTTTGGTTTTTTTTATGCGCAACCGTTTGCATGCGAAAGAACTTTCGTTTTCAAGTGCGCCTCCTTTGCCTTCGATTTCTTTTAGGAAGGTGGTGCACTGTTGTTGTTTCTGTTATTGGCTGTTTTGTTTTTAGTGGGACGCGCGCGCGTGGTGAACAAAGAGGAATTCCCACTTGTTTTTATAACACGCGCAACTAAAAATTTATATCAATAAGTTCACAAATTTGTATATGTTATTTGCAAGACTCCGCACTTGAGTCTGGGGCTGGCGGCTTTGTAAATTAATTAACAACACTCAAATTTACACACACACACACACACACACACACACGCACACACGGGCACGCACACACGCACACTTTCCCATATCAAGCGAGCGCGCGCGCCGAGATAAGCAAAGTAATTTATTTGCACTAAAATTTACTTTTTGCACGCCGCTGCTGTTGAGGGGGTGGCGGCGGTATGTTGGGGGCCCCAAATTCACCACACACACAATCAAGCACTGGAATTCGTCGGAGCACACAAACATACACACTCATACACAAACACACGCGCGCAACCCGACGTAAACGCACGTTCTTGTTACAAATGTTGCCCGAAATTTTGGCAACTCTGTTCACAGTTCACAATTTGTGCCGCAATCGGTTCCAGTTGCGTTAAATACTTTGTTTAGCAAGTTATTGAATTTCACAGAATTTAGAAACAAACCAGAGACAACGGAAAACGACGACACCGCGATTACGAGTCGCAACAACAAATGGTGAGTGTTGAGAGAGGCACATGCCAGAGTTGCCAGGCTGGGAGCTTTTTCTTACACCAAAAAAGCTTTACGACAGTGCTGGTAAACGTTTAAATAGGCGCACAGCGTGAACATTTGAGAGAAATTAATTTTATTGCTATCTTAATTAGAGCTTATTTTAGTCGAAACTTAAAGCATAGGTAAATTGGCTTTTAGTGCATCGAACTCCTTGCGTTCTAGCGGCTTTAAATTGGTGCCCGAAAAGGGCGATTTGAATTCCACGTCTCGATGTTTGTTTACCAGAATCTTTTGTTCCGAATATATCAAATTGATTTGCTGACTTATCTGGTCCTGATCTGTAAAGGGAGGTAATATAGAAATAAGCATATATTTGATATTTATATATTTATACCTTTCTTGAGCAGGCTTATGGCTTGTTCTCTCTTCATTTTGACCAACATGCTTCCAATGGTTATCCACACTTTTGACTCCTCGGACTTTTCAATCAGACGCAAAGCTTCCCGGTTTTCCTGGCGCCGTTTGTCCATTACGGTCAACTCCTGTTTGTTGGCCAGAATCTTATCGGCCAACTCTTCCGTCTTGGTTATAATCTCAATACTCTTGTTTAAATCTGTTTGGGACATGTTTGCAATTGTTTTATTGGGATATGTGTTGAAATGCCGACAAAACGTAAACAAATGAAATTAGGGTGGCCAGAGTGCAAAAAAATCACCTTTTAAAGTGCTCACAGCTGGCAGCCCTAACAGCTGTGTAAAAATTCCAGTGGTTCTTTATAAACAGCTGTTCATAAAGCGCCAAATTTAAATGTTAAGCAATTATCATATGAAACTCAAGTTTCGGAAATTTGCCATTTGTAATATTTATAATCCCTTATTTGCACACTCTTTTCTTTATTTTATTGTAAGTATTTGATCGAATCTTATAAAAGTAAATCATTTAAAACATTTAAAGCTTTTTTTTAGCTGTAATCGTAAAGTTTTTAAAGAATTTAGTGCTTATAGTGGGTTAGATGATTGATCATCTCGTAGAGCCATTTGGGCTGATCGTGTGGTGCCATGTGGCCGGCGTTGCGCACCATAATCTCGACCAGATGGCCGGCATGCTTCACATAACCAGCCACCTCGCCATCAATGCGCCAGATCTCACGTGGTGCGACCTTATAGCGCTCTGAGCCGGGGAACTTGAGTTTCTTCAGATAGTTACGGGTCAGAGGATAGGCAACAATGATGTCCAATTGCCCGCTGTAGATGCACACAGTGTAGTAGCTCAAGAGCTCGGCTATCCAGGGCGCCACAGTGTCCATGACATCCTCCTTCAAGTGAATCTCCACCTTGTTCTCCGTGTCCAGATCGTGGAACGTCTTATTACCCACATGAATGGCTCGACGCATGACGCCCGACTGCAAAAACTCACCCATCTTGGCGTCGCTGCCATCCGGGTGTGTGAGCAGATAATTATAGTACCAACTGTAGCCGGTCAGGTTGCTGAAGATAGAGCCATTGGTCATATCGCCATTGATCAACGAATCGAAAACATCAAAGGCGCAGTTCATGTCCCGCTTCTCGATGCAGGCGGCGCCCCGCTGCTCAGCGTCATGGAACTGCTCAAGACCGTTGTCATCGATCAGGCCCAGCTGGTACAGATAGTCGCCGTATTTAAGCTGATGAAGCGGATCCGAGAGCCCATTGCCAATGGCCAAGCCCTTGAGCGGTACAATAACTCGCGCGTCGATCGAATTCTGCACCTTGTGTATGTGATACGCCAGCGCTGGGACATATTTTCCGGCATACGATTCTCCAGTGACCCAAAAACCGGATGTGGGGCTCCACTCGAAGAGCTCGTACAGCTGCATCACAGCCTCGTGCAAATTGCGGCCCACATCCCGCTCGTTGCGGGCATAGCCCTCGTCGTGGTCGGTGAAGCTGAACCCGGTGCCCACGGGATTATCTATGTAGATCAGGTTGTGTGTTTTGCTCCACGTGTAGTTGCGCTTCTGCAGCTTTCCCTGCTCGTCCAGATGCAGGGGCCCGTTCTCCGTGAACAGACCGAACAGCGAGGAGGCGCCGGGTCCGCCCTGAAGCCACAATACAACGGGCGCATAGTCCCGATCCGTTTCGCTGGGGAAATACCAGAAGAACATGTTCGAATTGTAGCCAGGATCTACGGTCAGATAGCCCGAATAGCTCTCAACACCATGGAACTGGGTCCCACTGACGCGGGCCATTTGTCGAACCTGCTCCTTGGGCAGTTTATCGTTGTGGATGAGCGGCGTCAGGAAGAGCGGCTCGCCGGGATCGACGCCATCGTTAAAGAACTTGAAGCGTGGATACGGATTGATAAAACTGCGTCGATAAGGTGCATCACCGGAAGCAGCAGCAACAGCAACAGCTGTGATAATTAAAATCACGCAATGATTTGCGTTTTTCATTGTTTCGAACTGCGGTTAACTATGGAAAAAATTAAATTGTAATCAGGTTGGTTCGACAGCTGGCATTGTTCACGCCCCACCAACCTTTCAAGAGATAAGCAAACTTTGCACTTTTGCTACGGCTCCGCTTGAAAGCAAAATCTTGTCTGAGCCGGCAAAAAATATTGTGTTGCAACGAATGTTTTTTTTTTTGTTTTCGTCGGTTCCGTCACTGAACTAGTTCTCTCAATCGAATCACTGTTATCGATCATGAAAATAGTTACCAAACGCAACTCATGGCGTGTTAAAAAAATTAATTTGCAACAGGTATGCAAATCATATGAAATAAATAACAGTTAGGCAACAGTTCTGTTTTTTAAACATAGCTGTAAAGTTCGTCTGGTGAACTGGCTTGTTGTTCAGCTGTAGCTTGCCCAACACTGTTATCGATAGGCAAAACAGCGCTGATTTTGCCAAACAGCTAATGATTTTAAATGAAAACAATTTCCAAAATGCAGGTAATAGCGAATTTTTAACGGAATCGCAAACAGACAAATAATTTTAAGTAAAATATTGCTTTGTGTTACTGTTGGTTTAACTTACAGCACCTATATGAATCATAAAAGCTAACTTAAATGGGTTAAACAGTAGCAGCGCCACCTCCATTACCGCTGATAAGGATGAGTCATAAACAGCGGCGTCGCAGCGTTGTGGGCGCAGCGCTGCTTTCGCTTTTGTTGTGGCCCAAAAAACAGCACTTAAGCACTCCCATTTAGGCAGCTGAAAGTAACGGACGCTCGCTCTCCCAACTCGTAAGCAATTGCACGCACACCGCATACCGATACAGTTATAGATACAAATTTTTTTCACACCCACAAATTAGACAAAAATGTTTGATTTCAATTTGGAATTCGCGCGTGGCGGCGCCGCCTTCACCACCGAACTGTTCCAATTGCTGGCGGCAGGTGGCCTCAAGCAGAACATTGTCTTCTCCCCGTTCTCCATACAGGCGTGCGTCGCGCTGGCCTTTGCCGGCGCACAGGGCGACACGGCCGATGAGATCGCCAAGGGCTTGCGCTTTGCGTCCAACTTCCCGCCGGAAGTGGCGCAGACCTTTCAGTTCGTGCTGCAGAAGTACAAGGACAGCGATCTACTGCGCGTGGCCAACAAGGTGTACGTGCAGCAGGGCAAGCAGCTGAAGGCCAGCTACGAGGCGTCCATCAAGCAGGACTACAACTCCGAGGCGGAGTCCATCAATTTCGCCCTGAGCTCAGCGGCGGCGCAGTCGATCAACAGCTGGGTCAATGCCAAGACAGAGGGCAAAATCACCGAACTGGTCTCCGCCGATAGCTTCGATGACAACACCAGATTGGTCCTGCTGAACGCTCTGCACTTCAAGGGCAGCTGGGCGCACAAGTTTGACGAGGCGCGCACCGAGCAGGACGATTTCTGGATCGGCGAGGAGGAGAGCGTCAAGGTTAGCTACATGAACCAGAAGGCCAAATTTGGCTATGGCCACTTCGAGGAGCTAGGCTGCACCGCCCTGGACCTGCCCTACAAGGACTCCGATCTGTCCATGTTCGTGCTGCTGCCGCAGGAGCGCAGCGGCCTCAAGCAGCTGGCCGAGAAACTAAAGTCCGTCAATCTGATCGATTTGGCCTCCAAGTTGACGGTGGAGGAGGTGCAGGTGAAGTTCCCCAAATTCAAGGTGGACTACTCCATTGATTTGGCCGACAAGCTGAAGCAGGTGAGTTCTTAATTTTTTTGTAAATATTTATTAATCGCTTTTTTTGACACGTCGTTCGTTTTTTCGGCCGTTATCAGTTTAGTGCAGATATCAATGGCATTTTTCTTTTAACCCATTTATAATACCCTTGCAAAAGGTAGTCGAGAGTTATGTAACGCATTGTTATCCCGATATTAATATTGTACTATATCGCACATTATTTGGGGTATTTAACCATCCCCAAAAATAGCTTTCTTGTTATCTTTAGAAGCACCAAATTTCGGTGGCTTATCATGCTAATGTGTTAAAGATATAGTTTATGGAATTTATTTTCTATTGATTGACGCATTCTGCGGTTCGCGCTAAAGATCATGCATCACTGGACATCGGGTGACAGTTGCGTATCTTATCACATTCATGCTTTTTAGTATATATCGTGACCTCATCGACAGGGTTATAAATCATTGTTTATTTTTAATTTGTTTATTTTGCAATTTTGCAGCTGGGCATCACGAAAATGTTCGATGAGGGTGCGGAATTCAACAATCTGCTGGAATCGCCGGAGGGAATTTTTGTGTCGAAGGTTTTGCACAAGGCCACGATTGAGGTGAACGAGGAGGGCACCGAGGCGGCCGCTGCCACTGGCATGATCATGATGACGCGCATGATGTTGATTCCCCTGCAATTCCAGGCGGATCGTCCGTTTTTGTATGTCATCTGGAACAAGAAAAATATTGTGTTTGCTGGCGCTTTTGTCAATGCACCAGATGCTTAAAATCTGCAACAACTCATTAATTTATTTTTCATTTTGATATTGAATTTTCTATTACAAATTAAAGATCCAAGTTTGAAATTGCAATTGAATTGACAACAGGGAACTTTTAACAGGCATGGGTAGCACTGTAGTCGGTTTAACGGCTAAAGAAAAAAGCAAACTGAATATATTTATATATATACATATATATTATATTCTAAATCAATTTATTATTTTATATGATATTGAATTACAATTTAGTATTCTAAATTTGAATTGGGCAATTGAGTTGACTATTGAGAGCATGGGCACCACTGTTGGTAGCGCGCATTTGAGGCCGCAGCCAACTTCAAGTGCGTGGCATTTGTGCGCGCAGCCAACTTCAAGTGAACTCAATTGAGTTGGTTTAACGTCTGAACTACACAGCTCATTATTGTGCAAAAAGAAAACAACTCAATATACACGCACACATATATATAAAAATATATATAGATGATGCGGGCTGAACAATTAGCAGTCGTGTGGCAATAAGCGACAATCACATTAACTAAATATAACAAGCAATGTCACTGCGCGCACTCAGGAAAAGGGATACTCAATTAAACCACAGTTCGGCCAAAGCAACGCTCTTCAAGAAAGCCAACAACAACTACAGCAGCAGCAGCAGCAGTAAAAACAACAACAACTACGCAAAACCAACAATAATAATAACGACAACGTCACCCAGCAGCAGCAAACAGAAACGGACGCTTTCCAATCCGGACTTGTCAGCATTCCAGAGGTCCCACACTAAGCACCTGTTGCGCCGCAAATCGGAGGGCGATGTCAGCAGTTTAGTCCTGGCCGGGAGCACAGTTCGTAGCCTGACGGCAGCCAGCGCCAAGTCTGAGGTGTGCTTGCAGTGCATCAGTTCCCACAGCTACGAGCCAAACATGCAGACGAATAAAACAATGTTGAGCGGCGCCCGTTCCCATCGGGACTTGAGCGGTGCCGCCGTCGAGCTGGAGACGGGACGCGGCGCGCCGCGTCGCATGAGCGAGTGCAGCATGGGCTACAGCCAGGCCAGTGGGAGCGCCTATTCGGGACGCACTAGCTCCATGTTCGCCAGCCAATTGACACTGTCGTCGGTCGCGCCCGTTGATCCCAATGCGCAATTGTGCGTGCCCATCATTGGGTACGAGGTGATGGAGGAGCGTGCACGCTTCACCGTCTACAAGCTGCGCGTCGAGAATCCCGACACGAACGACTGCTGGCTGGTCCTGCGACGCTACACGGACTTTGTGCGCCTCAACGGCAAACTGAAGCAGGCCTTTCCCCAGATCAATCTGCTACTGCCGCGCAAGAAGCTCTTCGGGGACAATTTCAATGCCGTTTTCCTGGACAATCGCGTGCAGGGCCTGCAGATGTTCGTCAACATGATAATGGCCAGGGAGCAGCTGCGCAAGTGCAAGCTGGTGCGCGAGTTCTTTTGCCTGGACGAGCCGCCAACCTACTCGGAGTCGATGGAGGAATGTCGAGTAAGTCTTAAACTAATCTTGGCTACTACTGTTCCTACAATTACCATCATACTTTTCAGGCTATTTTCGAGGCACAGGAGGAGACCATAGCCCACTTGAAGCTGCAGATACAAAGCAAGGACGATCTCATACTCAGTTTGCAGCAGAAGCTGCGCGAAGAAATAAACGAAAAGCAACAGCTGCGAGAGGAATTCAAGTGGGTTTTTTTTGTTACGATTTTGAATAGATATATATCTAAAAATATATCTCCTACACAGAAATATCAACCTGGACTGCTCACATTGCTCCTCGGCAAACGATAGCTTGGCGCTAAAATAGTGGGAAACCAGCAAAGATCGAGTTCAATGTGTGCGTGTGTGTACAATATTATGCTGAGCATAACTCTATACACTCGCACTAAACAAATATAAACATATATTTTTAAATCTTCCCTAGTGCATATCAGGCAATCCGCAAGGCTCAAGTTTTACAGTGCTTTAGTATTCAGTCTGATTATAAGAAATGCAAATATTTTTATATATACACATATATATGCGGTTCTTTAACCGCGGAACATTACATTTAGTATAAGCACAATACAATTTACAATCATCTAATAAATAATAAACTATAGGCTCGTCATCGCAGGTGGTCGGGCGTAGGCCTTGGGTATGAAACCGTATTTGCGGGTTTTGGGCGCGTATGCCCACAGCCAGCCGTCGACTGTTTGATTGTTCAGATCCGCGTAGATCCAGTCGCCGCGACGCACGGACAGATCGTCTGGCGCCTGTGCCTTGTAGTCGTACAGCATGACCAGCTCCGTGCCGTGATAGCGCAAATCATCCGTGCCGATGCCCAGTTGTTGTTGCTGTTGCTGCTGCTGCTGCTGCACCTGTTGACCCTGCTGCAGTATGGTCTCCATGGCGTTTAGATTCGCATGATGTTGCATGTTGCTCTCGTTAAGGGGCGCCGCGGCTGGCGTTGCCTTCTGCTGCTGCAGCACGCGCACGCTGTCGGCGGGATATATGAAATTGGCCGGGACAAAGCCCTCCTGGCCGTCGCTGCGCATTATCCAAAACCAATCGGGATCCTCGCGATTCAGCACAGTCACGAATTCGCCACGCTCCACGGACAAATCGTTCTCATCGCGAGCGATAAATGTGTAGAGGACAATGCACCGGCCCGACGGCTCCTTGATGAACGGCGTGCACTCGGGCATCGCCACATGCAGACCGCTCTCCAGATTGTTGGCCACTGTGGCGGCAATTGGTTCGTCGCACAGCACATCCAGCTTGTTGTCAACGCCGACGCCCAGCAGCGGTTGGTTCTCGTCGTGCGGCTGCTCGGGACACTGATCGCGTGGCAGCTTCTTTTTGATGGCCAGCTCGGCCAGCTGCGTGTTGTAGGGCGCGCAATAGGAGAAGGGTATGAAGCCCTCCTGGCGCGAATCCTGCCCGATCACATAGACCCAATCGTTCTCCCTATACAATATGTTGACCAGTTGGCCGCGCTTCACCTCCAGCTCATCGTCCACACAGGGCGTAAAATCGTGCAGCACAACCATCTTGGAATCGGGACTTGAATAGAAAGGTAATTTCTAAATATATTTTATTTTTGATATATTGAATAGCTTACCTGAGTCCGTGCTCCTTCTCAATGCCCACGCGAACCAGCGTCTCAATGCTGGAGGAGCCTGTTATGCGGCCCATGCCCACGGGCGCCAGATCCCGTTCGATGTTGGCATTTGTGGCTGTTGGGGAAAATGGAAAACAAGTTTCTTGCTTAAGTCTTTTATTTGTTTTGGTTTATCTGCGCATGCGTACCTTTCTTTTTATCGCGCCGCATGCGCACCGGACACAAAAAGGCCATTTCAATTAAAATGAATTTAATCAATATTAAATACGACAAATAACACACAGCTTTATTTATATATGTCCTGTTCTCTTCTCTCCCATTGCAAAGTGCATTGCAACTGCATTCGATTGTTATGCTTATCGAGAACGCAGCATATCTTGCATGTTATCGAACGAACCTATCGATATTGACCGGCCTCCACAAAGAAAAGTGTCCGCTTAAAATTAATTGGCTTTGTTGCGCGTTGTTGTTTGTGTGCGAATTATGTCGTTTTTGTTTCTTGCGCTTAATTAATGTTACGTTTGGCTGTGCTTTGAAGCGTGTAAGTATTAGAAAGCTACATTGCAATCGTGCATAGCACTTATGTAAGAGAACTGGCCTCCAAGAGCGCACACCTTGAGGCAGGTTCATTACACGCACGGACTAACGGCAAAACTACCAAGAATAAATTCTAATAACAAATTTGCTTGCTGAGGATATTGACATGTAAGGCTGTCAGATCCATAGCTCCCATATTTCAAACTCCCATAACTCTGTCAAAAGTGAACAGATTTTCATGTTTGATGGCATTTTGATCGTGATTTGACTTAAATATTAATTCTACATTTAAATTTTATTCATTTTTGAAAATATTTTTTTTTCAAATTTTTTTGTAAAAAAGCATGTACTCCCCCCTTGTTAATTTTCGAAAAAAAAATTTTTTCAAAATTTAAAATTGCGAATTTTTGTTTTTAATCGATTGCAATTGTCATAATTAGTATAAAAAACAACATTAAAGTCGACTTTGAGGTGGTCAATTTTTTGGTCAAAAATCATGTCAAAATGGACAACAATTTTGACATGTAAAACTCTCGGATCCATAGCTCCCATACTTCAAAATCCCATAACTTAGCCAAAAGTGAACCGATTTTCATGTTTGATGACATTTTGATCGTGATTTGACTTAAATAATAATTCTACATTTAAATTTTATTCATTTTTGAAAATATTTTTTTTTTCAAATTTTTTCGTAAAAAAGCATGTACTCCCCCTTGTTAATTTTCGAAAAAAAAATTTTTTCAAAATTTAAAATTGCGAATTTTTGTTTTTAATCGATTGCAATTGTCATAATTAGTATAAAAAACAACATTAAAGTCGATTTTGAGGTGGTCAATTTTTTGGTCAAAAATCATGTCAAAATGGACAACAATTTTAACATGTAAAACTCTCGGATCCATAGCTCCCATACTTCAAACTCCCATAACTTTTCCAAAAGTGAACCGATTTTCATGTTTGATGACATTATGATCGTGATTTGATTTAAATATTAATTCTACATTTAAGTTTTATTCATTTTTGAAAATATTTTTTTTTTCAAATTTTTTCGTAAAAAAGCATGTACTCCCCCTTGTTAATTTTCGAAAAAAAATTTTTTTCAAAATTTAAAATTGCGAATTTTTGTTTTTAATCGATTGCAATTGTCATAATTAGTATAAAAAACAACATTAAAGTCGATTTTGAGGTGGTCAATTTTTTGGTCAAAAATCATGTCAAAATGGACAACAATTTTAACATGTAAAACTCTCGGATCCATAGCTCCCATACTTCAAACTCCCATAACTTTTCCAAAAGTGAACCGATTTTCATGTTTGATGACATTTTGATCGTGATTTGACTTAAATAATAATTCTACATTTAAATTTTATTCATTTTTGAAAATTTTTTTTTTTCAAATTTTGTGGTCAAAAATCATGTCAAAATGGACAAAAATTTTGACATGTAAAACTCTCGGATCCATAGTTCCCATACTTCAAAATCCCATAACTTAGCCAAAAGTGAACCGATTTTCATGTTTGATGACATTTTGATCGTGATTTGACTTAAATAATAATTTTACATTTAAATTTTATTCATTTTTGAAAATATTTTTTTTTCAAATTTTTTCGTAAAAAGCATGTACTCCCCCCTTGTTAATTTTCGAAAAAAAAATTTTTTCAAAATTTAAAATTGCGAATTTTTGTTTTTTTAATCGATTGCAATTGTCATAATTAGTATAAAAAACAACATTAAAGTCGACTTTGAGGTGGTCAATTTTTTGGTCAAAAATCATGTCAAAATGGACAACAATTTTGACATGTAAAACTCTCGGATCCATAGCTCCCATACTTCAAAATCCCATAACTTAGCCAAAAGTGAACCGATTTTCATGTTTGATGACATTTTGATCGTGATTTGACTTAAATAATAATTCTACATTTAAATTTTATTCATTTTTGAAAATATTTTTTTTTTCAAATTTTTTCGTAAAAAAGCATGTACTCCCCCTTGTTAATTTTCGAAAAAAAAATTTTTTCAAAATTTAAAATTGCGAATTTTTGTTTTTAATCGATTGCAATTGTCATAATTAGTATAAAAAACAACATTAAAGTCGATTTTGAGGTGGTCAATTTTTTGGTCAAAAATCATGTCAAAATGGACAACAATTTTAACATGTAAAACTCTCGGATCCATAGCTCCCATACTTCAAACTCCCATAACTTTTCCAAAAGTGAACCGATTTTCATGTTTGATGACATTATGATCGTGATTTGATTTAAATATTAATTCTACATTTAAGTTTTATTCATTTTTGAAAATATTTTTTTTTTCAAATTTTTTCGTAAAAAAGCATGTACTCCCCCTTGTTAATTTTCGAAAAAAAAATTTTTTCAAAATTTAAAATTGCGAATTTTTGTTTTTAATCGATTGCAATTGTCATAATTAGTATAAAAAACAACATTAAAGTCGATTTTGAGGTGGTCAATTTTTTGGTCAAAAATCATGTCAAAATGGACAACAATTTTAACATGTAAAACTCTCGGATCCATAGCTCCCATACTTCAAACTCCCATAACTTTTCCAAAAGTGAACCGATTTTCATGTTTGATGACATTTTGATCGTGATTTGACTTAAATAATAATTCTACATTTAAATTTTATTCATTTTTGAAAATTTTTTTTTTTCAAATTTTGTGGTCAAAAATCATGTCAAAATGGACAAAAATTTTGACATGTAAAACTCTCGGATCCATAGTTCCCATACTTCAAACTCCCATAACTTTTCCAAAAGTGAACCGATTTTCATGTTTGATGACATTTTGATCGTGATTTGACTTAAATAATAATTCTAAATTTAAATTTTATTCATTTTTGAAAATATTTTTTTTTCAAATTTTTTGGTCAAAAATCATGTCAAAATGGACGAAAATTTTGACATGTAAAACTCTCGGATCCATAGTTCCAATATTACCAACTTCCATAACTTTGTCAAAAACTATGCGATTTTTAGGATTGAAGGCATTTTCGTTATGATTTGTCTCATAGATTGATTCCACATTTAAAATATATTCATTTAAAAAAAAATATTTTTTTATTTTTTTTCAGAAAAAATTTCAAACTACTGAAAACTATATCTTAAGGTAGTGTAACTCCACGTTTGGTACAAAATGGTTGTAAGTATGGTGGCTAAAAGTCACTTTACTAAAATTTCAATTAAATATAATATGCATTCTCTCCCGGGTAAAACCGTTAATTTCAACAGGACACGTAAATGGTTTGCAGCGTTTCAAGGTTGGATGCGCAAGCAGTGAAAGAAGAAGCAGCGCAGCACCATCATCATCGTCATCATCATCAACATCCTGTCAAACCGGGCAATGCACTGTTTTGGTGCCAAGGATAACGCTGTTTGCATGCCATTTTCGATTATTGCTCAACCCGAGAGAGTCTGTGTGTGCGTGTGTGCGAAGGCAAGCGAAAGTACAGCCGACTAGCAAACTGACCTACACAGCAGCTCATGCCTGAACCCAGTCCCCAGTCCTCAGGTTCGTTTTCATTGCCAAAAAAGAAACTGCGCATTACAATTGCCGTGGCACGAGCGTTATCCTCGTTGTCCTCCATCCCCGGCACCGTTCGCAACGAAATAAGCTCCTTTGTCTCGGCACTCGTCTCGTTGTTGACTTTTCGCTTACTACGCAGTTGAATTTTCATCCCATGTGCCAGTTCAGCAGCCAATGTGCACCATTCCTCCCATGCCCTATCCCAAGCCCACAAGCCGAGAGCACGTTCTCTTCCCCAAAAATAAAACGTGTGGAATCGATAGAAGCGCGTCTGCGCATTGTGCCGCCCGAGAAACCATTCACTAAAACCTGCACAATGAAGCCGAAGATGATGATGAAGGATGCTCCAAGCTGATGCTGTTGCTGTTGGCTGTGCTGGTTGGCCCTTTGTCCAACCAAATGAACGTGCAACATCGTCTGGCGACTGAGTCTGTCTGTGGCCAGCACCACCAGCCACTGACTGGCTAAGTGGGTCAGTTATTTTTGGAGTCACGCGTTCATATTTATGGCTTCCAGCTAGAAAGGATCTGCGCGCCCCTTTTCTAATGAACGATGTGCTCGTCACGCCGGGAATTAAATTGCACTCACAAGTGCCGTAATAAAACTGTCAGTTTTCCTAGGATATGCACGTCATCCGTGCCCATTTCATCAGCATGTCCTTTAACTAGCGGAACTAGAAGGTTCCGTTTGTGCTTGTCGTGTGTCGATTTCGGCGGATTTCAATTTCATGAATGGCATTTCAATTTCCGCAAACGCAAAAAACTGCCAAAAAAATGTGTTTAAACCAAATTTGTTGTTGAATGTAAAAAACTTATCACAGATATCAATTAGATATATATACATTTATATTAAATATTAAAAAGCAATTATTTTAGATTAACTGCTTGTTTTTGGCTTTTCAGTTTTCGCACGATTTCGATTCGAATGCACTTTTGGTTGATTTATATTTTGCATTTGCGAACGTTTCTAAAAATGCACAGGCCATAAACAAAAACAAATTAATGCGAAAATGCAGAAAATACGAGAAAATTAGCAAAATAAATAACACACAAATTTTGCAAGCAGGCAAAGAAACTTGGTCGACTGCCAAAAATGATCGACATGAACAGATTTTAAAAATGGCATCTATATACTATATATAAAAGTATTCTATATGGAAAAATGTGTAATGGATAAATTAATTATGTTTATGGGCGCAATGCAGCTTGCGTAAGCAATTTTGCTTTGTGCTGGGCGCAAAGGATCTCTGCTAAGTGGGTTTTACAAAGGGAAAAGTGGAGGAGGATAACTACACAATGTATTCAAGGACACACACATATTGCACAATTGTGAGGCATTCAGCCATTAAATGGCACAGTGGAGCGCTTGCTTTGTCCCACGCAGCGTATGTGTGATATTTAATTGCCACTAAACAGAACGCGGCTGGTCAATGTCAGTGACAGCGTCCTGCAGGCGAGGCATTTTAAAACGCAGCCACGTCCTTGCCAGCTTTTCAGTCGTCTGCCAGAGTTTAAATAGCTCACAGCTCCTGCTCCTGCTGCTAATCCTGCGCCTGCAACTCATTCAGTTCGCCCACAATCACTGCAATCGTGCTCGTTCTCGCTCGCACTCGCTGCTCGCTTGTCGAACGGCACTTGGGGCACGTGCGCCAACGTGGAGCTCGTCGCTCGACGGACGACGTTCTCTTGTCGCTCGCTGCTCAGTTGATGTTGGTTCCTCGTGCGGTGTGGTTCGCATTTTGGTGAAGAGTTCGCTGGTTCCGTGACTGTTGTTTTCAATTTGTGGCAAATACACTTGCTTAACTTAGGTAAAACAAAACCAAAAATTGTATGTCATAAGCCAATTAGTTGCAGCTATTGCATAAAAAACTATCCAAGAGCTGAATTTTAGATTTTAGAAAATCGTTTAAAATTCTGCTTGCATTAAAAATTGCACAGGTGTGCAATGGACTGCTTGGCTACACTTGGCGCTACTTCCGGCCTTAGCTAATTACACAGAAACACACACACACATGTATATACACTTATTTATTTGCATACGCTTTTGTTTTCACTTTTGACTTCTCAGACGCCATCAAATTTTGCCCCCAAACAAATTATTTTCGGCCTGTCTGCGACGTCAAAGTCAAAGACTTTTTTATTGTGTGTATATGCGTGCGTATATATCCATATATATATGCATATATACTATACTATATACTATATATATGTGGACTCATCTTAATTTGTTATGATAATAAATATTTATGAAAGTCGCGCATCGTTGACATGCGAAATGTCCATTTTGGTTAATATAATAAAGCATCTGCCAATTAGTATTTGTATACCCTGCATGTTCTGCACGCAAAGGGTATATTACAATATTTTTATATTTAATTTTTTTAAATATACATCTAACATATAATACTGTCAATTTTATTATAATCTTTATTATCGCAACAAAATATAGTTGTAAAACAATCAACTCATTTTAGTAAACTATTAGTGGGTATCAAGGCCTACATCTAAGACATCTATTAACTAACCTAGGATTATTTGTTTATAAGTAAAAACATATCTCTTGATTAAATTAAATAATGATCTCTTTTAAGTAAACAAAACTTTAATCGATTTATAAATCCTACAGAATATCTTAGAGTTTTTTCTTCTTACAGTGGAATATCTTTCAAATTCAATACCAAATAGTTGTTATTATGCAAGTGTTGCCAAATTTTCATATGGCATTTGAATATCAAGGTCTAATGAGATCATTTGTCTTCTGGGCGCTTCTATTTTCACACTACCGAAATAGGCATAACGAATGCATGTTTTCTGAGACGCAATTTCTTTGTTTTCTTTTCGTTTGTTTACTGTTATTCCACATTTGCGCCACATTATGTAACGTTGTTTACCCATACACCAAGTGCACTCTCCAGATGAGTGCATATTTCTATGTAGATATGTGAATATATGTTTATATAGTATTTCCTAGAAGCAATTGGTTTCTCAATTGGAAAAATTGCATAAATAAATCACAGATGCATTTACGCAAATTGTGCAATTGAATTTTTTCAATCTCATTTTCTATTTACCATTTGTATGCATAAGTACATGTATTTATGTGTGCATGTGTGTGTGTGTGTGTGTATGTGTGGCTGCAGAATTCTAGAACATTCTGGCTGTGTACATTATTGAAGAAGAAATTGTCACACGTAATAGATTGCGCACTTCAGCGGCCTTTTTTTGGCCGCTGTCCTGTGGCACTTGTTTGGCTGCAAATTGCATGTGATTTGATTTGATTGCTTCCAGCATTTGATTGTGCAATTTTTGCAATTCGAAATTAGAAACACAATGATGGCTTCTGCATCGAATGAGCTGTTATAATTAGTTGTTTTACAATTTAACCGCTTATTCATGATTGAGTCTCTCTCTCCCTCTCCCTCTTTCTTACTCATACGTCTTACTCACACTCTCCCCTGTTTGCTCTCTTTGCAGCTGTGGACATGGGCAAGCGAATCGTCAAAATGGATAACATTAACAAAAATGAACACATACAAATACATAATAATTAGGAACCGATTTATGCCGTTAGGCATAAAAAGAGTGCATAAATATATTAAGAATTAAGCGCACCAAAGCAAAAGCAAAAGTCAAAGCACAGTCAACTCTTTGGCAAATTTAACTCATATCGTCATTGCAAATCAACGAAAGAGAGCAACGTAAAGAGAGTGCGCGAGCGCACTTTGGTTTTGTCTACACGCCCATTTGTGCGTACAAGCGATTGTAAATTTGAGTAAACTATAAAAGCCGACTGCATACATGCGTCTCAAAATTAAATGAGCAAATAATTAAACACATTTCAACGGGAACGTGAAACGAATATTCTAGCGGCATTGCAGCGGCCACATAAATTTCACGAAGCTAAAGAGTGTGCTCAAATATAAAGAGAGCGATTGCACTGAGAGGGCGCAAACTGGCTGGTTTAAAATACAAGCACACAAACATACATACGTCAACAAATTTCGTTTGCTGCTCCAAAGTCTCGTGCTTGGCTCTGTTGGCGCTGTGCGTCTGCCTTCCAGATAGAAATTGAGTCTCTCGCGTGACACAACGTGCGTCCAAACGAGCGGAAAGTTTTACAGTGTGCGTGTGTGAAGTTTGCTCTGTTTTTCTTTCTTTGCTTTTCGTTGCTCATTCGCTTGAGCAGCATCAGCAGCATCAGCAGCATCGGCAACGCAGCCGCCCCCACTAAAGCGGCACTCGGTCATTGAAAACCAAAAAAATTAACTTTTGCATGCGTGAAAATTTGCAATTCAAAAAAAGTGTTTCGTCAAAGTCAAAAGCAAGCAACAATTGAAAATAACGTGAGCAACAAAATAAACAGTGTCGTTGAAACAAAAAAAAAACAAAAAACGCGAGTGTAAAATATTGATTTTTTTTGTGAACAGCAACGCGCGTCGATGACCTCGACGACTGCGACAGCTAAAACGGTATAAAAGCAAAAGCTGCGTTAGCTGGCAACAGAGCGATAGACGAGCGTAAAGACTTTTGCCCAAATCCAATTGAGCCACGTTTTACATAATTGCTCAAGCGCACAAAGCAACAACAAGGGCAACAAAAGCAAAAGCAAAAGGAAAAGCAACACTAGCAAAAGCAGAAATTATAACGGCGTCCGTAAACCGAGTGCAAGTAGAAAAACTCTTTGCTGCTGGCCGAAGAAGGCGAAAAAGTAGCACAACTCTTCCAGAGAGCGGTCACAGCAGCTGTAGTCGAAAATCACAGAGACACATGCTTAGATATCGGCTCGTCTCCACACACTTCCTAAAGCAGCCGTAGTCAGCCAACAGGCGACACTAGTGGGAAGCGGAGCGCCACCAACGAACGAGCGTAAGAGCAAGCAGCAAGCGGCCAGAGAGGGAGAGCGAGACTGAGCGCAACACTCACTGGAAGGCCGATCGCAGGACACTAATACGATTACGAAGGCCGCGCATACATAAAGTACATCAGGTGCGAGGCCGGTGCTCATTCACGTGCCGAACGTTGCAGTGCGAGGAGCTGTCACCGGATTAACTGAACGGTCGCCTAATCGAGCAAACGTTACCCATTGCGTGAGCTGGTCCGCTATTAAATCGGGATCAACGCATTAACCGCACCAGTTGCAGCAGAGCAGAGCTTGCAGCGGCAGAGCGGCATACAATTTGCAACGCACGGGCCTAATAATTCAGTCACAACGTATTCGTTAAGAGTTCTACGCCTACTCGGTTTGAGCTGTTTTAATTTAGATAGCGAAAATGTGCAGAGATCGCGATATGAGTTTGTCATAGATCAGCGTAATCGTCAGTATAAGGTTAAGAAAAAAATCAAACTGATGCTGAACTGAATGCCATCTATACCTTACGGAACGTAACAGACAGTGAGTGAGAGAGCGAGTGAGAGAGGGAGAGTGAAAAAGAGGAAAAGAGCGAGAGAGAGCCTTGGACCAAGCAACAATAATTACAACAACAGCAACCAGGACGTCTACTCACGATCCAAGCTAAAATACCAAAGTTAACAAATTAAGCCTAAAATCAGCCATTTAGCCAAATTAATCAATCAGCAACAACAACAACAACAACAAGGATCAACAATTTGCATGTGTGTGCGTGTGTGTGCATGCTTGCCGGAGTAAAAAGCGTGAAATGTGACGATTTTTCCAGCAACAAAATTGACTATTGCCTCGCTCACAGAACGGAGGCCAAGTGGTTTATCGATTTAACGAAGTGCGCCGCAATCAAATATTACATTATTCGTATAACTATTACAATTATTATTGTTATTATTATTACCACTATTATTATTATTATTATTATTATTCGCGCTTTGTGTTACTCAACAACGTCGTGCAGCTGGCGAACGTACGTGGAAAAACCAGCAAAATTGAAGACTTTGCGAGAAATTTTTGGAAGTCCGTTAAGGCTTGCATTGTAAGTACCAACAAAAACTCTTATTTATATAATTAACAGTATTTCATTTATTTAACAATTAGTTTCATATTCAATATTCTTTTATCTTTGAATATTATTCTTAGTTTTGTTGAAGTTTGAAAGAATGTGTTTCTAGAAATAACATTTAGCATCTTTCACTCATTTACCAACCCTGTCGGTGTGTGTGTGTGTGTGTGTGTGTGTGTGGAATTTTCCGTAACCCCATTTCAATGCTCAGTTACATTGTGGAGGGCATTGACTGTAAACAATGCAGCTGTCTAGCGCATCTGGGTTTGGGAATTCAAATATATATATATATATATATTTATAGTATATGATCTTTAGGTCAGTATTTTTTCTTAATAGTGCTAATTTACGAGTGATTATTTTGCTGATTAAAGCAGTTCATTCATTCAAATTAATAATAAAAACAAAGTTTGATTTTAACATTAGTCTTAAAGTTTGCTAATTAAATCACTAAAAGTGTCTCGAGATAATTTTTCACTCACTCTCTCTCTCTCTGTCTCCCGCTCTTCATCTTTTTCTGTTGCCTGTTAACTTAATTTGCTAGCTTGACGTATGCCTGTCACAATTATTGATAATCCATTTCACACATTTGTTTCTGTTTGTCGCTAATCGTGTTGGATTTCATATTTGATATTGTTATAAAGAAATTCACACCTTTTGCATTCGTAAACGGAGCGTTGCCAGGCACAAAATATAGCTTCATGCCCGATTATTGGTAATTTACGGGCAGTTGTTGATAAACAAAACATGGACTTTGCTGGTGCCTCCTGGGCCAAGCATGATTGATATCCAATTTGTACACCGTCTGGTGAAGCCAAAAGCAAACATATTTTAGCTACCTAACACACACACACACACACACACACACACATAGATAATTGTTGTCAGTGAATTCTTGTACTTGAGTCTCGATTCTCCTATCAGAAAACGGTATTCATATTGTAGTTGCGCATTGCCCAACGATTTTTCCATAACATTTCCATCGAATCGATTAATTTCTATTGTTGTTGTTCTTAATGTATTCCCTCTTTGTTTACCGTTGAGTCATCAGCATGGAGTAAAGACGGAGCATAGTGAACGCTATCTTTCTGCCCCGCTTTAGTTAGTGCATGGAAAATTATATGACAGTTATTTCGACTATAAATTTTCCATTTAGTTAATGCGACTGTTCCAATATTTGTTTGTTGCTTTTACCCATTCTCACGGCTGTTGTTGTTTTCGTTGTTGTTGCTGTGGGCCAACAAACTGTTGCGTGCTTTTAGGCACGCCGTATAGCACCTCCCCCACTTCCCCCCTTTCGTTTATTTACTTTGAAATGGTCGTGTCACAGTGGCTGACGTGCATGCCACACAATTTGTGTCTGTTGACCCAAAAAATTACGAGCTGTTTTGTGCATTTTCCATATTAGACTTGTCAATAGAACAGTTTGTTTATAATCAAAATATAAACATTTTACAGTTGCCACTGGTAACTCTCAAAGGGCTCTATTTTTGCCAGCATTGTGGCCCAGAAATATCTCTTGCATTCACACGGCTGTTGAGCTCAATTAACAAATCAAACCAACAACAACAAATGTGTGAATTTTTCTATATTTAGTCTCTGCACAGAGAGTTCACAGCCGTATAAATATATATTACGTTGTTTATTTCACAAGCGATTCCAAATGAAATAAAGACTAATTTATTTTTAGCGATATGTTGTGAGATTTTTTTTTGATAAATTAATGCAGGCAATTAAAAGTAACTACAAATATTTAAGCAATACGCAAAATATTAAGGGGAAAGGTTTAAAAAATATATTTTCTTTTATATAGCTTTGAATTGTTTTTTTTAAAATTATTTTGGCAACTGATCAGAAGTCTGGATATGCGAGAAGAAGCTGACATATTTTTCTAAAAATAAGAAATATTTAAATTTTAAATTAAAATCTGCGTTCATCGATGTTAAAATCAGGTTAAAGAAAAACAAGTTTTCTAGACTAATATAGCTATGAAGCAGGGTAACAATTAGTCGGATACTAACATTTTACCTTTGCTAATCGTTTATTATTTATTAATTGTTAGCTTTGGCATGATCACCTCGTTTATTGCTTTGTCTCGTGTTTTTTCGGGGTGATTATGCAAAAACAACAGCAGTATTGCCAATTGTTTTTGAGTTGGTCACGAGGCCAGACCGTTTGATTTAGCCATTTGATGCAGCTCCAGCTACTGGTACCGGAGCTAGTGGGGCCAGTTTGGCGCTGGCACGTGGTATCAGTTGGTGACAGCAACGATTCCGCGCTGTCGTCTGAGACAAGAGACAAAAGTGCAAAAAAACCTTTAAATGCTTTAAATTAAAAACCTGTTCGCCATTAAAAAGGCGCATACATAAATCAAGGCAATATATTCGCAAATATATATAGATATATATACGATATGTGATGTTCTTGGCGATCTGCTTCCAATTCAATTCTCAATGGCTTGGCAAAGTTCACGAAACTGGAAAAAAGAAATTTATATACAACCGCCTGGCTTCAATTGAACTTGATTGATTTTAACGAAATGCGAGTAAAAATACTTAAATACGACATCTCTCAATTAATTGAGATACCACAACAACAGCAACAACAACAACAACAACAACAACAACAGTTGAGAGACGCCACAAATCATCAATGAAATGCAACCGCTGATTGCGTCACGTGCTGCCAATCAAAGCAATCGCATAAAGTATATAGTATATAGAATATAGAGTATATAGTAGGCGTAATCGTAATCGTTGATGTACTTTGTTCCGTTTCAATTCAATTGCAGGTTCTCAATTCGCAATGCCCCTTACCTATCCCATTCTCTTTTCATTTAAATTTCCATATTTAAATATTAACCAGCTCTTTTCTTTCATTTTCACAGTGATTTATTGGCTTCTTTATGCCTATTTTTGAACTTATTCTGTCTGCTTTTGTTTGCTTATAAAGAATCTTTCGCTCTGTTTTGTCAGTATCAGTTATTTTATATATTCTTTTCTTGTTTACCGTTGTGCTTTCAAAGCAACTCGATGCAGGTGTGTTTTTTTTATATACACTTCTATATAAATAATGTTTCATATTACATATCTATTACTTTACTGGCAACTTCTGATACAAATATTAGTATTCACTTACAAACAATATATATTGCAGACATTTCGCACACACTCACCTGCTTAAAGGGTATACGCAATTCGTTATACACTATTAATTAGTATTTTGTGTGTTTCGTCTTTGCATTTATGTTCTGCCGGGTATTATTCCGCTGACATTTGCAACGCACACACACACACACACACATGACGTCAGCAGCGGCAACAACTCGTTTTGGATTTACCTGTCCTCTCTCTTTCTTTCCCCTGTCACTCTTGAATTGCACAATCACGTGACTCGCATTAAACGCATTTTGTGGCAAGAGCGAAAATGGTATTAAAAGTTTGCTATTTGATTTGTTTAGTCGATAGTTTCTAAATTGATTGATAAAGCACAGCCAAATGGCAATATACAAAAATAGCATACAATTTATATATGTATATATAGTTTTCTAAAGAATATATACAATCAATATTTGGCTGTTGACAGCCTCTTCAGAGTCAGGTTTGGTCGCCCGCCAAAAAGAAAGCCCCCATAAAGATAAGCACATTTTCGATCTTATCAAACTGATGTATTGCCAGGCGTTTAATTATTTGTGTCTGGCACATTAATTTAGCGCTGTCGCGATACAGATACAAAAGGAAGGTGTGAAATGATGTATTTTGAATACTCCAAATACTTATAAATACACGTTGAGTACTTAAACATGAGTTATGGTTATACTCAGATTAAACAAATATTAGTGATAAGCTTTTCATTTTATTCTTTATATACAAAGAATAATATTATGCAACATGGCTAATCACAAAGTCATAAAGAAACACAATTTGAATTGCTTTTACATTTTAGCGTTCTTCAACTGATCATTAATATAATCATACATAAATTAAAAAAAATTAATAGTCGCTTTGCTGTTGCCATGTAACGTTTAACTGTTTATCACATAATTGTTGACTACGCTCGCAATTGTTAAGCCCAAAAAGCGTTTAGCCGAGGCGATCTGGCCCACTAATAAAAGAGCCAAGTAGCTGCAATCAACTGTCACCGGTTTGAGCTGGTCCAGACCGGCAGCAGGCAGTCTGGTCCGGCATTTAGCCGCTTCGCTTTTTTAGCCTTTTAGCCCGAATCTTATCATCAACAGCGCCGAGCGCTGTGAAAAATGATTTTTCAATATTTGCACGCCGTGCGTCCAATAAAAAGTTTTGCGATTGTGACGCTGAATTTACACGGATTTGTGAAAAAGCGCACATTGCGCATACGCCCGGTTACCATTTTAGCAGTACACTGCGAGTAAGAGCTACTAACTGAGTGTGTGTGTTGTGTGTGTGTGTGCGTGCGTGATGCTGTTGCCGTGCAACAAAATATTTTGTTGTTGTTGTTGACTCTGTTTTCGTGTCGATGTAAACAATTTGATTAAAGCGCGTGTCCAGGCCAATGAAATTGTTGTTGTTGGTGATTTATGCGGGCGTCTAAGAAACGTAATTCTATAGCGAGCCCAAAGTTCAACAACTTGCCCCATAATACCGTACAATACAATGGCCCCGAAATTCATAGAAATATGTTACTTAATACGCGACAATAGATATTTATATTAGTTCTGGGAAAATTTTACTTTTACTCGATTACATGTGTAAACAATTGGGAAAACGTTTTAAGCCAACAAACACTATAAATAGGCCATGACGCATATATTTTTTGGCTTCTTATCGCACTTTCATTAGTTTTTGCGACAGCTCAACAAATTGTGTTGCTGTTTTGTGCTGTTCTGCATTTTAGCTTTGCCTCTCGCATATTGATTGCTGAATTGCTGAATTGCTGTTCCGGCTACCAGTTTATCATTTATCAATATTATCATTTCGTTGGCGTTCTTATCAGTTGCTGCATTGAAATTCCATTCTTTGCTGTTTATTTTATCGTAATAATACCCAAAGTTGGGTTTTTTTTTGTTATATATATATGTATTTACATAGTTATACACCCACTTCATGAGCTTGCAACATTTGATCAATATTAATAATTATTAATTTTGTTGAATTTGCAATTGCTATTCGAAGCAATTTTTGTATTTAATCGTTCTGCGTTGCGTCTGCCTTTGCCTGAGTCATAAACAGCTGCCGCATTTGGCGGCATAAATAGTCTTCAAGTCAGCAATATTTTTTGCTATTAATGTAAACAATTGATAAACACAATAAAATACGCACAAAACAGCATCATGATGCTATATTTAACACTGAAATAACTAACTCAAGTTTGATAAACATTGAAATCAAAACAGATCTGTCATTATATAGTTAAATTAAAAGAATATATATATTAACCAATTTGCCGACGTCTCGGAACATTCAAAAATGTATTTAAAAATAGAAAACAATTATAAAAATGTTCATCATTTTCCCATTATTTAGACAGAGTCTGTTTGTCTGGCTAATCATTCAACAAATGTGTTATTTTTAAAGCTTTTTCAACTACTTTTATTTGTTTAATTTTACCTTATCAACTTTTTTGTTCCCTTCGAGTATGAAAGTATTTTGTGTTTATGTGAAATTATTTGAATTGTTGCACATTCATTTTGTGCTGTCAGCAGTTGCAAATCCCCTCCGTTCAGCTATATATCGAACGATATGTCTTTAAGTTCAATTAATTTGATAAGCATTAATGCGGGGCTTCCAAAGTTTTGCACGCGCCATCGTTTTGTAGTCTGTGGTGTCCTTTTTGGCTACACTTTGCGGCACAACTGTCGCTGATCACGTCGTCCATTTTATGTGGACCCGTCCCCGCCCCTACCCCTACCATGCGTCTATTGACGTCAGCTGCGCGTGGGCTTTAATTGTCATTCGTTGAGATTCTTATTATGTTGTTGTTGTTGTTGTCGTTGCTGTGGCTGCCTCTCTGTGTTGTCTGTTGCCTGTTTTCTGTTCTGTCGCTTCTCTTGGGGGCAAGTAATTGAATGTGTAACCCATAAGCAGGGTGATTGACACAGTTCTGCTTTGTACTATGGAACAAACTGATGCTGTAGCACACATTTCTCTAAGTGCAACAACAACAACAATAGTTTTTTTTTGGCTCTGTTTTGCAATTGTTGACTAAGTGACCTTTGTTTGTGACATTGCACTTGAATTTTTGTTGTTAAGGAAGTTGTTTTTCCGTTGTTCTTGATTTCTGTTTTTGTTGTTGTTGTTATTGTGCGCCGTTTGCATATCAAATTTGTGCTTAAGCCCAGTTTAAATGTGCCGTGTGCTACCGTTTTTGGGCATAAACAACTGAATAAATTCATAAGCATGCCAATAAACACCCACAAAATTAGCGTGATTTATTTTTAAAATCCCCCATCGACAGCAAAACAAAACTTTGTTTAAACAATTAAAGCTTAACGAAAATATCAAGCATACGCCCGGTCTGTCTGCTGATAAGGCCAGCCGAATCTCATGTCTGCACACTGTTGGCCAACATTGCATAGCTTGTGGCTTATAGAAATTTCGCACCTTTTTAGCCACCCTCCCGCCTCCCTTTGTTGTTGTACGCTCTCGCACGCTCAGCTCATGATCGATTTGTGTTGATTTTGCTGTCAATACGCAGGCGCACTCTCTCTCACTCCCTCGCTCTCGCTCTCTCGCTCTCTCTCTGCCTTGTATGAAATGTCGCGCTCGCTTGCTCTTTCGTTCTTTCTCGCTCTCCCTAGATTTTTCGCATATAATTCGCGAGGTCGCCGCTGAAATGTGTTTAATAGCATTTCGGCGCGCGCAGAGAAAACAACGTTGCAACAAAACAAAAAAAATAATAAAATAAATTAATATATATTCTTGTGCTCGGGGAAAAATAAAAATTGTTTTTATAGAAGCCATGTGAAATTCGGAAATGCATTTAAATTGTGATTAGGCACAATTTTTAAATGCAATAAGAACAAAAATATATAAAATCAGCTTTAAATAGCAAAAACCTTAAACTTCAACTTGGTCAAAGTAAAAAAAAAAAAACATAAAAAAAGAAAATTCAATTGATTTCGATTGAAATTAATTGCAGCGATTTTTTATGAAGTCAATCTAAAAAAAAACTGATTGCTTCATTTTGGTTAACAATTTGTGATAAATTTGTTAAATTTGTGATATTTAAATACCTTTAACAAAAATCTGACTGATAATTTTAAAACGTTTGCTGAACTTGAAATGACGCCCAAAATAATTACATATTTCCTGGTAAATATTATATTGAAATATTTTAATAAAAATGCAAATTTTTTATGTGTGCAAAATATTGTGAAATTTTGTTTGGTTAATAAATCCGCCGCTCGTTTATTTCTTGCTTATATCATTTGAGAGGGCGAAAATAAATATATATATGATTAGCTTTTACAGATATCAAACTGTCTTTATTTTTATAGACTTGCATAATACAACCTTGTCACGGAATGTGTTACGCATCGAAGGAGACTTCTCTGACTCCATTAGGCATATTAAATATTAGTGGCACAGTTAACATGGATATATCCACTGATTCTGTCTGTCTTCGAACTTGGCCTTGATTGTGTTTTTTTTTTATTAGTATGAAATCAACTGAAAATGTTGTAAAGATATTTATGAATATTTCACAAATACAGAATATCGAGCTAAAAATCATTAAAAATTAAGTAAATAATTATGTAATATAAATTTTTTATTTATTCAAGAATTGACTTGTTTTCATCTTCGCTTACGAAAGCATTGCTGGAACAATAATGCACTTAGTCATATGTCAGCAAAGATTAAATGCAAAGAATGAGTTCGCTTAAAGTTCTCCAAGTGATCAAAATGTCAGTAAACTATTGCAAAGACTTTAATCTGCAACCTGTTGCAATAATTATTAATTCGTAATGGTTTTATTAGTCATGTTAGCCCAATGGTATTTAACAATGTTTTCTGTTTAGTTTTTTTGCAACAAATGCTGACAAATGCTTTTTAATTAAACCCAACTCGTGACTGCGAGCGTCTCGAGACTCGCGCATACCACGGGTTGCACTGTGTCAATTTATATATAAATTGCCGATTTTTATTAGAGTTTAATTTTGTTTGTTTTCGCTTTTTTTGCAGTGCGGCATGCGCCATCCCACAACTGGCCTTAACGAAGACGACCTGAGTCGTCTCACTGGTTCATCCTCCTCATCATCTTCGTCGTCGACCGCCTCGTGCGGCAGCGCCGGCTCCTCCTCATCCTCATCGTCGTCCTCCTCACCAGCCACAGCTGTGGCCACGCAACAGCAGCAGCAGCAGCAACGTGATGTGGTGCAGCAGCTGGTGTCGAATACGGAGGCGACATTGCCGCGCTTCAATTCCACTTATCTACCCGAAATCATAAATCCACTCGAATGGCAAAAGTCGCGCAAGCGCAAGGAGCGCCTCGACAGCACCTCGGCCAGCAGCCAGGATCGCAAGCTGCAGCGTAGCAACAGCGAGGAGCTGCTCACCGAACCGCCCGAGACAACACCCTCAACGCCCGCTCAGGCCACCAAATTGTCCTGCGATGTCATTCGACGCGTCTCCTCGGAGGACTTCAAGCGCACCGCCAGCTATGCCAGCTACTGTCAGGAGTTCGAGCGCGACGCGAGCGCCGAACTGGCGGCGGACAGCAGCGAGCAGCAGGAGAACAACGCGGCGCTGGCCAACGTGGCCAATGAGGCTACCATCAAGGATCGCGCGCGCTGCGAGACAAGTCCGGCGCGCTCCCAGCAGGCTTCACCCAAACAGCAGCAGCAGCTGCGCGAGGCTAGCGATGACAGCGAGTGCGAACACGAGCGTCGCCGCAGCAGCGAACGGTTCTGCAAATCGCGTCAGCCGCCGGTGCGCAAATCTGGCGTCAGCAAAAAAGCGAGCCCGCCCGGCAAATATCTGCCCTCGAGGCGGGACGAGCAGAGCGCCTACAAGTACGATATGTCCGCGCTGAAGTACGAGCGTCGCGGCTTTATCAGCAGCAAGAAACAGCAGCAGCAGCAGCTACAACAAAGCACAGCAGCAACAGTTGCCGATCACAATGACAACAATCTGATTGACTTCCATCAACAGCAGCAACAGCTGCAGTCCAAGTGCAGCGCCAGCATCTCGCCCTCGCCCACGCCCACTACGAGCAGCTCGTGCAGCTCGGCAGCGGGCAGCGATGACAGCACACCGAATCCGGCGCCGGTCAAGGCCAAGCCGCCACCGCGGCCGCAGCAGCAGAGTCTCAATCTGACATCCGCACAGGAGTCGCTGCCGTGGGTGCGCGGCGATGAGCCGGCGCCCGTTTTGAGCCGCCGCTTCGCCCATTCGCGGCATCATGCCGGCGGCAACATCGATGCGGCCGCCAAGCTGGCCAAGGTGATGCCGTATCCGCAGCAGCAGCCCAAGCAGGCGGCCAGCGTGCAGCTGCTCGGCGAGGACATGGACTGCCTGGAGCCGATGGATGCGGTGCGTGCGTTTAGCTCGCTGGAGAACATGCGCACGCGCGACGTCATGCAGCAGGTGGTGCCGGCGATGATGGCCTTCCAGACGCCCGACGAGCGCGTCAAGGCGATCAATCGACGCGTGACGGCGCTCAAAAAGAAACTGGTCCAGCTGGAGGATACGCTCGAGCAGCGTCTGGGCTATCGGCCATCGCAGGCGGAGCGGCTGAATGACAAGTACATCAAGAACGCGCTCGCCGAGCTGAGCAAGCTGCGCAAGGAGCGACACGAGCTAAAGACTGATCCAATTGCGGCGCTGGGCCTCAAAGTGGGCGCCAGCGGATGCGGCCTGGCAGCCAGCGGACAGGAGGCGGCCAAGAAATTGGAGCGCATGAAGAACACGCTCAGCGAAATCGAGCAGGTAAGCGATCGAAACTGAAAAAAAGAAAAACAACTCGTGACAGCAAATTTTAAATGGCCAAAATGACGTCAGCAGTTTTATGGGTCTGTCATGTTTTGAGATGCTTTTTAAAAAAGATACAAGATACATATTATATGCTTTAAAAAGCTGTCAGGTGATTTGGGATTGAAAAAACACAGAAACGTTCTAATGCAAAAATTTAAAAGGATAATAAAATGAAAATAGGATTCTAATTTCAAGTCAGGTCGCTTAAGAAAAGGTTTTGTTTTTTACTCAAATTTCATTAATAGAAATCAATTTTAGTATAATAAAATATAAAAAGGTGAAAAAATGCTTGATTAATGCCCAAATAATAAACGAGGAACTGTATTTTGTTGAATTCAAAGACATTTCATCATTGTTTTCATCAGCGTTTAGGCTTATATATATATTTTTTTACGATTTGTTTTGACTTTGGGACAACATGTGTTTATATAAGTAGTTCGATGTAGCCATACATATGCCACGTACTTTGCTTTCGGCCAGGCCTCCCGCTTTATCAAAATAGCCCCTTCGATGTGCACTACGAAAACAAATAAACTTGAAAGGCTGCCAAACAGAAGACAAGAAAAAGCGCAAAATAATAAGCAAAAATATATATTATATATATAGAGAAGAAGGAGGAGGGGTACTTGTGACAGTGCCACATTAAGTATCGTGTACATTTGCTTTTTCCTTTTTTCGTTCGTTTTCACGCTTTCCATTTGTGCCATTTTCCGCACTCGTCGGCCAAATCGAATAATGCCTAATGCATGTCGCTGATTAATTGACTTGTTTACCAAATTTGCCTGCCCACATATATGGAGGAGGGGGCGAGGGGAGAAGCGTAACGGAATGTCTCTATTTTTATCAGTTTTTGGGCATTACACACACGACATTTCGTTAATTACAAATTCTTTTTTTTTCGACTTAAGATTTGATCGATTTGTCAGCAATTGCGTTGAATTTTCAAGTTACTTATACCCTGTATTTTCTTCGGTATCCTTGCAGAATCTCAGCGAGAAGCGCGCACAGAACCATCGGCCACAGCAGCTGGAGGAGCTGACCTCGGATCAGCTGGTGCAGGAGAAGAGCGCCGTGCAGCATGGCCTGCTCTACTTTGAGAGCCTCTACGGCCACCCCATCACCAAGGAGGAACGGGACGCAGCGCGTCCGCTCTACGATCGCTACAGGCAGCTGAAACGTCTGGTTTCGCGCAGCATTATGTTCGGCGGCGGCGCCGGGGTGCCGGAGCTGCCCACCATTTTGGAACACGAGGCTATGGTCTTTGAGGCAACATCAACACCGCTGCAGTATTCATCGAACAATAGCACCGAGACCACCAATTCACCCAGCGACTCGATGGCGCCAAATACCCTAACGCAGAATGCTTCCTCCGATGAGTCGACGACAACAACAACAACCACAAATACCGCAACGGAGACGCAAACACCGGCGGAGAATATTGCAGCGCTCAGCCTGGATCAGCTGTGGGAGCAGCTGGAGCGTGTGCGTGAAGAGAAGATGCTGCTGAAGTCCACCATACGCGAGTACGAGTCCATATTCGAGGAGCAGAATGGCCGGAAAATGCTGAAGCCGGATCGCAAATCGCTCGAAACGGAAACCTATGCGCAGTACAAGGAGAAGAAGGCAAAGGTGCGCCTGCTGCAGGCGCTGATCAAGAAGCACATCGGACACTAGACAGCGCCTCCAACACACACCCACACACACTCATGCAAACTATTTATTTCATGCCCAGCAACAAATCAAGAATTAATTTCAAATTATTACATATATAGTATACATTAATAATAATTATAAAAACACAAAAAAAAAGAAAGAAAGAAACGTACATATACATATGTAGTTTTTAGATTTACATTTATCATATATTCTATAATGATACATTTTATGAATATTGTTGATTCCTTATTGTTTTTTAAAAACAGATATACGATAATACCTATTAAAACAAAAATTCAAATAAAATTGTAAAAAAATGAAAGCAATTTGGTTCTGATAGAAACACACACACACACTTTTAACTTGATTCATAAAAAAAAATTAATATATATATATACCATACCATATATCCCACATATATGCATATATCGTTCAGACTTCTACACGGAATTGATATCTATATATATATATATCTTGTATTCGTATAACTGTCATTGAAAATTCATATTCTGTCTATCGTCATTGATGTTAAAAAATGAACATTCGATTTTTGAAAAGGGGTTTTTCAGTTTCCGTTTCGCAGAGAATTAAACGCTCTATTTGACTGAACCGCTGTCAGACATTAACGTAAAGAGAGTAAAATGTATATTATTTTCATATATGGACGATTTCAATTCACATATTTTTGCACTTATTAAATTAGTTATAGAGTTCTATGTTTGTTAAAGCATAAAAATCAAATACGAACAAATTATGAATATTTGAAAGAAAGTCTTTATAAATGTTGTCTTTCCACTTGTAGTCACAAATTTTATAACGCTAAAAGAATACTATATCTCCCTCTCTATATAGATGAATGTATATTTATATAGAAATTATCGTCGCGCCTTCAATCAAATGTTTCAGTGTGTGCACACACAAACACACAGTTTGATACTCACGTGTGTGTGTGTTGAGCGGAAACGGAAACAGCTTCTATCAGCGCGATAGCAACTGAATCGATATCGATATATATATATATATATATATATATAGACATATGTATGCATATACAATACTAAATGGTTTTGAGTTTGTTCTCGGTTGTTGTGCAGGGTCTATTGAGGGTATTAATAATATATATAAATACACGCATATTTATTATATAACGATTATAAATTTACAAATACCAAAAAAAGCATATTGAACTCAACATTTACAAACAGAAGTATTATTATATAGAACGCATGAAAAGATTTGTAGCGTTAAAAATATCCCAAACCAACCAGTGAATGTCTATGATATAAAATGCAAAATAAAGTATATCACGTTATAATAAATATCAAAATATCATTTTTATTCAAGTTTCGATTTGTACATAACTTTATAATCATTCACCTGTAATAAAGAAAAGTCATAGATAAGTATTATGTCTGATATCATATATTTAAATCTATATGTGTGCTTGAATCAGACTTGTGTAGTCCACATATAATATTCGGTTATATGCTTGTCCAGGTTTGATCATCACACTTTTACTTTAAATATTGCCATCCTAGGCTTCTTACCTATTAAGGGATTTCTTTATCGATCCATCAAAAGTAATTCCGTGTTTAGATAAGCCAACTGCAAAAAATGGAGAATTATTACTTAATTATGCGCGCCAAAAATAATGTACGCTAAATTATTCAAGTTTTTATCAGCATATAAAACCAATCGACATTATTAACTCCGACTGGGGCGGTATGTAAAACATCATTAAAAAACTTGATATAACTTTAATACATTTCTTGATAAATTACCTTTGAAATATCATGAAAAATAGCGACAGCAATTATTATAATGTCTTCTAAGGCATCTGAAAAACAGATCATAGAATAGAATTCGTTACTAAAAATCAATGCAGAACAGAACTTATATTTAAACATATAATTTATCAGCTTATTTTATCATCAATTATTCTTATGACAGGGATAACTGTTTGGCTTAAATAAGGTGTTCATCATACTAAATCGGAGTTAAAATTAAGATTTAGACTTCACAACTAACCTCATAAAATCCAGAATGTGTTTCGGGGTTTGAGATCAATCAAAGCCATCTATAAAAGACCAAAAACGTAAATTAGAATAAAAGTTCAGTTGTATACAGCAATGCGCATATTATGTGAATTTATTCAGACGTGTTAATTTAGCAACATAATAAATTCAGTTATATGCTTGTCTACTGGTATATCATCAGATAAGAAGTTAAACTACATTTAAACAAAATCATGCTTACCTTGTTTCACAACCTCTGATAATTCAATTGCCAAATGAAATAAGAAATAACCTGAAACAGAGAATAAGAAATTAGTTTAAGTTTCATATAACTCATTTAAAGGGTATGTAAAAAGTAGAGAATTATCAGCTAAACCGAAGTCGTCATTATACATCCGACTGGGGCGGTATGTTAAACATCATGTTAGGAAAAATAAAAAAGAAAATATTCTAGTACTGTGATCTTTCGGTAAGTAGAACTTTAAGATATTAGAAATTACTTTTTAATACATTCTTCAATTTTTGAATTTGCCGATTAAGATAATTTCTAAATATAGGAAATCTTACCTTTCATTTAGAAATCATGCTGCAATAGAGGAATTCTTTGATCTGGAACTGCATCTGAAATGATATATGGAACCCATTAGTTAGGTGAATAGTTGTGGCAAAAGGAAAATTTATATTTTTATATATTAATCAGCTTTTTGCATCATCAATTATTTTTATGACAGGGATAACTGTTTGGCTTAAATAAGGTGTTCATCATAGTATTTACACAAGTTAAGGTTGAGGTATAACTAGTGTGTACTCACCTCAAACACAGGCATTAGCCTAGAGAAATTCGTCTGCACGTGGAATATTCCATGCTGGAAAGTAGAGAAAAAAATTTTCTTTTTTAGTACAGTCAGATGCAAGTATGAAATCATATTTCTATAGAAATTTTCAGAAACTATATCCAATCGTCATTATACTTCCGACTGGGGCGGTATAATTAAACATCATTAAGAAATATTACCGGCAAAGTTGACTAAATGCTTCGAAACTAACCTTACAATTTTGTGCAGCAACACGTGCGCTCGGTTTTTCAAGGCATCACAGCGACTTGTTACACATATTCAATATTTTCGAGCTTCAGCTTGTACTACGTTATCCAGAGCCTCACAATCTGTAATTGGACCAATGCATCCATTTCATTAGTTATGTTTAGTTTCGAAATTGGAAATTTCAAAGATAAAACACGTGCAACATTTATATCAGCGTAGAAAACCAATCAACACGTCTTTTCAGACTGGGGCGGTATAGGTAAACATCATGGTAAGCAGTGACACGCGTTTAATTTAACAACTAAATATAATTTACTTACCATTTTACAATATGTACTTATTGCGGGAGCAATAAATAAAGCGACTTTACTGTAGCTGCGTTGCAATGGAAAAGAGACGGTGGAAGCAGTGTGGCCGCACACACAAAGACAAGTACTGCCACACAAATTTTGTGGCGGTCGGGCGATTTGTTATTAACATGTACAGCCAACAGCGCTCAACGTTCATTTGATTTAGCAGCTGTTGGCGTATTTTGTGATTGTCATTTATCGAAATATACTATTTGATACCGCTGAAATATCGACTTACAAGCGAACGCGGGGTTTTGTGAAATATCCTCATACATTTTATCATGTAAATTTTGTAAATTTAAAATGGCTAACATGGAACTTGACTTGGAGCAAGAAACACAGTTGGAAGTCAGCATAACATTTGCTGAACTTGAGTGCTTTAACTGCGAAGACGTTTCCACATGCGTTTCCAAAGAAACTGCTCTAAAAATCTGCAACAAGAGTTTGGAGGATCTTAGCGCTAAAACCGTGGATGTCTTGAGTCTGTGGCTACGAAAGCTACTTCGAGCCTATATAAATGACACAGAGAGCTGTATTGATGTTTTTAAATGTTTATATGAGTGGTTTCTGCGATTGGTAAGACAGATGGATAATTGGAGCAATTGCCACTAATCCATTATCAATCATTACAGAAGGGCGATGTGACTCCCGAGAATAAGGCAGCCTGCAGTGATTTTATCACGCTACTCACTGATGCACTGGGTTTCGCCGATTGGGCCAAAACTGAGCTGCTTAAGACTGGCGAACGTTTGGTGCACACAACAGCCTTTTTTCTGCTTGCCATTGTCTACAGCTGCCTGCAGTTGAGGTGAGAAAGAAATTTATTTAATAAATAATAAGATAAACCAGCTGAATTAAACTTTCTCGCTGCAGCCATGAGAACAATGTGGAAGCGCTTAAGGAGCATGAATCGATGGCCATTGAGCTGCATTTGGTGGTTCTACATTTACTCAAAGAGATTACCGCCTCCTCCAGCAAAGTACATGCTCGCATTACGCCACGTAAGTGTGTTAATATTTATTTCAATTATATATTTATGTAGTTTTTTGTTTAAACAGTGTTGCGACAGCTGGTAGAGATTGCGGATTTCCTGAGTGACAAAATGACACACCTGCATGCCTTTGTGAAAACCAGCAAGACCATGACGAGCATATGCACCCACTACAACAGTTGCATCGATCCCAGTCAAAATGACGCCAACACCATGCCCGATTGGCTGCAGGAGACAGTGCTGCATCTTTGCGACACGGTGCTGAATAACTTGGAGTTGGTTTATCAAAAGGTTGCTCAATATTCGGTATTCAAAAAACGTTTCGTTTAATGCTTTAATTCTCAGCAGGACACAGTGCCTGTACCAGATGATAAAATGGAAGAGAATTTCAAAGTAACACAGGCTTATTTAATAATGCTACACAAGTTATTGGGCAGTGGTGTTCAGCATCTGGATAAAACTGTTTGCGACACCCTAATGGTGCTTTTAAGTGGTGCTGAAATGTAAGTAAGCTACGATAATGCCACACAATTTTAGTTTAACTTGCTTGATTTCTTACAGCAAATCTAGCCATGAGTTGGGCCAGGATATTCCTGTGCTGATATCGAAATATGTGCGCCCATATCTAATGCAAATTTATAAATTGCTTTATCAGTGTGAAGATTTCCAAAAGGCAAGCCATTGTTTTAAATGTAAATACAGTTTTATAAGTTTGCTTACTTTACAGCATTTGATCACTTACCTGGCTGAGCCCGAGCAATTGGATCAGGACAATTATGAACTCTGTTTGGACTTTATAACTGTTAGCATCATGGATCATACGGAACTTAATCAGCTTACCTGCCAGACATTACAAAGAATATTTGAATATTTGTGTAAAGGTAACAATTTATTTTAAAAATAAATTAAATCAATACTAATATATTAGTTATTCTAGATGCTAGTAATTTTACTAATGCTGCGCGTTATGATCGACTTTTGGAATCCTATGGCTGTCTTCTGCATGTGGCCAGCTCCGCAACGCTGTTGAATTACTTTTGCGCTGGAATTTTTCAAGGGGATATAATGAAGTCACAAGTTTGCGCCGATGTGCTTATGCTATGCTTTCGGTAAGGCACATATCTTAATTGTTAGTCAATGATTTTAATTTATTGTGTTGCAGCTTGGAAGAATTTAATCAGGGCTGGAGTAAAGATGCCATAATGGAGGCCGAAAAATATTGGATCAAGTGCAATAATTCGTATGCCATGTTTTCACAGAATTTAAGTCAGCTGCATGTAAAACGCATGCTCAAATATTTTCATAGCTTGAGCAACAATGAGCCGCCCGTATTTAATATAAGAAACTATCGTTATTTGCATTGTGTGTCCGCCAGAAGTGATCAACAGCAGCAGCGGCTGTGGCTATTGCGTCTGCAGCGTATACTAAATGAGCCTTTGAGCGATATTGAACAATATTACGAAATTGTGAGTAAAGTAAATAATCGTAAATAATTTAATCAAACCAAAATTTCACCTCGGCAGCTGGCGCTCATGGAATTGTTGTCAACGGGCCAAGTAGATTGGCTCCAGCAGACAGCAGGCGGCGTAAAGGAGCTGCTGCTATCTGTTAAGGATAAGTGCCAGTCCCTGGCCAATACTTACTTCAAACTATCGCTGAAATCTAGCACAGCTACAAAACTGCGCATATTGCAGACAGCAATGCCCGCAAAAGCTGTGGCCAATAGTTGCTGGCATGTTCAACGGTTTCTGCATGCCTGCAAGCGCAGCGATGATGCACAGTTAAAGTCTCTGGCGGGTCAGCATCCAATTGCCATGGAGCTAATGCCACTATTGGATGCAGTGCAGCCAGCATCTGTTTGCAAACCCAAAGCGGATAAGCTTGAAATTGAATACAGGAAATTCACTTATGGTTGGAATCAAACACATAACTGTAGCTTTGGCAGTCTGAAGCGCAAACGTGAGGAAAGCGCATCAAAGGATTTATTGCGATTGCTTGAACAGAATACACAGCAACTGCTTCAGTGCACCGCTGAACTAGATGCGATCGATCTGCAGCAGATAAGAAGCATCGTTGATAATTTAAAACAGATTTTGGTGGGACAAAATTGATTGATAAACATATATATATATTATACAATATATAGATTAACTTTTAGTCAAAGACACAATTTATAAAATATTAATCTTTAAATATTGAAGTAATAGTGCCCCACCCGCTCAGTATCTTCAAGTTCCAAAAGTCTTGTGTTAATCTTCGCCAATTCCTCATCTTGTATCAGAATGCCTATGGGTGAGTAAATGATACATACACTATCAGTTTATAAATATTAACTAATTTCAATTACCAGCAATGGACGCCGAGGTGAAGCTGACAATGCTGCCAACGAGAAATGCACGCACCGCCACCTTGGTAATATCCGATCGGCGGGTTGGAGCCATAGCGCTAAGTGCCGCTATCAAAATGCCCAAAGAGCCCGGATTCGCAAAGCCGCAGAGCGCAAAAGTTCCAATGCCAGCGCTTCGATGCTTCAAAACGGCAACTGTTTAGTTACGATATTCTTGTAGCAGATCAGAACATACCTCGATCGATCGATTTTCAATCATTTCGCCCAGATGCTTGTAGCCGACAAACTCGTTGATAACCGTTTTCTCAGCGACAACCAACGCAATTTGCTCGCAATCGTCTTTAACGACGCCCATCACGTAGACCAATGGTATAAAAAGTTTGGTTAGCAGGTAGATAAATGTGATGTTATCGTTGCCGGTCAGCTCAAACAACCATTCGATAACAGCATTAAAGAAGTAAACAATTGCCAGAAACGCAATAATATTGGAAACAATGCCAAGGACAATCATTAAACCATTTGCAGCACCAGATGCGGCTGCGTCCAACAAGCTGCCATCCGACCTGTTTCAAATCTGTTCTCAGATTGCCTCTTCTTAGTCTATAAAAACATAAAGCACTTACGATTTCTCCAGTTGAATGTTTGTCGCCGTTGTCTTCGACTCTTCGGTTTCAGGATAATAGAGTTTGGAAAACGCCAAGGAGCCAGGCGCGGCCATCACACTGGCTGTAATCAAATACGCTGGCGAGGCCCCAAATGATATATATGCACCGAGGACAGTGCCCGCCACTGTCGAATAGCCCGATACGCATATTGTGTGCAGTTCGCTAAGGGTCAGTATTTCGATGTAGGGTCGGATCATAAGTGGACTCTCGGACATGCCAAGGAAAACGTTGCCAACGGCATTGACACTCTCGCAGACCGTTGTGCCCACTGTGGCCTGAAGCAGAAAACCGAAGGCGCCCAAAACGAGCTGCATTGCTCCCAGATAATAGAGACAGGAGGTGACCACGCTAAAGAAGAATATAACCGCTAGGATGGCAAATGCGAACACAAAATCATCGCAGATCCGATCGCCATAAACGAATCTGGCGCCGTGATCGGCGAACTGCAGGAATCGGGCAACCTTACGGCCGGCACACTCGAACAGGTTGCGGCCAAAGGCTAATCGTATGCACAGGATACCCATTATCAGTTGGCCCAGCAGACCATGGACCACAACTCGCCATTGAATGGCTCTGCGATCTTTTGAAATTACTACGCCTAGAAGGATAAACAACGCGGGTCCACTCAGACCCACCATTTTTCTAGGATTACCGATACTCTCGTAGCCCAAGTATGTACTAACCAGAGCAACGACCATTACCAGCATTAAAATGGAGATAACACTGTGGGCTTAATACAATTGCTTTGGCAACAAATTTATATAAGAATTCAAATACGTACGTTCGACGGCTAAAAATCATCCATCTGTCGATTTTGGGCTCAATATAATTGTCATACAGCTTTTGGCCAATAAACGGTTTAAAGACCCAATAATATATCCAAAAAATATAGAATATGGTAAACGCAATGACGAGAAATCCGTAACCGTCGCACCAATTCATTGTGCACAAGATACCCGGTTCAAATTCCGGAGGGGCTTCCGTTACTGTTGTATTTGTTATTGTTTGATTTGCGCCGGAATCTGTTTCATTTTCATTTGCCGTTTCACTCTCGAGCGGTACACAATTATCACTCTGCTTGTCTAATTTTATTTACATATTTTTATTCGGTATGTATATACTTTATATATATATAAATATATATGAACACTTACCGAACAATATGTATGCGACAGTGGCCCAAATGGTATAGCCTATAAACAGTATGTGAAAAATTATATGACAAACTAATTTGATTATTTTCCTAGCGCGGGACTGCTTTGGTGCATCCTGACTTTCCTCCATCGTGTGACTGTGTATCTATATATATATTCCGATTAATATATAAAAGTGCTTGTGTGCTGATGAGTCAAAAGCGTTTTGTGATATTGAAGTTTTACAACTTGAAAACTTGATCAAATACTCTTGCCAAGTTGGGTCAGGATTTTAATCCTTGGAGCTAGAATATTGAGTGAAAAAAAGAATTTATACAAAAAAATATCAAAGATGTTTATTGGCTATAAATTCAGAGTCTGAGAGACGGAGACGTTGCCTCCCAGTTTTTCGAAGATCCTATCATAAACAATCTGCTCCTCTTCTTCTTGTATTAGAACGCCTAGAAAAGAATCATCAAGGAAAAGATCGTTGATACAATACAATTGAAATGGAGTACTCTGGGCACTTTGGGTACTCACCGGCAAAACTGGCTGATATGAAGCAGACAATGCTGCCCACCACAAAGGCGCGAAAGGCGACCGAGGTGATGGTGGCCCGACGCTTGGGCGCCATCGCGCTCAAGGAACCGATGAGTATGCCCAGGGAGCTGGGATTGGCGAAGCCGCAGATGGCGAATGTGGCAATGCCGGCGCTGCGAGCCTGTTTGCAAAAAAAAAAAAAAAATAGGAATGGGAGCTTTGCTTGGATCTTGGACCTTGAAAGGGGTACTTACTGTAATTTCCTTGTTTCGAATGAGTACGCCCAGTCGCTCGTAGGCCACAAACTCATTGATGATGCTTTTGGTGGCCACCACTTTGGCAATTTTGTCGCAATCATCCCAGGGCACGCCCATTGCCCAGGCGAGTGGTATGAACAGCTTCGAGAATATCCACTCAAAGTCCACCTCCTCGTGGCCGATCAAGAAGCCCAGCCAGCTGACAATGCCATTGAGGAAGGCGATGAATGCCACAAAGGCAACAATGTTGGCAATGATTCCCAGTACAATGGGCACCGCATTGGAGGCGCCACTGGAAGCGGCATCCAACAAAGAGGCGTCCTCGCTGCATGATTTGCATAAGTTGTAAGAACTGATTCTGGATAGACTACAAAATATTGCAAACTTACGATTTCTCCAGCTCAATGGTGTCGCTGGAGGTTTGGCTAACCTCGGTCTCTGGCATATACAGCTTGGATATGGCCAGTGTGGCGGGCGCGGCCATCACCGAGGAGGTGATCAGATGCGCAGGGGATGCACCAAAGGACAAATACGCAGCCAGGACAGTGCCCGAGACGGTGGCAAAGCCCGATACCATAATGGTGTGTATCTCGCTTTTGGTCAGCTTGTTGATATAGGGCCGGATCAGCATTGGACTCTCGGACATGCCCAGGAATATGTTGGCCGCAGCCGTAACACTCTCACAGACCGTGGTGCCCAATATCGCCTGCAGTACCCAGCCCAGCTTGATGACCACCCACTGCATGGCGCCCAAATAGTAAAGCACCGATATGAAGAAACTGAAGAAGAATATCACCGGGAGTATGGCGAAGGCGAAGACTGAGCTCTCGATGAGGAAATCGCCAAACACAAATCGGGCACCGTCGGTGGCATAGCCCAAAAATGTGGCCACCTTATTGCCCAAACACTCGAAGATCTGGCGACCCACCTCCCAGCGTATGCAAATGATGCCCAGCAGAAACTGGCACGTGATCCCGGTGACCACAATGCGCCACTGGATCGCGCTGCGCTTCGTGGAGAACACATAGCCGCAGAGTATGAAGAAACAGGGCGCCACAATGGAGATCAGCTTCTGCGGTTCATCCTTGGTCTCGAAGAACAAATAAATGGCCAGCAGTATGAGTAATATAACAATACACGCAGCCGAAACAATCCTATATATATATATATAAATCAAGTTTAGTTGAAGAGTATACAAATATATAATTGGACTTACCGCGTTGTGAAAAAGTTATGCCACCTAACCGACGCTGGCTGCATATAGTTCTTATGCAAAAATCGGCCGAGTTTTGGCTTGAAAATCAAATAATAGAACAGTCCCAGGTAGATGAAGCCCAGCAGCAGTACGAGCATTCCATAGCCGGTACAGAAGTGCATCCCGCACAGCATAGATGAAGTATCATAGTTGCACTCATATGTATCTATGAAATACACCACAAAAGAATGGGTTAGACTTGGACTCAAGGTGCGAGCCGAACGAACAAAAGTTGGAACGTTGCAGTCGGGTGTAGCCAAGGGCGCAATACCCGTTTAGATATGGAATACATGCTCCTTTACCAAAAAAATTTATTTTAAAAAATGCTTATATTTTAAATGTAGAATCAATCTATAAGACAAATCCAGACAAAAATGCCTTCAAACATGAAAATCGGTTCAGTTTTGGCAAAGTTATGGGATTTTGAAGTATGGGAGCTATGGATCCGAGAGTTTTACATGTCAAAATTTGTGTCCATTTTGACATGATTTTTGACCAAAAAATTGACCACCTCAAAATCGACTTGAATGTTGTTTTTTATACTAATTATGACAATTGCAATCGATTAAAAACACAAATTCGAAATTTTAAATTTTGAAAAAAAATTTTTTTCGAAAATTAACAAGGGGGGAGTACATGCTTTTTTACAAAAAAATTAGAAAAAAAAATATTTTCAAAAATGAATAAAATTTAAATGTAGAATTAATATTTATGTCAAATCACGATCAAAATGCCATCAAACATGAAAATCGGTTCAGTTTTGGCAAAGTTATGGGATTTTGAAGTATGGGAGCTATGGATCCGAGAGTTTTACATGTCAAAATTTGTGTCCATTTTGACATGATTTTTGACCAAAAAATTGACCACCTCAAAATCGACTTTAATGTTGTTTTTTATAGTAATTATGACAATTGCAATCGATTAAAAACAAAAATTCGCAATTATAAATTTTGAAAAATTTTTTTTTTCGAAAATTAACAAGGGGGGAGTACATGCTTTTTTACAAAAAAATTAGAAAAAAAAATATTTTCAAAAATGAATAAAATTTAAATGTAGAATTAATATTTATGTCAAATCACGATCAAAATGCCATCAAACATGAAAATCGGTTCAGTTTTGGCAAAGTTATGGGATTTTGAAGTATGGGAGCTATGGATCCGAGAGTTTTACATGTCAAAATTTGTGTCCATTTTGACATGATTTTTGACCAAAAAATTGACCACCTCAAAATCGACTTGAATGTTGTTTTTTATACTAATTATGACAATTGCAATCGATTAAAAACACAAATTCGAAATTTTAAATTTTGAAAAAAAATTTTTTTCGAAAATTAACAAGGGGGAGTACATGCTTTTTTACCAAAAAATTTGAAAAAAAAAATGTTTTCAAAAATGAATAAAATTTAAATGTAGAATTAATATTTAAGTCAAATCACGATCAAAATGCCATCAAACATGAAAATCGGTTCAGTTTTGGCAAAGTTATGGGAGTTTAAAGTATGAAAGCTATGGATTCGGAAGCTGTAAAATTTCGACGTAATTTTTACTTACAAAAATGTATTCATCAAAATTAATATATTTTAAATGTAGAATCAATCTATTGGGTAAATTATGACAAAAGTTATGGGAGTTTAGTTTTTGTCAAGTTTGATTTATCTAACTTTGAAACCGAGGGACACATATAGAGTTTTGTGATTTGCCTCAACAGCTCTTGGACCAAAATATCTTATAACTTTGTGCTTTTTTTCTTTCTTTTTCGTTGAATGTGCTTTATACGTACTCAGATCGTGATAGTGATAGGTGGCATAGGAAAAGTAGCCTATAATAGCAATTTGTAAAGCTAAATGGAATCCTAATTTGATCCATCGGTGCCATGTTTTCATCTCTTGCGTGGGCACATTTTGCATGGGCATATTTTGCATGGGCTCGTTATCATGCAAATAGCCAATTTGAAAATCAGTCTGCAAGCAAAATCAGTTAACGCAATTGTTCAAGTTAAAGCAGCACTGCTAGGGCTTACCTTTTGTGTGCCAGGATTTTCTCCATCTAAGCCGGTCTATAGAAAAAAATATATGTTAAGATTAGTTTGAGTTCCACAAATATAAGAGATATATGTATATGTGCTACATACATGATCCGATTCATACGCGTTGTTATGGAACCCTATTGAAGTTTTATTGTCCATCTGAAATTATACAAATGCCATTGATAACGGTACAATAGGGGCATTTCGATCGTATCACTGCACTTATGTACTATAACACAATAACCCTCTGTTAATTTCTAATCAGTATCGAATGAGGAAAAGAGATTAGTTTAACTTAACCTTCAGTACATTCAAGAATGTGCAGAAGAAAAGCAAAAAAAAAAAAATTAATACGAAATAAATAAAAATGGTGCCCCTTAGCTAGTAGAGCTATACTAAATATATTACCATTAACTTTGGGCGATAAACTAAGCAGCACGTGGCTCGGAGTCGAGTGGTTCGAAACTTTGTTTACTCAAGTGGATCGTTACCTTGAGCTTGTAACGGCGTTTTTTGCACTAACTAACAATAAATTTTGTGCTGATCGTAAATCAGAATATCAGAAACAGTCCATGCAATTATAAATTGACCAAATTCGACTTTGGTGGCATAATAAACCTTGTGTATATAATGTTATGATACAGTGTATTTTGCACGATAATACTATCAGATTTCTCGAAAAATATACGTCTAATATACAATTAACTCTTCAATCCCTTTAATATTGATGATGAATCATAGCAAAGGTTCACAGATTAATTGGTAATAAATATCAATTCATAATTCCATTACATATGACAAAATTGTTCGTCAGATAAGCGAATTTCACTGAACCAGAGGCTAACCACCTGACCTGATGTTAATATTCCAAAACACCTGCGTTGACATATACAAAGACAAAGTGTTTTATTGTTTCGGGTATGTATATATGTCTCTTTGTATCTGAATCATTTTAGGGTTTCTAAATATTGAGACTATTTTAATTTGCTCATTTTATTGTGACACTTTTACGAACTGGTTACGAAGTATGGGTAATTCACCTTTTCCAAAACTGTTTTCAACTCATTTATTTTATATACGCCGTAGTAAACACGCCTCAAAGTCACCGCACGAATTTAAACCCGTTTTGCTTCAATTGCATTCCATACAGCCCGAACGATGATCGCGGTAACACTAAGCCCAGTTACTGATTGCTGGCATTATTTATACTCACTTCCAAAAAGGCTGGCCAAATGTACCCCTTCATTTGGAACGGGAAAATAACGAACTACTTTTTCATATATAACGGAATTACTACTAACTAATCAACTAATCTTTATTACCAATTAAAACGTGAACATTTCTTATAATTCTCGGAAAATCTGATTGAATTTTCGTGCAAATTAAAATTTTAAAACTAAGCAGATCTTAAATTTATTTTAGCATAATTTAAATAAATCTGCTAAGGGTGAAAAAACGCACTCGCTTTTTCAAAAGACTCAATGAACATAGGGAATTCGCTAGTCGAGCTCGTCTAACTAGAGTTATCTCATCTACCTTTTTTTTTTTATGTATGAGCATGTGTATATACGATAGTCGGAAGAGTTGGATGGGTTTTTACCATGTTACATTATCGTCTATCGCCTTATCAGCTGCTTGTTGAATTCGCAATAATATGCATACGCCGATGAGATAACTGAAGAGCATTGCAAAACTGCTATAGCGTTTAGATAAAATAATATAAACTGAGAGCAAGTTCATATGTGCTTATCAGTGCTATTATTTCCATAGCGCTACGCGGTCATAGATGATAACTTACATTTATGTAGTGTATGTTCGATTGATCGGTGCTCGAGTTCATTTTGAGTATGGATTGTCGCATGCGAAGTGATTCCATCACATCTTATCGAGCCACTTGAGCAAAGTGGTGCCAAGACAATTCTCTGAAAGGAAAGCACATGGAAATAGGCAATAATTTCATGTTATAAAAAAAATTTACTAAGTAAGAAATCTAAAACGGATCGGGACACGCCCACTTATGTCGCTCATATCAGAAAAAGTTATGGATTAGTCATTTCTTGGTTTTAAGTTCCCAGAATTCAGTTTTGATGACTCAAAATTTAACACAAAATATATGTGTTAGTTCTGGTCCACAATTCTCGGGCACTTTTCAACACAAATCGGTTCAACAACAGAAGACATGCATTAAACAATTCTTACTTGAGATTTATATCAAATAGACCTTGCTCTTCATTTTCAATTTTTAATCTTATTTAAGATAAGATATGGACTGTTGAAAATTTCAACACTAAAACTTTCGTCTGATCATATGTTTGACTTTGACGCCCTGGCAAAACTATATAACCATATAAAGGCATTGCATGCAAAATTCACCTTATCATTTTGTGCATTTTCGAGCAAAAGCTCAATTTTTCTCCGCTATTTTTTAAATATAAAATCAAAACCACAAGAGCTTTTCATAAAAATACCCACTTTATGCCAAAAAAGACAAAACAGCATCAAACTTAATAATAGCGTGCATTTTTTTGCTGCAGCCACTTGTTTCTTTGTTTCTCTTTATTATATGATCATCGAACTGTAAATTGCAATTGTAAATATGCCAAATTATAAAATGTTTACTTAAGAGCTTAGCTGTATACGATTTTGTTTTTGGGCGTATTAAAATAAACGTTAAGTTTAATTAAGTAAAAAACGAAAAAAAGAACATCATGAGCTTTCGAGCGGGTTATGCAAATGCAAAACAAATTTTAATAATAAAGTATTTACAGTAATTTTGAAGAGTAAAAAGTGTTTAATATTCAAACATACAAATATGGACTTGCCTGTTTTGTAGATATATATGTATAAAAGGAAGGCACTTTTAAACCTAGTGACTTAAATAACAAAACTTTCATGTGTGTGCGTGTGTGTGTGTGTGTGTGTTTTCTTTCTTATGCGTATATGTGCGTATAAATACTCATGGGTTTTGTGGACTACCATAAATGCATAGCCCTTGCATACATAGATACATATATATGTATATATATATATATAAAGCAAATAAAATTGTAATTTGTTAAACATCTTATAGGTATTATATTATTATGATTTATTTGCTACAAGGGCTTAATGCTTGAATAATATTATTTATTTATAATATATTTAGTTTTATATTCGTATCGAAATTAGTTTTGAGGTTCCAACAATTGTATGATAATTTAAGCAAAAAATTCGCAAAATTCAACCACATCTAAATCACAGACTCCTAATATAAGAGAGATTTACAAATAATATGTGTACATATATAAATATATACTATAATATATACTCTCAATTAAAATACAAATTTCGAGTAGTTTATCAAAATGTTCAACTTAAAAAACAAATTGCTAAAATAAATTATAATAGTTAATAAAAAAAAATTACAAATTTAATATTAAAAAAAATTAATGTAAAAATTAATGCATGACATGAACTAAAAACTAATTAAGTCAACTGGCCCTAGATACAAAAACAATTAACTGTTAAAAACCAGCATGTGGGATATGAATGCATTTGCAATGGAATTGGTAATTGTGTGCTTGTGTGTGTGGCCTGGTCAAAACGAGCTGATGATGTTTTTACTCCTCGTTTTGTACAGCATGATGATGTTTGTGATGATGCTGATGATGTTGGTTCGGGTGATGGTGATGATGATGGTTGTGGTGCGCCCGCAAGTGATGCTGTGTGTCCGAGTGCTGATATAATTCATCAGCATCCATTGAGGCGCATTCAACAGTCTGATGATGATGACGCCTGCGATGATGATGTACTTGCTCCCTCTCCATCTCCTGGCTCTCGTTCTCGCTGTTTTCCAGATTGTTGTCAATTGTGGGTGAGTTTAATGTGGTTGATTCGGTGCTCAAGTGCTCTCGGCTACGTGCCTGGTTGAGTACCTGCTGCTTTAGGCTTTCCAGCCTGTTATTGGTTCTATTTTCAAAGCTTTTGTTCGTTAGCAGTCCATTACCCAAGAATATTACGTCTAATCTTGGACATCTGTAATAGGGATAGGGATATATTTATATATATGCATATATATTTTTATTACTTATATCATATAATTCCATTTTCTTCAGGTCTAAATCAGAACAATTTCAACATTTTTTTATTACCCGCTCCAAAGTATGCAATACTTTGTGATTAACCCATTTGGTCGATTCTAAAATATTGCCTACTTTTCAGAGCCTTACGAAAGATGATAATTTATGGGCTTCAAACTTGTTTTTCATGTAAAATCTTATAATTAACTAATGTAACTATAATTTCATATATTTTATGTTATGTTCCAATATTCGCTTTTCAATGCTTACCTGGACAATATGTTGTTTTCCATACTAGGCACAGGCGTCGCTGGTCCGTAGATGGACCATGGGACTGCAATACCTGTAAAATACATTTACGATTAAAACCAAAATGAAAGAGTCACGAGCACGCATGCAACACAATTGAACGCAAGAGAACAAAAAAGAGAACACTTTCAAAAGCAACAGGCGAGATTGTTGGGCAAACATGCAAGCCGCTTAGCTAGTCCTAAACAATATTAAAAATCAAAATGACAACAACAATAGGAGCAACATCAAAGAATAACTGAACATTAAGCGGATGCTGCGTCAAGAGCAACAGCAGCGGTAGCAGCAAACATAGAAGATCATATCGCACAACGGTGCGTATGAGCAATTAGCATTAGTAGCGAACGAGCGTAGCTGCGTGTGTATGTGTACGTTTGTGTGTATGTGTGTGTGTGTATCTTACCAGCAGTAACTTTCGACATGAAGCCTACTGAGTACTTTATATAATTGGCATTTGCTTATTTCCGCTTGTGAAATGTTCCCCTTAACAAACGGAAGGGCAGCAAAAATGCGCCCATTTCGTAAGAGAACCAATCGACACCGGTCGAAATATATATATAGAAAGCGGTATTCACCAAACAGACGCCAGCAAATTTGAAACGTGCTTGCATTAATTTTAATATATACTGTATATATATATATATATATATATGTGTAAAAATATTGTAATATTTTGCATTTTTCGCAATTTAATGCAGTCGCATTTTTTAGGAGTCTCGCCATTTGCTGAGCTCGTCAAAAATATGACGACCAAGTTTGGGTGCGGGGTTTTTTTTTGCGCTTTCGATTTTTACAGACAGCAAAGTATTTAATTTTTTTTTTTCTGTTTGGTCTGATTGCTGTCCGGCCCCCCAAAAGAGCAAGAGAGAGGGAGCGAGAGTGAGGGGAAAATAAAAAGGGAATGACTGCTGAATTATTGACCTCTTCTGGAATGTAAATAAATGTGGCTGTTATGTCACTGAATTGGGGGTCTGGTCTGGAGAGATTCGAGTTCATTTGGAGTTCCACTCATGTCTGGCAGTTAGTTAAAGCCTGGTTAACAACACGCTTACCTGCCTGATCGCATGTGGGTGGCTGAAAGTAGAGTCCCGGCAACAGTGGATTCTCCTCATCGTCGTGCACCTCAATCATCAGCATTCCCACCTGAATGGGCAGCGGCGACTGCTGTGGATGTTGTTGTTGCTGCTGCTGCTGCTGCTGCTGTTGTTGCTGGTGCTTTTGCTGTTGCTCCTGCTGGGACCAGTAGGTCAGTGCGCACTTCACATCGATGTCCACCCAGCCGGTCTTGGTGCTGCTCAGCATTATCGTGTTGCAGGTGCGCTTCTTGCGCTCTGCGAATGGGAATAGTAGGGGAAAGGGGGTGTAGGGAAATCATATGGAAACTGTTCGGATTCAATTCTTGCTACGCACCTAACTTACGTTTCTTCTTCTGCTGATGCACAATGGAGACGGTGACGCGTATCTGGGACTCGAGGAAGGGTTCGCGGCACAAGGATGCTGCTTCACCCGCTGATGTTTCTGCTGCTGCCGCTTGTTCGACGCCGCTTGTCGCTGTTGCTGCTGTCGCTGCTGCATTGGGATTCATCTTATATAGACGCAAAATGGCGCTGTCCACGCTTAGGGTATTATCGCCGTTCTGCTGAAAAACGCTGCTGGCAAACTCGAGAGTGACATTCCGCGACTGCTGCCAGTTGAGGGGATTCGTCTCGGCGGTGCATATGGGATAGCCGGCCTTCTCGTGCAGCGGCTTGTTTTGGCCGGGCGCAGCCTGGATGCCATTGCCATCCGGCTTGGAGACGGCGATTCGGATGCGTGAACGAATCTCGTTAATCCTGCAATGGCAAAAAGGCAGCCTCGTTTTGTTTAAACTTTAAAGTGCTAAGCGCAAATTATGCCTACGACTATTTATCTAATTTGGTTCAAGTGTTTATGTAAAGCCCCACTTAATTGACATTTGAGCGTTGTCGTAACTGGCGCACAACAGCAACATGAACAACGGCAACAGCAGCAGCAACAGTCGCTGTTGATAAATGAAAACGTGCCAGTTAGCGCTGCTTTATAGCGCATTGATTCAATTTATTCAGACAGACAGATCAACGTGAACGTCTAGTTCTTTATAAGCTCTTTTTCTTTTTCTTTTACTTTTTTGTTTGTGGTTTATTTCTGCTGTGGAAATTGGGTTGTGTGTTTTACTGCTCGACTCTCAAGCAATAGAAACTGTGATTTTGATTTTGATTTTGTCGCTGCTACTAAAGCGTAGTCTCAGAGATAGGTGAATGATAGGTGGATCTTTGATATATTCTATAAGAATTTTATGCTGAAGATATCATAATTTTATAATTGCTGTTGCTGACTTCTTTAAACATTCATCAGCATATATATATAAAGCGTTAGTCAATTGAATAACTACTCGCGACTACTAAACACTGACTAGCTGAAATTTACGCAGTAGCACTTTTGAGATACTATTTCGTAGTAGCAGATACATATATATCTAATAAGTGACAGACGGGCTGGGAAGGAAGATGAAGTTCAGAGTCTCAGTCACTTAAAAAGCTATCGAGACGGCGAATGTTTTTCTGAATAACAGACAGACTATGAGCAAGAGAGAGAGACAGCAAACGCGGCAGACAGAGATGGACAACAATAGTTGGCGCGTATCCAAGTGTAGCTATGATCTAATCTGGCACAAATACAGTCGCACAATGGGACAATTGTACAAATGTGTGTGTGTGTGTGTGTTGTCTGTCTGGATCGGTAATTGAGACGTGCTTTGCAAAAGTTGCGCATAAAATTTTGCAGAAAGACAACAACTACTATTCATAATAATGTTGAAGGGGGAGGAGGCGACAGAAACGCCAAAATCAAAACCTTTTAAAAATTGTTGGTCATGTGGTCAACAAATGAGATCGCAAAATATTTCAAATATATATATTGTTTTGGCTTAAATCAGCGCCAGTTGCTATTATTATTATTATTATTGTTGTTGTTGTTATTGTTGTTATTTTTGCTCTCGGGCTGATTGCTGCCTGCGGCGCATTTTGTCTAGCCAAAATAATTATGGGAACATGCACAGAAAGTGAACCAAGCCAAAGCCAACCCAAAGTCATAGTCGTAGCCAAGTTAAGACCATAACCGCCTTTGGCTTATTATCGTACACATGTGCAGATATATGTATATTTATATATTTTTTTTATGTTTATACAACGAGTGATCGGGCCAAGGAATGCCTGCCAGACAAAATGGCCCGCTGAGGAGTTACGTTTTGACTCTGTCTGTAAAATGCCGTGGCATGAACTTGAAAACTCGTTGTTGTTGTTGTTGTTGTTGTTATTGTTGTTGTTGACTTGCGGCTGTAGCTATTTAGCTGTTCGATGTTCAGTGCTCACTGCTGTCTGTCTGGGGCTTGTCTAGACGCCTTGTTGTACGAGGTTGTGGCTTTTTATTATTGGCTAGGCTAGAAGCTGCCGCCAGCAGTCGCACTCTGGCCAGGAGTCTCAGCAATGCTTGGCGTGACTCACGCAGTCCAACTGCCCATCGAATGCATTTCACTGCCAGACAGACAGACAGACAGACCCCCATTGAGCATGCGCCGAGGAGTTCTGTTCAGGGCACAGGTGAATCTCTGGCCTCCATTTGGTAGCCGCCGCTCAACTGGCTAACTGGCAACGTTAACTATTACTTAAGCTGTTGCTCTTTACATGCATTCCAAGTGCATAATTTTTACTTTTTTTATTCTTTCGTGATGTGCCCGCCCCGATGCTCTTTCAACACTGTCTGCTCAATCTTGGTTTTGTGGTTGCTTTTTATTACTGGTTCACGATAATAAAAGACTATATTGGGCTACTGCAATGTCCGTCCGTCTCGAAATTCGGAAAATATACTTGATAAGCTGTTATGATCAGATATGTATATATATATATATATATCTCAGCTTTAAAGTTAGATATATCACATTTGGCATTCAGATTGCTTTTTTTGGGTCTCCAAAAATTGATCTTTTTCCAAAATAAGAATAGTAGCAGTTGCTAAACTGTGAACGAGTATTGCGTCGTCGGTTACACCCGTCTGCAACGTTCTTACTTCTGTATTTTTTTTTCTGCCCGTCCGTTCGCCTTTGGCCACAGCATGCGACGTCTTGCCTACAACTCATCTGTCTGGCTGACTGCCTCCGGCTCTGGCGCAGCCACAGTCTGTGTGCCGCAGCCGCAGCCTCAGCAACAGCAACAGCAACGGCAACAGCAACAGCAACGGCAACAGCCGGAGCGACAGACTGAGCCTGTGGCACTCTGTGTGTGCGCATATACAATGCGCGGCTAGACACTGTCTCGCCGGCTGCACTTCATTATCATGCGTCGACGAACAGTAGTCGTGTAGTCGCAGCAGTCCGTCGTCCGGCAATCTCGTCAGTCAGTCAGTCAGCCAGACAGTCAGACGAGTGCCAGACAAATGGCAACAGTGACTGGCAGACCGTAGACCGCGTCGCTTACTAGCCACAAAGATACGCCTACAACTGTTTGCATTTCTGGGCAGAAAGACTACAGGTCGGCAAGGGGGTGTTTGGGAGTGAGGGGGGCAGTCTGAGTCTCAGTCTCGAGTCTGGGCAAACATATGACCATGTGCCGTGTCCCATGTCTCGATATTACTCATACGTCATAATTATTACTTGGCGAGCGTTTTGTGTCTGCGCAACCAAAGCAATCAACCAAGATTAAACATGAACAACAAATTAGCTAAGTTGGTGGCGAATGTTAAATACCCTAGTGTAGATAGGGTAGATAATATAAAAATTTACTTAAAATTTTATAGAACATATTGAGTAATACATTTCTCACTGATCCTTTCAAAAACAATTGAACAAAAAAGAAAACAAGAGTCTGGCATAAAATACAATTTGCACGCTTCAAAGCTAAAAACTGTAGAAATAAATGAACATGCACTTTTATGTTGATGTAGATCAAGAATATGCCCCACAAAGCATTATGCATTTCCTGATAGACTTTAAATACCCCATGTCAATCACTTAGATACAATCACAAAAAACAGATGAGCATTAATGAAATGATTTATTCGGCAAAAGTAAAAAAAAATGTAATATATATAAATAGTTATTTATTGTCTACCCATGGGCCGTATGTGTCGCGCATAGCAACGACCTACAAAAAGTTCATTAACGGAGCCAGCTAGACATGGCCCAGACTGTTCCCAGACATTTGTCAGACAGCCGGCCACATGGACGTATACAAATACGCAGAGGCCGGCGACGGAATTCGTTGCAATTGCAGCCAGTTCGTCTCAAATGCGCTGTGTGCAAGTGTATGTGTGCGTGTGTGTGTGTGTGTGTGTGTGTCTGCTTTGTGCAGCAGTACCCGCCAGTTGTAAGTTGTATTTGATAGACAGCCACAGATACAATAATAAACGGCTACAGATACAAATGTATCTAAAGATACATATGAATGTCTATGGCCATCCCAACCCCCCTTTTTGTGCTTGGCAGGGTATTTGTGTTTATGGGCGACAGACTGTGCTGCATAATAGTTGAAACAGTTTGGTTTAGTTTGGGACAGGTGTTGATAGCCATCGGTCTTAACTCATTTAAACATGTGCTTATCAGACGACAAATGCTTGGGGTCCAGCCGGGGAGGGGAAGGGGGAAGTGGCTGGGCCATTGGCCGAAATAGTTGTAGCCCACTTATCAATTGGGCGCGATAACACGTGTGGAAAAAAATGTATTATGCTTGATTTAATTTCCACATGTGTTTATTGTTTATCAATTTGGCCCGTTTGGTATTTGGCGAATCGTGTTAAATGATTTGAGGCGCAAGATCAGCTATATACTATATATATCTATATGTATATACAGTCTGGGGGTTCTTGGCCACATTTGTGAAATGCATATGGTTTTAGCCTTGAATCGATTTTGTTTTTGGACAATTGAAGCACAGCCAACAATGCTCGCCGAAAATTGGCCAGTTCTATATAGCAGAAATACGATTTCTACAGATATATATAAACGTATTCTAAGTAATTTTTTCGAAAAAATATTTAATTGCAACGTGCACTTGTTGAAATTTTATTATTATTGTTTTTATTTATTTCGATTGTTTTCGTTGAGCTGAAAATTGTTCTTTTAATTTTTTTTCGGTTCGTTTTTTTCTTCTTCTATTTTTAGCTGCACTCAACTTGTGCGCGACAGTAGAAATAGTTGATGTTCAAATGATTGACAGCTTTTTTTTTGCTGTTTTTTAGGTGAATCGATGCCACACGCCGGTACTCACCGTTGTCTGGCCAATTGATCCAGCAATTGATTTTTGGTGGTCTGCGTTGCCTCGTCCTTGCCACTGGCATTGCTGCCGATGCGTATGCGATTGACCTGCTCGTCGGTCAGATTGAACATGCCCCAAATGGTGCGATTGTTCGGATCGACCACCTCGGACCGCACATCGCCATCCATGAAGGCTGAGCGATTGATGCGCGCCGCATCGCAGGACATCATCAGCTGCAGGCACAGCAGCAGCAGCAGCAACAACAAACGCCGGCCGCTGCCCTTATAACAGCACAACACCACACCTGACATTGTTTTCCTTTTTCTTTTCTTTTTTTTTTGTAACTTTACGAATTTGGTTTTCAAGTTCTTGACAATGGGTCTAAAGTCCGCCAATTGCAGCTAAAAATTTGCAGTTTTTTTTTTTGCACAGAAGTTTACAACACTTTTCGGCTACAACAACAATTTGCGCAATGGCTTTTAAGCATTGTTTTTTTTTTTTTTTGGTAAATAGTTTATCAACACTATTTTGTTAAACACTCTATGGCATAAGTTAAAGTTAGCTTCAGAGTTGTTTATTTTTCTTTGCTACCGCATGAATATTTTGTTCTCTCTCGATGTGTTCACTCTAAGAACCAAGTATGAAGTGATTTGCACGAGTCGTTTTTTAGTCTTAAATAAGAAAATATTTGGTTGTGCCGGGGCATACCTACTTTGTTATGGTCGTAAACGCGCTGCGCGGCTGCACTGCAAGAAATCATTTAGTTAATTGTTATGCAAGGCCTACAAATTAAGTTTATCGCTTGCGAATTTGCAAGTGCAAAACTAAATCGGTAATTTTAGTTCAAGAAATATGATAATGATTATGATTGAAATACATACATTGTAGTTTATGACATTTAACGATAAGAGGCTCTTATCATTTTATGCGTATAAAGCTAAATTTGTTAATAATAAATTTGTCAATATTTTATATTTATATTTTACTTTATTTAATTTATTAACTATAGATATGTTAATCGTGCGATTAACTTTATTTTTTTACAAAAATATATAAATATAAATTTAGTGAAAGTAACTTTAATATGTTATTAATTTTTTTATTTTTATTTATTATAAACAGTTGAAAAATTGTGAGTAATAAGAAATATTTTATATTTTTCGTGATTATAATAAATAATCTTAGTTATAAGCACTTAACAGTTAATTAAGCAAAGAAATGTCTGTTATTTAGTCAGTTTTGTGATTCATTTAGCTTTGATAGCAACCACAGGCAGCCACATTTATTTTGCAGTGTATACGCTGCTGCGCTTCGGGCTGATAGTTCGGATTTTGCGTTGCCGACGTCGTCGACCAATCAAAATCACCGTTGCTGCCACTGTGTTGTTGCTGTTGCTGCTGTTGAGAGGATCTCTGCTGTCGTTGCGTCGCTGCGTCGCTGCCGGCGCTGCTGTTGCGTTGCCCGTTTGTGTGTTTGCTTATCTTATCTGTGTGCGTAAATGCTTTAATGTGTGTGCGTGTGTGTGTGTGTGTAAGCTCGCTTCTTATCGCAAAAGAAAGTGATATTCGTCATGTTGGGCAAAAGAAGGGCAAGCGGGTAGACGACGACGTTTGCGATGCTTTTAATTTTTGCTTTTCGATTGCGTGGTGCGACATTGCCGAGATAAACTTTAAATTATTACAGATATATAACTACAACTATTGTCGACAATTCCCACGATTTTAGTATTTTTATGCACAGCCGAATTTGAAGTGGTTACTATTTAGAGTGTGATTGCAAATCTTTTGAGGCTTAATTTCTTAGAAGTCTTTTGAACTTTGATTCTTCGCAATTTATTTTTGTGCGTAGCTGATAATATACGAATTTAAGTGATTTCCACACGTTTCTTATCTAAGATTGCCTCTAATAAATTTGTTTTGATACTTAAATTGACCGAACTAATTTCGTTATCATCATCTCTTTTTCTTCTACTTTTTGTTGAAGTGCCTTATACGCATGTCTTTATATTGGCATTATCTATTATTAGATTTGTCACAGTCTCCTTGATTTGCTTGCCAGTGGCATTCAATTTGGCTTCTTGTGTGTATCTGCATGTTTAAACGCACCTAATCCTGAGTACAATACACTATCTGCAAGGCAATTTTGGAGATTGTGCGTGCTGATTAATGGGAATGGAAAAAGTGCGTGTGTTTAAGTAGACATGAGAACATATACTTTCTAAATCTAAGCAAAACGGCGGAAATAATCTATTGTGGTGCGTATGGTCCGACAGTGCCTGGCACGGTTTTAACCCATGAAGGGCAACAGTCTTAGGATTTGATTTTAAGATTAGATTTCTTAAGAAATAAATATATATATACCTTTAAAGGTTAACACCTGCTTAAATATTTGCAAGCAGATAATTTTAAGTTAATATAAGTAAACTAAGTTTTTCCAGATAAATAACATTCGGGATTTCTATCAATATACAATATTTAATATTTTAATTATCAATTGCAGAACTAACTTTTTTTTCTCTAAAAATTTGTATATTTTATTTAAACTGGTTTTCTGTTACCTTTAGTGGCAACTTAATCTAGTTTTAAATTTAGGGGAAGGAACTATAGATCACAGATGATACATACATAGAATATACGTTACATATATGGGGAAAGGTATATTATTTATATTATTTACAAGAGTATACTTATATATGAATATTATTTGATTTAAATCTTAATTTATGAATGGATGGCACCTTTTATAGAACTAACTTCTTACTTAAGAAAAAATAACAACTTTTAACAGAATATTTTAAATTAAGCTAAAATCGATATGGATAAGTAAACTGGGCGCATACATAGCCATAATTTCTGTCAAGTAATCATTCATCCTGAGTTTACCAAATCGAAAATTTGTATAAATGGCACCCCTAAGACTTGATCATCTTTTTTTTTAGGTTGATTAAGCCCTGCCATTTAATATCGATGAACATAGAATTAAGCTAAATTTTTCGTGTTGCAAGCACTTTAGCTTCCTCAGGAAAGCATTCAGTTATATTTTTGTTTTGTTTTTTGTTGTGTTTTTTGCTCAATTTGTATATACGGAAATCACAAGCGCGACTTCAAGGACGTTCTTGATTTATTTATTTATTTACTTTTCGTTGCTCTCTTCTGGTTGCCATATCCGCGCATCCAAAACAGAAGTAAACAAGAAGAAACCACGCTTATCGCATTTCATCATCGTTCTGATTCTTTTTGATTTCTTTTTTCTAAAAATATGTTGTTTGATTTTATTTTATTTCTTTTTGCTGTCTGGACCAAATTGAATTTCAAAATGATTGTATAATTTGAAGCACTTTATAAAGTCTGGATTTCACACCGTTTAACTGGCTGTCTGACTGGCTGGCTGTTAGCTGATATATATTATAAACACACACATTGTTGGGTCTCGAAATAAAACACCTACATATCCAGATGAAGGCGAGCGGAGCGGAGCGGAGGGAGTGGGGCGCGGGCTGCGCGGCCAGACGTCGTCTGTTATGCAAAGTTGCAATCGCATCAAATGCTTAAACATACAGATCATAATCTCAGCTGGAAAAGAGGAAAAAAAATATATGCAAAACGGAACGAAACGAAACGAGCTCTTTCAATCGACAGACCCCCAGAAAGGCATTTCGAAAAAAAGCAAAAAAAGAAAACTAAAAAAGTAAAATAAAAAATAAATGCGCGCGACATTTGTCGAGACGTTTATATAATAATGTTTATTTATTTGACTTGTTCACACATTTGCATAAAATTTGCCCCACTTCGTGGACAATAAACATTTAGGCAAAAATAAACACTCAATCAAAGGCAGTCAAAATTGTTATGTAGACGACATTTGGAATGCAAAATGAAACTGTATTCGATAGTTCATTAATTTCAAGGCTAGACAAAGACCACACGCAATCCCAAACCACCCCCCCTTTAAATACCATTGTCCCATACACCCGATGCGTGAAATGAAAACATTGTAATTGGCAGTTAGCCTATTGGCTAGTTGCCTTTGATCTCTTTTGGCTAAAACTATATTTAAATTTTGCAGCTCCAATTGCTATTTTTGAAGCTGTTTTTCTGTTTTTTTTTTGAAAGGTTTAAGTAAATAAATTTTTTGGCATTTGACAAGCTGGGAAATGCCTCACGCCAGTTAAAATATATATTTAATTTGAACATTCAGCAGCAACAAATTTCAGCTGGTCATTAACAGGTGCGCTGTCCACATTTCACCACTTGGGGGAAACACAAATTGTGTAAATTTGTAGTTTTTTATATACCCTACAAATGTGTGAAACGGGTATAATAAATGATGATGGTGGGGGTATTCGAATAGATAATTCTGTAAAAAATTTTCATATATTCAATTCATAATTATAATAGTTATTCCATAGGGTATTGCGATTTTCCATTCCACAACTTTCAAAATAGTTGCTTATAGCGCATTCGCTAGTCGGCAATGCGTAAATGTTTTCTGTTTTTGGCGACACGTGGCAGGTGTGTGGGCGTCTTTTGGGCCGGCAATTATAAATCAATTCACTACTACCGAAAACTCTAAAGACCAGTAGCGTGCAATAACCAAGAAAACATTTGGCCAATAAACCACTTGGACTTGCGTTTTAACAATTATCAAAAGCAATTACCACGCAGCGAGCATTTTCTAAAAATAGCAATCAGCACAACATGGGCATATCTATCACGTACTTTATGGATCAGTCTGCTTATCGGCATAGTGCGGGTGATTGAACCTGAATTGAGTTGACTATCGTCAAAGCGAATCGCCTGGAAAATTGAAGCGAGTAAAAGAAGCTGGCTATTATGCATTTTGGCCAAGTACTCGCACAATGTATTTAAGCATCAATATAACACATAATTGATATAATTGTTAAGGGGCGGGTACGAAGGGGAGGGGCAGGCGTGGGGACAGGCATGCCATGAGATCAGAAAATAACAACCCGCAGTGGCGAACCAAAGCTGAGAAGCATCATCATCAGCAGCAGCAGCCAGCAGCCGCACGCCAGAGGTCTATTAAAAATACATACATGATTTTTCGCCTGGCGCGACCAGACAGCCAAAGCACCAGACCAGACTTTGGGCCCAGAAGCAGATGCAGAAGCAGAAGCAGAAGCAGACGCAGACACAGACCAAGTCAATAAGTTGGTTAGTTAGCCGGTTGCTGTTGTTGCTGCTGCTACTGCTGGCTACTGTTGCTGCTGGCTGCTGGCTGCTGCTGCTGTTGTTGCTGGTCGAGCGAACAGCGCCCCGCACTTGGGTGTTGCCGGTGTTGCTGCTGTTGGTGCCGGGTGCCAATGTTGCTGCTACTGCTACTGCTGTTGTTGCTGCTACTGCTGCTTCTGGTGCCGGGTGCAGTAGCCGAATGCAGTTGTCGTGATTGTTGTCTCAGATTGCATGTGGAATGCAAAGACCAGGAGCCAATTTGTTATTGTTGTTGCCCGCTGGCTGGCTACCGTTGCAGCCGCCTCTTCGTGTTGCTGTCGTTCAGCTGCTGTCTTCTTCCTTACATACCCTTACACAGCGCAATGCGACTATGAGAAACTGAATGTTTCAATGCGATTGCATATATATATTTGGCTAATAATATATAGTTAAATTCATAAGTTCCTATTTTGCAGTTTTGAAGTTAATATATAAAACATTTTTTTTATAAACTTTTATTTTTTGATCTCTTATAGATTTCTTTTTTTTTATTTGCATTTTTTTCGTATTTGTTGGTGAGCTTTTCACATCAAATTATATTTAGCGATATTCCCATAGTTAAAAAATATTTAAGCAAATTTTTTAAAATATAGTGTTTTTTTTTAACCTTTTATATATAATATACTATATAATTTCGCAAATCGCAATCTACTAATGGCAGCATCTTTATCTTTGATTATGTAATCTCAAAGCGTATTTGCAGGGTATACAAACGTCAACCTTCAATTTTTGTTATTAATTTTTTTCATTTCTGGTTGTTATTAATTTTCGTTGTTGTTTTGTTTTCGGGTTTTTTTTTTCTTTTTGGTTTTTAGGACTTTCGCGTGCCGTCGTTTGGCTTCTGCCCAGCACCAATCAGCCAGAGCCCGTGTCAGCCGGAGTATGCGTACTCATGGCTGGTGGCTGGCGGCTGGAGACCCGAGACCCAACCAGACCCAACCAGACCCCGAGCCAGACAGCTCGTCGCAGACGCTGTGGCAGAGGCCGAGGCAAGTAATGTTGATGTTGGCATTTAAGCAGGCGTGTAGAGTCGCATCTTGTTGATTGTCAAAATTGACAATGAATGCGCCTCGCACACACACACACACACACACACACTTACACACAGACTGTGTGTGCGGAGTGCTCCAGCCAAGGGAGGAGACAAGTGCATATATCTCAGATGTCTGCCGTTTGTCTGGAGGCCGTTGCAGACATACGCTGATATGTTGATGTGCATGTTGATGCCAACGCTGATGCTGATGCTGATGCTGGTGCTGGTGCTGATGCTGTCCTTAAGAGATGCATCCAAATATGGACCACTGCTGCATGCTGCTTCTTCTGCGATGTGGCCTGTGGCAGGTGAATAAGGTAGTCGGCCCAGACGCCTTGGCTGGGTCTATAGTTTGGTCTGCCTCTGCCTTCAGTTTCACACTTTGCATTTCTAAAAGTTATTAAAATGATATGCACATGCAATACACCATAGTTGCTGTTGTTGTTGTTGTTGTCTGGCTGCACTAGCTGTAAACTGAGACTGCCAGCAATTATGAGCGTCCGGCTGTCTGCTTTTTACAATATTTTCTTTTTTTATAATTTTTATTTAATATTTTTATTTTTTGCTTTTTATTATAATTTTATACTCTTTTATTATCTGATTTCTTGGATGGCAGATAACCATCGCACATGTGCCGGAGTTTAAAATTTCAATTTGGCCACCACCAAATTGTCGCGGCTGTTAATTGCCTGCGTCAGCCATCTTTGCCAGCGAGCTGGATGACTAAGCAAACGGGCAGCGGCTCCTGGCTGTCTGTCTCCTGGCTGTCTGTCGCTTTGGTCTTGACCATAAATTAATGCATAATTGCAGCGAGGTAGTTGACGTTGTTTGACGCACCCCACCACAGGTAGTAAAAGTGAAAAATAATTCTGATTTCTGATGAAACTAAATTAGCTGCAGCTTGCCACTGTTCGCCACTTCGTTTGTCTATTGAATGGGGCACCTGTTGCAGTTCGTATAGCTGAACTACTTACTGGCCAACTCAGTGGGCGACGAGGCAGGAGGAGGAGGAGGAGCAGCGAGAGAGATCTCGGCAATACGTTATTTTTAAGCATTCGTCGCGTAAAAGGCAATCATATAAATGAAGATGCAACCTGGCCTTAAATGGTACAAAAATAACTTGAGACATTCCCCAAGCGCTACGTGCATAACGATCCACAAGCCACGGCCAGCTCCTTCCTGTGTCCTAAAACTGTCCACCCAGCTCAGCCATGCACTGTTCGGTTGTTGGGTGCTCTTTTTGTTTTTGTTCGTATCTCTTAAATAAATGCGTCTTATAGGTTTTCGGTCGTTGACTGCGGCTTATTTATAGGCCAGTCGGCGCGTGCCGAAACGCATTCAACCATGGTCCGCATACAGGTCTTTACAGCGGCTGCGTCCACGTGGTTGTTGCGAATCGGTTCATTGTGCTCCATGGCTTTTGCTCTAGCCTGGAGTCGAGTCCGGCTAAGTGAATGAAATATCGTTTATGGCAATTTCTTGCCTTAAATGCTTGTGCAAAAAACTTTTGCTAACTATGCTAATGACTGGAAGTTGAGGTCTGTCTGCAGCACAGGGTGTTTCCACTCAATGCGATACACGCAACTTTTTGTTGCCTACTTTGCGGCAGTCGACTTTTAATTGTTGTGCGGTTAAGTAAAAAGTTGCTGTCGTGGAAATATGCAGCAAAAATTGATTCATAACAATAAACATAAATAACACTGTCAGATTCTATAGTCTGAGCTTGACTTGTCAACAGTTCGCAAACAGTTTCAGTTAACATATATAGCAAACATATACATACATAAATTAAATTAAAATGTGTGACTTGCCCTGCGGTTACGATCCCTGCAAATGCCTGGCTGCACCGCGCATTAAGGGCCGCACGTTCACCGTACTGTTGCTTTACTGTTGGCAGCGCGAGTACGATAAGCGGCCATACAAGAACTTTCAGTTTCGTCGCTTGGATTTTGAGGAGCGCATGAATCGCAGCTATCATTGCATACGTGACTTTCGCACCATTGTCAACTTTCTGCTGCAGCGCCGCTTGCACTCTGTGTCCATTTGGAGCGTGGTGCTGAGCACGTGGGATGCGCGCCTGCTGCAGGACTTTGCGCGCTCGCTGCTGAACGTGCTACGGATTGAGCTTAAGCTGATGCGGCTGCCGCATGAGTTCTTTGTGATGCTGCGCCTCAATGCGCGCAAGATGAAGGTGACGGAGCTGAGCCTGGAGGGTAAGTAAGTCGCGTGTCGCAATTGTGCCAATGTTATCTGTGCCATCTGTGCAGGCACGCCCCTCTCCATCAAGGAGGCGAGCATGTTGCGCGAATTTCTGCTGGCCAGCAGCACGTTGCACACTCTGAACGTCTCCAGCTGCAACTTGAGCCAGTACAACTTTGCCATTGTCGCCGATGGCGTTCACAAGTCGAGCAGCATTCGCTGCTTTTATGTCAGCCGCTTGCTGGGCCTGACTCTCACCCTGGACACTGAGAAGATTATCTCAATTGTGGGCTCGCTGCTAATGCAGAACAAGCTGGTGGAGCTGACGCTGCGGCAGTGTGAATTTGTGGCACAGGACATGGAGGTCATTGCCGAGTATCTGCACAGCTCGAGGTGTGCGCTGCGCAAACTCAATCTGTCCTATAATCTCATATCCGCCGATGGCGCCATGTTTCTAATGCGCGGGATTGCGCATGTCGGCCAGCTGGAGCTGCTCGACATCAGTGGCAACAGCATTGGCGACCATGGTGGCGGTTGGGTGGCCAAGCACCTCAGCTCCTGCGCTATGCTGCAGCATTTATATCTCAACGACAATCAGATTGGCCCCGAGTCCATTAACATGATCCTGCTGACTTTCAAGAAGCCGTGCTCCCTCAGGCGGCTGCAGCTGTATGGCAATCAGTTCGATGCACGCTCTGCGATGATTTTGCGCCGCTTACTGGATGCGCAGGTGGTGAAACAGGACGAGATCGACATAAGCTATACTGAGGATGAGGACAAGCAGGAATATCGCATTGTTCCTTGGCGTTAACAGTTCTTCGTTTTCAGTCAAGTAAAGAAAAGTACATAGAATGTTTGCTGGCTCGGTTAGTTAAGCGCCATCTATTAACAGCTTTTGACAACTTGAAAACACGTGCACAAAGCTGGTCAGTCTCTCGTCACTTACGCTCTTGCTCTCTCCTTGTGGCTCTCTCTCTCTGTGGTTGTTGTTGTGTGGCAAATATATGAATGAAATGCCAAAGCTTAAAGTTGCCAGACTATCCATGTTTTATGCAATCACAGCAAACAAAACGGTTTTCCTCATTTTAAACAAATATTAAAAAAATAGTAAAGCTTAATAACGATTTTAATTTGTTGCTAGATTCAGTTTTAAACGCTGTCCTTGCGTTGTTTGTGAAACTTGCTATAATTAACCGTTGTCTTGACAGTCTGGCAGCCTTTGTTTTCGTTTCCGGCAGTTTTATTGTTATTGTGAGCGCGCAGCCAGGGTCGTGTGTGTGTGTGTGCGTGTGTGTGTGTTTGTGTGCATTATTGTTGGCGGTTTCAAAGTCAAATGGCAACAACAACAACATAATGCGCAGCAAACAGCTGCGAAGCATTGAGCACAAAACTTCAACGGCAAATAGAACACGAGACGAGGACAACATCGGCAGACGACAGGACAACGATAGCGACAACGAGGACGACGACGCCAACGTTATCCTTGTTGAGAGTTTCGCAATATATTTGTATTGCAGCAGTCTCAACGAAAGCGTCGAACCAACTAAATCGCAACGATATCCAAAACGGTCGAAACGTAACCGAAAAGTAAATGAAACTGCAATAAGAAAATAAAATATTGTTCAACAAATACTTTTAAAATTCACGTAAAATTCAAGATATATAAAAACAAATTTGAAATAAAATATATTTAAGTATTATTAATATTTGCGATTTATTCTAAGTGTTGTTGTTATTGTGACTGGAGTTGTTATAATTGCCGCAATTGTGTGGCAATTAAAAGTGAATGCTGCCAAATTTTTAAGAAATGGCAAATTAATTGTTAACATTTATAATATTTTATTTTTTATACATCGTAGCTCTTTTATTTAACTGTATGAGAAGTAAACAATATTTAAAATCATCCTAATTTATTTTTTCCAAAAACAATTAATTTTTAAGTTAGTTACATAAATTGATGAATTGTATTTTAACAAGAACATAATACAAAAAAAGTTTTAATTTATTTTATTAATATGTAGTTTTCAGCAAGCTGTTGAAAAAGTTTTCAAATAGCATTTTACACTTGGTCACCAACTGCTACTGCAAAATCGAGACCAAAGACCCACCTAAATGTAAAACTCAACAGAAATTAACTTAACTAAATTGAACTTAAGTTGAACTAAAACAGAAATCCAAAGTAAACGCAGGATAAAACTGGTCCTGAGGCTAAACTTAAACGTAAAACTAAAGCAATAGCTGGTAAAACTTTGGCCATAAAACTCGCAGAAGACAAGTTCAGAAGGCGGCCAGCAAAATGAACGACAGTCGGCGCAACACGGCCACAGAATTTAGTTACATACTGCAACGGCAGGTAAGTTCTTGCCACATGTTGTACGTACCCACACTTTAATTCACTCACCCACACAATTAATTGCATGCGTTCTTTTTTTTTTTTGGGGGCCGGAAGCCTTTTTGGTCCTTCAATTTGTGCTCAGTGCTTGGCGGGCTTTTGTGTGTGTGCAAGAGTTTCATTGTTGCAATTTAATTGCAAGCAAATTGCGCTCATTAAGTTGCCACAATGGCTGCAACTGCAACCACATTAAGCAAAACCAGATGCCCAACGAGTGCGTAATTTGTTGTTTTCACAACGAACTTTCCAACCTTTCCCCCTCCCGACCACACTTGTCTTCGCCCAATTGGCTTTCACCGCACAATTTCTTGGAATTACTTAAATGACTGAGAAAATCCGTACATAGTTTCCCACTTTACTGGCGCCCTTGTCAGCTGTTGCGGTTTAATTATGCATTTATTGAGCTTTCCCCCTGGTCGCACATGGCGTATGCTTAATGGACTTTCGAATGCATGTCCCCGTGAATTAATTGCTTTTCGAAATGAACTCATTATCTTGCATTCTGAACATGTGCTTTAATCATCTTTTTTTTGTTTATTCATGAACAGAATAACTTAAATATGCTTCAGCTAGCACAGTTTACACAGAATATATTTATTTATTTATCCTTATATCGTATTAATCTTTTTCACAGCATGCGAATGCAATGTTAATACCCAAAATGCATTGCCAATCAATCAATTCTCCTGGTTTTATTTGCTTTTGCAAAATCACGAAAGTCACGCTGGGGATATAAGCACGTTAATAAATAAATATTATATAACTAAATACAAAATATAAATATATAAGTTTTCTACATATATAATATAAAATTATAATGCCATCACCCTAGCTTTGAGATATCTAACTCTGCTGGGACTTTCTATATCTGATATATATGTATGTCTAGTGTAGCAGAAGACAGATTTCTCAATAATTATGCTAATTTAGTTTGCTTGAATTTGTCAAGGTCTTATCCAGGATAAATTTGTACGAGGTATTTGGCAGGCTCGTCACGCGGTCAACTTTAATTTACATATGTATGAATTTTGTGTAAAATAATTCCGATGAAAGCCCCAACGGTTTGGATGCGTACGTATATATATATATTTATATACATTGATATATGCATAAATGTGCGACGATGTGTGCAAAAGCTATTGACGTGCCGATAATCCCTTAAGATTGCTTAAATAAATACAAAATGGGCGACGTTTGGGGTTTGCTTTTGTGGAGGAGGTAGAAAGTGAAATCGTTAGCGTTTAGCTGACACAAAGTTCATTAGATTTGTGTGTGTGTGTGCGTTGCACATAAAATTGTGTGCAAATAAATAATCTGGGGAAAATCTTGGCAATTGGCTTGCGTGTGCGCGCAATCGAGCAAACTGTTAAATCATGAATGAAATCAATTTGTTTTCGGTGGACTTAAATGACGATGACGAAACAGAAAATGAAACAACAATAACAACAACAAAAATAACAAGAAAATCACGCAAATTATACACGCTCGGGGCATTAAGATAATGACACATTGGAAAACACAGAACAACAACAACAACAAAATCAACAAGAGTTATATGGTTAGCTAATACAGTTTTGATTGAGTGATAATTCAATACGTTGCCATATTGTCTGAACAAATTAATAAATCACATACAACGAACACTCCAACACACATTGTATGATTAATGACAGGTGTGTGTGGGTGTCTGTGTGGGTGGCATGTGTGGACAACAACCACAACTTGAAATGTTCCTTATTTATTGTGTGTACTGTGACCTTTGCCTGGTGCTACCAATTTGTCAGTTACTTTGTCTGTCTGTGGGGAATACGGCCAAAGAGGCCATTGCATTGTCTGAAGTTCGGGCCCAAAACAAATTTAATTAGGCGTAGCGAATTTCTTGGCATGTGATGCCCTTGGGGATAACAGCCGCCAGCAGCTGTGGCAACTGCAGCTCTGATAATAAAATCGATAAGACGCGCACGCGTCTTAAGCTTTAATTACACAACACACACACACACACTCACGCACATTCCTGCGGTATTTATGACGCCTGATGCACATAGTTGTTATGCAGCATTGTTATGATGGCCATGCAGCAGCATGTGGCATGTGGCAAGTGGCATGTGGTATCTGGCAAAGCTTAATCGTCGCTTAATATGCATGGCATGTGGCTCGGAGTGTGACCTTAAGCCAGGCCTTGCCAGTTACGAACAGAGTTTTGTGTCTTGGCGGCATTCGCATTGTTCGAATATCAAATAAAAAATGCCCCAACGGCATTCTCTCATTGTCGAGCAATTCCAGCCCCCGCTCCCCGCCCCACGCACAAGTTGCGATAACAGAAATCAATGTTGTCTGCCAGCGGCGCCACAACAAGCATACAAATGCGAGTGCAACGCATGAGGCAACACGTGCCACGCAAGGTGCAAATATTGATACATCGGTTTCCCCTCGACCGACTTCAACCGACAAAGCAGAGCTGAGCACTTTAACAGCACTCCAAACCCTTGCCAGCAATTTGACAGCCTCACGAGCTGCTTGTTAACTGGGCTAAAGGAAATTGATTTTCGTTCTGAATATGACAGATCGCTTAGATAAGTTTCAACAGCAATAAAAATGATAGTGAAAAAATATTAAATCTATATTTATTAGTTTTAAATAAGATTGCAATCAGATAACTCTATGAATATATGATGGATTGTTTCTATGGTAATATTTGGTATTTGTTATATGCAGCGAAACTTTTTTATCAACGTACCCAAACTTAGACTCAATTCAGCAATTCGAGCTCATAGTGCCCCCCTTCAAGTTGCAACAATGCAGAACACCCTCTGCTCGTGTGTAAATATATTAAGTATACGCCATGGCTGCCTGCACTTGCTGAATGGTTTTGACATTTGCGAACGTCTCAGGGAATGCAAATTGCTAGCTGTACAACGTGTCGTATGCGCAATGGCAAGTGACCTGCACTGCATTAATTCCAAGCAAAATTGACTCAATTGAGTAGCCACATCCTGTGCTGGCCATGGCCCATTGTTAAATCAAGAAGAATCAAGCAGGAACCTATTTTAAAAATGCGAAGGTCAATGCGGCGCCAGTGTCGCTGTCGACGTCGAAGTCGACGTCAACGTCATCACTTTCTTTTATTTATTTTTTTTTTCTGACACTGACAGTGACTAAGTGCATAGCGATGTCAAGGGGGAGTGTGCGTGTGTGTGTGTGTGGGCGTCTTGCGTGAACTGAATTGAGCACAACTCAAATCAAATTGTGTACACAATATTGAATTCGAGTGCAAGTTATGCAATGCGTCAAGTGCAACGCATAGCTGCTGCACATTCCACAATTGTCAAAGCAGCGAGCTCAAACATTCTACTGGATATCTCATATATCATTGTATACATACATATATATATACATAGATATGTGGTATTTATGGCACGTTGCGTGCATGCAACAGCTGCTGCCAAAGATTTTTGGCCATAAAAATCTCAAGCCGCACATAAAAAATTGGCAAGTGCGAGTGGCAGCCAAAAGCGTTTCTAAGGTGTGCCAAACACATTTAACTGTCATTGCCAAGCCTCAGTCCCCGCCCCACTTTTGCCTTCGCCTTTTCTCTGGGGATGACTTGGGCTCTTTAAATGGTTTCGATTTCACGTTCATGCCGATTTTATGCTTCTGTGATGGATTCAACGCGCGCGTGTGTGTGTGTGTGAGTGTGTGTATCTGGTGGTAAAACAATAAAAACAAATGCGCTCTGGGCCAACTGTGTAGCTGGTGTTGTCTGTTCGCCGTTCTCTGGCTTCTGTATTTTTGTATATCTTCGTATCTGACGGCGACGCGAAACAATAATAATGGCAACAAAAATAAAAGAAAACCACCATCCGAAGTTGGAGTGGGAAATAGCACCAGCAAGTCCAATGGGCTGAACCGCGCTTCTATATAAAGTACAAGCACAAATGTTTTAATACCAAATATACGATGTTAAGATACCCTCACAGGATATTCCATCGAAACATAGCAAAGAAGCTAAAAAAAATATGAGAATCGATTGACTTTAACAATTATTTCGGTTATTTTTTAGATTCGATTATTTAGTTATAATATATAGAATCAACAACCTAACAACCTTCTACCTACATACCTACAGGGTATACACAAACAAATAAAAATAAATAAATAAACATAAAACACGTGTTCAATCTACGTTATTTGGCATGCGATATAAATTGTTATTTTCTTCATTCCATTTCTTTTTTATACCTCTTCTTGATATTTGATATGCAATGCATATTTTGATAGCACATGTTTTTATGTTTGATGATCCCTCGCATTAATCGCACAATGAATAAAAGAAGCACATTCGCATTGCAAGAGGACTGCATTCCCTAAGCTCAACTTAATTAAATGGCTAACAATTTGATTTTTAAATTTTTTCGAAAAAATCTTTATCAAAATCGATGCTGCGATTTAGGGCAGCGATGTGTCCGCCATTGAGGCTTATGCATTCGACGACTTCAACAATTTAATGAAGGTAATGTTTGACCCAAATTTCGTATGGTTCCCTCACCACCGCCTCCCCTCTCACACAATCAGCGTGCAAATCGACAAGTCTGCATACGTACTCGTATTCGCATTCATATTCATTAAATTCCAAGTACATAATACACAGACACAGATAGAAAGAGAGAGAGACAGAGAGAGAGAGGAAGAGAGAGTGTTGGGGGTAAACATTCCTGGCATTGGCCGCAACCTTCTCAGAGTTCTGTGAAAATTGTTTTTGGCATCAAAGAATTTCCTCATTTCATATTTTTTTGTTGTTTCTTCCTTTGCACGCCTTGTCTGCGCCTCTTCTTATTAAATTTCATTTCAATTCCAGTTTATTAAAACCCTGACCCCCCACCCCGATACTAGTTAAGTCCTAGCTGATGATGAAAAATGGAGTGCAATTTTCATATTTATTTTTCCGTCTTGACGCCAAATGAATGCTGTTTCCTCCCTTCATCAAGTTTATATTACGTAGCCAAGGCTTAGATGTAAACTCTTGAGAAACTGCCAAAAACAATAAACGGTTATTGTTGCCTTCACTCTGTTAACAATCTAAAATAATGAAATAAAATTACTTAATTTATTATTCCGTTTTACATAAAACACTGGTTTAAAGGCTTATTTCTTGAAAATTCTTAAATATTTTAATAACGCTGGCTTTTGGTCTCTAAAGGAAAATTAAACTTTGATTTTAAATATTGACATGTAGCTCAGACTCCTTTGTGAGACTTGTTAATTAAATTTTAAATATTTAAATAATTACAATTAAATCAAAAATATTGTTACACTTTACCATTTTCTGATATTTTCATTTTCAGAACTGTTTAGAAGCTAATTATCTTAAAGATAATCGGCAAAACACTTAAAGTATGATTTGCAGTTTTTTCACAGAAAATATGCTTATAAAAAGTTTGCTGAAAATTTCATTTTTGCTGAACAGTGCGAAAATGGAAAAACTGTGTAGTTTTAATATGTTGACGCACGACCATGCATACTAAAATTGTTTGTGAATGTGTGTGTGTGTGAGTGGGTATGTTAGTGTTGGTGTAGGCATTATTATTTTCATAGACCCGAACTGTAAGTGTTGGCATTGCCATTAGGCCAACAAGGCTGTCCAAAAGCCAGAACAAAACAAGCTTAACATGAAGAAAATGCAAGAGGCGGGCGAAAAAAACTCAAATTCATGGTCAGAATGAAAGTAAAAGCCTGGCCAATTGTAAGTAGCTGATTGTTTGCTCAACTAATGGCAGCAACAAAGGCCGGCCTGAACGCAAATTGGGAATGCTGAAAGCACTTGCAAAGCCTTGTGCTGGCAATTTGGCCAAAACGAAAGCGAAGATAAAAAAACAGAAGTTTTCCAGTTAATTTATGCACTTTATTTGAAGCTAAAAACTTTTGTTAAAAGCAGAAAAATCAAACAATAACTTATTAATTGAAAAGTTAAAGCCGAAATTTAATTAAGTTCAACAGGAAGTCGATCGAAAAGGCAAACAGTTAAAGCCAGACAAAAGGCCAAGGCGGACGTGTCAGAAGGTCAGCAAATATCAATTTTTTTTTCTTGTTGGCCAACTGGCTTGTTTGTGTTTACATAGCTGCTTTGTGGCAGAGAGGGTGGAAGGGGTGTGTGTGTGTGCGATTGCTTGTTTATCTGCATGTGCAACAACAACAACAACAACAAAAACAAAAATAAGAAGAAGTCAACACGAGTCGTGTCAACAGAGCCACAAAAAGCGCAGTTTTTGCGCTCGACATTTGCCATGCGCATAATTGCGGTTGGACGTTTTGGTTAGCGCATGTTAATTGCAGCACCCCTGCACACCCCTTCACACCCCTTCACCCAGGCAGCCCATTACCCACTCTTGCCATCTATTGGGATTTGCGCCTAAACGTTTTTCCACAAATTAAAACGTTTTGCCCGACACGTTTCAATGTCCAGTTTTTTTATTCGCTTTATTTTCGGTTTTTTATTTTTTTGGATTCAGCTTCCTTTGCCTCGTCGCGTCTAACTTTATTAGGAAAACAACAATTTGCAGGTTATTTTCATTTGAAGGCGTTGTTCTAGCGTTTGGTGTGTTTATGTGTGTGTATGTGCTGTGCGCTTCGCTGAGCAGTTTCATCTGCTGGGAAAATAAGCTGCTTCTCAGCAACATGAATATTATTAATTAAAATCGTGCAATGCATGAAAAGGTTTGTTTACTTCCTATCTGAAGAATTTGATTGCCTCGGATTCCATTTGCCTACCTGTGTGTGTATGTGTGTTTGTGTCTTTCTGTTTGTATTTGTGTTTGCTTTAGGCAATGTTTGCCTTTTATTAGAAACGTGCACCTGACCCACAGCCCAGATTGCTGTATGAATGTTCGCATGTGTGTGTAAGTGCCAGGCAATGCCTGAACATTTTTCTCGGGCCTTAATATCCTATAACTCTGTAACTGTATGTGTATGTTGGTCAGCAGTCTGGTACACTACACTAAAAACACTGAGGAGTATTGTCATAATCGTGCGGATTTGTAGCTCTCATATTTCAATCTTCCATAACTTTGTCAAAACAGAACCGATTTTCATGTTTGAGGGCATTTTGATCATGATTTGACCCATAGATTGATTCTACATTTAAGTGTAAGCATTTTTGAGAAAAAAATTTTTTTGAAATTTTTTGGTAAAATAGCATGTACCCCCCCTTAGTTTTTTTCGAAAAATTTTTTTTTCAAAATTTAAATTTTCGAATTTCCGTTTTTAATCGATTGCTATTGTCATAATTAGTATAAAAAACAACATTAAAGTCGATTTTGAGGTAATCAATTTTTTGGTCAAAAATCATGTCAAAATTGACAAAATTTTTGACATGTAAAGCTCTTGGATCCATAGTTCCAAAACTTCCAATTTCCATAACTTTGTCAAAAGTGAACCGATTTTCATGTTTGAGGGCATTTTGATCATGATTTGCCCCATAGATTGATTCTACATTTAAGATATAAGCATTTTTGAGAAAAAATTTTTTTTTAAATTTTTTGGTAAAAAAGCATGTACCCCCCCTTAGTTTTTTTCGAAAAAAATTTTTTTTCAAAATTTAAATTTTCGAATTTCCGTTTTTAATCGATTGCTATTGTTATAATTAGTATAAAAAACAACATTAAAGTAGATTTTGAGGTGATCAATTTTTTGGTCAAAAATCATGTCAAAATTGACAAAATTTTTGACATGTAAAGCTCTTGGATCCATAGTTCCAAAACTTCCAATTTCCATAACTTTGTCAAAAGTGAACCGATTTTCATGTTTGAGGGCATTTTGATCATGATTTGCCCCATAGATTGATTCTACATTTAAGATATAAGCATTTTTGAGAAACAATTTTTTTTGAAATTTTTTGGTAAAAAGCATGTAGTTTTTAGTTTTTTTCGAAAAAATTTTTTTTTCAAAATTTAAATTTTCGAATTTCCGTTTTTAATCGATTGCTATTGTCATAATTAGTATAAAAAACAACATTAAAGTCGATTTTGAGGTGATAAATTTTTTGGTCAAAAATCATGTCAAAATTGACAAAATTTTTGACATGTAAAGCTCTCAGATCAATAGTTCCAATAAGTTGAAAAACTTCCATAACTTTGTCATGGGTTTCCCCTATTATTTAGATTATATGCATTATTTGCATAAATAAACCCCATTTAGGTATACCTATATGTATATGTATATACTTATATAAAATTGTAGGGCAATCGTTGGTAGAACATGCCTCAACTTGACTGCATGACTCTTATTTGTAATTTCTGTTTTTGTTGCCATTTGCGCTTCACACGCCTGGGCTCAATTGGGTTTCGACCTGTGCAGGTTGCCAGTTTTTGTCTGCTTTATTTTTGCATGATTTTTTTCTCTTTTCCGTTTTCTCTTTGGGAAATTAATTGGATTGCCTGCTTTAATTGCCTGGCAGGGAGTTTGGCAAAGGTTGACAAATTATTTATGGGAATTTTCAGGACAATATTAACTGGAGTTACAGCTTCAAGTTTAAGTGAGCTCAAACAATTGAATAACATTGAATACAACATACATAAATGTGCCAACAAATGAATGCCGAAATATCTCTGGAGAGTAAATATTAAATATGCACAAAGTATAGTAATAATTATGCGGAATTTATACCGTCGCTTGCGTTGTCTTATCAGTGTGCTTCTTTTATTCCTTTGTTGGTCCTTTTTATGGCTGACAGCATTTTCAGGCTCTTAACAAAGTGCGGGCATGTATAAAAGCGAAGAATCTTATGGTGAATAAATGTGATGCGAGTGAAAGAGTCAAGGGGCGAGGGGCAACTGTCACAGGCTTTACATATTTGATGTGTTGTGTGTGGCAACCTTTTTCGTTCATTCTTTCTTTTTAATTTGTTTTTTTTTGAACATTGATTCCCATTCAAATGATAAGCAAAACGCTTTAAAAATGTTGTATAATACGCTTGTTAAACATTTGTTGGCGGCAAGCTAATTGCTGGTCGTAAAGGACAACAAAAACAAGCACGTTACAAATTAGACACTTAAATGTGCAAATCAAATGCCAACGTGTGGCACGTAGCAAACAAAAACAATAAGCAGAAACCTGGCTGCTGCTTGTAGGTTTGACAGCTAGAAATAGCCTTCGACTGTTGTTCTGACAGATTAACGAGCAGCTACATCCTATATCCTTGCCCTAGCCTGTGTCCCCCTCTCTTTTTCGCCTACTCATCCGAAATTTGTTTTGTCCTGCAGCTGCGGAAGGACACTTTGTAATTTAATTTCTCGACCCGGTCGCATCCTTGGCAACATTGAGCTGGGTTATGTTTCGGCCGCTTTGTGTCTTTATTGAGCGCAAACACTCTTAATAGTTTTCACCACCTGTGCCCCGCGCCCTGCGACATAATTAGCCATTTGCTTTGATACTGAATGGCGTTTTTAATGGCACTTTGGCCACGTGCCGCTTGCCGCACGCGCCCCCAAGTATGCAGCGAACTTTGCCACCTGTCACCACCTAATTGAATTGAAAACTCAACTCGCACGTAATTTGGTTTCGGAAATTTTCATTACACAGCGTCATGCCCCAACGCCAGCACGAGCCAGGCAAGGCTTTTAAAGTAGCTCTGGCCAAATATTTGCTTTCCGGTTTTTGGCCGTAACTTCAGAATGGCAGCGTCAACAGTACGCACAACTTTGTTACTGTTTGCTGTTCGCTGCAAGTTCGTTGCAAAAGCGAGAAAAACGGGGTGCAAAAAAAAAAAAAAAACAAAAATGAAAATGGAAATGAAAAACAGAAAACAGAAGTGAAAAGTTGTTTAATTGCAAACAGCTGGTAAAAGTTTTCACTCGCAATGCAGTAAACGCTTCAACTGCCACTAACTTGGCTAACTGCACACACACTCTATCATCCTGTTTTGGCTGTCACAACATTGGCCTTGTACGCTGATGTGGCATTTTATTTAGGTTTATGTTTAAGCCCATCATATAAAGTTGTCTTTTATGGGCCACATTTTCGGCGGGGCGCGGCTGCAATGTTGCCCCGCGTTCCATCATAAAAAACAAAAAACAAAAAAAAAAAAAAAGGGAAATTTACAAAACGAACGTAGATACAGTTTGGCATGGCCGTATGCCGTGGGCCGTAACTGGCGTTGGCAGCCACAATTTACGATAAGGCTGCGTATACGCAACCTCACCTGCGCATTGCGTATACGCCACGCTGTGCGGCCAAGTGTACGTTTGTGTCAGGAGGACAGTTTGCTTTTGATGTAAAGAGGCACTCGAAGCAATTTGGCGCTCTTATCCCAATCAACGAGCAATAATAGAGCGAACCAGACCGAAACGGACACACAGACACCCACACACACACACACTTTCCATAACAACACCCACTATGATCCTACAACTTTTGTTTTTGCTTAATGTTGTCTCTAGAACGACCATCAGACACATCAGCAACAGGGCCAGCAGCAGCAGCAGCAGCAGCAACAACATCAACAACAACAGCAGCAGCAACGCCAGCAGCAATCCTCGCAGCAGCAGCAACAACAACAACAGCAACAACGAGGGGATGGCATATCGGGCGACACGTTGTCCTCATTACCACAAGCATCGTTCAACTATATCAACTCCATCGTTGGCAGCGGCGTCATTGGCATACCCTATGCCCTGCACCGCGCCGGCTTCGGGCTGGGCCTGCTCCTGCTCGTCCTGGTCGCGTACATCACCGACTATTCGCTCATACTAATGGTGAGTAAATGTGCCCTGGCCACTGCACACATCAAAGCACTGCCGAATTACTGCGAATGATTGCCCCCCAACGGAAACGGAAATTGGATGCGTGTCTCGTTAGCAACGTGCAGCAAGTTGAATGCATTTCCGCTGCGAAAAATTCACTTTAAATTAGTGTAACTAATGAGTGGAAGCGAGATAGTTGTTAAGCTCGAATTCCGTTTGCAGGTTAGATGCGGTCACATCTGCGGCAGATTCAGCTATCCGGGCATTATGGAGGCTGCCTATGGCAAATACGGCTACTATTTGCTATCGCTGCTGCAGTTCATGTATCCCTTTCTGGGTGAGTGTCGCTAATCTTAAAATCCCATCAGTATGCGAACAGTTTTTTGACAACACCCACACACACACGTACACGAACACACATGCACGTGCGATTAACTAACAAAGTTTTGCCATTTTACAGCCATGATATCGTACAATGTTGTCGTGGGCGATACTTTATCCAAGGTCCTCGTACGCTTCTTTCCATCGTGGGGCGATTCGATGGGCGCCGTTCGATTGGGCGTCGTATTTTTTGTCACCGTCGGCGTTGTCGTCCCACTGTGCCTCTACAAGAATGTCTCCCGTCTGGCGCGCGCCAGTTTCATTAGCCTGGCGTGCGTCGTCTTCATATTGTTCGCCGTCATCATAAAACTTATGTCGGGCGATTATAAAGTGTGAGTACGCAGCACAAAACACAATGTATAACTCTATATATAAGTTTTATCGCCGTCTTCGTCTTACTAAATATTCAATATGATAAGTGACAGTTTCATAATTAGCCAGTTCGCTAGGCAAACTTTTATCTGTGTTGGTAAATGGCAACAAATTGAACTTAATAGAGCTGTCATAGATATGGTATGGGAGAATTATATTTAGATTGGGTTTACAAGACAATTTTCTGAATATTATTTGCCTCTAAATAAAAATATATTTATTGTTTTTTTCATTTATTAATTACTTTTAAAATGTTGTTTATTTTGCATTTATTTAAAAAATAATATTTACATTTAATTTCAAGTAAACTGCGATAAGAGTTTGTTCTTTTTTAAATTTCTTTAAAATTATCGCACAAAAGTATGCTTTGAATTATTTTTTTACTTGGCAGTGTGCATGATTTTGTGTGTTCAGCTGGCACAGACTTGCACACAAACACAAATGTGTTGTCCTCGCTTTTGTTTTTCCACTTTTTTTTGGGTAATTTAGAAAAATGATTTTTTCAAGTGTCGTCGCCGTCTAATAACGCGTACAGATTTATTTGCATTTTAATTACAATTTGTGTGCGCCGGAAAGGCAACCAATTTATGAGCAGCCCTGGGCAGACAGTCAGGAGGAGTGGGGTTGTTGTTGTTGTTGCTACGTCAGTGCTGTTTTTTTTTTTGTGAATCTGTAGTTGAGGTTGAGTCCTGGTCGCTTTAGTGCTAAGTGGCGCTTTAGAGCCATCAAATCTGTGGCTTGGCCCGACGGCATTGAACGGCGCTCAGTGTCATAAAATAGAGTGTGCCACTTGTTTGGCTTTTATAGCTTTTCATTAGTTTGCCGCAGTGGTACAGAACCACTCGCTGTTGCATCCAGCCCTATCTCTCTATCTCGCTTTATCTCTCCCCGCTTGTAGCGGCAACTTTGTATGTGCAACCTCAGTGCGAGTCGTTAGCTGTTGCCACAGTTATAGTTGCCAACGGCAACGATGCTGGGCAGCTCTGCTCGACTGGCTAACCGACTCGAGAACCCACTGCAACCCCTGCCACGCCCCCCAATTGCGTATTTCATGGTCAACGGGTGCTCGAGCTTTGCAGCTGCAAACCCTCCGTTGTTGCTGTTGCTGCTCAAGCCGGGCATAAAATTTAAATAAATTTCCAATTTGTGTACTTTTCTGCTCATCTGCCAGTGTGTTCCCTGTCGTCTTCCACTCCCCCTCCTCCCCCTCCTCACCGTATTATCTTTTGCATATTATGTTGCCCGCAGAAATATATAAATATATATAAACCTTACCTTAGTTCTTTTTGTGGCCATATTTTACATTTCTCAAGCTGCGAAATCCCTTCAGTGAAAGAGAAAAACAACAAAAAGAGAAATGTTAATTTGGTGTTAACTTTGTGTAATTTTTTTTGCTGCCTACGCTTTTTGTTCGTTCTGGCCTGTTGCTGCGTGCAGCACGGATACGTCCGAGTCCTGGCGCTTTGCGAACACGGATCTAATACCCGCCACGGGCATTATGGTATTTGGTGAGTAGCTCTCCAACATGCTTATCTACTTACCCACAAAGACGAAAAACAATTAAATTGCATTAAACGTCAATTCTAAAATTGCTATTTCACTCTTCTTCTTCGCACAGCTTTCATGTGTCATCACAACACATTTCTCGTCTATCAATCGATGCGCGAGGCGACCATGGAACGCTGGGAGAAGGTCACCCACATCTCAATTGGATTTGCCTGGACTGTGGCGGCGCTCTTCGGCATTGCGGGCTACTCAACGTTCCGCGCCCTCTCCCAAGGTAAGCTAATTGTCAATTTCGCTCACGTTTAATGGCATTTTCTGGTTTTCTACTTGTTTTTTTTTTTGCAGTGCCTCTATAAAATAGTTTAATCTGTTGTGTTTCATTTCATTTCAGGCGATTTGCTAGAGAACTATTGCTGGGATGATGACTTGATGAATTTCTCGCGTGTGCTCTTCTCTATATCGATATTGCTAACATTTCCCATCGAGTGCTTCGTTTCACGTGAGGTTTGTATCTCATTCTTATATAATAGTACCCTTTAATAGTTTATGGCGCAGAAGTGTTATTAAAATTATTATTATTGTTATATATACACCACAGCAGAAATGCATTTTCTAGAGAGTATTCCATTGTTATGTGGTGCTCCATCAAAGTGCCAGCTGCATCTTTGAGATACTTTGTGTAATGTTGCCACTTTATTTTGACCAGCTGCTGACCAGTCATTTTGGCCAACTAGCTGCCACAGGGGCTTCATTCATTTTCGTTCGTGCCACACAGCTGCATTTGAAATATCACAATTCATCTTCAACATGTTGCAACATTTGTTACAGATTGTGCGCGCTCTGGTGCATCGGTTCGTGCTGAAGGAACCCATCAGCGAGTTCACCCAGGACAAGGACCCCAGCTTGGAGAAGGGCGCCGAAATCGATGAGTATACGAAAGCGATTACCTTGGGCATTGTGTTCAGCGCCTTCATAATATCGCCCATGACCGACTGCCTGGGCTCTGTTTTGGAATTGAATGTGGGTTGATTTTGATACCGATTTGTACACACACACACACAGTCATAACAAATAACAACTGGCAGGAGCATTGTAATTTCATGCAAATTTCTTAACAACTTAGGGTCTTCTGGCAGCCATACCCCTGGCCTACATACTGCCCGGACTGGCCTACATACAAATGGAGCCGCATGCCCTCTTCAGTCGGGAGAAGCTGCCCGCCCTGGGTCTGGTTGTGTTCGGCGCCGTTGTGACCATACTGGGCGCTGCGGTCTTGCTGCCAGGTCTAATGGGCGACGATTGTCGTTCGGATATTGTGATGGGCTATTGCCGCCAAGAGTTCCAGAATACCACTAAGGTGCTGCTGAATTAAGCGCAACAACAATAGCAGGAACAACAACAGCAGCAACAGCAGCAGTGGCCGTGGGAACAGCCAAGCCAAAAGTCATTAGTTTAGTCATAACCATTGGCAATAGATTCGAATTGACGTGGGTAAGCGGGTTGTGGCTTGTGGGTTGTGGGTTGCAGATTGCGGATTGCGGGTGGGGTTATTTTGTATATTTTGTTTTGGTCTTGGATTAAGCTTTTATGCCCTTGCAGAGAGTATTATTATAATTTTGTCATGCTGATAAGCTTTGGCCACAAATATTTTTGATAATATTTTGTTTTCCATTTATACATAAATCTCTATTGAATTTAGAGATATATATTTTGATTAAGTTCTACTAAAATTAGATAATTACAAATTTCAACTTCCTTCAAACATATATGCTAAATATGTCTGCAAGGGTATTAAATCTGCGACATTTGTGTTTCCTTTTGCTGTTTAATATATATATTGTTTGTTATTGTAGCTGCACCATCGTTATTTCATAGCCATGTGTTTTTATATATATATGTATATGTATTTGGTATAGGGGCAAAACAAATGTACTTGTACCTGAGTCTCTGATGTTCAAAGTATCAAACTGTGCTATAGTATCTGTGTGTATCTGTGTGTATGTATTGTACAAGTTAGCCAGCTGTGGGGCAAGTGATACGAACGATTTAAAACCTGAATCTCAGTACAAAACAAACCAACAAGTTGTTATATCATATATTCCTTATATATATATATATATATAATATATATGCATCCAACATATATTATAATCATAAATTTTATTTATTATTTTGAGTGCAGTTTTTGGTTCGATGGGGGGTAAAAACAGAATTGTAGTGCAAGTTCCTTGATCTTTAGACATCGGTGTAATGCATGAAATTTTCGAATAGTTGTTATTGTAATTAAAATGTAGCATTAGCGTAGTCTGAAAATATATTTGGGCACCAATATACACACACAATACATACATACAAGGAAACCTAAAGATGATCAAGTTACAAATAATCAAAAAAATAAGGACAAAGTATTATAAAAAACAAGAAAACACACACAAAGAAAAAAAAAACTGTTTGTTACTATCTATTTATGGCGTATAAAAAATATTATCGAATCGAATCAAATCATATTTAAACGTTTTATATATATGTATACAACTCTAGAGAATTGCTTCAGCTCCAAAATGTGACTAAGCTTTAACAACTTTTTAATACACACGACTATGAAACAACATTAAACATTATCCACAAAACAAGATCAACCAACTCATCGATTTATATAAGAACAACAGTTTTAAGTTGTTTCGACAAATGGCACTGATTATATTTTGCAAAACTATGTATAATTATGTATGTACACACTGGTATATTTTTGTATGTATTTTTTAATTGAGTTCGTATTCGTATAATGCACGATATATATATGTTCATATATATATATATATTATGTAAATACATATTGTATGTAATTTTTGATATGATTAAAGAGATTTATACTACGTACATGAACATGATATATGAACACAATGCTCACTTCTTACGGTTGGTTATGGGAACCAAGTGTTTATTCTCATTTTGTTTTATTAAAGAACCAAGTTTGACAAAATAAAACCCAAAACACTCTATCCTAAGAGCTTAACAACACAACATATCATGCAAATCGCAACAAATGGCCAAAAGCAAAGGATGCACAGGACATACCCAAGGGCTTTTTTAAGATACTTTTTACAAGAACTAACGCTTTTACACAGCAACAACAACAACAACAACAACATCAACACGATGAAATCTGAACAACACTTGTATATACACTATATTGAGCTGTCTATTCAGTTATAGTAAACATATGTTATATATACACATTCAATTCTCTAAATATCTAGCTGTTCAAATGTGCTAACTGGGAGATAATGCAGAAAGTAGATAAAGAGATGGAGTGAAAGAGAAGGGGGGAGAGTGAGTGAGAGAGAGTTTTCTTGAAAAGGAAACTAGGGACACCCTTATCTCAGATGATCACATCTGATCAGTTAATGTTTACGGCAATTCTAGGGAAACGTAACTTTTATCTTGCATATATATATATTTATATATATAGTTGTTGATCTTAACAAAAAAAAAAAGCAAACATATAATTTATTGTGCATGTAGTTACATATATGTATATATACATATATATATGTATAATTTATATCAGACAAAGATTAATCAAATTTCACTCAAATTAGCATATATGTATAAACATAATTATAATAAAAAAAGTAAACGAAATAAAGAATGTATTTTAGAAATATGCAATTAAAAAAACAACAACAGTTGCGGTTTTTCATGCCACATGCGACTTGCCACAGCTGCGGCCTTATCAGCTGCTATCACTCACTTTTTCGGGCACCACAAAAATTGCCTTTTCCCAGCGCATTTTTCGGGCTCAGCTTGTGGTTTTCTGATAGCATTTGGATATGAACTGAATCGGTGGCCTATAAAAGGCGCTGCCCGATCCAATGTTAGACACAGTTCCAAAGCGAGTGTTTTCGACAACTCGTGCTTCCTCTTCTGCTTCTGCTTTGCATCCTTTGTGATTAAGTTACGATCCTCGCTGAAATGGCCGACAAGCACAATCTGCTGCTGCTGTTGGAGCACCCCACGGAGCCCGTCTTCATGGACAAGGGCAAGAAGGTGACCGTGTTCGATGTGCCCGACAACTATCTGACCGATCGCTATCGGCCGATCAGCAACGAAGTGCAGAGTCGCGTCGGCGAGAAGGTCGAGCAGCGTGTCCCGGTCCGAGAGATCTCCATTCCCGATCTGCGCATACCCATGTCCCTGGGCCGCAACGAGCAGTTCTCCCTTTTCATTCCCAAGCACCGACGCATCGCCGGCCGCCTCATCGACATCTTTGTGAACCTGCGCAGCGTGGATGACCTCCAGAGCGTGGCGGTCTATGCTCGGGACCGTGTCAATCCGGTCATGTTCAACTATGCGCTGTCCGTGGCGCTGCTCCATCGGCCCGATACACAGGGCCTGGATCTGCCCTCGTTCGCGCAATCCTTTCCCGATCGCTTTGTCGACTCGCAGGTGTTCCGCGATCTCCGCGAAGAGTCCTTTGTGGTGCAGCCCGGCTCCCGCATGCCCATCGTTATACCGCGAGACTATACCGCCTCCGATCTGGAGCCGGAGCATCGGCTGTGGTACTTCCGCGAGGATTTGGGCATCAATCTGCATCATTGGCATTGGCATTTGGTCTACCCATTCGAGGCCGCCACTCGCAGCATTGTCGACAAGGACAGACGCGGTGAGCTCTTCTACTACATGCACGAGCAGATCATTGCCCGCTACAACATGGAGCGGTTTAGCAACAATTTGGCGCGCGTCCTGCCGTTCAACAATCTGCGCGAACCCATTCCCGAGGGCTACTTCCCCAAGATGGACTCCCTGGTGGCCAGTCGCGCCTGGCCGCCGCGTTTCGAGAACACCACCCTGGGCGATCTGAACCGCGAACAGGATCAGATCAATGTCGAGGTCGCCGACTTGGAGCGCTGGCGCGATCGCATTTTCGAGGCCATACACCAAGGTTTCGTCATGGATGTAAGTAGAGTTTATTGGTGAGGAGGGAAACCATCCATTTTACTAATATTTGAAAATTGTAGGAGCGTGGCCAACGCGTGGAACTGGACGAGGCCCGTGGCATTGATATTCTGGGCAACATTATGGAGTCCTCCATTCTGTCGGTGAATCGCACACTGGTAAGCCGACCCTTCGCATGCATGCAACCCTTCGATTAGTACATGTAATACTCTGTAATTTCAGTACGGTGATCTGCACAACTTTGGACACGTTTTCATCTCGTACTCCCATGATACAAAGAACAAGCACTTGGAGTCGTTTGGCGTCATGGGCGACTCCTCAACGGCCATGCGTGATCCGGTCTTCTACAGGTGGCACGCCTACATCGATCGCATCTTCCAGGAGCACAAGACACGCCTGCCCGCCTACACGGACACCCAGCTGAACTACTCGGGCATCTCGATCACGGGCGTCCAGGTGGCCTCCAATGGCACCCAGCCAAATGTGCTGACCACCTTCTGGCAGCAGTCGGATCTGGATTTGTCACGCGGCTTCGATTTCACGCCACGCGGCAACGTCTTCGCCCGCTTCACCCACCTGACCCACCTGCCCTTCACCTACACCATCAGCGTGAACAACGATGGAGGCGCCCAGCGCTTCGGCTACGTGCGCATCTTCATCGCGCCCAAGAACGATGAGCGCGGCCAGCCGATGCTGCTGCGCGAGCAGCGCCTGATGATGGTCGAGCTGGACAAGTTTGTCGTCTCGCTCAATCCCGGACCCAACACGGTGCGTCGTCGCTCCACGGAGTCGAGTGTGACCATACCCTTCGAGCGCACCTTCCGCAATCTGGACGCTAATCGTCCGGCCGCTGGCACTCCCGAGGAGCTGGAGTTCAACTTCTGCGGCTGCGGCTGGCCCAATCATATGCTCATCCCCAAGGGCCTGCCTGAGGGTCTAAACTGTGATCTGTTTGTCATGGTTTCCAACTACGAGAACGACCGGGTGAGTCCTGCAGCAAAAGCATACCCAGCACCAACTTAACTCCTTCTCGTCTCCACACAGATTGATCAGCAGTTGGTGGGCCGCTGCAGCGATGCCGCCAGCTACTGTGGCGTCCGCGATCGCCTCTACCCCGATCGCCAGTCGATGGGCTATCCCTTCGATCGCCTGCCACGCACCGGCGCCGATCGCCTGGTCAACTTCCTGACGCCCAACATGAGCATTGTGGATGTCAGCATAAGGCACGACAATCGCGTGGCCAATCGACAGGCTTAACTAACCAAGACGACCTTCGCTTGATGACACACTGCTATAGATACATATACAGATACAGATCTACTTTAATATTAGATGTACTCGCTGCAATAGCCTATATTGCATTTTTATTGAGCGTATAATAAACGCATCATGGCATTTAAAGAAAACAATACGAAATTTCTATAGAGTACCCATTTATATATTCTATACTAGACAATGTGTGGCCTTAGACGCATTTCGACTTGATCATTGATTGCGCTTATCAGCGGCGTGTTCTACTGATAGCTCGCAAGCTGATCCTCTCTCCACAATTCATCTCTCTCGCACTCTGCTGAGCTGCTATGCTTTATAATCGTGCTGATGCCGCCTCAGTGGCTCAGTTGTGTTCGCACCGTCGAGTGGTGCAAAAGTGAAAGCGATCAGCTGTGAATTCTTCAAGGAAAGCAAAGATGCGCCACGCGTGTCAAACTCTGCTGCTGATAGCAGCCATTGGCGTAAGCAATACACTATTTATAAATAATTGGTGAAAATATGATAGAGATTTTTTGATCTAAGATTAAAGATTGAACTTCAACTTGAACACATCAATGATGAATGGGCTAGTTTAGACTAAAAAGTAAATAGTTAACAAAAATCTAAGCAAACAACTAACCAGCAGAGATACTCTATCTCGACTGCGCAATACTCTATTCATAGATAATTGGTGAAAAGATCTGAGTTTTAATTAGATTTTGATCTTTGAACTTCATCGTGTAGCTTAAACACTTTAATAATTATTATGCTAGTTTTGACTGAAGACTATAAATAACATTTGTATTTTTGACCTTAGGTGACAGCTGCTGGCGTCAGCTCGAGCTACGATCAGCAGGCGAAGACGTTCATTGATCAGTCGAGCGAGCGCTACTTCAAGCTGTACAATCAGATCGCCTCCGAGACGTACTCGGCGAACAACGAAGAGGACTTCGAGGCGCTCTTCTCCAAGCTAACCAATGTGAAGCGCATTGCGGACGAGCTGGTGGGCATCTCGCGCGAGGCGAGCGGCTTTGACCTGGCCAAGGTGCACGATAGGGAGCTTAAGTTGGCGCTGGAGGAGTTGCGGACCGTCGGTGATTTGTTTGTGCTCGGCGAGGACTACTTCTCGTCCGTGCAAATGAATCTTGCGTCGCTGCAGAAAATGTCCACCGACAAGGACATTGAGCCGTATCTGGGCGGCGCCCAGATGCCCAACGAGGATGACAGCCCGCTGGCCTACTATCCGGACATACAGAAGATCGTGCAGCACAGCAGCGATGTGGATGAGCTCAAGTACTACTGGGAGACGTGGCGCGACAAGAACCAGATCTGGGCCTCGGTCAACTTCTACACCATCGTTCAGTCTTACCAGAAGGCGGCCAAGATACTGGAGATACCCGTGCATCAGCTGTGGTACCGCTACGACAGCCAGGAGATGCTCCAGCAGATGGAGCAGGCGATGGCCGAGCTGAAGCCCGCCTATCAGCAGCTGCACGCGTTCGTGCGCCAAGAGCTTCACAAGAAATACGGCGGGGATGTGGTGAATCCCAACGGACCCATTCCCGATCACCTGTTCCAGCAGGTGCTCGAGCAGGCCTGGGAGGAGGGCAGCATCATTGAAGCCTACTTTCCGCGCAAGGATTTGCCCCAGTACGATGACTTCGTACAGCACCTGAGTGCCAAGGCGCTGATCAATGAATCCGAGAGCTTTTACACCTCGCTGGGATTCGAGCCGCTCAGCGCCGATTTCCACAAGAACCAGCTGAAGGAGCCCAACGAGGAGCGGCCCGACGACGACTGCCGTCCCTCCCTCTTCGACCTCACCCCCCACGTCTACATGATGTACTGCGAGAAGGTCAGCTTCCGCAAGCTGATGCAGTACCACGCCCACATGGCGCGTGTCTACTACGCCGAGCAGAAGAAGCAGCTGCCCTCGTATTACTTCAAGGCCTACAACCTGGAGTATCCCGTGGGCGAAGCGGTCGTCCTCTCCGCCTCCTCGCCCACCCATCTGACGGGGCGTGGTCTAGCCAAGGGCGTGCAGTTCACTGAGAAGGCGCTGGTCAATCGTCTGTTTAGAATGGTAATCATCCGCTTAGGACGGGCTTCCTAGAAACCCCCTTGTAAGTAATCTTTGTCCAACTGTTTTTCAGGGCATCCACACAGTACTCAATATTCCACTCTACTATGTGCACACTAAGGTGATGCACGATCTGCTGAACGGCACTGTGGATATGGATACTGTCAACAGGCACTATTGGCGATTGCTGGAGCTGCACGCGGGCATTGAGCCGCCCACGGATCGCACAGAGGGTGCCATCGATTTTCCCTACAAGTTCTATGTGAACATCGAGCAGAATTATCAGACCAAGTAAGACTTCAACCCAAAATTAATAGATTATTTCTTTAATTCTTTGAACTTTCCTTTGCAGAAAATTCATTTCGGAAATTCTGGGCTATCAGTTCTATCGTGCGCTTTGCCAGAAGTCAAGTCATCGCGGTCTGCTCCACAACTGCGATTTCTTTGGCAATTTCTCAGTGGGAAATAGCCTCAAGTAGGTATAAAAGCTATTAAATATTAGATTTATCTAAAGTTATATCTGGACCCATAGAGCAATGATGTCCTTGGGCTCAACGAAGCCTTGGCGTGAAGTGATTGCTAATATTTTGCCCAAAAATACGGGCCTCAGCAGTTTGGCGCTTTTGGAATATTATCAGCCCATTGTCGACTGGCTAAAAAAGCAGAACAAGCAGACCAAAGTCAAGATTGGGTGGAATTCAACAAATAAAAGTAAGTCAAAGCTTTATAAATTCATTAACTTGCGTTAAAACCTTTGTTTCTGTTTTGCAGAAGTCGTTTGATTACGTCTGAATCATAATAAAATTTAATTGTTCACTTTGCAATTAATAAAAGCACAGATTAAATATTTTAATTCAAATTTTAAATAATAACTGCTCTTTTGGAATGAGTTTAGCAGCACTGTAAGTAAATCACTTGAACTGATTTAGTTCAGCGCATGAGCTAGTTCAGCCCTCAGCTGTTATCTCGCTTGCGCTGCTTTAATCTGGAGTTCAGTTCAACTGCGTGTACGTTAAGCGTAAGAGTGAGACAAATATATAGTCAGAACTGTGGCGCTCAAACTGAAATTCAAAATATAAAAAAGTTTCTTTTGATTAATTTTGTATAATAAGTTATTTCAATGAATTTCTGAAATATAAAATATAAATGCAGTTTGTTTAGTTAATATAGCGTACATTTATTGAAATTGAATGTAAAGTTTCAGGTAATAAAAATAACTTAAATTTTTTTTTTTGCAGCCTTGGCCAATACCAATTACGCTGCTTGCTTAAGAATTGACAGCTTGTTGCCTGTCCACCACAAGAGATTTGTGCATTTCGGCAGTCTGAACCAAAGTTGTTAACTTGGCTTTGATTAGCTGCATTTCCCAATAGACTGCCAGTCAGCCGAATAATCTGTTCCGGCCATTTGGCAGCGCAGCTTTCAATGCACTTTACCTCTTGCTGCCACAATTGACCGACGACAGTTGCGGGCAGCAGCTGGAGTGGAGAAGAGGGGGGTCAACTCAACCTCTAAGCCCAATAGACCTCGCGACATGCGTTCGGCAAAGTGTCGCAATGCTTAGTCGCAGCTGTTGCAGTCGAAACGCAGCGAAGCGCAGCTTTGTGCGTTGCGTTCGCCGCTTGATTGCGTTCATGCAACTGCCCAAAAGCCACATCCACATCCGAATCGAGACGTCGATGACTCTCCACAACATGACGTGCAACATTTTTATAGCCCCCCTCTCGTTCTGCATGCACATTCCAAGCGTGGATTAGTGTCTGCCCACTTAGTTGCCATTCTGTCAAGCCGGACTTAAGCTTGACGCTTCACTTGCTACGCACACACACGCACACACCAACACACACACACGCATCACCTGGGGAAAGGTCAGCGATTCTGGTCATGACGGTCATTAGCCAAGACGCAGCTGAACGAGCTGTGGCGCAATTGCAGTCGCCATGGCGCAAGGTCGTCCATTTATATGCCTGGCTGCAGCCGAAGATTTTGTTCAGGGCTTGACAGTCCAACTGCGCCAATCAGCGGGCGTTCCCCAGCTCTTTCACTGCCCATTTCGTTTTCCAATTGTTTTTTATCCATTGTGGGCGGCTTTCGTTAAATGCTTTGGGTAAATGATTGCATTGCGTGTTCCGCCCGCTGCTAATTGCTCCAAATTGCAGTCAGGGAGCGTCCCGCACTGAATGGCCGTGAAATTAAATCGTTTCCACTGCGGCAGCGGCAGCTGCACAAATTGCCAAACGGCTCCAACTTTGACATGGCACGGCTGCCGCAGCAGCCAGCCGGACGCAAACTTCCAACTTGAAATTTAAGTTGAAGTTGAAGTTGAGGTTGAGTGAAAGGCACCCACGCCAGCGCCGTCACCAGTCGAATCTTTATGCGGCCTGCTGAATGCCTCTTTATGCAAAATATACAACAAAAAAAAACAAAAAAAGAGACACCAACAAAAGGGAAAACAAGTTAAATGAAATTTACATGCGGCTGTCAGCCAATTTGGCTGAACTTTTTTAAATTGCCGCATGCCCATCAACAAATGCATTAACATTAACCCAAAAATTCGTTTTAACTATCTCATGTCGCTCGTTCCATCTCCCTCTAAAGTGCTCTCTTTCGCTCGTCGCTTTGCGAATTTTGTTTACATATTCAAGTGGCGCATTTTAAGCAAACATTTTCTCACTGGTTTCGCACAAAGGAAGCCAAATGAAACGAAATGCGCCCAACGAGCCAAACGAACCACAATCTGACAAATGGGTGTCGGCATAGATAATTGTGAATGGGATTAGCAGGTAAATAAACACATACACTTATATAGAGTGTGGGATAAATGGTGTGAAAAAAAATCAAAGCCCTAGCTGCATATAGAAAAGGTTAAAGCAACTTAATTTGTGCGATAAGATGAACTAGGTTAAAAGATATTTTTCTTCAATGGTTTTAAAAACCTATAAAAGGGTGTATTTCGAGTAGATATATTTTGTTTAGAAATTGTAAATTGTATTATATGTTATTTTTTTAAAAATATGAATTTTTTATAAATATGAATTCATCATTATCATCATCATTCTATATCTTCATCTTAGTGTGGGTACTCTAGTATAGTGAGCCGGTAATTTGTTGATTACAAAATATTTGTTTTCAATTTAGTATTTCTATGTGAAAAGTAAATCTCTACTGATATAAATTTAACAAGCCCAGATCTTTTGTGTGTGACCGCTGATCCTCTTATCGTTATATAAACCCTTAACAAATCATTGCCAACTTTTTTGATTATCTCAGCTGTACGTGCTTTAAAATTGTGTCTGGCGTCTTTGCATGAAAGTTCAACAAAACTTTGCTAAAAATAGCAGATTACTTCAAAATTGAAGTACAATATCACGCACATACACATATACATATATATATGTTTATTGGATGCAATATAAAGCAGTTACGGCAGTCTGCTGCATGTTTCATGCTGCCTGCTTGCAATTGCGTTGTGGCCAAGCGCAGCTGAGCAGTCAAAAAAACAAAAAAAATGTATATGCATGGAAACCAACTCACAGCTGACCCCAAGCAATTAAGAAATTATGTATATTATGTGATGATGGCAACAAAAGCAATAATAATAATAAAACAAATACAACAAAAAAAACAACAAATGGGGGAATGCGAAACAGACGCTCGACACCCGAAATGGAGGATTATGTATACGCACCGCTGGACGGCGCACGGCACAGCTGCTGCCCCAATATGTTGTATGCTGGTTTGAGTATATATATATTGTGTGTATATACAGATAATAGCTGCAGGCGCTTTTTGTTAACCTTTCTTTATGATTATTAGCAGAAGCAACAACAACAAACACAATGATACAGCAATGCCCATAATTATCATTTGTTGCATTTCATTTTCGTGTGTGTGCCAGTGTGTGTGTGTGTGTGTGTGTTTTTGGGCAGACTTTCGTCTGTCGCATTGTCTTCAGTTTCCCTGTTTTCTGGGCTTTTATGGTATTAGGCGTGTAAATCATGGCTTTAGTGTGAAGTTTTTACTCGTTCGTAAATCTTTTACACTTCTATTAAGTGGAAAGTGAACTTTTGGTTCTGCGACCTCATCTGCAGCTTCTGCTGCCGCTTCTGCTTCTGTTGTTTCAACGGTTTGAATCGGTTTGAAATGCAAATCGCGGCATTTATTTTGCTCAATGTTGGCTTCCTGCCCCATGCCGAATGGATAAAACAAAAGACTGAAGACACAAACGCGCCAATGATTTTAAGCACAGCTTGCGGCCAGTTATATAAGCGCGTGCTCGCCTTAAATTAAACTCAACCGAAGGCACGCCAAGGGGTCAGAGGTAAGAGAAGACAGCGAGCCGCAGAGGGGAGACCCGCAGTGCTTGGCTGCTGGCCTGTTGGCCCGCTGTGTAGGTGGAGAAATTATGTTGACATCATCGCCAAAAAATTGCCAAGAAGCCAAGCGGGGCTCGCGCTCAATACTTGAGGAAAAGAAAAAACAAAAAGTTGGGTGCAAAAAATATCAAAAAAAAATTAATTTTACTTTCATTTTCGGTGAAGCTTATTTCATTTCTGTTTGTGTTTGCATTTGTGTTTGTGGTTTAATGAGTTATATTTTGGGCAAAACCAAAAAACAAATCGTCTGCTGACTATTTTTGGGTGTTAGCTATTTAATCTGATTGCATTTTGACAAGATTTCAAATGCCTCAGAGTAAAGCATGCTATTTATATAAAGACAGCTTTAATAATTTTATATATTATTAAATTTGTTGCTATGCTACTTCTATGTTAAATTGGATATAATTTTTGACATTCACTTTGGCAGGAAGTTTTCGAGTATTTTAATGTAATCATTGGCACTTCTTTTATAACGGTCTACGGTGTTGAAGCTGCAGATCTAACTGACTGACTGATGAGGTGAACGGTGTGCAATAAGGAAATGCTTAATTTTTTCTTCTTATAATTCGCAACTAATCGAAACGTAAAGCAAAAATGAGAGCGTTCGCAATTTGATTTGATTTGTTGCGCCTACTGCACAAAAGCAATGAAAGTCAAAAGAGCTTGAGCTCTGAAATTGGCTTTTAATAGGCCAAAGCGCAAATTTCCTGGCTCGCTGCCAGCCGCAGTTACAGTTATAGCCATTGCGAAAAGCGGGCCAATTTGTTAACCAATTTACCTTTTTTGTTTTTGTTTACTGCTGCGGCTTGTGAAATGCATCGCTGTCAATTGTTTTGGGTAGTTTTCTAGGTCAAATAAAAAGTTGCCAAACAAATGTTGCCCAATTGCCCAAAAGGCCCGGTGCAAGCCAGCTGCACACTAATGTGCAAATTACTCAAACGCCTCGCTTCAAATCTTGCTGTCATCTTTCATTTTGACAATCAAATTTACCTCAAATTGCAACTGGAGTTGCCAGACCCGAAAGGCAATCAACTGCAGGCAACAGCCACATACAGTCCCAACTCCCAACTCCCTTGAATGTTGCCAGAAATGGTTTTCTGTGTAAGTTATGCACACAACTATTGTAAAAGAGACGCTCATAAAGACCATTTCGCTGAACACAAAAAACACCCTCGGTTACGCATGCCCCGTTGAATCTGCCGCCTGTGTCTGCTGGCGGATTGTATAAGCCTCAGTGCCCCCACATACGCACACAAGCACACACACACACACACACACACACACATGGCACATAAATATGTCGCGAGCAGCAGCTCTTGCACAGACAATTGTGTAATTAGCCAAAAAAGGAGAAAAAGGTAGGAAAAAAAAACAAATGAACAAAAATATAAAAGAGCTAAAAGACAGTGGTAACAAAAATCTAAACGGTTTTTAGCTTTTCACATATTCATTTCCATAAGCCGCCGCTCAATTGTCTGTCGGCTGCTTTTATTTGGCAATCCCGACAACGGCAATCAGAGCTCAGAGATCAGGCCTCAAACTGGTTGACACCTCTCCTCTGCCGGCGTCGAAATTGATTTATGACTGCCTCACTGCCAGCTGTCATATGCGCTTCCATATATCAGCATATATATATATAAAGAAATATATATATATATTTATCGTTTATTTGTTGCTCTTTAACCAGAGACCACTAATTGCCGCTGGAGCGCAAATTTCTTGGTGAGTTCGCCCTGTGGCACGAGCCGACTGATAATGCGAGTACACTCAGAGAAAATAAATGTGATATTAATAATTTGTGTTGAATATTTTTTACAATTTTTTTAATATCTGAGAATTTGTTCCAAGTATTAAAATAAAAATCACGTTAACTACATTTTCATCATTATAATTACAAGTAAATTTCTCTAAGTGCATTGTCCATTCACCATTTGGAAAGTTTTCAATGTCCTAGGCTTACACACATACATATGTCAATATATTTATATTTCAGTGTTATATATATTGATATAATTGATAAACAATTAAAGCCAATTTGTTAGGCGGTGCTAATCAAATTAGGGTCGCAGAGCCTATAAACAAGAATCGGTGTTAAGTGATTGCAACACACAAACAAAGGACTCAACGGACGAACTTTATATTGAAATTATACAAAAACAAAAAAAACAGAATGTGAATACTTTATAAGAATCGTGCTAGCGGGGGACCGCTAAATGGGATCACGCGTTGGGTTTAGGTACCGGTAAAGTAAACAGTGTGACAAAAGCAACTGAAAAACAGCAATGTGTCGCATCTGGGGGCAGCTGTTAATATTGCTGTGCCTGCAGATGCGATTTAAGCGCGTCGGTTTCAGCTTACAGGCCAGGCCGGTAGTTCATTATATCACCTCTGGGTGAAAGTGATGATGGCATTCGCATACACGGAGCGCACAGATACACACGTAAATGAAGCATGTGCGAACATTTTCCTGCCTCATCATTTTGGGCGCTAAGCGCCAAAGGTGCAACAGGGTGTGGCAGTGCAGTGGAGAGTGCATATGCATGCGAGATTGTAGTGGCTGCTACAACACCCTGTTTAATGCACAGCAAATGTATGCTAATCTCTCTCTCTCCCTCTCTCTCTACCTATCTCTTTCTCCCTCAGTGTGTGCCTGTTGCATTTTTGTGCCGCTTGCAAATATTTGTTGCCACTTTTTCAATTATCGATTTTTATTTGCCTTTGACGCTGAGCTGTGAAGCGCAGACTCCGCACACTTCCTCATTGCACTCGCTGACTGTTGTGCAGTTGCATCAGAAGCACAAAACAAAAAAAAAAATTACAAAATAAAATGAAAGAGACAAAAAGGCAGCAAATATCGCAAGTTTGCCTCTGCCAGTGAAATCGGTGCAGAAGACGCTGCCAAAATAATAAAAGACACATCCAAATAAATGGTCAGTCAAATGAATATTCATAATTTGCAAACAAACAAATGAATGATTGGTGGCAGCAGCAGCAGCTGCAAAAATTGTGCCAGGCTGGGCGAAATTAAGAGCAATTGCTACTCGAGTTTGCGGTTAGGGTTTTTGGTTGTTGCCGCTGTATGCAAATATTTGTGCAGGCCCAGTGCCGGGTCAAAACACACATACACACACACACACACATACACCCACAAAAAACAAAAACACTTTCCAACTATCGCAAGCATCCGCCAGCAACAGCAACAACGGCAGCAGCACCCGCGCCAATGCCAATGCCCATGCCCGCCAGCTGTTGTTGGAGTAGTTTCAGTCACAGTCACAACTACAGAGACAGGCACAGATACAGATACAGATACAAGCACAGATACAGCTATAAATACATTTACAGCTACAGATACATTTGCACAGTTGAAGAAATGAGCTGCTCCTTTCACTTTCAAGTCGCCAGTGCGCTGAAACGAGAGCAAAACGGACTTTAGCGCGCCAATAACAAGGGAGTTAACAACAACAACAACAACAAGTACTCACAACAACACTCTTCAGCTGCACAAACATAACAACAATCAAAATAGAAGAAATCGCCGCGATGATTCATCTGAATTTGATGGCAGCGGATGCTGCGAAACGCCGCTGCCAACATCGTCGTTAACTTTGCCGGAGCTTGCGTTGATTTTCCAAAGGCCATTCCACATACATGCTGCTCTGTTGGTTGTGTTTACGTGTGTGTGTGTGTGTAATGTCATGTGAGTTTGTTTTTTGTCAACGGCTTTTTTGGGAGTTTCCAGCGGCCCGTTGAGATCAAGGCTCCTGCACAGCCTTGACGTTGAATCGTAGCGCATTGAGCGCAAGTTCGTTGCCTAAGTCTTTCGTTTCAACAATGAACGCTCAAGTGGCCGAGTTCAAAGATGAGCCATTGTTTTGGGCATATCATTGATTTCAATTGCTGTTAACCTGATAAGTGTTGAGGGGTTCTTGGTTTAAGCAAAGTTCATATTTGTGTTTTAATGGCAAAAAAAAGTTATAAAAGTTTATAGATGATCAAATGATAAGCGATCAATATCTGGTTTTGGGTCATCGCTAAGTTTGTTAAATAATAGTTGGCACCATTAAGATATGCTAATTGCCCTTGATCTTTTGGTTATTTGTCTTGCTTAAATTTTTTTATCACTGGCATTATCGTTACGCTGTGGTCAAATACCCTCGACTTTATGAGCGTAAGCTACATTTAGTGGTTTACGCCTATGACAAGGCGCCCCGTTTACGTTTCAATCGCCTAACTGCAATTAGCTGTCAAAGCCAAGTCACAGACACGTCACAGTCTGTCAAAAGGCATTAAACATGTCGATGCTTTTGTTGTTCTGTTTGACGGGAGGTTTGTTTTTGTTTTTTTTTTCTTGCTTTTTTTTTAAGCCAAACCAAATATGTTTAATTGGCGCCTGTCATGGCGGGACAGCTGTTGGAGCTATGAAAATGATATAAAGCTATGGCTAGTTAAATACTGAATACATTTATATGCATTTATATATACGTTTGCGTACTTACTATTGACCATGGCGTCCAATGATGCCTTACGACTTCATAACATAATTACAGCTTACGAAATGGGCGCCTGTCGTTAGCAGTGGCAGCAGCATTGGCATCAGGGCTGTGTGGGGCCGCGGCGGTAACATGGGGAGGCGAGGGTGCCGTCGGCTGTCTGAGCCGGCATTAAGCAATAAGTGTTTTATTTTTTTCGTTCATATTTGTTGTAGTAAGTATTTGTACAATGCTCTGGCTGTTACTGGCATTTAATACACACACACACACACACACACACACACACACACACGCTCATCATCAGCGTAGTCCCCTTTCATATCTTTTACGCTTTTATTGTTGCCTCATCGCCAACGCAGCGCCAGCCCCAACGACAGCTGTTTTTCCCTGCTTTGCTTTAGCCAAAAACAAAAACAAAAACCATGCACACACAAGAGTAGGAAGAGGCAGCAGCAGCAGTAGCAGCGGCGGCGGCGACTGCGCAGTTCGCTTCATATGAAAAACGTTTGCCTGCAGCTTCGCTCCGCTTTAGCAGCTGCGCTTGCGTTCAGACTTCTTTGAGACTTCGCTCAAGAAGGTCGTGTGCGCGCTCGCCTAAAAAGCTCACAAAAGCTCGTTTCGTTTCGTTTCGTTTCGTTTCGTATTCGCTCGCTCGTTCGTTCGTTTTTTGGCGTTTCGCAACACGCGCGCAAATCGTAAGTGTTGGCTACTGTGTGCTAGTGTTTGTAGGATAATCAGCTAAAAGGACCCGCCAAATGCAAAACTGCATATAGCTATAAAGCTAAAAATAAAAGCTAAAAACAAAATATTTAAATAACAATTGCTAAATTGAGTGTGTTTATCAATAAGAGTGGATTCGAGTGCTGCATATTGAAATTGAATGGGATTGAATTGGATTGAACTGTATTCGATTGTGGCTGCTGTTGATGTTTGTTTTTAATGTTGCTGTTGCCGTTGTGTTGTTTGTGTATTGCAATTTCGTTTTCGTTGCGGCTGCGCGGCTGACAGTGAAAGTGATTTGATTTTGCAATTGGAGGCTGAGTTGCAATCGCAATCTGCAGCTGTTGCTGCTGCTGCTGCTGCTGCTAAACAATATTTTGTAGCTCAGCTGCAGCTTGATTTGATCTGTTTGCTATGATTATAGCCACTTTATGTTTAGATAGTTTTATGGTCAGTTTATCAATTTATAACAAAACGCAACGCAACGTGCAGTCAAGCCAAACCGATTCAAAAATCTATATGTATACAACAAAAATTGAAAACAACTTTTAACCGAATGTGTTTTTTTACCACTGTGCTTTAATATTTATAGCTAAATAAATCAAACAACCAGCCAGACCAAAAGCAGTAGACAAACAATTGGATTAACTCTGCAAAATCAATACATCGGGTAAGGCTATGTGTATTCACATATTGACACACGCACACACACAGACACATAAATGCGAGCAATTTAATAAAATGTTCATAAATTTCACATTCAATAAACATTTATTAGCAATAGCTTCGACGACGATTAAATCATTCAAATTGCAACAGCGCACGAAACGCAAAGCAGACAAAAAAAAAATGTATAAAACTAAAGCGTCATTATCTAATAAATCTTGCAATATACATAAACATATAGGTGTCTGCACACAGAGGTGGTTGTGCCACATGTAACGCCTAAACATGGGCGATCTCTTGCAACATGTGGAAAGTATTCGTATTAAGCCTTAGTTAAAAACATGACTAAGCAAATCGCCAAAGCAAAGCAAACTGGGTGTTAACTAAAAAAGAAGCAAAGTTATTTACTTGGGAAACAATTTGAGTTTGATGAAATATTATTTAATCAAACTAACATCAACTGACTTTTATTTATTGATAAAAGTAATTTGAATTTTTCGCATATTCATCAATTTATTTGCCTATATAATTAAGCGCATTTATCTGTGACCTCACAAATATAATCTTTAAAAAATTCGACACTTGTCATACGTTATTTAATAAATAATATTTCAACAGCTCCTCAACTTGTTAATTATTATATAATGAACATTCGCAAGAAGCGCGCGCATTGAATAATAAATAATCCAGACAACCACCGAATACACTAAAAACAAAAACCATGTCAAGTTGCCTATTAAAAAAAAACAACAACGTATATGCAAAAACAAAAAACAAACACACACAAAAACAAACAGGAAAACACAAATAAAAGTGCGTCAAAAGAAGGGCAACAACAAAAGCAAGCGACGTAAATTTAACCCAAATTTTGCTTTAACCACGGCCCGAAAAATTATTTGGCAACGTTTTTATAGCCCGGTCGCTTTTGTATTTGTGAATACACCAAATACGTATATATATATATATATCGTTTTAGTATGTATGTGCTACATACTTATATATGACATGAACTTCATTATCAGCAAAGCGCCGCCAACGCCATCGAAGTCGTTTTTATTTTTATTTTTTGGTAACATCTCTTTTCTTTATTTTCTTTTACGTTTTTTTTGTTTTTTTTGTTTTCCTGAAGTGGTTTTATTTTATTTTTTATTTAGGGCTTTGCTTATTGCATAAGCGGAGAAACTCGTATTGCTCTGCATGCTCTTTAGAGCATGTTATATATTGAATTGCTGTGTTGATGTTTTTGTTGTCAGCTGCTGTTGCTTTTGCTTTTGCTGCTGCAGCAGTTACGTTACGAATGACTTAAGACACAAACTTGAGAACTTTCTTTGCAGTCGAACGCGCGCCAGACACAAATTACTTAATTTAAGACGCGTTTATAAAAAAATCAATGGAAGGGTATTATAATTTTTATCTGTATGCAAAATATATTTACTAGGGTATCGCCCTGTTAAGCACTGAAAACTAGTTCCAACAGCACCTTGCTGGTTTCGGTTTTGTGGCGCCCAAAGTCCGAAATCCGGTTGAGTTTTTCAGGCCGAGACCCTTTTTTAAAAAATCATCTGGTAATAAACCCAAATTGTGATTATTGTTGTTGTTGCCGCTGATGTGCATACGAGAAACAAGTTCCGCCAAATTGTGACCATGGCAATGGATTTCATGCCAGCCGTTGCTTTTATTATAATTTTGATTGGCGCCACAATCTTTCTCTCTTTTGCCTTTGCCACATTTTAGCTTATGTAAAGCAATCGAAAAATGTAAATGATTTCTCAATGCCCATCTTTAAGCAGCTCAATCGATTATGCATTCATTTCGTCTGTTAATTGGGTGCTCGCTACTGTTTTTTCTCTCTTTTTGATTTTTCAAAAATCTATTGAACCGAAATGTTTGGCATGTGCAGATGCTGTTTTGGTCTAGTTTTTAGCAGCTTTTTGCGGTTACTGGCCGGCTATTCAAAGCTGATTTGCACAATTCATTAGCGCAAGGCAGACAAAAAGAAAACAAAAATTCTATCAATGTAGAAGAAAAGATGGCAATAAAATTATATAGCGCTTATATAAAAAATATTTAATAAAATAGCTGCAAATGGGTCCCAAAACAGAAATTTGTAACAGATTTATGAATAGGTTCATAAAGCAATTATATAATCGTTATCAATATAAAAGTTATTGTAATTTTGATTTGCATGCAATGCTTATGCTACACTTGGCTGTTGTTGTTGTTGTTGTTGCTGTTGCCAGCGCTTCTTAACACTTTTTGCTGCCGGTATTGACTTCACACATTCGTAACAATTGCGCAGCGAGCGCGTGTATTGAATATTAATTAACAGTCCCCTCTCAGTCCACCTCAGTGCTCCTATTCAGCTGTACATCTATTGATTATGTGTCTGGGCGTGCGCCGCCTTCCATGTGGCAACAACCGCTTGGGCCGGGTCCAAATTGCTTGCTGCTCTTACAACGGCACTTACCTTACCCAATAGCCATGGCTATAAACGTTTGGCTTTCCATTGCGCTGTGCTGTGTTATGTTGTTTGCTTTTTGGCCAGGCTAAATGTGCCAATGGCATGACACCAATTTTCATACGATGTGCGCCTTTGTTTAGAGTTCAGCCTGCTGCAACTGAGCCGCTGACCCACTTGAGCCATTTGCTATGTTTGTGTGTGCGGGCAACGCCAAACGTTTTGACCTTTTGCATGGGCCCGGTCTGGTAACAATTTGCAATTTAGCCAATGGTGGTAATTCAAATAATTGGCACTATTTTATTTAATACGTTTGTTGTTTTAAAGAGAATACACTTAAAGCGCATTTTTCTGTCGAAAAACAAGCAGAATTTCAGCTTGATAGAAATATCTACAAATTTTATGCATATAAATTTAATATTAATTAAAACTTTTATAAATAAATGCATCAGCTGGAGGCAATTTGCAGCAAACTTTTGGAAACTTTTCTTGATTAAGTTGAGGATAAAACTTTAAATTGCTGGCAATTTCACATTTTTTGAAATTTATTTGTGCAATCCTGTAATTTAAGCATTTGTGCAAATGCATGCATTAAATTTTCCATAGGCTGACATTTATTTATGCGCAACTCGTCAGCGTCACAAACGAGATGCAACAACAGCGATAACGAACAACAACGACAACAACGACAACAACGACAACAACGACAACGACAAATGAGCGATGAACAACGAGGCAACTTTATTTTTTGGCTGCGCATTTGCCAGTTGCCATTGTTGTCATCATTTTGTGATTTTGTGCATTAGACATTGTTTTATCTCTACTTTTATTTATATTTTATGCAAACGAAATTCATTTGCTTTAAATTATGCGTGGAAAAGAGTTGAACAAACGCAGCTGTCCGGCCGTCCGTCCAAGACAAGCGCACGCAATGCTGTTGATGTTTATGCTGTTAAAAGTCTGCGCAACGCTGCGTATACGCAATGCGTTGTATCCGCATCTTCAGCGGCTGCTGTTGTTGTGCATTTAAAATGCATTTATCTCAATTAGGAAAACAAAAACAAAACAAAACAAAATTTGCTTGTTTGCAACGAATAAACGAAACGTAGTGAACGAATTGAGCGACGCATTGTTTGCAACAACAACAGCAACAACAGCAACATCAACAAGAGCAACTTTCACTAGGCAGTGCGCAAAACTAAAACAAAGTGCACATGCAGATAAAACAGCCAAACAAAAGAAGGCTGCAATAAAAAGCCAAAATATGAAGAAAACAAAAAATGAAGAGGAGAAGCCGCAACAATTGTTAATTAAAACAAATAAACTTTCCGAGAGTTAACATAAGAAACGAATGTGAATTATGCGTGCAGAAGAAGTGTGAAATAAGCAACAGCAAAAAGAAATGAAAAGCAATAAAGAGCGCAGCGAAAGGCAAACGAAATAAAAGAGGTAAAGCCAGTTTCCGGCGTCCTTCACAAGGCCGTTGGAATAATTGCTGATGCGGCAGCATGTTGCTCATAATGAAGCCGTTCATCATGATCATAGTGATGGCGATCATTATGTTGCAGCTGTGGCCATTTCGAACGCATTTTTTTCTTTCTTTCTTTCTTTTTTTTTTATGTAATTTTTGAATTTGGCGACTCGCATTGCTCAAGCGTGTCTTTGGTATTTTTTGCATATGCTTTACCAACACTTCACGAGCTAAATTCGTTTTATTTCATTTTTCTTCTTTTTTGCCCGATTGCATCACACGCAATTCCCATAAATCGTGCAGCTCAAGTTGCTGCACATATATACATACTCATTTTGCGGCATGTTGACAAACAAGTTTAGGCGCCAAATTTCTGTTTTCAAATTTCATAATCGAATAAAATCTATTCGCCAAAGCCGTCAGCCAACTAAATGTGTTAACCATTATGCAAAACGATCTTCATGGCTCTAACTAACGTCTGGTAAGGAAGTAAAAACCCAACGTCTGATCACGTTCGCACAAAGCTTCCTGTTGACACGACCTCCCCCCTGCCGGAGTGCACACTTTACCCTTTTGACACAGACACGACTCTATGGAAAAATCTCCTAGCTGACGAATCAAGTTCAAAATGTCAAGTTTGCGCGGCCACAGCGACGCCCCCGCCAGAGGAAGCATAAGCTCAGCAGCAGCAGCAGCAACAGCAACAACAACAGCAACAACAACAGCGTAGGCATCGCCAGCTGTCCGCGTGGTGCTTGAACTCGAAATGAAAGTGAAAATTCGCTGGCAGCGTCGACGACGACGACGACGCCGACGACGACTGCAGCGCAGTTGAGCGCAAAAAGTTGCCAACTCTTACTTTCAAAGCTGTTGTTGTTGTTGTTGTTTCTTTGCTGCTTCGTTGACCACACAACAACAACAACAAAGAATGTTGCAATTGAAGCAAGTCGACTGCAAGATACTCTGGCTGCTAAGTTTAACAAAAAATAAGTCGTTTGAATGTTTTTTGTACTTTATTTCATTTGAATATAATATTTTAAAATACTTAACTTTTTTTGTTGCTTGGCAAGAGATAATTTTTGGTGGGCGAGAAAAATATAGCAAATCTACAAATCAATCATATTTAAAGAGCGAAAAAGCAGCAAAAAAATACCTGAAAATTAATCCAAATTAGGCAGCTAATTAAATATGAAATTTCAGTTATAAAGCTCTTAAGCTAAACTATTTATTAAAAGTTATCAGATAGAAAGCTCGTAAATAATATTTAGAGAGGAAAATTATTTGAAGTCAATTCATCAATAATCAAAAGAATTCACTTAATTAAAAAAAGACAATTTTAGCTTACCTAATATAGCTTTAAAAATACAACTGAAATATTAAATCGTTTAAAAAAGTTGCATTAAAAAAATTGATTTATTGCATATAAAACTTGATTTGTTTTTGCAAATATCTAAAAATCATTTCAAGTAACCATGCTTGAAATTCGGCAATTATTAATGCATGGGATCATGTGGTTAAGCTGTCCAAATGAATGTAAATGCTTGCACTTTCCATTAAAGCGCATTCGCTGCGATTGCAGCTTGGCTTTGCTTTTATTGCGCTTTTCATTGCAGTCATTTCATTTCCTTCTATCGTTAAACGTAAAAATAACTTTTAAAAGCACACACAAAAAACTGCACGAAAACTTGCAAAAAAAAAACCAAAATAAATAAATAAATAAATAAAAGCAAACGCAACTCAAATTTGCCGCTTTCCAGTTGCACAGCGACTTTTATTTTGTTAACTGGTTTTTGGGGCTGTTGCCAAAAGTCAGCTGCTGCCGCTGCGGTTTGTGACCGAGGAAACGAGTGATGCTGCTGCATGTGAAGCTGCATCAGCAGCAGCAGCAGCAGCATAAATTGGTAATTTGCAATTAATTTGTTGTCGGTTTAATGCGCATTAAATGCGCAAATCGTTGATTAAAACCGCTGGATGAAAGCACATTTGAGCGTTTAACTCTGTGGCTAATGGTCTGGCACGCCCACCCCAACGCCTCCGACGACGCCTGCCCCTCGACAATAGCCATGTATAAGAAATAAAACACACCCACATTTAATGTCTTGCCTGTGGCCATTTAATGGGCAAAATGCCAACCCGTTTTTCTTTTGCTTATTTCTATACATTTATTTGTTGTGTTTTCTTCTCTGCTTCTTCTTGCAGGCAGGCAATTAAGGAAGTAATTTGTGACCAAAGTTGCTGTTGCTGCTGCTGTTGTTGTCGTTGCAAGATCATCAGCCAGCAGCCGTCATGAATGCAACCACATGAAACGTCGGCTGTTGAAGCGTCAACAGCAATTGCCATAATTGCCATTGGAGCAGCAAAACATACACCAAACACACACACACACACACACACACACACACACACAGATACAGATACACACACCCCAGAGCTGCAGGCAAGGAGTCCAATAACCGCACCACCAGCACCACCAGCACCACCAGCACCATCGTCAACCGAAACTCGCCACACGAGATATTCGCGGCAGGCACAAAATCGAAAACCAATTGCCAGCGGCAGCAGCAGCAGCAGCGGCAGCAGCGACGGCGGCTCCTTCAGCTGAATTGTAACAGCGGCAAGCGTGGAGCGTGGAGCACCGGGCGCCGGAAAATCCCCAAAGCCAAAAAAGCAGCAAAATAAAAGCGCAGCAACAAACCAGTGGAGGGGAGATCAATGAACGCGGCACGCAGCAGCTGCCAGCAACAACAACAACCACCACAGCAACTGCAACAGAAGAAAAGCGAAACGGGCCAGTGCCAATTGGCTTGGCAACGTTCAAGTTCAAAATCGCCATAACAACAACAAAAGCAATAAGAAGAGCAACGATTGCAACTGCAACAAGCAGGAAGTTGCGCAGCTGCACCTTAATTGGGCGCAGTGTCATTACCACCATAACAACAACAACAACCACACACACGCTCATTCCCGCTCAATGTAAGATGTTAGTGACTAACAACAGCACCAACAACAACCAGCACAAGCACATCAGCAACAGTTGCCACTGCAGCTGCACGCGACTGAAGCTCTGCCTGCTCATCAGCTGCCTGCTCTATGCCGGCCAAGTTCAAGCGGTTGCGCCCACCTCCACGGTGGCGACGGCGCTGCTAACGGGCCAGCAGCTGGCGCCGTGGCAGACGACTGCCGCGTTTGCCCCGCAGACGGCAGCTGCAACAGCGGCGCCCACTGCCCGGAATCTGTATGCGCCGTATCAGACCTTTAGCCAGCAGGACGATATCAGTTTCAAGGATGTGCGCCAGCGCAACGACGGCACCCTCGTCCAGTCCTTCGGTTCCTATCGCACGGCGCGACAATCGACGGCTGGTGCACCACCAGCGTCAGCGGCAGCGGCTCAGCGTCGCTCCGATGTCGAGATCATCCCAGCGCCCAGCGTCGAGCTGCCGCAGAGCGAGCTGATAACCATCCCTAAGCAGCTGGTGCCGACGCTGCCGGAGAATGTGACGCGGCAGGGACGCAGACGCAACTACATGTACATACCGCTGCAGCCGGAGACGGAAGCGGGCGGCTCGGCTGCCCTGCTGCAGCTGCGGCCCAGTCGCAATGCCACGTTGTCCGCCCTGGGGCCACCAGCCGATGGTGTTGCCGCCGTGGCGCATGAGTTTGGCGCGCAGCTGGCCGCCCAAGCGGAGCAGCAGCAGCAGCAGACGCCGCCAGAGCGCACCGAGCGCAGCGATTTGGTGGCCGCGGCCAGCACCACGGACAGGCTGGAGTATGCCGAGCCGGAGAACACGAGCCGTCGCGTCGGCTTTCAGTTTCCCAGCTACAGCCTGAAACCGGCCAATCCGTTCTATCCGCAGGGCTACCGCGAGGACAGCCCCATCTTCGATGAGAGCAGCGGTAGCGGCGGTGGCGGCGGCAGCGGTGGCTACGATCCACAACCGTTCAGCGACGAGCCCGCGCCCACGCCCACCCAATACGATCACGAGGCGCGGCACACGCGTCAGATCTACTTTGACTCGGAAGTGGCACCGTCGAGCTTTGAGTTTCCCGGTTTGGTGGCCAACTCGAAGCCGCATACGCTGAACGCAGCCATTGCCGCGGGCAAGCTCTATCGCGATGACGTGACCAAGTTTGGCGACATCAATGGACCGATCACCGCACTGCCGGGACGCGTGCAGCGCGGCCTCTACTTTGGCGACACGGAATTCCGCACCGGACCCAGTCCCCTGCGTCAGTTCGGACCGCAAAAGGCGTTCAACGAGTACGTCGGGCCTGGCGACTATCAGAGCTCCCGCAAGAGCCGCTACTTTCCATATAAGTCCTCGCGCAGTCCCCGCGTTGTCTTTCCTAGCAGCGACAACGTGGGCACCACGGGACCCAGCGGCTCCAGCGCGCCCTCCGGCACGGGTGTCTACTTCAGCGACAACATCGCTTTCAGGTGAGTTGCAATTAACTCCAAAAATAATTTATTTCTAACTAATTTATAACTCCGCCCGCAGGGATCAAAACTTTGGCATTAACGAGCTGGCTGCCGTTCAGGATGTGCGCAACGATTACAGCCTACAAGATCTGGACAATGCCGGCGAGGCCACCAGCAGTCCCCAATCGGCCAGCACATTCAAGGAGAAGGGTAAGCGTCTGTCGGGTCTGTCTGTCCAGAGCCCGTTAACTATTTAGCTAGGCTTAAGCTTCAGTTAGTGTCGCTGCTGGGAACTGCTTGCACTAGGCCTTATAGTCCCAATACCAAAACACACAATCCGATACACACACAAACAAACACACACACACACACACACACACACACACACACACCACCACCACATGTTGCTCATCTACATACATGAATTCCCCCCAACCATTTGACAGTCGACATCACAACGGACATGGAGTGTCAGCATCGCGGCGGAACTTGCGAGTTCTTTTTGGGCTGCTGGATATCCGGCGGGCTCATACAGGGCACCTGCAATGGATTGCTGCGGGGCTGTTGCCATCGCACGGCCAAATCGGCCAATTTGCGCAGCTCGGACTATGTGGGCAATACGGTCGATCTGACCGATCTACCGCAAAAGAACTTTGGACCGGTCAACAACGAACCCAGTGAGTGTGGCTGCCTCATCAACAAAACAAAAATATAAAAAACAACAACAACAACAACAAGTCCATGCACGTGCACACTAAATAAGAACAACAACAACTTAGAGTACAAAAAACAGTTCAGCCTGCTCTTTGAACTAAATAAAAAACCAAAAATATAGAATAATTAATATAAAAAATTATTTTGGCTTTGGCTTGTCAAAGCTTTATTACCCTTGCAGACTCATAAAATTCAATTCCCCTGTTTGATTAAAAATTGTCCGATTACTATATATATATGCATATATATAGTTAAGAAAGTACCAGAAAGAAATAAAGCGGAAGTCATTCTTCACTCGATAACATAAAAATCCCCTGCAAGGGTATATAAAACAATAAAATAAATTAGAAATACTTTTTGCATGCCTAACAAATGATTTGTTGTAGTAACTGCATTTTGTTAAGTCTTTTGTTTGCTTTGCTTTATGTTACTTTTAATATCGTTTTTGATTTGTTTGTTTTGTTTTTGCGCACCAAATTCGTAGTTTTGTTTTGAGTGTTTAATTAAGCTGCAATTTATTGCAACTTGAAAAAGCTCGCACAGCATTTTTTGAGCGGGACGCCAAGTGAAATGAAAATGCCGCCAAGTGCAGTGGGTAGGGAGGGGGTAAGAAGTAAAAAACAGAGTACCTTATAACTGCCCAGCATGCGCATGTTAATTACCAGAGTTAATGACAATTAAGCCACACTTAGACAACATTTAACGGCATGCCGCCCAGAGCGCTCGATGATCCACTCCAAAAAAAAAAGGAAGGAAGCAAACTAAACAACAACACAGCGACTAGAAAGTTAACGCTTACACCCCCCTCAAACCGCACGCACGCACCAACCCCCCTCACTCCGCTCACTCATTCACAGCAACAACAACGATTCGCGGGCAGTTCCAAGCGGCGTTTTTAGCTTCATTTGGTTGCAAGCTCCAATTTGGTTATAAACTACTCACCTTAACTCTCTGCTACTCTCACCCCGTTACTAGTTGCTACTAACCGCTTTTTGATTAACCTTTGAACTCACTAACACTCTGTGCATCTCTTTCTCTCTCTCTCTATCTCTCGCTCTCTCTCTCTTGAATAGGTTGCGGCATCTCGCTGGCCAAGCAGACCGCACAGCGTCGCATTGTGGGCGGCGATGATGCCGGCTTTGGTTCGTTTCCCTGGCAGGCCTACATACGCATTGGCTCCTCCAGGTAAGCTGACCCACCTGCGGCTCCTCCCGCCGCCGCCCCACTCACAGAGTGCTTTTTACGTTGCTTTGCAGATGCGGCGGCTCGCTGATCTCCCGTCGTCATGTGGTCACCGCCGGACATTGTGTGGCGCGTGCCACGCCCCGTCAGGTGCACGTTACGCTGGGCGATTATGTCATCAACTCCGCCGTGGAACCGCTGCCCGCGTACACCTTCGGCGTGCGTCGCATCGATGTGCACCCGTATTTCAAGTTTACGCCACAGGCAGATCGCTTCGATGTCTCCGTTCTGACGCTGGAGCGTACCGTTCACTTTATGCCGCATATAGGTACGTCAAACTAAACTTATCCCTAATCCCCAATCCCTGATCACATATCGTTCACTTGACCGCACAACAGCGCCTATTTGTTTGCCGGAGAAGAACGAGGACTTCCTGGGCAAGTTTGGCTGGGCCGCCGGCTGGGGCGCTTTGAATCCCGGCTCCCGACTGCGTCCCAAGACTCTGCAGGCTGTCGATGTGCCCGTGATTGAGAATCGCATCTGCGAGCGCTGGCATCGACAGAATGGCATCAATGTAGTCATCTACCAGGAGATGCTCTGTGCCGGCTATCGCAACGGCGGCAAGGATTCCTGCCAGGGCGACTCGGGCGGTCCGCTGATGCACGAGAAGAACGGCCGCTGGTATTTGATAGGTGTCGTCTCGGCGGGCTACTCTTGTGCCTCGCGTGGTCAGCCGGTAAGTCGCAATAATAAGTTGTAAATAAAAATTCCGAACGGTCTTTTGACCTCATCCAATTTCGACACTCACTCTTTACAGGGTATTTATCATCGCCTGGCCTATACGGTCGACTGGATATCCTATGTGGTTGGCCTGACAGCCAATATTTAAGCTATGCAACTTGTGTCTTATTTATTCCCAATCCAACGCTTCAGCTTTGGCTCCAGCTTGCAACATGCCCCTCCCCCCCTAGCCTAAAAGGGGGCGTTAACGTTTTGTACATAATTCACTTCGACTTTCGTAATCTTTTTACTTTATTTATGCATATTTTTAATTATTTTCAACAAATTTCGCGCAGCGCTCAACTAAAATTTCTATTTTAAAATTAATTATATTAGAATTTAGTAGCCTCGAGATATTTTTGCGATATCTGTGAGATATCTGTTGGATATCTGCGAGCTAAGCGATTTTCAATTTAAATTTAAAATTAATTATTAATTAATTTACTTAGTCATATGCGCTGTTACGTAATTTTAAACTATTTATGAACTAATTGTGTGTAAATAAATTATGTAAATGTTGAAAATGTATCAATACTTTATTTCACATGATGAACGCCAATGGACATTATTTCAATATGGACATTGTTCACTGTTTGAACGGAAAATGCGGTAAATATACCTGCGGATATGGCAGTCCCGAAACGTACGCATGCTCCGTATCCTGACAATATTGAGCGGCACGCAAAGCCTGCTCTTGCATGACCCGGAATAGGGTGAAGACCTCATGATAGATTTTATAATAGATCACTGCACAAGGATAGTTTATTACTAGGGTAGAGGGGAGTCTTAGAGATGCGATAACATACCCAATACAAGTGCAAGGACGAGCAAACACATCAAGAAACTGGACAGATCTATGAAGAGTCCAGCCATGGCATAAAATATGCCCAAATACAGAGCAAACCCGAAAACAACGCCATGAAGTATCAGCCAGGGATACAGCAGACTGCTCGAATCCTGTAAGTGGACAACTTAGAAAATACAAATATAAAAAAAACAAAATTGAACTTACCCGAGCAACACCAATAAGCAGCAAGAGGCTGACGCCCAAGTTAATCAAAGACATGCCATAGGCGACTGTACTGAATGCAGCCAATACTATTATATTGACAATAGATATATTTATTATATATAAACTTTAAGAAAGTACTAACTTATAAGATATACGTACGCGTCATTAGGAGCTGCATTTCCTTATCTGTGACCTGGTGAAGCAGCACTTGTTTAATCAGTAAACCGATATCTGTTTGCATATTGATGATCATCATGGAGCTAAATATCATCACGGTCGATATGATAACGCCCAGCCAGCCGATTATAATGGCATTGTATTTAAGATTCTGGCACTGCACATACGCAATGCTGCTGGCATGTGCGGCTGCGATTCCCTGGGTGGCAGCTTTTGCTGATTGTGGATTGCCAGCCATGGCCAAAAAGAGCTAATTAACTGATTTAATTTCGAATTGTTATTTATATTATAAATATAGAAAAATTTTCGATATTTTTCGGCTGTATGTGTAGCCCTCTCGTAACTGAGTCAAAAGTGTTTATGGATTTTCGTGTGTTGTAAATTTTTGAGTTATTCGAGATGGTTTTGTTGTTGTTGTGTTTTCAGTTTTTGTTTGTTTAATGAGAAACAACTAAACGAAAAGCCTGCTACGAATGAGAAATGAAATATATATCAGCAGCACATTTGATATGCTAATCCGAGCAGAGGCAGCATCAATATGAGTTTGCTTTTTTTTAGAAAGTTACATAAAAGAATAGCTTCCCCCCCTTTTGGCACGCAGTTAACCCAAAAAGCTTTTGTCAGGGCAGAACTGCTCCCATTTTTCCATAGCAAAAAAAATACATATAAATATGTTGTATGCATGCAGAAAGTTGGAGTTTGTTGTTGTTGCAATTATGTCGCATAAAATAATTATAAAGCGACCTGGCGCAAACATTTCCTGCGTTTCGTAATAATTAACGGAGCACAAGACGCTGCATTTCAGTTCTCAAAGATCGCAAGATGTGCTCAAGCTACCTGTTGGCGAGCAGAAAGAAGCTCGCAGCAAGAGAACCAGCAGCAGCTAGCAGCTAGCAGCAGGTGAAGCGGCAGCTGAAACTTCGGTTAGCACCCAGTTTGATTCTGGCCAGCGTTGCGTGCGGTTGTCGCTGCTGCTGCCATTCTCGCGCCGCGTTTTGTTAGAAGGCATGCCACAATTGGCAGCATGTGTGAAACTCAGCGTCTGCCTGCAAATGGAAATTGTGCCAGCGGCTGCAGCATTGACACAGTTATTATTTCAAGAAGCGTCTGTTAACCCATTTAGCTAGCCAGCTAAAGAACTAGTTGCGACAAGGACACAAACGGGCTTTGAAGACAGCCGATAGCAGTGTGAATCAGCTAAAAGAATCACCCATAATCACAACAACAACAACAGCAAGAACACCAACAACCACAAAAAGCAGTAAAAGTGGAGCAGCAATAATAAGAAATCTAAGTAGAAAAGAAGAAGATATCAAAAACAACAACAAGAAGAGCAACAGCCACAAAATAGACGATATAAAAGTGAATAAGAAATTGTCATGCTTTCATTAACAGCAACAATAACAACAACTTTAACGACAGCACCAAAAAAACACAAATTGAACTGTCAGCAAATTGTGTTAAACGTTCACTAACAAAACAGTGACTGTGACAGTGACTACTGGCTACTGTGAATAGCAAATTCGAAACTGTGACTCAAAATGCGGCATTCATGCTGCGATCTGCTGCTGCTGGGCCTCTGCCTGCTGCTCTGCCAATTGGCGCCGTTGCGGGCCAGTGAGTAACGCCTGCTGCGAAGCTAATCCTCTCCAGCTAACCTAAACGCTCCTCTCGCCAGGTATACTCAACACCTTGCTGGGCGTGCCCGCCGAGTGTGTGCACCAGAGCGGCGTTTGGCCCTGCAAGCTGAGCTTCTCCTGCTGGCTGCAGGGCGGCAAACACGCCAAAGGCTGTGGCAGCAACAAGTGGCTATTCAGCTGCTGCATTGCCGAGCCGCATCAGCATCAGCACACGCACCAATCGCCGCTGGAGAATCTGGTGGACTATGGCAAACTCAAGATGGGCCTCAACAGCTTGCCCAAACGCATCATGTTGCGCCGTCGCGACGATAACGAGCTGCACAATCTCAAGGTAAGTAATTACACTGAGCAACAAAGTACGCAAGTACGCAAAAAATAAACAATAAATTTTTACTATATAGAAATAAGAAACAAAAAAATGGTTTAATTTTGTGTATAGAGATCTTTTTTCTTTGTTAAAGTGATATTTACAACTCAAGAATTTGTATACTCTCTAAATCTATGCACCGATATTCTTCCGAACATTCTTCGTCTGCTTTATTTTTATGTTTTTAAAAATTTTGCTTTATTTCTCAGAGTTATCTCTCGCATGGCTTATAATTAAAGATTGTGTAAGAGTTCTTTGAGCAGGTTGCGGGCGCTTAACGAAGCACCGTAATTATCCTCATGTGTTGTTGTTTTTGAGAGTTTAGTTTCCAAAGTCATCAAGTGCACAGCGTGTGAGCGGTGCTAAACAAAAACACAATTGAATATATTCACTGTGTAAAATCTAGTTGTTCATAGTTTTATGAATTTGATTGTAGCATTGTTGGTGGCCATCATTAATTATGCTGCAGCGTATTGACTAATCTGATGCACTCTTGTTTCCAGCCGGAATGTGGCCTGCCGCGCATGGCGCAGAACACGCTGCAGAAGCGCATCATTGGCGGGAGACCGGCGCAGTTTGCCGAGTATCCGTGGCTGGCGCATATACGCATTGCAGAGTATCAGTGCGGCGGGGTGCTGATCTCGGCAAATATGGTGGCAACGGCGGCGCACTGCATACAGCAGGCGCAGCTGGCAGATATAACCGTGTTTCTGGGCGAGCTGGACACACAGAATCTGGGGCACATACACGAGCCGCTGCCCGTGGAGAAGCACAGTGTGGCGCAGAAGATAATACATCCGCGCTTCAACTTTCGCATCACACAGCCGGACCGCTACGATCTGGCGCTGCTTAAGCTGGCCCACCCGACGGCTTTCAGCGAGCACATCTTGCCCATATGCCTGCCCCAGTATCCCATACGCTTGGTGGGGCGCAAGGGACTCATCGCCGGCTGGGGGAAGACGGAGGCGCATATGGGTCATGCAGGCACCAACCTGCTGCAGGTGGCCAGCGTGCCAATCATCTGTGAGTACGGTGACCACACAATATAAACGACACACGCTCACAGTCGACAACCAATTCCATTCACAGCCACCTTGGACTGCGTACGCTGGCATGAGAGCAAACAGATCAATGTGGAGATCAAATCGGAAATGTTCTGCGCCGGCCACTCTGATGGGCATATGGATGCGTGCCTAGGTGAGTTGCATACCTTTAGGCGGTACGTTAACAGCGCGCTGTTAAGCAGTTAACAGAGCTGTGCATTTTAACTATCGCTGAAGTTTTAGTTAAATGAATATAGAAAATAAATATATAAATTTAAACAAATAATAATATATCATATTTTAACAAATTATGTTTATTGCTACATTGCTTTTAGGTGACTCTGGCGGTCCGTTGGTAATCAAAGAACGGGGTCGCTTTGTGCTCGTGGGCATCACAAGCGCCGGCTTTGGCTGCGGCGTGGATCACCAGCCGGGCATCTATCACAATTTGCAGAAGAGTCTGCGCTGGGTGGAAGACGTCGTGGCGCACAATGAGCTGTAGCTGGCGTTGGAAAAACGCAAACCAAGCAAATTGGCAGACTGAAGTGGCTGCTTCCCGGGGATGTGGCGGCGCAATCTCATTAGTTTATGGCGGCTAGCATTAAGCAATGGCCATGTGCAATGACAGCAACGAAAGAAAAACAAATTACAACTTATTAGATTTATTAAATATTATTATTGTGTAGCTAATATAGGTCTAGTTGCCATTATTGTTGGAGCTGTGGTGTGGTGTGGGTGGTGTGTGGCACAATGGACGACCTTGAACGATGGCTGCAACTGTGCATTTGGAATTTTCAATTGAATTACGCAGTTTACAACACGTACAACAAATTTGCTTTGTTATGTCATTTGGCATTCGCTGTGCTGGCCCATTTCCCATTTGGTGTGGCGGTGGCGGTGGCGGTGTCGGTGGTGCTGCCATAAATGGCACAATCAACTGCTTTCAACTCGACAGCAACAATCAACAACAACAGGCAGCAACAATAACAACAGCTAACAAAATAATCATAATTTGTACATTAAACACATTAAGATTGGGCCAAGTCAAAGACTCGTCGAGTGTCATCTGCCAGTTGCCCAATGCGAGTATTTAAATTGTGTTACGTTCGTTTTGTATACCTTGTTGCCAATGTGTCGAAAAATGGCTGAAATATTTAAAATTTGTTTGTTGAAAAGTATTTTAGCTCCAATATCTTGGACAACCCAAGACAGATCTTTAGGCACTCTAAATTTAGACCAAAATTTGTCTCGATAATAGACCCTCACATGATTGATTTGATTTACCCAAGTTGTAGTCTATTGAAAATGATTTTTTGTAAGCCTATTTATGCCTTAATTGGTTACAGAGTATTACATAGACGAACATTTACTATCATTATTATCTTTGAATTTTGTTTCTTTGTATTTTTCCATTTGATTGTTTTCCAAGTGTGTCATCAATTTTGCGGCCAATAATCAACCGATGGCTTTTCATGAACCCATCATATAGGATTAGCCATCAATTATTTAGGATTTATTCGTTTTGATGGCTTTTCAATTTACAAAGCTGCATTTTCGTTGTTGTTGTTATTATTGTTGTTGTTGCTGCTGATTTTTCACGCTTGAGATAAACTTGAAATAAGATGTTGTGTGCGTTCGGCTTTCGCTTGGTTGCCCCGTCTGCTGGTTTTTCCTGTTGCAATTTGTACAATTGTTGATTTTTCGACGGCTTTGGCTAAAATTACTTGGCAGCCCACAAAATAATTTGTGGCAACATGTGAGGTGCGAGTGAAACAATTTGACTTCCTCTTTTTCTTTTGCCGTTGCCTGCTGGCTCTGTGTGAGCGTTTCAGCTCTAAATTTGACATTAGTCATGGCAGCAGCAGCAGCAACAACAATAACAACAACAACAACATCAACTGGTAAGCGACATGCGATATGCAATTGCCAAGTGAGCGACAAAAGTTGTCGTCTCTGCTCAGAGGCCACGTCTTGCCTTGTCTGTTTCTTTTCACTTTCGATTTCGATGCGAGTGTGCCTCTCCACACACACACACACACACACACTTGCATACTGAGAGCCTCTGTTTCACACTCTTTGGCGCATATTACTCAATAGCGAACGGTTGCGACGTCTCTGCCGCTCGGCGCTGCGTGCGTGTTGGTGAGCGTGTTGATGGCCTTTTTGATTTTGAATTTGTCAGCCAACTGTTTATTAAGTGTTTTGACGTTACCGCAAACTGTTCGCAAACGCACAACCGGCCGCAGCGTAGTCAAAACAGTTTCGGTTTAAACTCAACAACACACAACAACGGTTACAACAACAACAACAACAACAACAACGGCAGCAACAAAAAAGTGTAAATCCAACAAAAGCCAAATTAAAAGAGTTACAAGAAAAAGTGCGTGACGCGTCTGAAGTACACAAAGCTGTTTAAATATTAAAATGGCCGCGAAATATGCATTGGGAGTTATTGCCAAATATTAAGCAAATTGTTGTCTGCGAATTTTATTTAATTCAATCTTAACTGCCGCCTGCTATGCAAACGAGTGATTATTCAATCAAAAACTCGCGCCGCTACGTGAATTAAGTGAAACACACAATTGCACAAAATCGCAGACAGCAACAAGACACCACCAACAACAGCAACAGCAACAACAACAACAACGAAAACGACATCGAAAGTATTGCAAAATGCGCGCAGTTGCATGGCTGCTGCCGCTGCCAACGTCGCTGCCGCTGCCAGTGCTGCTCGGCCTATGCCTGTGTCTGTGTCGCTGCCTGGCCGCCGCCCACAGTGGCTACAACTCCGTGTACAATGCGGTGGTCACGCCGGAGCTGAAGCAGGCCATTGACAAGGATTTGCCCAAGCAGGCTAAATTCTTCGATGAGCTTGATTGTAAGTATGCAAGTTCGCTGCCTAAGTCTTTTTTTTCAGTCCAATTTGCTAATGCAGTTTACTAATATAATTTATTTGGAATGAAGTAATGCTAGAAAATGGCTTTTGTTTCGGTTAAAAGTTCGTCGCCAGGGTCTTTCGTTTTTCTTTAGAAACTAGTTAAAATTTTTCTTTGCGTAGGAGTAAAGTTTGCCCATTGAGACCAATTAATTCGTATCAAGTTCGTTGCCTAAGTCTTTCGTTACCAATGACGCAGCAAAACTGAATAACATGTTTCAATTACATAATTTGCATATTAATTAACCTTGAGCTAAACCATCGATACGGTGTCAAGTTCACATGATTCACACCACGATTTCTATGAATCGGAATTCGCATTAGGCCAGCGAAAGTAAATAATACCCCGTTTTTTTTTAAGTGTTGGGTTCTTGGCGCGCCCCAACAAAACACAGCAGACTTCATTTATCTTGTAAGCGCGTACAACTTTAATTGGACTTTCCAAAAAAAAAAACAAGCCACAGCAGCCGCAACACGAAAGTCAATTAGCTCGAAAAAAGCAGGTCCAGAGTTTAAAGTTAAAGCTGAAACTTCAGCGGTAATTATTTACACGCAGCAGCGACATTAACATATGGCCCATTCTGCGCCCCAATGAAAGCGCATTTTGCTCCATTAAAACAATTAACAAAATATTAAAAAAAAAAAGAAAGACCAGCCATCTAAAGTTGCATATTAAAAAACAAAAAATAATAATAGATACACACACACACACACACATACACAGACAAGAAAAGCGATCGCAAATTGCAACACAAGTTCAATGGCATTCGCCATGTAATATAGAAAAGCAAAAGTCTTTTTTTTTACTACTCTCAAGAGCAGGAAAATCAACTGCAATTAACGACAATTGCAGTGACCGCCGACATTCGAAAGTGTTAAACAACAACATGTTATATGCTATAGATTATAGATTATTTGTGCGCAGAGCATTCATAACTGAGAGCAGCCAAGACAAGAAACCTTGACCAAAAACCCAAAGAAACAAAGGAAACCAAATCAAAGTCAAATTATGTTGCTTAGCAACATGTTGCCGACTTCGCTTGGCAACTTGTTGCTCGCGCTCTTTCTCTGGAGCTCTCTTCGCACGCGTTCGGCGTCTTCGGCTCCGTTAGTGAAATGGCGAAATGCGAGCAAATGTCTTCGGCAGCTTTAACGCTACGCAAACACACAACTTTGGCTTAGTTCTGAGCTGAATTTCCCGACGTGCGGTCGACTGTTTTGACGTGCGCTGCAAACGAAAACGTTTTCTTGTACATCAATAACAATCAACAACAACAACAACAACAACAACAATTTTCTTTTCGTGCGTGAAAAACTGTCGTTGCGCATGCGTAGCTCGGCAAGAAAGTCGGCACGACTTGAATGAAAATAAAAGTGAAATCCTGCCAAATTTTTGAATAATTTAATTTTAAAGAAATACAAAATAAAAAAAGTGCAGCCCAGGATTGCAACGCACTAAAAGAGCAAAAAGAAAGTGAATGCAGCAACTGCAGCAGCTAATAACAAGTGTTGCACGAAAGTGAAAGTACGCGTTTGGCTTTGTGCACTCCTCGCAAGGAGCCAGCCATGTCGCCGGCAAAAACACATAAGGATAAATGGCTCATCTATGTGCTCATCTATGTGCTGACGCCCAGCTGTAGAGTGCACGCCTTGGGCTATCCCAGTGCACAGCAGGAGCACGATATGCTCATACTGGATGCCCTTTCCCGTCGCAGCGGCACCGGCTACTATGGCGAGAGCAGCGTCATGGAGATGCTATCCCGAAGTACACCTCCCCTCATTGCACCAATTGTCTTTATTCCTAGTGCGTTTCTTCGATTTAACTAATGCCCATTATTTTGGTGTTTGTTGTCTTTGCAGTGATACCGCAGTCGTGCCGCTTCCGTGGCCACAAATTCGAGTGCGGCCTGTCCATCTCGTGCGTCTTGGGCGGCGGCAAGCCCCTGGATCTGTGCTCGGGCGGCATGATCTGGTCATGCTGTGTGGACAAAGATCTCGATGCCGAGGAGAGTCCGCATTCGGCGCCGGTTAACAACACAAGTGAGTAACAGTAACTAACTTCTAAGAGGCCCCCAATTTCGCTGCAGTTGCTTTTCCCTGTTCCCGCATTTCTCCCCCCAAAAACCCTCGTCATTTGCCATTCTTAGCCGGTTGTTGCGTTTGATGCTCTTTTGCATTACGAACACAAATTGCAAATTGCTGCGCTTCGACTTATGCAATGCCCTGTATAATAGCGCAATAAATTAGTTCGCATTTCGAAAATGACAACAAATTGCTCGACTCTGCCTTGCGAATAAACACACACACACACACACTGCCGCAGGGGCAGTCGAGAGGCAGACGCACAACATTACAAATGCATTACTAAATTCCATTTGATGTACTTTCGAGCAGTGGGCGCTGGAGTGGAAGGTGTCAATGGAAGACAATTTATCTATTTAACAGAGCTTGGTCTTATAAAAACAAATTTAAAAGTAATAACTCTTGAAACCAACTGCGCCTTTTGTTTTTAGTGTTTTACACTTTGCTTTCCATTCGTTTGTTTTGTATTTTTTTGGTATTCACATTCCTTGCCAAAATTTGATTTTGAACAAATTCAATTACCATCAAGTGCATTAATTATATCGTAATATGCGCGATGAACTAAGCCATAAGCAATAACAACAAAATATTATGCCACACACACACACACACACACACACACAGACAAAAGCACAGCAACTAAGCAGCTTGCTGCCATTTTGTTGTGCTCTGTTTAATTTTCTAGGCTTCTGTTGCTTTTTATGTGCAACAATAAAAATAACAACAGCAAAAACACATTACAACATGTTGTAAATAATTCTTAGTGGAAAATTTTTAAGCAGCCCAATTTGGGCCTAATTTTTTTTCTGTTTTTAAGTTTTTCTCTACTTTAAAAGCTCATAAAGTAGTCAGTTCTGTTTTGCCTATTCACTTTCTTAAAGGGAAAATGCTTCGCACAGTTTTCTGGGAATTTGTATTTTTGTCTGCGTGTCGCTCAAGTGTAAAATTTTCCAAAAAAGTTAAACCACAGACGCGACAATGAAAAGACAAAAACAAAACACAAACAAAATACTCTTGCGGAAATAAACGAAGGTGAACGTTTTTGCATTTTAAAAGTGAAATTTCACGTTGCTGCGCCTGTTGCTAGGTCTCCCCGTGCATCAAGTCTTAATCAGCTTCTTTTGGTATTGTATTTTGTTTGTGTTAAACACAAAATGGTGGGAAAAATTACAGCGCCAAGAGTTACGGCATTTCGTTTTACGTTCAAGTCCAAGACGAAACTCGGCCAAAAACTCAAACAAAAAAAAAAGAAGAGTGTTAATCAAGTTGCGCCGTTCTGTGAAGCTTGCAGTTTGACTTTTGGATTTTCTTTGCTTTTATTTTTGAATTACGTGCGAAAAATTATCTCATACGTTTGTCTTTTGTGTCTGTCATGGGCTTTGGTCAACTGGTTGAGTGTGCGAGTGTGTGTGTGTGTGTTAGTTGTGAATTTAATTTCAACTTCATTGGTTTTTGGTGACATAATAAAGTCGTGCAGGGCGCTAGCCGTAATTGCTGGCCCAGTGTTTTTATTATTATTACTTTTGCCAAGTCTTTCACTACTTAAATCGAGTCGAAGCGAAAGTTGAACTCGGATTTAAGAGGCACACACATACACACACACACACACACACAGGCACAGAAACACGCACACCCTGCCACACTTGCCACACTTACCACACCTGGTTGTGCATAGAGGAAAACTGCAACATCATCATGATTCTTACACACAGGTGACATAATACACTTGCACGACATTTATCCCGACTTGTCGCCGACCGCCAACAAGCCGGCACATCATCAACCCCATCACCAGACGCAACAGCAACACAGCAACCACAATAGCAACAACAACGGCCTGTCAGCGGCCTCGTCAGCACGACCCGCCTATCCCAGCCACGCCTACTACGGCACAAAGCGCCCATCGCATTACAACGGAAATCCCTACAAGCCCAGCTCCAGCTCCAGTTCCGGTTCCGGTTCTGTGTCTACGGTACATCGGCCCAGCGCCTCCAGCTTAAATAGCTGGGAACACGACTCGAACCATTTGGGCATCACCAATCATCTGGATAGCTTCTTCGATGCGGATGCGCCGCCGGACAGCGCTGCCGCCACAAACCGTCCAGCAGCACCACACGAGCCACTCGCGCAGCCCTTTGCAGTGGGCAATGTGCTGGATTTGAATGCGGGCGAGGCGGTGGATGAGTACGAAAGTGGTGGCTACAATGACGGCAGCTTTCGTCCAGTGCCGGGTACTAAACTCAATTCATCTGTACCAATATCTATACTATTGTACTGTAATCTCTATACTTATCTCACTCTCTCTTTCACTCTCTCTTTGTCTCTCTGTTGAGCACCACTGTAAGTTTTCCTTAGTACGCACCACACAGCATCACTCTTAGCCACTATTTAATGTAGTTTCGCACACTTCACAATTGCACGCACTTTAAGTTTTCAACTTTTCCAAGCTAATCGAATTTTCTTTCAATTGTTTCACAGGCTGCGGCGAGGTTTATTCGCGCACCAATCGCATTGTGGGCGGCCATTCCACCGGCTTTGGCTCGCATCCCTGGCAGGTGGCGCTGATCAAGAGCGGCTTCCTCACCCGTAAACTGAGCTGCGGTGGTGCACTGATTTCCAATCGCTGGGTGGTTACAGCCGCTCACTGTGTGGCCACGTAAGTAGCGCTTTCGCTGGCACCACTGGCAACCACTTAACCCCAAATTTAACTTTATTTGGCAGCACCACCAATTCAAACATGAAGATACGTTTAGGCGAGTGGGATGTGCGTGGCCAGGAGGAGCGCCTCAATCACGAGGAATATGGCATTGAGCGCAAGGAGGTGCATCCGCACTATAATCCCGCCGACTTTAAGAACGATGTGGCGCTGATCCGACTCGATCGCAATGTGGTTTACAAGCAGCACATCATACCCGTCTGCCTGCCGCCGCCCACAACGAAGCTGACTGGCAAAATGGCCACCGTGGCGGGCTGGGGACGCACGCGGCACGGCCAGAGCACAGTGCCCTCTGTGCTGCAGGAGGTCGATGTGGAGGTCATCTCGAATGATCGCTGCCAGCGCTGGTTTCGCGCAGCCGGACGACGCGAGGCCATACACGATGTGAGTGAAATAGTTTTTTTTTATTTTTTGAATACAAACTGAAACTGATTTTTATTGTGTGCTCCTCAGGTGTTTCTCTGCGCTGGCTATAAGGAGGGCGGTCGGGACTCCTGCCAGGGTGATAGCGGCGGGCCGCTCACGCTTACGATGGATGGTCGCAAGACGCTCATTGGCCTCGTATCCTGGGGCATTGGCTGCGGCAGGGAGCATCTGCCGGGTGTTTATACCAACATACAGCACTTTGTACCGTGGATCAACAAGGTTATGGCCAATGACAACAATGCGTGAATACAGTTTGTAAATGCCACATGCGGCTGTCACCTAATCAATTGGATGACTGCAGTCGCCGTTCGTTCAACAACAGCGTTGCAACGTCGCAACGGCGGAACTGCATCACCCGTTGCCTGGCCATGTGATTCCTCTACGACTCGGGGTTGCTAGTGTTTAAGTCAAAGCTCTCAATCTGTATGCAGCTGATATTTATTTTTTGATTTTATCTATTTTACTGTGTATCATTCGCGATATTCCTCTGAATGCTGCTCAACTTAATTAATAAGCACTAATAATTAACATATTTATTACATCCATTTGAATTTAAAGCTAACTTTATTTTTAATTTAATAATTATAAAATAAAAAATATAATTAAAATTAATTTGCATTTCACTTTGAAATGAGTTGAGAATATTAAATAGTACATTTTTGCAGATTTATAACATAAGTTATATATAGACTCTAGTCGAGTAAACAAAGGACTTAAGACACAAACTCAAAAATGCTTGTTATAAAAACCATTGCATACTTTTAAGCGTTCACAAAATTGTTCTGTTAAAGACTACAAACACTTTGCAACGAGTTGGCAGCGCTGTTGTGACATTTACACACTGTTGTTACAGCTTGTGCGGCAGATTCAAATCAAATATTTAGAGAAACAAACAACGTAAGTGAAAGGTAACCAAAAAGAGAGTTTAGAACGAAAGGGAGATCACGTAAATAGAAGAAGATACACAAATGAAAACAAACATTGGCAGCAGCAGATCTTCCCAGAACCAGAAGTGCGCCACAGACTGAGGCAGGCAGCAACAGGTGAGCCACAGCACACGGGGCATGCACAGAATTTCTAATGATGCAACTTCCGTTGTGGCCGACACAAAACTGAAAATTGCCACTGCAGTGGCAGCAGTTCGTGTGTGCGAGTGTGTGCGAGTGTGTGTGTTTGTTTTTCGTAATAATCGAAATCAAATCAAATAACATAATCAACAAAACTTGGGCTAATTAAGCGCTTGACTCAGCTGGCTTATCAGGCGCAGCCACAGCTTCATTGATTATTGTGCGCGCTCTCACTCTTCCTCTCTCACTCTCTTTCTCTCTCACACTCACTCTCTTTCTTTTCAGCTCTTTTGTGCTCTCGGCATCCACAGCAAATAAATTCCACTTCTTTGTTAAAGTTGGCTGCTGCTGCTGTTTGCTCCTCTTGGCCAAAGCACCGGGCAACTGGCCGCAACTTGTTGCCTGCTTTCGATTGGGAATGGCCTCAGTTGCTGTGGAGCAGCGCCAGTGTCAAGGTCTCTCAAGTTCAAAGCGTTTGTTGTGCGTTAATTGCTAAACTTAAAAAAGAAGAAAAAACAAAAAACAAAATATACAATGGAAAGATGATTTAAATATATATGCCACAATTTTGGCTATAAGTAGCTGTGCCAGCCAAATGAAGTGCCTTTAAGCCTAATTGATTAATTGTTCGATTGAAAGATTGAGCGTGATTTATGCCGTGTCCGCGTTGTATTTGCTGTTGTTATTCATTGATTGCAAGTGAGCTAAGCATAAACAATAACATAACGTTTTAAGCGGCTTAAAATGTGCATGAATATGTTTAAGTTGTGTGTGTGCGTGTGTATGTGTGTGGATGTTTGTGGTTGTTTGTGTGTAGCGAAGAAAACTTTATTGAGCTGTTTAAAAAACCTTTTCATTAAGCAATTGTTGGTGCGTAATTAGCAACAATCGCAGCTAAACTGCAGGCAATTCTTATCAGACGCCAGCATAAACAGGTATACACACACACACACACACACACACACACTCACTTACAGTAACTAACAGCAGCGTTAATAAAGTTTGACTTTCTTAACCTGAAGACGTGCATAAATTATAACACAAACAAACTGCGGCACACACAGTAGTACGTCCACACACACACACACACACACCAGCACACACACACACGCTTGCATGAGCGTCAGTTAGTTGAACAAAGAATGGCGACAGGCTGTGTGAGCACCACTCATTTGCACCACACACCAAAAATATATATTAAAGAAAAAGCCACCGCGAGACTCCTAAGCTATCAACTGCGCCTCGCTGTTGTTGTTGTTGTTGTAGCTGCTTCTTGCTATTTTAATGTGAAAGCGCTGTTAACCCCAAACTTCAGCTGTATTGCCCCGTCAGCCCCCTTTCCCCCGCCACAGCCACCGCCAGCATACAAATGCCGCCAATCAGCTGTGGATGTGACAACAAGAGAGCGCAGCCACAACCGCGAGAGTGTGCCAGCGGCGTGTGTGTGTGTGTGTGTGTTCATTTGAATAAGCAACAGCAACAGTGTTCACAACAACAACAACAACAACCGCCGCCTAGCATTTGTTGTTCTCACCATTTTGTGAACTGGCCTTAATGGAAACCGTTATGCGCGAAGCTCTAACTAACGTCGCAGTCGCTGCCGCTGCCTCAGTCGCCGTCGGCATCGCCCGGCTACGCATGCGCACATGTTGTGGCTCTCAATAATGCGTGTGTACCCCAGTGTCAGTGTGTGTGTGTGTGTGTGTAAAGTCTCCTACCAATTTTGCTTTGTCGTTCTTTAGCGCTGTTCGCAGCGCAGTCGCGCAAATCTCAGCAGCAGCAGCAGCAGCGGCAACGTCGGCGTCAACGTCAGCGTCTGCGCTCGCGTCCGCATCGGAGTTTGTCTTTGGCTTTGGCTGACTTCAACTGGCGTGTGGATCTTTTGTATGCGCGCTTCTCTCCAGACGTGCGCAACTCAACGCGGTCTTTGGCTCCTCTTCGTTATTCGACTTGCTTCGCCTGGTTACGTCGATTGCGTGTGTGCGCGCGAGTGTGTGTGTGTGTGTGTCTGTGCGCGTGTACATGTGTGTATAGAACTTGAGTTATTGGCCTCAAATTGGCTTGGCCAGTGCGTGCTGCATAGCTAAAAGTTTTAAGTAAACAAATTACAATCCTTCAGGCACAGAAACCGGCAAAGTTTTTACGGTTCTTTTCTTTTAATATATTTACGTATATATTTAAAGATTAAAACAAAAGGCAGTCGGAGAAGCGGCAGCACACAATACAAGCAGCGTGAGTGTCAAACAAAAGCCAAATGTGAAGAAACTCATAAAAACAATACAAATAAAATAAGAAACAAAACAAAAAAACAAACAAAAAAAATTAAAAAGCCGCAAGAAGCCAACAACAGAAACATAATTCCAACAAAAGCAACCACAGCAACAGTAATTTAATAATAACAGTGTGGCAGCAAATTAAAAGAAATGACCCCAAAATAGTTGACAGTGAAGTTTAATTACAGTAAAACCTCCCCTTCCCTATCTCTTAAAAAAAAAAATAAACAAAAAAAATACAAAGTCAAGTAACCAAAAACAGCTAGAAGAAACAAACAAAAAAACACACACGCAAGTGAATGCAAAAGATACAAAAAAAAACCTAAAGATACGCATCCGTCAGATACTCGCGCCTCGTTCTTGCTGTGTGTGTGTTTATTTGTGTGTTTGTGTGCCTGCGCTTAAGTAGCTGCGCCGCACTTTCTACCACGTACAAGTCAATTAGAGGCACACACACACACACACAGAGAAGTTGCGCATAACTGCAACTAACTGCAACAGCAGCAGCAACTTGCAGCAAAACAAGAGCAGGCGCAACAACAAGTTCAAGCGCCTTGATTTTGATCAACGGCCAAAGTCAAACGAGTCTAAAGCAAAAGTTGCCTTGTGCTGCAAATTTTTTTTATTGAAATTCCTGTTAAAAGCAGCAACAACAACACGAACACAAGAACAAGAGGCAAGTGTTTCAATTGCCGCAGCAACAGCAGTAACAGCAGCAGCAGCAGCAGCAGCAGGCGCAGCCAACGAGACACAAGAGCAAAAACTTCTTTTCGGAACTGGTCTGCTAGCTGTTCTTGTTGTTGTTGTTGTTGTTTGTTTGTTGCTGTCGCTTGGCTTTGACTTTGGTCTAAAATGCAGAGGCTCCCAACTGCTGCCACTGAGCGAACTCCCCCATTTGCAGGCGCAGTCCGCCTTTAGCATTATTTGCATTTCTGCTTATTCTGGTTTTGCAGCACGATCAGAGGCTGATGAAGCTGCTGAAGCTGAAGCTGATGCTAAAAACTGGAGCTTTAGCAGGAGGTGAAGCCTCTGCTGCTGCTGTTGTTGTTTTTGTTGTTGTTGTTGTTGCCCGCCCCCCAGTTGCTGAGTTAAAGACCATGTTAATTATAATAATTTGCGTGCTGCAAAGCAATTGAGAAAATTTTGTCGTAGCAAGTTTGTGCCCTAAGTCTTTTGTTTTACCTGTCACTTAACAGGTGAAGCTTGACTTGGCTTTCTAGAGCTGAACTGAACTAATGAACTCCCGCATCCCGCAGCTAGCAATAGACACAATACACACTAAACACACACACACACACACACACAGTCGCTCAGCAACACGTTCAAATTTCTCCAAAGCCGTTTTTGGTAACCAGCAGAAATGAAAGCCAAGTTGAGGCAGCGCCGCAGCAAAAGTGGACGCACTTCTGGTTTTGATAATATGCGCTACCAAACATCAAATGGCATAATTCTTTTGTTCGTCTCTCTGCTTGTGCTTCCTCTTCTCTCTTTTTTTTTTTGGCTAATTTGATATGACAATATTATGCTTTCTGCATGCATTTCACTTTTCTTTTAAATAAATAAAGATATATATTCATGTGGCCCAAGAGAGAAGAGCTGTCATATAAAAAAAAAAAGTACAATTTGTGTGGCTTTCGCTTTTATTTAAGGCAAGTGTTGTACACACACACACACACACACACAAACACAAACAAATAAAAGATATATATAAAAGTTCCCCCAAAGAAAAACAAAACTTGTAATTTCACTTTTAACATGTCCAGTGGAAATAAACATCAAATTTTTATTTGGCCAAGTGGAAATTACTTAATTGTTTTCTGGCAACGCCTCCGCCTTCTGCTGCTCAGCTCGGCACGAAAAAATCATGCAAATCATCTGTGTGTGACCCACTTTAGAGATTCTCAGCGACTCACGTGTGTCCGTCCTGACACTGTCCGGACTGGTTTATCGACAGTAGCCAACAAAATTCATGTTAATTTGCACATTTCTCGAAATGGAACGCGAATACAATTACACGCATCTGATATGTTTATAGAGAGTCAAGAACGTGACCCAAATACACGAATAGCCGCTCGCACCGCACAATGCTAACAAAGGCTGTGCGAGATATTTGTGCTGTGATAACTGAAATCTTCAATCTGAAATCCCACAAATCTGAGAGGCTGCTAAGCTGTAATTAGTTGCCGATTCTGGCACCTAATTAAAAGCAATCAGCGTTGCGTTCATGCGGAAATTTTTTATAGCTTCCGTTCCGGTTTTTTTTTTACGTTTTTTATGTGATCGCATAAATTACACTTAATAGCGCCTAAGAGAACGCCCATTAGTGAACGAGATGCTGCAGTCAAGAACAAGAAAGCTCACAGGAAGCGTGCGCAACTAGGCGAGGGGTATATATAAAAAAAAATTGATATATAAAACATCGAATCTAATAATTATTTCCATTTTGAGATTTACTTAAAACGAAAGGATGGAAAGAAACTCTTGATCTCCACTCCTTCGTATGGGAGATAGGGCACCTATTTCCCCATTTAAATTAAATTTTTAAATACCCTATTTAGCCTATTTTAACCCTAGTCTACAGGGTATAAAATACAACGTCCCAGTCGAGTTTGCAGCGCACTTGAAATTAATTTGATTTATTTTAATGACAGTTGCTTGACTTTTATTTTAGTTAAAAAAAAAAAATGTTATGCCATTATTTTTTTGCACACGCGGCCGCGTGCGGTAAAAATGTCTGTTAACTTCAGGCAACGGTTCTAGCCCAATGTCAATGACCGTATTACGCAACGCAGCCCCTCAGAATATGGCCAGCAACAGTTGCTGTTGCTATTGTTGGCCAAAGAAAACGCTCCAAACAAACGCAGCGCGACAGCAAATTTCTCAACGCTGCAGATCGTGACGAGCGTGTGAGAGAAAGAGGGTTCAATATGAGAGGGGGAGGGGGGCAGCGAGCATACAGCTAACTTCTAATGCTGCTGCTTATGGATCAATGAAAACAACGTCGCCAAAGAGACAGACAACACAGCGTGTGAGCCAAATGATGCTCATCAGCAGGTTCGGTTCCAGTTCCAGTTAGATTCAGTCAACTCATCGCTGTGTCTTCCATCTCTTTCTCAACCATTTCTTTTGTTGCGCTTTCTTTGATTGTTACAGTTTATGTCATCATATCTGTACATTTGTCATGGCTCAAACTTTCTTCTGCTCACATCAGCAGCAACAGCAGCAGCAGCAGCAGCAGCAGCAGCAACAGAAGCAGAAGCAGCAGCGGCGGCTCATCAATTAGGCGTCTCTTGAACCTTATCGCGCTGAGAACCAGTTGCGAATGCAACAACTTGTGTCCACTCGTTTGCACTTTGAACAGTTACATAAACGCTTATTCAACCCGTAGTTCCCGCTCTGATCGGATACTGTGGGACCATTAGCACGTTTGTTGCGCGCTTTCTACGCACACTCACTAACACACACGCACACACACACACACGCACACACACACACGCACGCACACTTTTGCTTTCTACTGGGCGCTTTAGGCATGACTAAACACTCGATAACAACAGCAACAACAGCAATAATACCCGCCAGCAGGTGTACAAATTACACATACGCCCAGTTCTCCCTACAACTATTTGCAAATTCGAACATTTCTAATTTTTTAATTTACACCTTACATAAGGTATAGTCAATTAGTCATAATGTTAAAAATCAGTCGACTATTCTTCATAAATTACTTTAAAATAGTCTTGCATCTAGTATTTAAACAGCTTTTGCATTTAAATTTATGTATAATAATTTTAAATATAAAACAATTCTGATCTTAAGCACCTTTTTCTGAGATGAAGCGGGCAAAAACCTAGAAAAAGTGTACACAAATTGGCGACTAGGAAGCCGTGGGTCTCGAACTGCCTTTAAGCCATTGAACTTTTTAGCACAGTCTTTAATTCTGTATACATACATGAAGTAACACCTTAAGTTTTGTCCGGCTTACTAGACTACACAGCTTAAAACCAAAAAACTTCCTATGCCCAGCTTATTTGTTTTCCCATAGTTTAACATGTTATTACACAGTTGTTAGGTAACTTTTTAAGCTTACCTTAAGTTCGTTCTGCTGTAGAAAGTCTTTTTTTGCTTCTAGAGTTTTATTATTATTTTATTTTTAATTTTTACCTTTTTTTTTGCATATGCAAGTCACTCGAAACGATCGACTTTCACCTACTTGAAGAGCTTGAGTCACCCAATGTTGCTACGCACTTGCTGTCGGAATGTTTTGTTGTTGTTGTTGCTATTGTTGTTTTTGTTATATTTGCCGTGCCCATAGCTTGTGGTAGAAATTCCGTGTTTAGTTTTAATTTGAATATGGATAAGGCTCGTAAAACGTTTCACATTTGCCGCAATGACTCATAAAAAAAAATGTTTATTTTCCATTTGCAGATGGGCGCGTTGCAGCAGCAACAGAAATACAGATACAGAAGAAGCGCAGTTCCGGCGAGCAAAAGTAGAGCAGACAGCGTCACAAGGTCCGCATCGATCAACGTCAGAGGCAGCACAAACATGAGCAACATCTTCCCCATCCTGGCGCTGGGCAGTCTGGTGCTGGCGTTGTTGCTGCTGCCAGCGCTGGAAGCCAGTCCCGTCTTTGTGGATAATCCCAGCTTAGCGCAGTGTAAGTAACCAGATTATGAAGCTGTCAAATTGGACAGTGGCTGATCAAGTGGAATCTCTTTCTCTCTGTCTGGAATCACTCAGATACAGACATCACGCAGCTTCGCAGCTTCGGCGACTTTGCGCTTTGTCAGCCTGTTAACGGGTTTTTTCCCAGAACTCCAGCACTTTCTCTCACGTAGGCTATTAAAACTCTTTACTTGAGCTTTTTTTGGGGCGCGCTCCATGATAATAAAGAAATTAAATAAAAGCGAATGCAATTTGAGAGAAGTCTACAGCAGGAAATACCAAAATTGAATTTGAAGTTGTCAACTTTTTTGAATGTGAGCAAATGAAAATGAAAAGTGTTCTCCTTGGGAGCAACTCGCAGATAACGAGAAATAGACGGAATCCAAAATTAACTAAAAAGAATTGAAATTAGTTTTGATATTTTTTTTGACTCTTTTTTCATCAACCAAGTTATACATATTTAAAGTGCACAACACATCTATGATAATAAATCTGTAGAAAGCAGCTTTTCGACCAGCAACTATGTTTTTGGTTTAATGCCTTACAAATTTATTACCCAAAGAACACTCAAAGAGACACAGAACGAAAATCTGAAGCAGAAAACAATTTAGAGCCATGACATTTCTGCAGTTCTCAAAGAACCAGAAGCGGTAGCAACTAAGCAAAAAGGCCATCAAATTTGATTGCCAAAATAAAACAAAAGACTTAAGACACAAACTTGTTTTTGGGAAATGACTTAAATGTGGCGAGTTGAAGCTGCTGTGGCTGCTCTCATGTGGCGTCTCAAATGAAAGTAATCAAAATTAATGATGCACAGCGGCGACAGGCGTTGCGCATTGGGCATGGTTTAATTGGGTCATAGCCATTAAGAATCAAATTTAGATGCTATTAGCACTTCCTCTAGCCTGATGCCATAAGACGTGTGTGAAAACCAACAGCTGGCAATTTGTCGACAACGACAGTGAGCAGCGCTTGAGGCAGTTACAGCAGTCGTAGCAGCAGCAGCAGCAGCAGCAACAGCATCAACTATATGCCGCGCGAGAGTTTTGAAAATAAAAACTATACACAACTTTCTTGGTTAAAAGCAAATACTGAGCCAAAACTGGCAAAGCCGGCAAACGGCCAAACGTCAGCGAGCAAAAGCAATTGAGGTCAACCATCAAAGAATGTTGCCATAAAAATGAGCCACCAGCGCAGCCGCAAGAAAGCGTGTGCCAACAAACAGCAACAACAACAACAACAACAACAACAGCAGCAGCAACAATGATTGGCAGCGATTGTGTTAAGGTGGCAAGCATTTCATTTTTATGACTTGGACTTGGACCAAAAGACAACAAACCAACAATAATAATAAAAAGTATAAATATATAAATGTATATATATATATGTACCTGGCTATAGACGGCTAAGATGGGGCGCAGAAAGCGTAAAGTAAATCGACGCCAAGTGAAAGGGAAATAAATATATACAAAAACAATGCCAGCAATGAACTCATTCTCAGCGTCAGCGCTGGTCAATCTAACACTAGTGCCCCCAACCCTTAGCCCCTTACTGACCACGCCTGCGCTGAGGTCAGCACATGACCCAATTTCAATAGCCGCCGCGATAGTCGCCCACGAAATGTGGCTCGCAGCTCGCGTCGCATTCGCATGCCAAAAACGAATTTCCGACATTGCAATGCGGGCCTGGGCTTCGCTGTGGGCTACCTGGTCCGTTGGCTGGCTGACTTGGCCAGTGAGCTGGCTGCTTGGTAGGCTGTCAGTGTGCTAGCGAAACATATGCTAAGCTGTTGACCCAAAAAGCCACAAAACGAAATGCAAACACAGAACCAGGCGAAGAACCAAAGAAAAAGCGACGCCAACGCCAGCCGATGACTGCGCTGCCACCGCGTTGTCTATGAAACGTGACAAAGTTTTGACTACAAAAATATATAATCAAAAGTCTTGTGTGTGTGTTCGCGTGTGTGTGTGTGTGTTTGTGTGTGTATGTATGGGACCGGCATTCAGCTTTTCGCTGCTGCCTGGCTTTTTATTTATTTATTTTGATTTTTCTTGTTGGGTTCTTGCCCAGTTCGTGTCTTAAGTCATTTGTTTTGCGCCGCCTCATACAATATATCAGCATTTCGTGTTAATTGCATAACCAATAAACTCTTGTATCCACCAGCTTTACAGTTAAAGTTCAATAAACGCAAACACACTTACACACACTCACTTACACACACACACAACCATACGCGGCTTGCAATGCTTCTGATTTAACATTGAAATACGAGTAAATCGCGCGAAATTTATACGCGAAGTAACTTGCGCTTAACTTGACACGGCAGCTGCCGCTGTGCCGTTTATTTATGACCGCGGGCAGAGCAAACAAAAGATTCTTCAGTTTGCTGCTTAAGTCTTTCGTCTTTGGGGTCTCTTTCTCTTTTGAGTGTCGTCTGCAATTACATAAGTTCAAAGACTGGGCTCCATTACAAAATACCGCCCCAAGACGCGTGGTTGATTCTTAAAGAGGCAATGCATAAATAAATAAAAACAATAATAATAATGATAATAATAATGCTACTGTTGCTACTATTGCTGTTGTTGTTGTTGTTGTGGTTGTTGCTGCCGCTGTGTTGCCTCATCGGTTGCTCTGTCCGTCCGTGCCGAGCAGACGCCCTTCAGCAAGCTTCATGGTGCGGCTTTTTATGGCCTGTTGTGCGGCTTTGTTGCCACCGCTTATTGCTACTGTTGTTGTTGTTGTTTTTGCCACTTCATTTTCACTTGCGTTAACTGTTTGGCTAACGGTAAACGTCTGCCTCAAATTGGCGTACAAATTGAAGGCGTTAATCGCCCCAGCAAACGGAAATGGTGTGGAACATCAGAATAGCAATAAGAATACGGAGCAAAACGCGCCTTTGATTTTGTCGTGCAATTGTCGTACTGTTAGGCATACACTGGCAAAAAAACAGCGTGTTTGTATACACAAACAATTACTATTAATAAAAAATTCAAATTTATGTATATAAATTTTATTTTTAAAATATTAAATTACAAACTAATATATATTATATATATTTTTTTCCTTTTAATTAGATTATTATTGTTGCCATCTCACAATTAATGTAATTTACGTTCTCTTTGCAGTTCAATCCGGTCGCAATATACGTCACCTGCCCTGCATTGTGCGCAAGTCGGGACGATCAGGAACCTGCATGTTCGCCATCGACTGCATCAAGCAGAACGGCACCCATTTGGGCACCTGCATTGATCGCTTCTACTTTGGCTCGTGCTGTGCGCTTAAGGTAAGTCTGAAGTGGTGCAAGCACTCTGCAATTCTAAATTTTAACCCTGCCACATCTTTGTTCACAGGAGGAGGCATCGCTGTTTGCGCCGGAGATTAGCGACAACAGCATCGACCAGAATACCATTTCGCATTTCGCCCATGAATCCACCACGTTGCCCACGAGCGCACTCTTCAAGCTCACCACCGAGAGCAGCACCACCCAGCACAACCACAACTATCAGCAGCAGCAGCAGAACACCGCCAGCGAGTTGCTTAAAAATGTTACGCAGAGCTATTTGAGCAGCGTAAAGCCAGTGCGCACCGCCTCCACCAGCACCAGCACCACCACCACCAGTAGCAGCAGTAGTACCGCAACGAGCCACTCTAGTGGCTCCACGCGTCGTCCCACCACTGCGCACACCACTCATAAGAACTCACATTTTGTGGTACGCACCACCGTTAAACCCAGCGTACCGTCAACACTGACAGCTACGGTGAAACCACTGCGACGTCGCACCACAACCACGCGTCCAGTGTTAACCACCGCGCCGGCCGTTGAGCAGCGCTTAGAAACCACAACAGTGCCCAGCAAGTTTGTCACTTTCCAGATTGTGGAGACAACCACGCCATCAGCCACCGAAGCCACCAATCGCTTGCCCGAGACAACCACCAGGCGGCACACCAGACCAACAGCAAGCAGCAGCAGCAGCAGCAGCAGCAGCAGCAGCAGCAGCAGTAGCTCAGCAGCTGCCAAGACAACAAGCAGAACAACAACCACAACCACAACGCCAACAACCACAACAACAACAACCACAACGACGACAACAACGCCACGTCCAACACCTCCATTACGCACCACAACATCAAAACCACACAAGCATCAATCTAGCAGACGCCCAGCGCCACCCAAGAAACCAGCAGCAACAACAACCACAAACATCGCAACATCAACAACAACACGCAGGCCCATCGAGAGCACAGCAACCACATTGCCGGCTCGCAAGCCAGCCAACAGCACCACCAGCACAACAACAACAGACACAACGGGCAGCACAGGCCACAAAACAGCAGCAGCAACAACAACAACCACCAAGCTGCCGGAAAGAACAACGCTAGCGCCCAGGCCGAAGCCACAGCCAACGGGTGAGATTGTTAAGGTGCCAGCATTGCTGGCGGACGCCAGCAGCAATACAGTCACAGCAACAAACACCGCGCCCAGGCCAACAACAACCACTAGCAGCAGCAGCAGCAGCAGCACAGCAACAACAACAACAACAGTGCCCAAAAAGCCGTCTAGTAGCAGCAGCAGCAGCACCACCACTACCACCACGACAACAGAAAGAACAACCAGCACAACAAGCACGCCGAAACCCACGCGGCGGCATACAACGAAAACAACAACCACCACCACAGCGGCGCCAGCAACAGTAACAAGAGAAACAACAACCGCTGCAACGTTGCTAACAACCGAAGCGCCCAAGTTGCAAACAAAACCCACAGCAGCAACAACAACAACAGCAACAAGTGGCGGTGGCAGCACCACCAAAAAACCTGGTCTAATCACCTGGACTGATGTTGAAGCGGAACCCACTACAAATGCGACCATCGCCATCGATTGGCAGCCAGGACAGTCGTCCGATTGGGTGCCATTGCCCACATTGGTGCCGGAGTTGTACAACAAGACAACAGGTAAGTGGTTGTGTTTTTGTGGCAAGTTGCAAGATAAACATGAATCGAACTCTAATTGCAGCAACGCCCAGCGCCACAGACAAAGTGGTTATCTCGGTGGCCACCAGCGTCAGCACCAGCAGCGGCGATTCTAAGCCGGGCCAGAGTCAAATGCACGAGCAGACAATGGCAACTAGCAAGCCGCATAGAACCACAAAGCCGCCAATAACCAGCAGCAGCAGCAGCAGCAGTAAGCCAGCAACAGCAACAACATCAACAGCAGGCAGCAACAGCACCACCACCACCACAACAACAACAGCTCCGAGAACAACTGTAACTAGCAAAACCACAGAGGCACCAACAACAAAAACAACAACAACGAAAAGAACAACAACAACAACAACTGAGCGCCTGGAATTAGTATCCTCAACGTCTTCGCTTACAGATTCAAGCACCGAGTCGAGCAGCACCACCACCACAACGGATTACAGCGGCGAGGAGACCAGCACAGCGATCGATGCAGCTGGGAATACAACCGTAGCGCCCGCCACTGGCTTGGAGGGCGTCGATTACAGGGAAGGTGAGTGCAACGCGTTGCTGCTTCATTGATGCAGGCACAGCAGAAGTCAAATGCCAAAAACAGCTAGGCGAAGATTGCATACCCTTACGCTCTGTGCACATACAGCAAGCCAATCTCATACAATATAAAAAAAAACAAAATTTCTTAAAAATGTTTAAAATAGAACAATATTGAATATTTTTGTGTCAGATTTAATCTGATCTATTTTTGATTAATTGTTAAGGAATTAATCGGAGTCACAGTGGTGAATCTTCCATTTTAAAGGTTAAAATACCCACCGAAAGTGTATAAGTAGTAAAAAAAAAAGGAAGAAAACAAAAACTTGTTTGCTGCAGAGCATCGAAGAGAGAAATCTATTAATACACCAGACTTTGGCCATAAGACAAAGATGCGTGGCCATTAAATTCAATTTGAAGGCTGAACATTGGCCTTGAGTAAGAACTTTGTATCTGTCTGTCTGTCTGTGCAGAGATCGAGTCGCAGGGATGCTGCACAGGAGCATCAGCGTGTCTAGAAAGCTAAGCGCGGTGCTTTTACTGCTGCACAAAACAAAAACAACAACAACAGCAACAGCAACAACATCAACTCAACTCATGTCCATAGCAATTTTTACAGCAATAATTTACAATAATGACTGGCGTTGCGGTCATTGTGCCGCCTGGGTCACGTTGTCTGCGCTTATCGTGCTGGCTTAGTCGATTGTCCGATGTCCACTCCCCCCGCCCTTGGGGCGCAGAATGAGTCAGGAGTCGTTGTTGTTGTTGCTGTGTTGTTGTTGTTGCCCGGCCAAGGCCCGTTGACCGATTTGCGAACAACTGCAATATCTTGATGCACGAAACGAGTCGCCATAAAGTAGGCCGTTGACTGCTGGCCAAAGTCAAGGCCTGGCCAAGACCAATACCAAGCGCAAGACATGGCCAAAGCATATTACATTTCTTGGCTCGCCTGGCTCTTGGATGACTGAGTGCCTGTTGTAGTGATTAAAATGTTTAAAAGCCTTTTCTGGCCATTACTTTAATTGTGACCTGTGCGCCTATTAAATTGTCTGCTAAACCCCCTTCCCCCCTTTTTCTCTCTTCCACTCCCTTCATTATATTTTTTTGTGCAGTCTGCGGCCGTCGCATGTTCCCCGAGCCACGCATCGTTGGCGGCGCAAATGCCGCCTTTGGCCGCTGGCCGTGGCAGATATCGCTGCGCCAATGGCGCACCTCCACCTACCTGCACAAGTGCGGAGCGGCGCTGCTGAACGAGAACTGGGCAATTACCGCGGCACATTGTGTTGACAAGTAAGTGGCCCAAAGAGTGATTGGCAACAAACTGTGTCTAACTGTGTTCACTTGCGCTTTCAGTGTGCCGCCCTCCGATCTGCTGTTGCGCCTCGGCGAATACGATCTGGCCGAGGAAGAGGAACCCTATGGCTTCCAGGAGCGACGCGTACAAATTGTTGCCTCACATCCGCAGTTCGATCCGCGCACCTTTGAATACGACTTGGCGCTGCTGAGGTGAGTGTGTGTGTGCACACCGTTACACCCACCTGAAAGCTAATCAATCTCTCTCTTTATTTAGATTCTATGAGCCCGTGGTGTTCCAGCCGAATATAATACCCGTTTGTGTGCCCGACAACGATGAGAACTTCATTGGCCAGACGGCCTTTGTCACCGGCTGGGGTCGACTCTATGAGGACGGGCCGCTGCCCAGCGTGCTGCAGGAGGTCGCTGTGCCGGTGATCAACAACACCATCTGTGAGTCGATGTACCGCTCCGCGGGCTACATTGAGCACATACCGCACATATTCATCTGTGCCGGCTGGAAGAAGGGCGGCTACGATTCCTGTGAAGGTGCGTATTCAACTTTGGGCTGATTTATGAGTCGCAGTAATTGCAATCAACTTGTTCACAGGTGATTCTGGTGGGCCCATGGTGCTGCAGCGGGAGTCGGATAAACGCTTTCAACTGGGCGGCGTCATCTCGTGGGGCATTGGGTGCGCGGAGGCCAATCAGCCGGGCGTTTATACGCGTATCTCCGAGTTCCGAGACTGGATCAATCAGATTCTACAGTTTTAGTCGCATCGTAGTCTTCGCCTGTGTATTATGCCTAATCCTTAGTGAATGCCCAGCACCCAAAACGAAATGCAAATCGTAACCGAATTGAAACTCAAAACTCGAACTCGTGCTTTGGTTATGGCCACACTCGCAAGCACTATGTGCAGTTTTGCGCATAACCCAAGCAACGATTTCAGTTAGCATATACACATAAAACCTCCTCCTCTTCCACCTCCTTGTTTCTCCTATTCCACCGCCACGAAAACCACAACAACAAAAATCACAAACAATTCCATTGTCATAATGTTAATTTTAAATATATACTTAGCTTAAATCATAATTAACAAATCATAAGAAAAGAAAACACGAAAACGCAACCCTAATGATGATGGTGATGATAATTACGTTTTGACTCTTAATTTATTTCCTCCCCCCATTTGCTCTGTATATAATTTTCTAAATTATTGCATAACATTTATTTAGCTTTAAGCTTATTTAATAGACATTCCGCAAATCGCTCTACCCGATGTAGGGCATTTGATTAGGCGCTTCTTTTTCACGAAGTTATTACATTATGAATACATAGAAGAAGCTATTGTAATTTAATTTAATACGCGTATTGTAATTATTTATTTAAAAGCACAACAAATTAATTCAATTAAAATGTTCAAAACAAATTCATCATTAAAGTTTTTTCTTCTTTGGATTGCATGTTGGAAAATAAACTAATATTCAAAATATCCAGCAATTTAAATCAGTATTGTACTTTTTTATAAACAAAAAAATTTCTTACATTTATTCAGCCCATAAACCATAAAAGCTTTGCATACTTCCAGGCTTCATTGAAAAATACATGTTTTGGCGCCATCTAGTGGTCGTTTTATTTTCTGCCAAAGTGTATAATATATTTCGCTTCTATTGTTTATGTTCTTTATTATTAATAAAATGCGGCGTTTTAAAATGTTAAGGACTAGATAAATAACAAATTAGTTCTATGTCTTAACATTTAAGAAAAAACTGTATAAATGTTTCTGTCTGTTGTGATAGATAAATGAAAAAGCTGTAAATTAAGTCAAAAATATTTGGTCTCTCATCTGCATAGACACATCCAGAATTTAAGTTCAGTTGCATGGCCCAGAGAGCTTGGCGGCTATTCAACAATTTTTGGCAGGCGCCGCATATGACAAGCCGGGCATAATACAAGTAAAACCAAAACAAAACGAAAAAACCAAAAACCCAAAACGTCAAATATTTTAAAGTAAAAAACTTTCTTTACAAGTTGAGCAAGTGACAAATTTCCAAACCTATTTGCATAAAAAAAAAATTATTTTATATTCGAGGCATACACAAACGACCCATACGTAAAGTCGAAGCAACTGGAAAAAATACTCCCGAACAATCGGTGTGAGTCTGTTTGTATTATTTGGTTTGATCTCAATTTTTTGTTTTTTTTGTTTTTGTTTTTGTTGTTATTCTTTTCTTTTAAGCACACTACTCACTATTCTTCATAATGAGTCTGCCTATTTACGTTAAAATTATTGGACGTGATTACCCGCGTCAAGTGAGGTGTTAAGAATTGACTCCTATATTTCAAACTCTCATAACTTAGTCAAAATAAGGCCGATTGTCACGTTTGGGAGCATTTTGATCATGATTTGGCATATTTATTAATTCCACATTAAGATAATATGCATTTTTAAAAATTAATATTTTCCGTTTGAATTTAAGTGTATCAACAAATCTTAGGTATATTTATATAATACAGGATAAGAACAATATATTTAAGTATTGAAATAAGCTTGTTTGAAATGAAAATAATATATTTAAAATATGGTGTAAGAGCAATACGCATACAAAATAAATATAAGAACATTAAAAGGATTGTAAAAAGAAATTTAATAAATATATTTCAAAAAAAACACAAATTCTCTTTTATTGCTGGGCAATTTTTGTGGAGTCAGTTGGCAAATTCTCTTAAAAATCGAGCTAAAACAGCAGGCGAACATAATCATCAGAAGGTGGACAGAAAAATTTAAAGATGTGAAAAATTTCATTGCATACTTCTAAGGTTACATTTTTGAGCCGCCGATGTGCAAGATCGAGCCAAAACACCAGGCGAACAGAATCGTCAGAAGGTTGACAAAAAAAATTAAATATGTGCAAAATTCCATTGCATACTTCTAAGGTAACATTTTTAGGCGCCGATGTGCAAGATTTCTAGTGAAAATTCAGACTAAGACAATACAGACTCAACCCTTAGTGCTAAATTTGACGCAACAACAGCAACAGTTTCTGGAGGAAAGGTGTGAAAGGGGTGGGGAAGCTGAAAAAGAAGCATACATATTTCTTGAGCGTATTCTTGCACATTTTTCAAGGAGGCAGCTCTTTAGGTTCACCAGGACTATACCTTTGGTATAATTACCAGAGATATGGAGGTCATCTAGGAACCAATTTGGTTTAAAAATTTGTTGTCCGAGGATCTATGGACTCGGCCATGTCCTTGCAGATTTTTAGATCGATTTGACAAAAATCGTGATGTTACCCCTTGTGATTTTTGTCAAAAATGGTCAAAATTCGGGGAATTTTTTAATGCCAATCAATAGTACTGATCCGTACGAGTCTAAAAAGGTATATCATTCAAAGATATGACCTTTTTTGCCCGAGATATGCGGATTTTTCTTACAAATTTACTCTTTGAATGGCTATATCTCGGCCATATACAGTCCGATATCCGAATGATATACCTCTTTCGACTCGTATAAGTCTATAGAATCGATCCCCATTCAAACTTTTTCATTTTAAAATTTTCGCGATTTTGACAAATTTTGTGATGTTACCCCTTGTGATTTTTGTCAAAAATGGTCAAAATTTCGAATGGGAATTTTTTAATGCCAATCAATAGTACTGATCCGTACGAGTCTAAAAAGGTATATCATTCAAAGATATGACCTTTTTTGCCCGAGATATGCGGATTTTTCTTACAAATTTACTCTTTGAATGGCTATATCTCGGCCATATACAGTCCGATATCCGAATGATATACCTCTTTCGACTCGTATAAGTCTATAGAATCGATCCCCATTCAAACTTTTTCATTTTAAAATTTTCGCGATTTTGACAAATTTTGTGATGTTACCCCTTGTGATTTTTGTCAAAAATGGTCAAAATTTCGAATGGGAATTTTTTAATGCCAATCAATAGTACTGATCCGTACGAGTCTAAAAAGGTATATCATTCAAAGATATGACCTTTTTTGCCCGAGATATGCGGATTTTTCTTACAAATTTACTCTTTGAATGGCTATATCTCGGCCATATACAGTCCGATATCCGAATGATATACCTCTTTCGACTCGTATAAGTCTATAGAATCGATCCCCATTCAAACTTTTTCATTTTAAAATTTTCGCGATTTTGACAAATTTTGTGATGTTACCCCTTGTGATTTTTGTCAAAAATGGTCAAAATTTCGAATGGGAATTTTTTAATGCCAATCAATAGTACTGATCCGTACGAGTCTAAAAAGGTATATCATTCAAAGATATGACCTTTTTTGCCCGAGATATGCGGATTTTTCTTACAAATTTACTCTTTGAATGGCTATATCTCGGCCATATACAGTCCGATATCCGAATGATATACCTCTTTCGACTCGTATAAGTCTATAGAATCGATCCCCATTCAAACTTTTTCATTTTAAAATTTTCGCGATTTTGACAAATTTTGTGATGTTACCCCTTGTGATTTTTGTCAAAAATGGTCAAAATTTCGAATGGGAATTTTTTAATGCCAATCAATAGTACTGATCCGTACGAGTCTAAAAAGGTATATCATTCAAAGATATGACCTTTTTTGCCCGAGATATGCGGATTTTTCTTACAAATTTACTCTTTGAATGGCTATATCTCGGCCATATACAGTCCGATATCCGAATGATATACCTCTTTCGACTCGTATAAGTCTATAGAATCGATCCCCATTCAAACTTTTTCATTTTAAAATTTTCGCGATTTTGACAAATTTTGTGATGTTACCCCTTGTGATTTTTGTCAAAAATGGTCAAAATTTCGAATGGGAATTTTTTAATGCCAATCAATAGTACTGATCCGTACGAGTCTAAAAAGGTATATCATTCAAAGATATGACCTTTTTTGCCCGAGATATGCGGATTTTTCTTACAAATTTACTCTTTGAATGGCTATATCTCGGCCATATACAGTCCGATATCCGAATGATATACCTCTTTCGACTCGTATAAGTCTATAGAATCGATCCCCATTCAAACTTTTTAATTTTAAAATTTTCGCGATTTTGACAAATTTTGTGATGTTACCCCTTGTGATTTTTGTCAAAAATGGTCAAAATTTCGAATGGGAATTTTTTAATGCCAATCAATAGTACTGATCCGTACGAGTCTAAAAAGGTATATCATTCAAAGATATGACCTTTTTTGCCCGAGATATGCGGATTTTTCTTACAAATTTACTCTTTGAATGGCTATATCTCGGCCATATACAGTCCGATATCCGAATGATATACCTCTTTCGACTCGTATAAGTCTATAGAATCGATCCCCATTCAAACTTTTTCATTTTAAAATTTTCGCGATTTTGACAAATTTTGTGATGTTACCCCTTGTGATTTTTGTCAAAAATGGTCAAAATTTCGAATGGGAATTTTTTAATGCCAATCAATAGTACTGATCCGTACGAGTCTAAAAAGGTATATCATTCAAAGATATGACCTTTTTTGCCCGAGATATGCGGATTTTTCTTACAAATTTACTCTTTGAATGGCTATATCTCGGCCATATACAGTCCGATATCCGAATGATATACCTCTTTCGACTCGTATAAGTCTATAGAATCGATCCCCATTCAAACTTTTTCATTTTAAAATTTTCGCGATTTTGACAAATTTTGTGATGTTACCCCTTGTGATTTTTGTCAAAAATGGTCAAAATTTCGAATGGGAATTTTTTAATGCCAATCAATAGTACTGATCCGTACGAGTCTAAAAAGGTATATCATTCAAAGATATGACCTTTTTTGCCCGAGATATGCGGATTTTTCTTACAAATTTACTCTTTGAATGGCTATATCTCGGCCATATACAGTCCGATATCCGAATGATATACCTCTTTCGACTCGTATAAGTCTATAGAATCGATCCCCATTCAAACTTTTTCATTTTAAAATTTTCGCGATTTTGACAAATTTTGTGATGTTACCCCTTGTGATTTTTGTCAAAAATGGTCAAAATTTCGAATGGGAATTTTTTAATGCCAATCAATAGTACTGATCCGTACGAGTCTAAAAAGGTATATCATTCAAAGATATGACCTTTTTTGCCCGAGATATGCGGATTTTTCTTACAAATTTACTCTTTGAATGGCTATATCTCGGCCATATACAGTCCGATATCCGAATGATATACCTCTTTCGACTCGTATAAGTCTATAGAATCGATCCCCATTCAAACTTTTTCATTTTAAAATTTTCGCGATTTTGACAAATTTTGTGATGTTACCCCTTGTGATTTTTGTCAAAAATGGTCAAAATTTCGAATGGGAATTTTTTAATGCCAATCAATAGTACTGATCCGTACGAGTCTAAAAAGGTATATCATTCAAAGATATGACCTTTTTTGCCCGAGATATGCGGATTTTTCTTACAAATTTACTCTTTGAATGGCTATATCTCGGCCATATACAGTCCGATATCCGAATGATATACCTCTTTCGACTCGTATAAGTCTATAGAATCGATCCCCATTCAAACTTTTTCATTTTAAAATTTTCGCGATTTTGACAAATTTTGTGATGTTACCCCTTGTGATTTTTGTCAAAAATGGTCAAAATTTCGAATGGGAATTTTTTAATGCCAATCAATAGTACTGATCCGTACGAGTCTAAAAAGGTATATCATTCAAAGATATGACCTTTTTTGCCCGAGATATGCGGATTTTTCTTACAAATTTACTCTTTGAATGGCTATATCTCGGCCATATACAGTCCGATATCCGAATGATATACCTCTTTCGACTCGTATAAGTCTATAGAATCGATCCCCATTCAAACTTTTTCATTTTAAAATTTTCGCGATTTTGACAAATTTTGTGATGTTACCCCTTGTGATTTTTGTCAAAAATGGTCAAAATTTCGAATGGGAATTTTTTAATGCCAATCAATAGTACTGATCCGTACGAGTCTAAAAAGGTATATCATTCAAAGATATGACCTTTTTTGCCCGAGATATGCGGATTTTTCTTACAAATTTACTCTTTGAATGGCTATATCTCGGCCATATACAGTCCGATATCCGAATGATATACCTCTTTCGACTCGTATAAGTCTATAGAATCGATCCCCATTCAAACTTTTTCATTTTAAAATTTTCGCGATTTTGACAAATTTTGTGATGTTACCCCTTGTGATTTTTGTCAAAAATGGTCAAAATTTCGAATGGGAATTTTTTAATGCCAATCAATAGTACTGATCCGTACGAGTCTAAAAAGGTATATCATTCAAAGATATGACCTTTTTTGCCCGAGATATGCGGATTTTTCTTACAAATTTACTCTTTGAATGGCTATATCTCGGCCATATACAGTCCGATATCCGAATGATATACCTCTTTCGACTCGTATAAGTCTATAGAATCGATCCCCATTCAAACTTTTTCATTTTAAAATTTTCGCGATTTTGACAAATTTTGTGATGTTACCCCTTGTGATTTTTGTCAAAAATGGTCAAAATTTCGAATGGGAATTTTTTAATGCCAATCAATAGTACTGATCCGTACGAGTCTAAAAAGGTATATCATTCAAAGATATGACCTTTTTTGCCCGAGATATGCGGATTTTTCTTACAAATTTACTCTTTGAATGGCTATATCTCGGCCATATACAGTCCGATATCCGAATGATATACCTCTTTCGACTCGTATAAGTCTATAGAATCGATCCCCATTCAAACTTTTTCATTTTAAAATTTTCGCGATTTTGACAAATTTTGTGATGTTACCCCTTGTGATTTTTGTCAAAAATGGTCAAAATTTCGAATGGGAATTTTTTAATGCCAATCAATAGTACTGATCCGTACGAGTCTAAAAAGGTATATCATTCAAAGATATGACCTTTTTTGCCCGAGATATGCGGATTTTTCTTACAAATTTACTCTTTGAATGGCTATATCTCGGCCATATACAGTCCGATATCCGAATGATATACCTCTTTCGACTCGTATAAGTCTATAGAATCGATCCCCATTCAAACTTTTTCATTTTAAAATTTTCGCGATTTTGACAAATTTTGTGATGTTACCCCTTGTGATTTTTGTCAAAAATGGTCAAAATTTCGAATGGGAATTTTTTAATGCCAATCAATAGTACTGATCCGTACGAGTCTAAAAAGGTATATCATTCAAAGATATGACCTTTTTTGCCCGAGATATGCGGATTTTTCTTACAAATTTACTCTTTGAATGGCTATATCTCGGCCATATACAGTCCGATATCCGAATGATATACCTCTTTCGACTCGTATAAGTCTATAGAATCGATCCCCATTCAAACTTTTTCATTTTAAAATTTTCGCGATTTTGACAAATTTTGTGATGTTACCCCTTGTGATTTTTGTCAAAAATGGTCAAAATTTCGAATGGGAATTTTTTAATGCCAATCAATAGTACTGATCCGTACGAGTCTAAAAAGGTATATCATTCAAAGATATGACCTTTTTTGCCCGAGATATGCGGATTTTTCTTACAAATTTACTCTTTGAATGGCTATATCTCGGCCATATACAGTCCGATATCCGAATGATATACCTCTTTCGACTCGTATAAGTCTATAGAATCGATCCCCATTCAAACTTTTTCATTTTAAAATTTTCGCGATTTTGACAAATTTTGTGATGTTACCCCTTGTGATTTTTGTCAAAAATGGTCAAAATTTCGAATGGGAATTTTTTAATGCCAATCAATAGTACTGATCCGTACGAGTCTAAAAAGGTATATCATTCAAAGATATGACCTTTTTTGCCCGAGATATGCGGATTTTTCTTACAAATTTACTCTTTGAATGGCTATATCTCGGCCATATACAGTCCGATATCCGAATGATATACCTCTTTCGACTCGTATAAGTCTATAGAATCGATCCCCATTCAAACTTTTTCATTTTAAAATTTTCGCGATTTTGACAAATTTTGTGATGTTACCCCTTGTGATTTTTGTCAAAAATGGTCAAAATTTCGAATGGGAATTTTTTAATGCCAATCAATAGTACTGATCCGTACGAGTCTAAAAAGGTATATCATTCAAAGATATGACCTTTTTTTCCCGAGATATGCGGATTTTTCTTACAAATTTACTCTTTGAATGGCTATATCTCGGCCATATACAGTCCGATATCCGAATGATATACCTCTTTCGACTCGTATAAGTCTATAGAATCGATCCCCATTCAAACTTTTTCATTTTAAAATTTTCGCGATTTTGACAAATTTTGTGATGTTACCCCTTGTGATTTTTGTCAAAAATGGTCAAAATTTCGAATGGGAATTTTTTAATGCCAATCAATAGTACTGATCCGTACGAGTCTAAAAAGGTATATCATTCAAAGATATGACCTTTTTTGCCCGAGATATGCGGATTTTTCTTACAAATTTACTCTTTGAATGGCTATATCTCGGCCATATACAGTCCGATATCCGAATGATATACCTCTTTCGACTCGTATAAGTCTATAGAATCGATCCCCATTCAAACTTTTTCATTTTAAAATTTTCGCGATTTTGACAAATTTTGTGATGTTACCCCTTGTGATTTTTGTCAAAAATGGTCAAAATTTCGAATGGGAATTTTTTAATGCCAATCAATAGTACTGATCCGTACGAGTCTAAAAAGGTATATCATTCAAAGATATGACCTTTTTTGCCCGAGATATGCGGATTTTTCTTACAAATTTACTCTTTGAATGGCTATATCTCGGCCATATACAGTCCGATATCCGAATGATATACCTCTTTCGACTCGTATAAGTCTATAGAATCGATCCCCATTCAAACTTTTTCATTTTAAAATTTTCGCGATTTTGACAAATTTTGTGATGTTACCCCTTGTGATTTTTGTCAAAAATGGTCAAAATTTCGAATGGGAATTTTTTAATGCCAATCAATAGTACTGATCCGTACGAGTCTAAAAAGGTATATCATTCAAAGATATGACCTTTTTTGCCCGAGATATGCGGATTTTTCTTACAAATTTACTCTTTGAATGGCTATATCTCGGCCATATACAGTCCGATATCCGAATGATATACCTCTTTCGACTCGTATAAGTCTATAGAATCGATCCCCATTCAAACTTTTTCATTTTAAAATTTTCGCGATTTTGACAAATTTTGTGATGTTACCCCTTGTGATTTTTGTCAAAAATGGTCAAAATTTCGAATGGGAATTTTTTAATGCCAATCAATAGTACTGATCCGTACGAGTCTAAAAAGGTATATCATTCAAAGATATGACCTTTTTTGCCCGAGATATGCGGATTTTTCTTACAAATTTACTCTTTGAATGGCTATATCTCGGCCATATACAGTCCGATATCCGAATGATATACCTCTTTCGACTCGTATAAGTCTATAGAATCGATCCCCATTCAAACTTTTTCATTTTAAAATTTTCGCGATTTTGACAAATTTTGTGATGTTACCCCTTGTGATTTTTGTCAAAAATGGTCAAAATTTCGAATGGGAATTTTTTAATGCCAATCAATAGTACTGATCCGTACGAGTCTAAAAAGGTATATCATTCAAAGATATGACCTTTTTTGCCCGAGATATGCGGATTTTTCTTACAAATTTACTCTTTGAATGGCTATATCTCGGCCATATACAGTCCGATATCCGAATGATATACCTCTTTCGACTCGTATAAGTCTATAGAATCGATCCCCATTCAAACTTTTTCATTTTAAAATTTTCGCGATTTTGACAAATTTTGTGATGTTACCCCTTGTGATTTTTGTCAAAAATGGTCAAAATTTCGAATGGGAATTTTTTAATGCCAATCAATAGTACTGATCCGTACGAGTCTAAAAAGGTATATCATTCAAAGATATGACCTTTTTTGCCCGAGATATGCGGATTTTTCTTACAAATTTACTCTTTGAATGGCTATATCTCGGCCATATACAGTCCGATATCCGAATGATATACCTCTTTCGACTCGTATAAGTCTATAGAATCGATCCCCATTCAAACTTTTTCATTTTAAAATTTTCGCGATTTTGACAAATTTTGTGATGTTACCCCTTGTGATTTTTGTCAAAAATGGTCAAAATTTCGAATGGGAATTTTTTAATGCCAATCAATAGTACTGATCCGTACGAGTCTAAAAAGGTATATCATTCAAAGATATGACCTTTTTTGCCCGAGATATGCGGATTTTTCTTACAAATTTACTCTTTGAATGGCTATATCTCGGCCATATACAGTCCGATATCCGAATGATATACCTCTTTCGACTCGTATAAGTCTATAGAATCGATCCCCATTCAAACTTTTTCATTTTAAAATTTTCGCGATTTTGACAAATTTTGTGATGTTACCCCTTGTGATTTTTGTCAAAAATGGTCAAAATTTCGAATGGGAATTTTTTAATGCCAATCAATAGTACTGATCCGTACGAGTCTAAAAAGGTATATCATTCAAAGATATGACCTTTTTTGCCCGAGATATGCGGATTTTTCTTACAAATTTACTCTTTGAATGGCTATATCTCGGCCATATACAGTCCGATATCCGAATGATATACCTCTTTCGACTCGTATAAGTCTATAGAATCGATCCCCATTCAAACTTTTTCATTTTAAAATTTTCGCGATTTTGACAAATTTTGTGATGTTACCCCTTGTGATTTTTGTCAAAAATGGTCAAAATTTCGAATGGGAATTTTTTAATGCCAATCAATAGTACTGATCCGTACGAGTCTAAAAAGGTATATCATTCAAAGATATGACCTTTTTTGCCCGAGATATGCGGATTTTTCTTACAAATTTACTCTTTGAATGGCTATATCTCGGCCATATACAGTCCGATATCCGAATGATATACCTCTTTCGACTCGTATAAGTCTATAGAATCGATCCCCATTCAAACTTTTTCATTTTAAAATTTTCGCGATTTTGACAAATTTTGTGATGTTACCCCTTGTGATTTTTGTCAAAAATGGTCAAAATTTCGAATGGGAATTTTTTAATGCCAATCAATAGTACTGATCCGTACGAGTCTAAAAAGGTATATCATTCAAAGATATGACCTTTTTTGCCCGAGATATGCGGATTTTTCTTACAAATTTACTCTTTGAATGGCTATATCTCGGCCATATACAGTCCGATATCCGAATGATATACCTCTTTCGACTCGTATAAGTCTATAGAATCGATCCCCATTCAAACTTTTTCATTTTAAAATTTTCGCGATTTTGACAAATTTTGTGATGTTACCCCTTGTGATTTTTGTCAAAAATGGTCAAAATTTCGAATGGGAATTTTTTAATGCCAATCAATAGTACTGATCCGTACGAGTCTAAAAAGGTATATCATTCAAAGATATGACCTTTTTTGCCCGAGATATGCGGATTTTTCTTACAAATTTACTCTTTGAATGGCTATATCTCGGCCATATACAGTCCGATATCCGAATGATATACCTCTTTCGACTCGTATAAGTCTATAGAATCGATCCCCATTCAAACTTTTTAATTTTAAAATTTTCGCGATTTTGACAAATTTTGTGATGTTACCCCTTGTGATTTTTGTCAAAAATGGTCAAAATTTCGAATGGGAATTTTTTAATGCCAATCAATAGTACTGATCCGTACGAGTCTAAAAAGGTATATCATTCAAAGATATGACCTTTTTTGCCCGAGATATGCGGATTTTTCTTACAAATTTACTTTTGAATGGCTATATCTCGGCCATATACAGTCCGATATCCGAATGATATACCTCTTTCGACTCGTATAAGTCTATAGAATCGATCCCCATTCAAACTTTTTCATTTTAAAATTTTCGCGATTTTGACAAATTTTGTGATGTTACCCCTTGTGATTTTTGTCAAAAATGGTCAAAATTTCGAATGGGAATTTTTTAATGCCAATCAATAGTACTGATCCGTACGAGTCTAAAAAGGTACACACCTGATCATATTAATAGGTACACCATGAAATTTTTCAATTATAATCCGTTTTATCGTAGTTTAAAAGTAGAATCTAAATTTTTTTTGGTACTTTCTATTTGTCAATGTGTGGCAGCTCTGTGACAAAAAAATTAATCAGGGGAGCCCCCCGATAACAGAGCTTTTATCGAAATTGCGAGCTGACCTCACATTTCGGGTGATCAAATTAATAGGTACAGTGCCGAAAACTCACTAAAATATAGTGAAAAGTTTTGAAATTCTAGTCTTTTTGGTTAATAAAGGTAAATTTAATTTATCTTTAGCCAAAATACATACAAATAGTTATTTTTTTTTTACAAGAATGGGCCGAAACACACATTGTTCAGAGGAAGAGGCCCGATTGGCTCTTAGCCTGAGAAAAGAAGGCCGTTCTCTTCGGGAAATTGCCAAAACATTGAATAGATCACACAATTTTGTAAGAAATGCTTTAAATAGGAAACCTAGTCAGGAAACTCGCGGAAGGCCAAAAAAAACAACCAAAACACTTGACCGCTACATTGTCTCTTTGAGCAAAAAAGACCCATTTAAGTCGTCAAAGGCGATTGCAGCTGAAATTGGGCAAGAAGTAAGTGCTCCAACTATCCGCAGACGACTACAAGATGCCAATCTTCCTGGGAGAATAGCAAGAAAGGTCCCACTTATGCGTCAAAAAAATATAGCGATGAGGCAAACTTTTGCTAAGGAGCACAAAGACTGGGTAGGAAGCACCGGAGAAAAAAAGTGGAGAAATATTTTATGGAGCGATGAAACGAAGATCAATTTATTTGGGAATGATTGTGAAAGGAACGTACGACGCCCAAAGGGAAAGGAATTCGATGTACGTTTTACTAAAAAGACTGTGAAACATGGAGATGGGAGTATCATGGTATGGGGCTGCTTCTCCTGGTACGGCGTAGGTCCATTTTTCCAGACGACAACCAGGATGAAAGCTGAGGAGTATAAATTTATATTGGAGAGTGCTATGCTTCCTTATGCTGAAGAAAATATGCCGTTGCGTTGGGTATTTCAGCAAGACAACGACCCGAAACATACATCAAAGCTTTTGACCAAATTCTTTGAGGATCAAAAAATTGACGTCTTAAAGTGGCCTAGCCAATCTCCCGATCTAAATCCTATCGAAAACTTGTGGGGAGATTTAAATAAGAAATTGGCAAAGTTTTCTTTCTCAAACAAACAACAATTATGGGAGGGCGTCCAAAAATTGTGGTATGACACTCCTATAGAAACCTGCCAGAAGCTAATTAGGAGTATGCCGAAAAGAATTACGAAGGTGACCAAAAATAGAGGTGGATACACTGGATATTAACCAGTTAATGCTAATAAGGCAAAAAAATAATAATTATAGCCTGTTAACAATTTTTTTTTATACCAACACTTGAAGTGTACCTATTATTTTGACCAGCCTAATATTGACTTCGAAGAACAAATGGATCTCTTTTTTTTAAATCTTTATCCTGTTATATAATCATGTTTATTTTATTGAAAACAAATATTCAAAGAAGAATTAAAACCTAATTTTAAGTTGATAGTATTGAATAAAACTGTTTTCTGTTATGTTGAAGTTTACGTACATGGGTGTACCTATTATTATGATCAGGTGTGTATATCATTAAAAGATATGACCTTTTTTGCCCGAGATATGCGGATTTTTCTTACAAATTTACTCTTTGAATGGCTATATCTCGGCCATATAAAGTCCGATATCCGAATGAAATACCTTTTTCGACTCGTATAAGTCTATAGAATCGATCCCCATTCAACCTTTTTTATTTTAAAATTTTCGCGATTTTGACAAATTTTGTGATGTTACCCCTTGTGATTTTTGTCAAAAATGGTCAAAATTTCGAATGGGAATTTTTTAATGCCAATCAATAGTACTGATCCGTACGAGTCTAAAAAGGTATATCATTCAAAGATATGACCTTTTTTGCCCGAGATATGCGGATTTTTCTTAAAAATTTACTCTTTGAATGGCTATATCTCGGCCATATACAGTCCGATATCCGAATGATATACCTTTTTCGACTCGTATAAGTCTATAGAATCGATCCCCATTCAAACTTTTTCATTTTAAAATTTTCGCGATTTTGACAAATTTTGTGATGTTACCCCTTGTGATTTTTGTCAAAAATGGTCAAAATTTCGAATGGGAATTTTTTAATGCCAATCAATAGTACTGATCCGTACGAGTCTAAAAAGGTATATCATTCAAAGATATGACCTTTGTCAGTCTTGTTTTAGATTTTTTCAGACAAATCACTAATTAAAAAAAATTTTCAAGTTAAGTTCTTGGATCTCATTGCTCTCGTATTTCAAATTCTTATAACTTTGTCAAAAATTTTCAAGATTCATCATGATTTGTCTTAATGAGTGATTCTACACTTAAAATACAAAATAATATTGAATACCAAATTTGTTTAAAATTTTAAAGAAAAAACTTTCAGTTATGAAGGGCTAAGAAATAAAAAGCTTTTGCTGAGCGCGATGAGAAACGCCCCGCAATTACAGTTGTCGACGTCATTGCGATGAGTTCGTTCGTCATGAAACTTTCGCTTTCGGACAATGTCGGTCATTTGCATATGACAGACAGACGGAGCGGCAAACATATGGACGGACATTCGGAGGGCAGCTGCAGTTTTGTTAAAAGCGAGTGGGAGCTACATTTTGGCCACTTGAATCACCTGCATAGCTTGAGAGATCTTTACAGATCTTTTTTTGTACAGAGCATCACGAGACTGCGCTCATGTGTTCCGATTATCAACGGCTACAATCACGACCCGAAGTTCGAGTGTTGCTCCTTGACCAGGTGCATGTGATTTTTACCTGAACTTTCACATGCAATTGCCAGTGGATCGCCGCCTGCAATCGTGCAACTAATAAGCGCTGTTTAATAAATGCTGGGTGTGGGCAGATTATGAGATTTGGCCAAAAATTGAAACGTGCCCAGAAATTAGCGGACAATGATCCTGCTGATCGTTGATTAGCTAACTGGCCAAGCTGCCAAAACTTTATAATTTATGGCGAAAGTGCAAATTTGCTGGGCGCATTCACTTTTTATTAAAGTATTCGAAATACATACAAACATATAATATATAATACGTATATACTATGCGAATTTAGATGATGTTTTGTTTATATTTTTAGTTATTGATAGCATATTTGTGTCTGTCTCTGCCCTGCTATATATTGGTGTTATTCGAGGCTTCACTTTTGTCATGACCAAAACGTAAATTTGGTTTTATTATATTGTTAACACTCTTTATGGCTTGTGTTGGATCGGTCAATTTATGCAAAATGACAGCTGGTGAAATTTTTGCAGCATTCGCTTGCATAAGTTTTATATTTTCAATAGATATCTGGCATACCTTATAGATATCGCCTTTCCATGAGATTTTTGTAACTTCAAAGAATCTTTTTTTTTTTATTTAAAAAAAATAATAAACAAGCTCTTTCAAATGGTGCAAAAATACAAAGTAGTTAAATAAAAAGCATTACGTTAAAGCTAAAATTTACATTTAACAGTATCTAATTTAAATTAATCGCAAAGTCTTTTAAATAACTTAAGGGTAAGAGGGTAACCCCTTTTCGGACTGAGAAAGAAAACGAGAGGGTTTTCTTGAAAATTTCCCACAGTCAAAGCCGTACACAATGAAAAACGAAAGCGATGAAGTAACTGAAACTGAAACTGAAGTCTGCTCTTGCGCACAGATCTTGCACTTAATTTCCATAGAAAAGTTGCACAATTAAGCAGTCTGAAGCACATTTCGGTAAAAAAAAAAAGAATCATTAAATGCTGCACACTTCCCCAGGAGAGTGGGCGAGTGTCAGTTAGTAAGAGCCGTTTTGAAAGATGACCAAGTTCCAGTTGTTGTTGTTGTTGGTATTGTTGTTGCTGTCGCTGTTGTCCCGCATGCACAATGACTTCAAGCGACGTTTTGAACTTTCCCAAACTTCTGGACAAGCTGTACAATGGAAAAATGCTCTTGCTCTTGTAATTTTGTGTTTTTTTGTTTTTTATATTTTATTGCTGCCCGCAAAGATTTATAGGAAACAACCAGCGCCAGCCCATCGAGAAGCAAACAAAAAACGAAAGTTCCACGCTGCAAGTGTTCGAAAAGCAACTGAATTTTCTTTCACTGCGCATTGATAGTAAACAGAAACAAAAAAAAAATAACAATTGAAAGGTACTTGGTCGGGTAAACAGTGCCCCACGTTGCAGGCCAAGTTGCCACCGTCTCAATTGCTGCTGTTCTGAGATCAGGCGAACCTTCCCCAGACAATGGGTCTGTCAATATCGTCGAATGCAATCGCACAATATACACAACAAAAAGCTTGAAACCTTCTTTAACGCTTTCGAGGCAACTGTTCATTAATTTGATCGCATCATTTTGAAAATTCAGCCGAAGGAAATTACGGCTCATCCGGTAATTATTGGTTTGCCTGACCCTTAAATCTTGATAGATAGATCTTCGACATGTGTAACTACCTAAGTCGCACACACACACTCAAAGCTTTGCTGGGGCAACCCGTGTTTTCTCAGCGCCGCCAGCTCAAATGAATTTGCTGCGATAAGATGTTCAACCTTTTTCCTACAAGTGTATCTAATATTTCCACTGATGCTACAATATGGGCGTCATAATTGTAATTTACTTACGATGATGAAGTGTTGAGACATTAACAAATGACAGCGGATTTAGAAAGCCAACAAGAAGTAATCTGAAAAACAAATGACTTTATCTGAAACTTGCAGCTGAGAAGAGTCAACAAAGGAAGTGTACAAAAAATGTAATTCGACGTAACTAATGAATGCTTAATCAGCATGATTAAAAATTGGTTTAGTCTTAACAAAGTTAACATAAAATAGATCGGATAAATTTTGACATAAGGCTTTTAAGCTTTTACCAGAAACATTTACTCTGCTTTTAAATTGTTTAATTGAAAAAAACTTTGTGACCCACAAATAAGAAATGAAGAGAAGACCTAATGAATTCCCACCCAGCGTTTGTCACTTAGAAAAAGGTGTTATAAAAACTTCTACAGGTATTAATGCATTTTCATTTGAACACTAACGAGTGTTTGTGCAGTTTTTTTAAATGGTAAATAAATATAAAGTTTCGCTTTCTAATTAATTGCCTGAGCTGAGCCGCCTACACAAAGTAGCTGTAGCGAGTCTGTAAAAATATTTTCCCTTTTTAATTTTCGCCAATTAAATGGCCACAGAAATTTAATATATAAAAAAAGAGATGATTACACTGTAAAAGCTAAAGAAATACCGCCCTGTCCGACACGGAAGTTGGACTGAAAAGCAGAAAAAATTCTGTGAAAGGTGTAAAAATATGCGAGATTGGCCGAGAAAAAAAGTGCAAATAAAATTGTACAAGCAATGAAGACGAAAGTTGTTGCGCAAATGAAATGATGATAAATCGCCAAATACAAATGAAATAATAGTGCAATTAGTTAAAGCTACGACCAAAGAAACAACATACAAAATAACAACAACAACAACACAGCTCGTGCAAAAGTTTCGCCCATTTATTCGGACCCTGTTGAATAACATTTGCGTAATTAATTTTAAGTGCGCTCAGATCCAAATTAAATCATACGTGTCGGTTGCAGAGGGGGGTGCAACGGTGTAATAGCCATTGCCACAACCGGACCCTTTCCCGGGCATTGACACGTGCTAACCGAAATCGCTGGCGATTTGTTGTTTACGTCTTTTTCTAAAAACCATCACGGACAGTGGCGGCTGCTGCCTAATTCGAAGCTCGTTATGTTTGCATTTTGTTAACGTGTCATACATTAGTTAGTTAACAAACAGTGTAAGTGTATGTGTGTGTGTGTGTATGTGTGTGTGATATTTGTACTTGTTTCTGCTCACTTTCATTTCTAATGCGCCACTGTCGTAGTTTCTTTTCTTGGTATGCCCTTGCCAAAAGCTATTACAACTTTCACACAACGTTTGCAACATTCAGCAAACTAAAGATTTTACTATATTTGAAAACTTAAATAATAATTATTATTATTGGTATTGAGTATTATCCGTTATCTGAGTATATTAAATCAATATATACTATTAAATAAAATCGATGTGGCTTTTTCCTTACAAGAAAAGTAAAAAGATTAATCTCATTGTCTAAATTATGAGAACACTTAAAACGTTCTAAGAACAAGTTAGAATCTAAAGCAATCAGATAGAAACATAAATATATGTATAGATAGTTTTTTTTGTTGTTTCACCCAACGTACTTTAAAATTTGTTCCGTGTTTACAAGTCAATCCAAATTTAAGAGTATTCACATTGTCGTTGCCCTTTAAATATGTTAAGCTTCTAACATTTCGTTTATTTAGTATTCGTTTGTATTTTAAATAAACATATCTGTCACTTGCTAAAAGTGAAATTATTGTCGATTTGTTTCTTACATCTTTGTACGGTAGCTGCCAACTTGCTGACTGGAAATCGAATACCATTGAATTTCTCGCCCTTGTGTTGAACTCTTCAACTTTGAAATACGCCGCAAATGAACTCAACAGTTAAGCTATTTAAAGTCTAAAAATGGAAAGTAGAGTTCAAAGGCAGATAATGATGATTTGGCTGTCAGATCACGAATTTTGTTGGCAAAATATGTTGGCTCAATTTAGCTGGCAATTAATCACAAGGGCGTTGGCAGCTCAAAGCCATTAATTAGGTTTGAACTTTGGCAAAGATTCAATCATTCATTTAAACTGGTTGAACTTTCGTTTTCAACGCGGCAGCAAATTCGACAGAGCCCATCAAGTTGAAATCTAAACAAAATCCAAGGAATACCAAATTAACAAGAAACACCCATTCAGTGGGCGTTGTTTTTGGTTGTTAACAACTGTTACGATTTGCCCCTGGGCCAAAACTTATGTCTTATATATCATGTTTTACACCTGACTTTGGCATATTGAAAAAAAAAAAAAACAACGTTGTTGAACGTTAAATAAAACTTCACATTTCTTTTTTACCTTTTACAATTTAACGCCCACCGAAATGAAGCTATTGACATGGCCACGCCTCTACCCTCAGCATCCCCTTTTAGACAGTTGCCTGCGATGATTGGCGGAATCTTAGAAATTCAATTTCACACACTTGTCGCAAACAAGCCGCTAATTATGCAGATGTTATTACCGATCGATCGTCTAGTAGCTCCCCGCTGATCGATGCGCAAAATAGTTGCGCAGCGGTGATCAAAAAACTAAAGGGCAAAAGAAAAAACAAAATGATGGATCATCAGCAGATTTTAAAATATATGTGAACTCAAGATGCCAAAGTAAAGATTGGAATTTTCCATAGTCTTTTTATTTAAACAAAACACAACAAAGTAAGATTTCAACATTTTTAAGAATAAAGCAGAAGAAAGCATGAAAAATGCCACCTAATATATTTATTAAAGCTTAAGATCGTTAATCGATTGGACAGACCGTGTAAATATCTTGATTACTATTTCTATAATAGGAAAACTTAATTATGTAATAATAAATTATTGTCAATATTTTATATTCCTAAATTAAAGCTGTCTCTTTTTATATATACATTTCAGACAAACAAAACAAAGCTTTCGTCCATTTAAAAAGTTCATCTTCAGGTTCATCCCAAACTTAAAACTTGGATTCCAGCTTAATTAAAATAAACAAATACCTGAATTTATGTATTCGATATGTTTTCAATCAAAACTGTGGCTCATTCATTAATTCAAATGGTTTCAAATGCTTATCGAAAGGCATTTATTTATTTCCTATACTGTTTATCCAACAAACCATCTGCTTTCGATTATATAATGCCCCAGCTAGCGGCGTCCACAAAGCGCAGAATGGCTGCAACTAAGTTAACTAAATTGTGGCCGATTCGTTTTAGACCAAGTTTTTATTTTATTTGAAATATTTTTTCCCTTTTTTTTTTGTAATTTGGCACCTTCTTTGTCTAAGTGAAAGCGATTCGTTTGGCATTTGCGGGCATTGTTTTAATTTTACTTGGCTCTGAGCATTTTTTATGCTTAAATCATTTAAATTATAATCAGTCATTCATGTTGCGAGTGTTGTAACATCGGCTAAAAGCCAAGCGCCACCAATCGCGTGCGCCGCAACTAATGATTCGCCTGGGAACGAAAATTCTCAGCTCGGCGAAGAAGAGGTGTGAAAGTACAAAGTCGAGGTTCTGGCTATTAAGATAAACGGCTGTGCGCCACCCACGTGCCCGGCATGCTCAAATCGCAAGCCGTAAGCCGCAATGTTTTCCATTTCAATGGCTATGCGGCCGCGGGCTAACCGCAAGAGCAAACCAAAAAACAAAAAAAAAGAAAAAAAACCAAACCAAACACGAAAAGAAAACAATCACAAAACAACGACAATAACGAAAGTGAAATTCTACACAAAGATCGTGGCGGAGTTCCACGCTTGACCAGCCAAGTGCCCGGCCCTGGCACCGGCTCAGAGCGCGACTCGACCAAGCTCGGCTATGCTAATGCTTATACTTTTTTTCGCTAGGCCAAGCCCCGAAACAAGCGCCAACTGCAGCGGCTGCAGCGTGTCCAAAGACGTTGACAAACCTCAAGTCAGTGAAATTTGGGTCAAGGAAATGCCAAACGACAGGTTAGAGACCCGCAAACACACACGCTGATAACCGTTATTGCTGCGCTTGTTAGCAATTTTGAAGTGCACTAATTGCCAAGTTTGTGTCTTGAGTCTTTTGTTATTGACTGCGAACGGATCTGCAGCGAGCCGATAACCTTGCTTAATATGCAGCCCGATACCGGAGCGTATATCATGGCACGTAAATCGTGTGCCCAGTAGGCGAAAGCTGGGCTGGAAAAACTTATCTGTAGCTGGTGACACAAGCATACGCTGTTCAAATTGCAATTAGACTGTTAACTAACAGCTGTTAACTAACAGACGGTCTGGTGCTCTTAACCGCTAGCCGGCGCTGTAAACCGTTTCAGTTGAGTTTGAAACGCGCACGCGTACGGACGTTGCGAGCGCACACACACACAAACACACACGCACAGAGAAAGCACAAGACGTTAAAAGCCGAATCAGTAGCCAAGTAGAAGCCGAAATAGAAATGTTTACCATTTAAGCGTCTCGAGCGCGCGCGTCATACAAATACTCGCACGTACAAGTCTCTCTCGCTCTCTCTCTCTCTCATTCTCTCTCTCTCTTGGTGTTGCTCTCTCTCGCGCTAAAGTGAAAGTTTTGCCATACAAAAGTGGCAAAGGTCCGTTATCTGCTCGGCCAGCGCTGGCAAACGGGCAACGCTGACAATCAGACACACGCGGAACGTTCAGTTGACCGGACGCATGGCGCTTGACTTGGTCAAGTAGCGACTTTTGAAGTGTGTGCAACTGTAAAATACGACGGCAGATAATACAGTGCTGTCTTAAATTAAATACTAAACAAATATAAATATTATTTATTTAGTGTGTGCGCTCAACAGTTACAGTTACATAGTTGTTCTTTTCGCAACACGCTTGATTACAAATAAGAATTCTTTGATTCGGTTATCAAAGCCAAACGCGTGCATGACAAAACGCGTTCGTTGCCCAAGTCTTTTGTTTCGCGTAGCGGTACATTTTGTATATATAGCGTGTGCGCGCGTCTGTTTTCAATTACAACATCCAGCGTTTAGTTTTCGCACTGTCTACTTTAAACCCTAACTAAAGTGGAAATTGCTGCCAGACGGAGCGTCTAGCCGGAGTAGTGTCCAGTGAAGACAGACGACCGGACGACCGACGACCAGCGCAAACATGTTTAAGTGGGTTATGCCGGCGTCAGCGTTAGCGTCGCGCACAGGCGCGACAACAATAGCAACAGCAATAACTGCAACAAGAACAGCAGCAACAACCACAAGCACAATCACAACAACAACAGCAACAACAACAGCGATAACAAAACGGCAACTACTTTCCAACGCTTTAACAACTTTAATAATAATAGGCGCATTATTTGTGCAGACAACAAGTGGATTTAGATCATCAATTGAAACGAACGGCGGTAAGTACATATATACATAAATATATATAGCACAAACAATTGCATAGAAAGTTGACAATAGCTGAGTCTCCTAGAATTATAAATTGAACAATTGAAAGAAAATCAATTTGGCAAATTGCTAGCTCATGTTTGCGGCTCGTTCTCATTGAGAGACAAATCGAAGCGTGTCAGTTCGACACTTTGATGCCACTGCGAGTGAAAGCCCCTTTGGCAGCTTTGCTGCTGGTCTTGACAATGGCCAAAACAGAAAAGCGCAAACCAAAAAAAAAATTGTTTAAAGCACACATAAACTGTGCCTTTGTGTCAATAAATGAACAGCGTACAGCACATGAAAAACTTTGGCACAGAAAATGGCTTTCCATACAAAACAAACACATCAAGTAAAAAAAAAAGAAGAAGCGCAACGCACTTGGCAATTATTTGGTTCATTTTATGCTACATTACGAGCACACACACACACACATCTGCACAACATATTTGCCATTTTTACCTATTCAAACAAGCAGTAAAAGCTGAGGATGAGCACATGAGTCTCATCTATCTGACACACACACACCTGCACACACACTTTCTTATGACAGTTTTTAACGTTTCTGCAAGCCGCTTTCGTGTTAATTGTTGCCGATTTAAAAAGTGAAACAAATTTCTAATGTGTTAGGTTATTAGCTGGAATCGAAGGCACTGGCACAGCTATTGAGTTGGACAGTTTAGAGTTTTATCTACCTGAACAGAATACAAAAATATCTGTGCTCAATATATCAAAAAGGCATCAACAAACAAAAGACTTAAGCGACAAACCTGCGTAAGTCTAAAATAATGGCAGAATAAGTGTTATTATAACTGCAGAGAACTTCTTACGGTAAAAATAATCAGTGTTTAAATAAACAAAATTTACTTTAAATATAGCATTTGCTAACTGCCAGCATTTGTAAAGTTATTTAAAATAATTTATTTAACTTATAAATCATTTTGATTTTGATAAAATCTTAATTGTTCAAGTAATCAAAAATATGCGAAATATCGCGTCAAATTCAGGGCACTATAAATAATAGAATTGAAAACTTTCGAGTTCACACTTCAATTAGAACATAATAGATTTATGCAAAGCAACGCTTGGGTTATTAAACCCTAAGTTAAAGTCAGTTGGGGAACAGATTAGAGCCAAAGTTGGACTTTGTTTATGCAGCTAACGCTGTGAAAACTTCTTGCCAAACACAAACACAAACACACACACACACATACACATTCAATTCATCGAATCATTGAACAAACACTTTTGTAGGTTGTTGGCTCAGGTAAAAAGAAAACTCCGTGCTTCCGTTTTGCGGACAACTTTGCTGCGTCAGGTCAGAGACAGCAAATGCCAATCATGCACACAATATATCATTACCAGCCGCTAAATGTTTGTGTGTGTGTGTGTCTTGCTGCAATGTACAAGCATAAAACAATTTTCAATTTCTATTCAATTTTTATTTGTACAGCAAAGAAAAACCCGCGGCCACTGTCCGAGCTGATTGCGCGTGCGAAATGAAAATGTCTTGGCCAGTAGCCACAACAAAAACAACAACAACAACAACAACAACAATAGCAATAGCAATAGCAATAGCAACAACAATAGCAAATCTTATACAGGTTCTGATCCGCAGCGTGTGCCAGTTAGCGTCTCTGCACTTGTCCGCCAGCAGTTGACGTTGAAGTTGCGGTAATTTGCGGCTCAGCACGCCTGGGGGAAGGAAGCTGTAGCTGATCTCTTAGACTGCAGACTGCAGACCGTAGACTGCAAGCTGAAGACAGCACAGCCAGTTGCAGCAGTCAGTCAGTTGTTCAGTTGTTCAGTTGATCGGTTGCTCAGCTGCTCGTCGTTCAATTTTCAATGTCTCTTTGGCATCGATATAATTTCGAGATCACGTTTTTACCGCTGCACGGTCAAATGCTCCACATATGCCATACGTACAAGTGTCCCCCTCCCTCCTCTCCCTCTCTCTCTCTGACCCACACTCTTTGCAAATTATTGTGCTTAAAAGCAATTCATAAGTCTTTTGTTTTGGCTTTTAGGCGCGCTGGATAATTATTTAAGCGGCCACTTGACCGCGCACTTGAGCTCAGCATTTTTTAGTTTTTGATTTATGCAAATTGCGTATACGCAACGGGGTCTCATTTCATACTCAAAATTTGCCTGCCTGCAATTAATGTGAAAGCGACACTTTTGACTTTCTTCCAAAAGTTTTCCGGGAGGGTCGAGGTGACGAAGAGAGGGTGTCAGTTTTGCCACAAAATTTCCCACAAGCATTTACCACATCATAAAACTTAAACTCAATCGCATTAAAACTGTGACACATCATCAACATCAACATCAAGTGCCCGGAGAGCATTTCACCCAACTCGCGACACACACACACACACATTCGAAACGTGCTCGTATATCAGATGACGGCAATTGAGTTGCACTTCCTACGTTAGAGAGAAGCTCGGAACTATTAGTGCATAGCTGCTCACATATGAGTGTATGTGTGAGTGTGTGTGTGTATGTGTGTGTGGGTACTCATACTCGTTTGTTGTTCGCTACTTAGTTTATCTTTTAAGCTCATCAGCATTGTTCAAGTGCTCCAGCTCTGGAGCCCGTCTTGGCCGTGGTTTCCTTTTATCGAAGTCGCAGCAGCCACAAATTATCGACTTGTCAACACTTGAAACAGCCGCCGAGCTGAAGCTGCTCTTTGTTATGGATGCGGCTAACAGGAAATACATAGCAAACGTCAAATTTGCTTTGACATGTTTGGCGGTGAAAGTGAAACGCGCTCAACTGTCGATTGGCTACCGTCGTTTTGTTATTGTTGTTATTGTCGGGAACTGTTGGTAGTTACTTCCGTTGTATGACTCCACAGGCATATAAGATGGGGCTTCCGATTTATTATTTTCGCATCAAATCAGCATAAACATTAATTGCTCTTTTGTGTGCATCGAAATAAATTTGTTTATTAGCCTTTGTGAGATTTGCGGTGCAGTCGCCAAGTCGCATTCCCAATATGTTGGTTATCGATTGGAAAAGAGGCTATTGCCAAAATGATGTCATTTATTGCGGCCGACAACTTTCACTGCCCGTTCACACACTCAACGCACAACACTCTTCATTTTGTCTTTTGTTTTTTTTTTTTAACGTTTACGATCATCGTGCATATTTGATTTGATGTTAAGCGTCTGCTTTTTCGCCACATTTGTATTGACATAAAAGTTACAGACGATTCCCATGCCCATATCAATTGCACTGAGTCATTCTGGAAAATAGAGAAAAGCGTTGCTCCGCCAAGTTTTTCACTTAACCAAAACGTTTTCATTGTGCAGAAACAATACAAATAATAATCATTTACATGACCATAAAAAAGTAAAGTTCTTATCATGTCCGGACCCCCAAACGAATTTCAATGACCTGGCAAAAAGACCAAAAATACCACACAAAAAAAAGTACATATAATAAAAATAAAAATAATAATAAAAGTGTACCAATGAAAACAAAACGGAATTGTTTACTTATCTTCATGGCCTGAACAATAAAGCAGAGCACAGCAGGCAGACAACAAAACGAAACTGGCGCAAAACCAGCAACAGACTAAAGTCCCCTACAATGATAACGTATAATAACGTATGTACACATGTGTGTGCATGTGTGTGTGTGTGTGTGTTCTTGACCAATGGATGGGGTCTTCTGTTTTTTTTGGTGTCGCTGCGCAACCTGTTTGGAGCTGAACGCACTCGGCTCGTGGTTGACACTGTGATTACCTTTCTTATTGAGGTACAACAAAAACGCACAGAATGTTCAAATGAGCCAGAGATGGGCGCGTGAGGAAAATATTCCAAGAAATATAATTCACACTTTCCCGAAGGTAGCCGTTACATACGAGGAAAAAACACTTTAATTGCACCAAATAATCTTTTTTACACATATAAAAAATGTAATATCATTAAATTCCGATATTAATTAATTAATTATATATATTAGTGTAACATATTATATAATTAAAAAAATATATATATTTGCCTGATGTGCACTTAGTACTACTATATTTGCTACTTTTTAGATCACAATCAGGTTTATTGGATCGTGTCACGATATAAATTGTTGCATCTCTGCTGAGCGTTTTACACGCCAGTTCCATACAGGTTTTGCAAAAACAACAACAACAACAACAACAGTAATAAAATAGTTTCCCATTAGAATTGCATGCGTAAAATACATGTACAGAAAAATATGTACGTATTTATGCATGTTAGTATGTATGTATGTAAGGTATGTACGAGGCGACTGTCAGCGATGGCAGCACTTGCACATTCACTGTTACATTACCGGTCTTTTCGGTCGCCGCATTTTATTTGGGTCACTGTTACAGTTTACTTCGAGGGGAGGTGCCGGCAAACAGGTGAACGCGACACTGATTCGGATTCGGATTCGTATTCGGATTCGGATTCACATTCGCATTCGGAGGCTGTGACAATTCGGAAAGCGACAACCGAAGCCGGGTTCAAATCAATGCGCTGAAATGCGAGCATCTGCATAACTGCATGTGCATCAGTGTGTGTGTGTGTGTCAGTGTGTGTGTGTGTGTGTATGTATGTCGCGACTTTCAAATGCAATTTTATGTAATTCAAGGCGCTGCCTTCCCGTTTGGCGTGGCTTTGCGTGCTAATCGGTTATATGTATGCTGCATGCCACAGTCCAATTCACATTGCGCCTATTAGAGCATGCTGCATGTTATGTTTAATATATATAGATATATGTTACCCGAGCGGCAATTTACTGATGCTGTTAAACAATTCAATTTAAATGCGATTAATAAAAATGTTTTGTTCCGGCTCAGTTGCCGCTACGAGTTGCACTCTATTTGCCGCAATTAACAGTGTGACCCTGACCGCATCGTGATAAGCATTCAGATATGCGTATAAAGGTGCAGTGTTGACTAAGGGTCAAATACTCGCGCTTTACCGGAGAAATGTTCGAGCAGTGAAACAACAACAACAAAATATAACTTTCATTTTCCAGCACGCAAAACGGAAAACTTCTTGCGTGACATCGCAGAATGGCGCAGAAAGAGATGTGAGATTAGAGAGATTATTACAACGGCGCAGAGACGCACGTAAAGCCCATTAAAATTAATAAAAAAAAAGACGAAGCAAAAATACCTTAATAAAACAACAGCTACAAATCAGAAAACAAATTCAATTAAACTAACACGAAAACAAACAACAACAAAGAATAATAGTAATAATTATAATACGTAGCCAGGCACTCTCGCTTTAGCTCGGATAATTATTGTTGGATTTGTTGTCGTTGTTGTTTTTGTTGTTGTGCAAGTCATAATTAGTTATAGCCCAAATCAAGCGATGGAGATTCAAAAAAAAAGCCAACAGTAAATAGTTTTCCTTTGTCTATGGAAAGTGAAATTAATCTCAAGTTGTAGGTAAAAACTTTTTATGTTAATTTCATGAAAAGTGACAAATGTTAGCTGTTTCCTCTCTTAATTATGATATTTTGGTAATCAATATATCGTTAGAGAAATTTATATAATATATATATATAAGTTTATATAAGTATCATGCAGTATAGTTAATAACTAAATTTAATTTAATTACCTTTAAAGTAGTCCAAGAACATTTAGCACTTTCACATTGCAATCAGAGCAAAAATCGTTAAATGCAGAACTGGTCAGGAGAGATATGTATGCACATATATAAATTAAAGCCTTGTTTGAAGCAACTCTTGACACGTGGCATGTTTGCATACGCTTCCATAGGCTACATATTATTATTATTTTTCTTCTCTTTTTTTTTGCAACGTTGAGCTAATTGATCGATAATAATTTTCCATTTTACCGTTAAAGCGCCTCGTTTGTTTACATTCTTTGAGCGCGACGTCGCGCAACGTCTGGCATCGGATGCTTGGGAAGAAAACGAGTTCTACCAATTCGAACTGGCCGACGATGCTCTGCGTTGCTTGGCGTGCAGCATATTTCATGATTTAATTAATTTTCGTATGTGTGTGTGCGTGTGTGAATTTCACTGCATGCGATGTAAATGAAATGCATTCGATAACTGTTTCAAGTCAGCAGCAAATGAATTCCAACTGGATTTCGAACTCAAATTGGAATTCGGTATGGCAAGGGCCCAGTGACACACTGAGGATGCCAACTCGTTTTATATTTTGCCATTTGTCATTCTTTATTTTATTCTTGTTTAAATGAACAACCTGTTATCTCATTCTCAGCTGCTTCCTGACTTCGTTCTGCTGCGTCTTTTCCATTTGCATGATAAACACCGAAAAATATTTTTAAAGCACCGCAAAATTATTCAGGCGTTTGACACACTTTTGCTTCCACCTTTCAGTCAAGAGAGCAGCGCTCAGAGAGTGCCCCTGTCTGTGTGTGTGTGTGTGCGTAAGCCGGCTTTTTGCTTGCGCTCAGTTGTTGTTGTGATGCTGTAACCTATTTTGCATGGCAAATCATGTTGATTACAATACATGGACTTGAATTTCTTGTTGCGCCAATTAGGGTCAGAGGCAAGTCGCCTCACGCCGTAACAAATTAAATTGAAAACTCCAGCCAAATCACAAATCAGTTATAAGAGTCACGCACGCTCAGTTACCGCTGCGGTTTCGCTCTTAAAAGGTGCTCACCTCTGCGCTGTTGTTCAAGCAGGTGCGCCCCAAAAAGAAGTTAAACAAAAAAATTAAAATAAAATAAAATAAAATAAGAATAAAAATATCTAATGCTCATGCAGCGACGCGTTGGAACATTCTTGGCATATTTAATGGCCAGTGCCGCAACGAACCAAGCGTTTTGTTTATAAATCTCTCAGTTTTTTTATGACGCTGTCTTTTGAGCTGTAGAATTTCGTGAAGGTCACATATTATGGGATCAAAGACCATAACTGTCAACTTGTGTGACAAAGAGTAGCGTGAAGTGGCTAGAAATATGTATCGGTATAAGAAAATTAAATTAAAAATTAAATTAAAATATAGAATTTAATAGCTTACACTTTAAATAACATATTTCCAATTCTAACACTCACTGAGCTAACATTCTGATTATAACATTTATCTTCACACACTTAACCCCTGAATTATCTGCTCTGAAATGCATGTGCCATTAACTCTTTCCTTAACTTAAATCAAACAAATTATTCTAAACTGTATAATTAACGCTCACTTGAGCTAATCCTCCAACTACACACACACACACACTCACACCCGTTGAAAGTTCCCTCGCAAAGCCAGACAGCTGCCAGTTAGCATGGTTATGTTAGCCATAATAGGCGCTGTTAAGCTGCGCTGTTAAGTTAAAAGCATGTGGAGGCCTGCGGCTATTTCTCATCGTTTGTGGGTTTAACATTTAACGATTGTCGGAAGAATACTTCAGCGCACTTGAGTGTCTAATCATAAAATGCGAAATGTCTGCAAATAATAAAGCCACAAAAAAGCGAGTAAATTAATAATAAAAAAAAAAAAAAGAAAGAAAGAAAAAATGCGCAAAGCCACAGAGCAGAAAAACGAAATCGTTTGAAATACAGAAATATACCAAGAAGAATAAAAAATTAAATAAATAAATGAAATGAAATGAAAAAGGCAAACAAAACACTATCACTTTTCGCAATTATGTATTTTTTGCGGTTTTTAGTGTATTGTGGAAGTGGAGTTTGAGTTGGAGTTGGAGGGCTGCGTACTGGGCATTCTAATTTGGCGCTGTTGATAACTTATTCACTTTTCTCGCCGTGTTTACTTTCACTGCACCTTTTTTCCGTCTTTATTTTATTTTTGGGAAATACGAGTTGTTAAAGCAACAAATTCAGGTTCAGGGTTTTGTTTTTTTTCTCTAGTTGAATTCTTTTATAGGCTGGCTGTAACTGTAATAGTGCTTGTTTTTCATTTAATTAGCAACTTAATTGTTAATTGATTGCGACCACAAATGTATTTGGTGCCTCGAGAATCTAGCACTTGGCTCGAATTTCGAGTGTGCTCCAAATTTTACACAAACATTGACACAGTCTTGCGGCTAACCGGAAATGGGAACACGCATTCGACTAAGTGGAGCAGGCAACGCTTCAGGTGTTAATTGTCAGCCGAAAAACGCGCAGTCAGTCAACCCACCTCCCCCTTCCCATTCCCTGCTGCCTACTTAAATGCAGGTCCCAAAAAAAAAAGAAAAATCAATTAACGTAAATGGCGGCTAAAATGTCAAGTGAGCTGTAATTTGCTAATGAGAAAAGTTTGCTGCGGCGCGACATCATTTGCCAAATCAGCCGGAAAGCGGACTGAAATGCAATCAAACTGCATTTAACCCAACAGCGGCAGCAACAGCAATTTAAAAGCTCACTGCGAACTTTGACACTGCAGCAGCAACTGTGGCGAGCGGTACTTTCACTTGGCAACTGCCTTTCAACTGGCCCCGTTAGCTGCTGCCACCGCTTGCAGCCGGCAAATGTTGCTCCTCATGTTAATTGGAGTTTATTGTTTTTGGCGGGTTTTTGTCTCTTTTTGCTTACTGCTTTTGTATTTTTTGTTTTCCCGCTCATAATTAGCTGTGCAAAACGCAATTAAGTGCCGACTTTATGGCTAAAAATTGTCACTTTCATTTCAAGAATCTCATAGAGACAACATAATTTTCACTGGCTAATCCAATTATGTACAGTTGCCCGACTTTAATTTCAGCGATATTTTTTTTTTAGTGGCAGCTTAATTAATCGCCCCAAGCTTTAGGCTGAAACGCAAATTGCCCTCAAGTCAATTGGAATGCTGGGCAACTAAAATTGAACAACGAAAAAAAACCGTTAATAAAATGACCATTTTCTAAACGAGCCAAGCTTTGTTCATAGAGTATACATTTTTTATGGATTATGTAAAATATTCATAATTTACACAAATAGAATAATTTTTCAATAAAACATAAACCTAACTAAAACGAACGGTTACGAAAAAAATTGCTCTCATGCATTTTCCAAATAAAACCTTACCTTTATTTAATGTTGATTTATAACTAAATCCTTAAAAATATAATAATATTTATTCTTTTATGTTTTCCTCTCCATTTGCAGCTGGTCGCAAATTGTTTGGCGGCTATCGCATCACGCCAAAGCATTGTCGCGCCACCAAAACGCTGCCCAGCTCGGATCCGCGCTCCAATGGCCCCACCATCTGCATGTTCAATCACGAGTGCGCGCAGCGGGGCGGCGAGGTGGTGGGCGCCTGCATGGACGGCTTTCTGTTCGGCGCCTGCTGTCAGATACCGCAGACGCACGAGTTGGCCAGCACGCTGATCAATGATGCACAGAACGCCTACTTCCAGCAGCAACAGCAAAAGTTGCAGCAACAACAACAGCAGCAACAGCAGCAGGCAGCAGCCCAATCCTCCTACGAAAACTACGGCGAGCAGCAGCAGCAACAACAACAGCAGCAGCAGCAACAGCAGCAGGCAGCAGCCCAATCCTCGTACGAAAACTACGGCGAGCAGCAGCAGCAACAACAACAGCAGCAACAGCAACAACAACAGCTGCTGAGCGATGAGCAGCCGGCACAGAACATTTACGATCAACAGAATCTGGACAAGGTTTATCAGCAGCTGGGCAGCACAGTCAGCCATGGTCAGAGCGTGGAGCCGCCGGCACAGGTTGAGATCAGCTCCAGTTCCACAGAAGCGACGCAGTCGCAGTCCGCCAGCGTAGAGTTCGAGCAGGAGGCGGAGCTGCAGGCGAGCAACGATGCGATTAGCTCCAATGAACTGAAGCCGATGGAGCCGGTGGAGAAGCCAACGGAGAAGCCGCCGGCGATACACGTGAACAAGCACTCGGTGAAGATCAACACGTTCTCCTCGCCGCCGGGCAACGATGATTTTGTGATGCAGGTGCTGGCCACATTGCCGCCGGAACATGTGGACGATATTATCACGTTCACCACCGAAGTGCCCAATAAGATTGCCAGCGGTCACTTGGATCACAGCAGCTCCGAGTCAAACAGCTTCGAGGAAACACCGGCCACCAAGACGCCAGCAGCCACTACGGCCAAACCGAAGCCGAAGCCGAAGCCCCAACAGCAGCCTCAGCAGAAGCCACAACAGAATCCACAACAGCAGTTCCAACAGCAGCCTCAGCAGAAGCCACAACAGCAGCAGTTCCAACAGCAGCCTCAGCAGAAGCCACAGTCGAAGCCTGTGCCGCAGCTGGCCGAGGTCATGAAGCGACCCGTGCAGCAGCTGAAGCCGAAGCCGACTCCGACGCCTACACCTAAGCCCGCCCAGCAGTCGAATATGCATCATCACAATCACCTGATCTTGGATGACGGCGAGTTTACGCACAGCGATATCACACATCCCGGCGCGGATGCTGATCTCGTCGAGGACTTGCAGTTCTCCACTGGATACGGACCACAGCCGGTCTATGTGCAGCCACCACAACAACAACAACATCAGCAGCAGCAGCAGCAGCCCGCATCTCAGAGCTACATCTCCTCATCCAGCAGCAGCAGCAGCACTCAGCCCAGCGCCGCGGCAGAGGATAAGTACGTTCTGGTGCCCACCTACAACAATGAGAAGCGGCCCGTTTCGGTTCAAGCACAGAGCGGTCCCACCACTGTCTCCTCGATAACCACGCACGTGGACTCAATTGAATCGATCATCCTGCAGCTGAACAACAGCAGCCACGGACCCAGCTACAATGTCGTCAGCCAGCAGACGCCCTCATACGGATATGCGCCCCAGGAACAGGAGGAGACTGCGGCCACCGCACAACCGCCCAACTACTTTCAGCAGAGCCAGGAGCAGAGCGGCGAGGTGACCAAGTCACAGGAACTGGAGCAGCAGCAGCAGGAATATGGCTATACGACGGTGGCCAACGATGAGGTCAACTACGACAGATTATCCGCTGAGCAGGATGTGTCCGCCATAAACAGTCAGTCCGTGGAGCTGCCCACGCCACGCCCCACCTACAACGAGGAGCAGTCTGTGGTACTGGACGAGCACACAATGCCCGCGACCACGTACCATGATGCCATCTCACCGGAGGGACCGCAGACCTCGGAGTTCAACAAAATGCCCGTCATGGGAATCGCCTATCCGGTGGATATGTCCTACATGGAGGGCGATTCCAATCAGGCGGACAATGAGCCCTCGGGCTATGGCCAGCTGAGCAGCGGCTCCTTGGAGGGCAACACCGAAGTTAACTTTGAGAAGATCACCAACAGCTACACGGAGGCGCCGCAGCCTTCGCCCGCCTATGTCCGTCCCTTGACCTCCAATCGTCCGGTGGCCTCGTATATCGGCATGGTGACCATGCAGCACTACAACGACCCACTGCCCGCTGAGGTCTCCGTCTCCTCGCACACCACCAAGGTGCAGGAGCAGTACGACGAAACCTCCGCCGGCTATCAGCACACCGAGAAACTGAACATTGCCAGTCCGGCGCCCACGCCCAGTTACCTGGCGACCACTACAACAACGCAGGCGCTGCGTCCCCAATACGACAGCCTGGTGGAGAGCTCCTCGCTGCGTCCAGTTTTGATTACGGCCAGTCCCAAGCCACGTCCGAAGCCCAGCACCAAGCGACCGCCGCCCAAGAAACCCACGAATCCGGCGAGCCAGAGCACGAGGAGACCCGTCCAGCAGACAGCCAGCACTGGCGCCTATAACACGGAGGAGTCGCCCGTCACCCACATACAAATCAAACAGCCCGCTGGCAACTACGCCCCAGTTCCAGCTGTGAGCTATGATCAGCCCGCCGCTCCGAGCTCCAGCTATGATCAGCCGGCGGCGCCCACTGCCAGCTACGATCAGATTTCCTCGGCTGCTTCTGCATCGGGCTATGATCAGCCCGCAGCGCCCACGGCCAGCTATGATCAGCCATCCTCTCCAGCTGTTAGCTACGATCAGCCAGCTGCCCCTGCTCAACCCACTCTTAACTATGAACAACCTGCCCCCGCACCCGCACCCGCACCTGCATCCGATACTTATGAGCAGGCCGCGCCTTCTGTGCTCAGCTACCATGAGCAGCCGGCGGCCAGCTCGCCGACACGGAAACCCGTCTCATCAAAACCCATCGCCACCAGCTATGTGACGGGCCCCACCACGCCGCGTCCGCCAGCCACCGTGGACTACCACTACGATAAGGTGCCGCCACTGTTCATGGCCGACGACAAGCTGGACGCGTTCATCCAAAGCACAGCTGAGAATATTCTGGGCTCCACGCCGGGCAACTATCAGGCACCGGTCTATGCCACCGCCTCCACGCCCATTCACATCCAGGCGCCGACGAGCAACTACGGTGGCCACAAGAAGCCCGGATTCGTGCAGATCAACATTACGCCGAAGCCATCGAAGCCCACCGTGCTGATCACGCCCAAGCCCACGGCAATAAACCTGGTTACGTCCGGCAGCTGGGTTGACAGCAAGCTGGGCACCACCGCCACCACCACCAGCACCACCAATTCGTACATCTATGGACCGATTGTTACCCGGCGGCCGCCATCTGTGGTAAGCTCGAACGATTTTGAGGATCCGGGTTACTTTGGCATGCCAGCGGGCGGTGTGGGCAGCAGTCCGGTGCACTTGACCTTCACACAGTCCAGCACAGAGGCGATGTACGGTGCGCCCGCCGATGATAAGCCCGCCTTTCCGGGCTATTACGGGCCAACGCCGACATATCCGGCATTCGCGGTGCCCGGCGAGAAGGTTGGCCAGGTTGTCGAGGAGACGTACACGTCGCCCAACGATTTTGTCAACTTCCCGCCGGTGCGCAATCCAAATCTGAACATGTCCGCCGCCTCGAGCGCCGTCACCAGCGACCTGGACCTATCGACGCCCGCTTTTGTCGAGGACATTGTGCTGAAGGACAAGATGCACACGCTGGTCCACAAACTGGTGGCCTCATTGCAGGGCAACTTCGAGGCGCTGGCCGATATGATTGACGAGACGAACAGCACGGCCTCCACGTACGCCGCCGGCGCGGCCAGCACCACCAATGTCATTCGGAAAACCACACGAAAACCGGTGCGCGTGGCAAGCACCGTCAAGCCGAAGGCAACCACAAAGAAACCCGTGACCCGTGTCTCCACCAAGGCGCCCAACCGGAAGACCCCGGCCAGCACTACACGCAAACCGGTGTCCCGTCGCACCACCGTGGCGCCACCCACCACCACCACGCGCCGACCCAGCTCGAAGAAGCCAACAAAACGCATCAGCAGCACCATCAAAACCACCGCGCGGCCCGCCAACGATGAAATCGTCGATGAGGAGGACGAAGAGGATGTCAATCCGAGTCCGCATGAGAACGAGATCGAACAGGAAACGCTCAGCTCGTACGGTGGTGCCAACGGACGCAAAATACGTAAGTGTTGAGTGTTTGTAGCATGGACCCCACAACAAACTGTCGCTCTATCACACACTCTCTCTCTCTCTTCTTTGTTTTCTCTCTTGTTCCTAATAATTCACGCACATATTGTTCGATAACCTAAACAAAATCACCCTCAATCCATCCGAATCGATCGTCCCTAACCTCTCGCTTGCATTTTCAATCATTCCTAAATTTAGCACGTCGCCGCCTGAAACGGCCTGGCCACAGGCAACGCCATCATTGATAAACCCAATCGCTATCCATAGTCACATAGCTAGTTGTAGTAGTTTAATAACCCTCCCATTCCATAACCAGTAACCTAACCATAGCCCCACTCCCATTCCATTCCAATGCCTTGTCCCGCCAATATTCGCCGTTCTATTCCCCCTGTTTTCGCTGTATCTCACTCTCGCTTTGTGAACACTCCCTACTCCTAACCTCACATTTCACTCCCCATCAACAGAATGCGGCGTTCGTCCACATGTCAAATCCGGTCGCATTGTCGGCGGCAAAGGCTCCACATTCGGTGCCTTTCCCTGGCAGGTCCTTGTGCGCGAGTCCACCTGGCTGGGCCTCTTCACCAAGAACAAATGTGGCGGCGTTCTAATCACTAGTCGCTATGTCATCACCGCCGCGCATTGTCAGCCCGGGTAAGTCGCTAATAATCCGAACATTATTAATTAATTAATCAATCGCATCCTTTTGTTTGATAGTTTCTTGGCCTCTCTGGTCGCTGTCATGGGTGAGTTTGACATCTCCGGTGATCTGGAGAGCAAACGTCCCATCACCAAGAATGTGAAACGCGTCATTGTGCATCGCCAATACGATCCGGCCACGTTTGAGAATGATCTGGCGCTGCTGGAAATGGACAGTCCCGTGCAGTTCGATACGCATATAGGTAAGAATTTATAAGGAAAGAACTAAGGAAAATAACATTATATATAGGAATCGCGTATTTATCGCCCAAGTCATAACTTGGCGAGAGTCAATTTTCTTTCAATATGCTCTTTAAGTGAATCGTTAAGCTCTTTAAGCCAATGTTTAACTTAATTTTCTAATTGCAGTGCCAATTTGCATGCCCAACGATCAGGCTGACTTCACCGGTCGCATGGCAACGGTAACCGGTTGGGGTCGCCTCAAGTACGGCGGCGGTGTGCCCTCGGTGCTGCAGGAGGTGCAGGTGCGTGGAATTGGCATTGCCGATGGCCTTTACTCGATTGCAAACTTTTAATTGGTTTTTCGCACGCAACAGGTACCGATAATTGAGAACAGCGTTTGCCAGGAGATGTTCCACACCGCTGGCCACAACAAGAAGATACTCGGCTCCTTCCTCTGCGCCGGCTATGCCAATGGGCAGAAGGACTCGTGCGAGGTGAGTGACGCCAGCGCTTAACTTTTTGCACAGCCATCTCAATTGTAATCATTTAACGTTTCCAGGGCGACAGCGGCGGCCCCTTGGTGCTGCAGCGTCCCGACGGACGCTACGAGCTGGCCGGCACCGTTTCCCATGGCATCAAGTGTGCGGCGCCGTATCTGCCGGGCGTTTATATGCGCACCACATTCTACAAGCCCTGGCTGCGCAGCATAACGGGCGTTAAATAGGCCACGCCCCCGCCACCGCTCTCCCAGGCGTCACAGCGAACTGTAAATAGATGTAGGCTTAGAGACTTCAACGCAAAAAGCACAACACACAAAAATCACAAAAAAAAGTTGAAAGAACTTTTACATAATTTTACAAAAACAAACGTCGCATTCACAATCAACTCATCCCTAGCCACCCCCAAGCATCCCTCACTTTCACTTTCATTAGGGTAATTGGAAAATTGCAGCAGTTGCTTTCAAACTGCGTGTACACTAATTAATGTTGCCTACTTTGAGGCGTAATGATTTGAAACAGTTGAGAACTGCAATTTAATTACCCCTCCCCCTGCCCCTAAACGAATTGATAACTTTAAGGCATATTTATTTTATTTGCTAAGCTTATTTATTTATTTATTTTAATATTTATTTTTGAGCTGCCGTGTTTTATTTTATTCACTTTGATTCAACTAAAAACTGTAAACGCGTTTTAATTTTTTTCTAAAAAGTTATTTTAATATAATCAATTGTTAATTTTCATAGGCAAATTGTTGTTATGTTAAAATGCAAATATGCGAATGTGTGCAAGAGAGAGAGAGAGCAAATGTTTTTAGTTCAATTGAATTTACTAATTAATTAATTTATTCTTAACTCTACGATATATATAATATATCCATACGATATATTTGCATATATCTATCTAAAATAAATTTGTTAGCAACTTAAGCGTAAAAAAAAAACGAGCAACACAAAACACAAATATGACGAAATAAACGAGAGTAATTTAGTGAATTTATTGTATTATTTATGTTTATTTTGATTATCGTTATTTTCTTTCCCGTTAAAATTACTTTTTCTGTTGGAATCAAGAATTCCACCCACACTTCTTTTTAATCACGTTTTCTTTCGAAAAGGTCCAAGCCAATTTATGTTATCTTGATGCCATCCTTCAGTTGGGGCAATATTGGTTTCCAGTTTGCAGCAGCACAAAACAACAATAAAAGTAACAACAACAACAGCAGCCAATGCAATATTCAGCTGAGAATCAAATCATATCAAGTGAAATTGGATTTCACAAAGTATCGAGTGCAGCTCATAAATCTAAGTTTAAAAGCAAGCAATCAAAGTGCACGTAAGCGGCACCAGGATACAGGTCACAGGATGCTACTACGCTCCTTGTCTTGTTGCGCTTTAAGTGTCAGCTACAAAGAGCAATTTCCGGATGCCCAGTGGAAAAGCCATTTCTTTATAGTTTCAAACAGCAACAAGCAGTGGCAACTGCAACTGCAACTGGCAGGTAACTAAGTTGCCCCCCAGTTGCACCGAGGACACGCAATGTGCCCGGCAACAGACAACAGGATGCTTCCCATAATGCCACTGACTTCAGCAGTATATCGTACGCCACTTTGGCGCTCGGCAGCCGTTACAATCGAGGCCAAAACCAAACGAAAGACGGTCAAAACACACTTTCGGTTCCAGCAGCGAGCAGTTCAAATGCGTATTTTATGTGCAACATTGCGTATGCGTCATGTGCGAAATGTTCAAAAGCTTCTGTTCTAATCGATTTCACTTTGAACTTATTTTCGGTGGGGCTGGCAATTTTTGATTTTCACCCGAATGTTAAGGTTAAACATATAAAAATAAAATTGCTATCACGGCTGAGTGCCTGTAAAAGCCGCATACAGGGTGTCTCATTTGTGGTAAAAGAGAGCGTTAGATATAGCTTAAAATCTATTAAACTTGCTCTTAATACTTTCAATATTTTGGATTCGATAAATAAAATAAAACCCTTAAAAATACTGTGTAAAAATTCATGAGAATTAATTCCAAAAGATCTTATTTAAAAAAAGTTAATCTACTTCTGTATATGATTCAGAATGGTAATGATAGTAGTTCGAAATGCACATTATTATATTGGATTAAATTTAAGTCGGAATATCCGTTTAAATTTAAATTTAACCGCATAGTAATCACGATTCCCTGCTATACGAAACAAATTGAAATGCACTCAACTTTAAAACAAATTGAAGCGATTCACAGAAATTTGATTTGCACAAACTTCATTCGAAATCCCCCGAGAGAATACAATGGCCATGGAAATATTGTTAGTGCCAACAAAGAGAGAAAATTGAATTTCAACATGCAGCTGTTGCTCGGGCCGAGAAGAATGCGCGCACACATTTTAAAGGCCAAATTAATTTAACTGCAGGCAACTGGCGTAGAGTATACACAATTTGGCTTAAATCATATTAACATGTTGCTATGGCCGACAGCGAGTTCTTGTCAGTCGACAACATTTGAAAGGCTTATCAATTTTGCAAAGGACCTGCCCGCCGGCTGTCAGAGGACACGGCACAAGTACACGGTAAAAGTGGAAGAAGAAGCAGCCAAATAAGCTACAAGCTCAACTACTTGCGGTGACGTCATTGGGCAAAAAAAAGCTAGGTACATAAATGTTTGTAGTCTTCCATTGATTCGTAGGCCTTAAAATTAATACAGACACACACACACACACACGCACATGCATAGTGAAAGCTTTCGCTGATTTAATTCATAAAATTCTCAGAGCTGGCAAAAAAGCTTGCGGAAAAAGCTTTTGCGCCTTGTGGCAAGCGGCAGCAGCAGCAGCAGCAGCCGAGAGCCGACAGGTGTTGGCCGCCTGGCCTCAGTCGCTAAAAGGACACACAGGCAGCAGGTAGACAGCAGCTCCAGCTGCAAACAGGCAACAAGGTATGCGAGTTTGTGAATTGTGTGCGCTTTGAATATTTTGTGTGTTGCGCTTGCAAGCGGTTGTGTTGTGTCATTCAAGTGAAATATGGCATCAAGTTGCTGCAATTAGAAGCACGCATTAACTGCTTGGCTGCATTGCCAGTCAAAACTAAACTGGGTATGTGTGTGTGTGCGAAGCCATGTGTGTGTGCGTGTGTTTGTGTGTGTGTTGTAATTAACGCACTGACATAATTAACTTTGGCAACTGTCTAAACTCATTTGTGACCAACAATAATCAACCCGACGGCACCCATTTGGTCTATGTAGCCGTGTCAGCGTCTAGAACATACGAACAAACAACACAACACAAAACATACACACGCACACCTCACTTGGCTACTGGCCAACTTATCCAATTTCTTAGCTGACAAACCGCCTAATGACCATTTGACGTTTATTTTTGGGTCTTAAGTAAGCCATCAAACTGTCAACGCTTGTCCGTATTACTTGGCCCATATATGATGCCTGTTGACAGGATTCGCTTTTAACAGTCTGTCGTTAAAGTTTCGTCTTAGAAAATTAGCTAGAAGTTATTGAAACGCATTAAAAGTTGGCAGGTGTTGAAAACTTTTGTCATCATATTGATAAACAGTTAAGTAATGGCTATCAATTAGTTCATACTTCTTAAAGGAAAAGTTTAAATTTCTATTAAAATTTATTATGCATGTAAATTTTGCAAAGAAAAAATATAGATTGTAATTATTTAAACTTTTTTAAAAAAATATATATATACTTTATCTATAATTTGGGTAAACTAATGTTTCCTATACATGACTAGGAAATTGATATTAGCTCTCTATATTATAGCAATTTTATTTGTGGCTAATAAATAACTTTGATCAAACAACGAATTGCTCATCAATTACATCTTCAATTATGCCACTTGTCAAGTGTAATCAACAGCAATTAGTTAGCAACAGTTGATGTTGTGTTTGTGTTTTTGTAATATCATCATTTTTGACTAAGTAACAGTTCATTAAAACGTGTAATTGCCAGTCCTTCGCTTTGATGTTGAAATCTAATTAAAGCAGATTCAATTATGTTAAGTTATTAAAATGTACACATAATTTGACGAGTCTTCTTTCCGTCCGCAATGTTGTCTCTTTCGCTCTCTTTTTGCTCTGTCCTTGTTTGCTTTTGTGAACTGCGGCCAAAAGTTTTGAACAAGCGCTAGAAAGTGTAATTAGCAAAATGCGAAAAAAGGTTTACTTTTTCTATATTTGGTCTATTCGGGGACCAGGGAGAGCAACATTAATGAAATTGATTCAAGGCGTTGTCCGGGTCAACATATGCAGATAGCCCCACCGTCCACCTGTATTTGAGTTGCGTGGGCCGAGGGTTATGACGTCGCTTAGTGTCTATAATTAAAGAAGGTAAAGCGTCGCAGACACACCCACAGTCTTTGAAATGATGACTGACAAGCTAGATGGCTAGAACTGGAGGAGGACAGTGGGACAGTGGGCTGGGCAAGTGCATACAGCTATTAACATTTACCCAAGCGGATATCTGGTGTTTATTTAAATGCATAATTTATGAGCAACACGAACAAGTTTGTTTGACTAAAATATTTTATCGTTGCTTGCAACTAGAAACACATGTGCGCCGAGAAGTATGCAACACTTATTATGCATGTATTTTCGATGCTCCAGCGTGGTTCTGAGGTGCAGCAGGGACTGCATTTAGAAATCCGCTAGCTTAAGTCACCATTAGTAGTTCTTGTTTATTAAAAAATTAACTAAAAATTGTGTTTAAATATAGGAAAACTGTGTATATAAACACTGAATTCGTTTCCTATTGCAAGTAGTAAACCAGACCTCCAAAAAACAAATGCTGCAGACTTTATGTGTAAAATTGAAAATCGGTTCATCTTTGACAAAGTCATGGAAGTTTTAAATACGGGGCAATGGGATCCAAGAACTTTATATGTCAAAATTTTTCTCAACTTTGGCATGATTTTTGACCAAAAATTGGACCCCCTCAAAATCACTTTTAATGTTGTTTTTTATGCTAATTATGACAAATACAATCGATTGAAAGTATAAATTCGAAATCTAAATTTTAAAAAAAAAATTTTTTTCGAAAATTCATAAGGGGGGACTTTTTGCTTTTTTGACCAAAAAATTCAAAAAAATTTTATTTTCAAAATTGAATATATTTTTAATGCAGAATCAATTTATACGCCAAAACATGATCAAAATGCCATCAAACTTGAAAATCGGTTCATTTTTGACAAAGTTATGGCAGTTTGAAATATGGGAGTTATGGGATCAGAGAACTTTACATGTCAAAATATTTGTCGATTTTGGCATGATTTTTCACCAAAAATTTGACCCTCCCAAAATCACTTCTAATGTTGTTTTTTATGCTAATTATGACAAATACAATCGATTGAAAGTATAAATTCAAAATTCTAAATTTTGAAAAAAAATTTTTTTCCAAATTTCATAAGGGGGGACCCTTTACTTTTTTGACCAAAAACTTCAAAAAAATGTTATTGTCAAAAATACATATATTTTGAATGTAGAATCAATATATAGGACAAATCATGATCAAAATGTCATCAAACTTGAAAATCGGTTCATCTTTGACAAAGTTATGAGTGTTTTAAATACGGGGCAATGGGATCCAAGAACTTTATATGTCAAAATTTTTCTCAATTTTGGCATGATTTTTGACCAAAAATTTGACCCCCTCAAAATCACTTTTAATACTGTTTTTTATGCTAATTATGACAAATAAAATCGATTGAAAGTATAAATTCGAAATTCTAAATTTAAAAATAAAAATTTTTTCCAAAATTCATAAGGGGGGACCCTTTGCTTTTTTGACCAAAAAATTCAAAAAATTTTATTTTCAAAATTGAATATATTTTTAATGCAGAATCAATTTATATGCCAAAATATGATCAAAATGCTATCAATCTTGAAAATCGGATCATTTTTGACAAAGTTATGGCAATGCGAAGTATGGGAATTAATGGATTTTTTTAATGTAGAAAATTGCTTATAATCTAACGTATATAATGGACGTATTTTAGAGGCAAACAGCTAAAATGCTTTATTGCTGATTAACATTATTAACCATCATCGTAACTAACCACATTTGCTAAGCTGCTTTAAGGTATACGGTATACTATAAATCCCTGAATTGCTTTGATGTCATTTTTATTTTATCATTATTTATTATTTTCTCTATATAGTTAACTTTCTACAAAGCACAATTCTAATGAATGTAGAGTAAGCATTTATTTTCATATATGTATATGTCTCATATATAAAACTGCCATCCGGGGCAATAAAGAGCGCTAAGTGAGTATGAAACGCATAAATTAAGTCTGTGCCGGTAATAATACTAAAAGCACACACACACACACACACACGCACATATACATACAACATTTTAATGACCTGGTCGGTATAATGCCTGCGGTTCATTTTGCCATGGGCCGTCGGCACAGGAAACGCTTTTTATGCCGGAGCGTTTAATTCAAACGACTGCAAAAGGCAAATTTGCGAGTGGCTGTTGGCCTGTTCTCCTTACGCATTTAATTAAGGCCACATTTGGCTCTGGTTGCCATTTTCTGCAGCTCCGCTGGCGATGTGGTACTAACGTTACACGAACATGAGAAGCATTCCGGTGTGGGCCGCACTGGCCCAGCTCCTGCTGCTGGCCCTGGCCATTCAGCTGGGCGCCAACGCATCCGCAACAACTGGCGGTGACAACGCCTGGCAGCGGTCCCTCTTTGGACGCAATTCACGCAACTTGTTGCACCGCAGCGCCTCCGGTTCCACTGGCGCTGTCCCCGTCCCCGGCTCCGTACCCCTCACTGGCCTTGTGCAGGATCCCAATGTGGTGGCCGATGTGGGCGGCCCATTTGATTTGATTGCCAGCAATCTGCACAATGTTGGCTATAATAACGAGTATGGTCAGGTTTTTCCGCAATTTGGAGTCGCCGAGCAACAACAGCAGCCGCAACAACAACAGGTGAGTGCGGGCTTACAAAAGCAAATTTAATTAAACCACAAATGTTGACTTAACACGAACGAGGCAAACCTATAAGAAAAACTATAGGCGACTAACTATCTACCTATTACAAAATAAAAATGATTTTATTATTCTTACAAGCAACAATAATAAATTTAGATTTAGAAAGCGCCAATCGAATTTATATATTTTATATTTTTGGTCATATTTAATAATCAATTAAAATGATGAACAAGAATTTTGCTCAATGAATTCAAATTAAAGGTCAAAGAACATTTTTTGATCACTCATACGCAGCGTTGCACAGCATAGACATGACGCACGCAGCTGCAGCGTAAGCATAAATTGAATCGACGTACGACGCGAAATGGGTGTTAATTAATTTTGGCTGCCTACAGCAAAGTGTCAGAAATGTGAGAGCTTTCCAAAGTGCAAAGTTCAAATGCAACGCGCCGTGTTATAAGCACAATTGGATTATAGCCAAATTGAGCCGGGTTAATCAGGGCTCAATGTGCATAGGTATTGGTGGACAGACAGACAAAAATTGACACGCATACGCAGCGTGTGCCGCATGCAGATAATGTAGCACATTATATACGCCCCGTGGGCCGGGCAATGAACATATAACGAAACGTCTTTCTAATTGCCACAGCAACAGCTGCCGTCGCTGCCATCGTCGCTGCGACAGCCGCAGACCGAAGTGTACGGAATTGTGGAGCCACTGATTGAGGATACGCCCTGCGCAAATCGCGCCTGCCTGGTAAACGAGGATTGCTGCCCCACCGGGGTCTGTGTCAACACATATGGCGGTAAGAGAGTGTGTGTGTGCGAGTGTGTCTGTGTGTGTGTGTGTCCCAGACCAATTTCAATTGCAATTGTTCGCTAAACAACATTTTGACAGATGGCAAATGCGTTTACGTGTTCGGCCGGCAACGGGATCTGTGCCAGGGACACGCCGACTGTGAGGCGGGCACCGCCTGCATGCTGGTCCCACAGGAGGGCATTTGGCGCTGCGAGACGGAGGCGCCCATGCTGACGGACGCATTCAGCGTGCGGCCCAAACATCCGCTGGGCAGCGAGTGCAGCAGCAGCAGCGACTGCCAAGTGTTCAAGTGAGTTGTTGTTTTTGTTTCAGCTAGGATTTAAATCCCTTACAACAGATCAAGTTTATATTGATTGATGGCATTTTTGATCATTTTGATCAGAGTTTGTTCCTTAAATTAATTCTTCATATATATATATATTTTCAACTTAAGTGCATCTCAATAAACTCTTTTAGCGGAATGTGCTGCCAGCATCAGCGTTTGCATCATCGCGCCGTCTCCAAGCTGACTTGCGGCTATTTTCGCGACGCCTTCGACTGCGTCGATGTGACACAAGAGGTAAGAAGCAGAAGGAGGCAACAGCGTCAAACATAATTACATAGTTCCTTATACCCTAGCACATGGCTAGAGTTTTTCAGCAGCGTCACAACTGAACGAAAGCTGGCAATTTTGAAAGGCAATGGCACCCTTTGATTCAAAAATATATATACACGTATATCTAGAAAGAAGAAGACGAAATTTAATAACATATCAAATGCATATCACTCTTGTTTATGTATATTTCTATATATATATGAAAAATATTTAAAACTTACATAAGAATAACAAACAATATAATCAAGTTAAATTTGAATGTGTTTTCGTAGAAATAATAACATTATTCCAAATACTAAAAAACAAATATAAAACAATTTACAACATAAAAAATACTGACTGAGGCATTCAATGTTATTACAGCAAGTATTAAAATTACAATTTTATCAAATTATATTGTTCAAAATTAAATATTAACAATTAACATAAATGTTTAATGCATATTATATATCTATATATATATACACACACTAATATAGCAAGCCCATAACCGATATGTGAACTGTTCCTTTTCAAGCATTTTGCGTTCCCCATTCGCATCAAGTCAAGTCGAAAAAAGGAGGCGAACGAAATATGTGCATATAAATATGTATTTAATATTAATTCTATGTAAATGTATTTTATAAAAAAAAAACCCCATGCAAAATGTTAATGAAGTAAACAAATAAACAAACCGAATGTAAGGCACGTAAAAAGTGCAAAGGGCGCACGCCCACAAAACCAAAAAAAAAAAAGAAAACATGAATTGTAATTATTTTTATTTTCTGTGTTTACTTTGAGCTGGAAATATTGTGCTTAAGGTGTTGTTAATTATAATTTTTAAAGGGCATTTTAAAAGGGATGCAGACTGCTGAATAATTTACGATTTTTAAAGTGCATATTTAAAATTTTAACAATAATAATATCTATATAATATTTCAGCATAGAATCGCAGGATTTGCCTGAAAATAGAGGTTGAATAAAAGTCAGAAACAACTTTTATATTGTTGCACAGCTAGCTATTTATAGGTTAGATTGCTAGAATTGTGACCCTCAGTTAAAACCTTCAATTGGGCCATTTAAATTTATTTAGATGACCTCGAGGCAAACCTGTGAAAATCGACTAGAAAATGCCAAAGTGGAAACTTTTTGTTGCAGTCCCTCTAGAAATTTCCAAATAGCAAGGACACGTTAAATTTTTAATTGAAACACATTTTTACCAAATGAATAAATAAAACGCCAAGTTTGCGCCCACTTCCACCACCCACTTTTCCTATGCACCGGAAACAAAACAAAGCGACAAATGAAAAGAAAAGCCCCGTCTTAAGTGGAAAAGTCAACCAACTGTTGACTAAGCAGCTCAACAGTTGTGCAACTTTGTTTTAATAACGAGTATTTTGTTTCGTTTGTTGTTTTACAAATATTTTGGGTTTCTTTATTTAAAGTGCCAGTAAAAACGCAGCTTAAAGCTAAAAGTTAGACTCTGTTTACACTTTCAACGCTTTTTGTTTTTTGTTTTTGTTTTTAACAGTACACCGTAAATGCTTCCAATACACATCTCTCAAATTCCAATTCACCTTATGGTACTTCTCACAAATTCTTCTTCTTTTTTCTCTCTCTCTTCGCCATATCTTTCTCGTCTGATTCCACTTACGATCAGTATACATTACAAACACTTTCACATAATTGTTTTTGTTTGGCAAAAACAAAGAAACTTTTACACACTTGAGCCTAACATTAAATATTTAGTTTCATTTTTAAATATTTCATTTAAACACAAAAATCGTTTTCTTAGCTGCAAAATAGGAGATGATTAAATGTATTACTTAAAATTTCTTTTGCGCATTTGTTTTTCAAGTCTTTTTTTTCATATTTCACGTCGGTTCGATTATTAACTCAGTACTGTTGTTTAAGTTGCCTCTAAAGAGCGATATTGTAAATTGGAAAATATGATTACTGTTATTTATTTTCATTTTCTGGGAGCTTTGCAAACGAAACAATATTTGATAGTATTTTAAGAAATTTATCGGTTGTTTTTTTCTGGAACTGGCTGCGGGGTCGTTTGGGGTACTTTTAGTTAAAGATTTATCATTTTAACAATGTGACAAATTGTTTTCTCATTCGTTATTATTTACACATTTTACAATTACAGGAATATTGTTTGTAAAAACTTAAAATTACGTTGATTTCGTTTTACTGAAATTGGAATTGAATTCAGCAAATTACAGGAAATTAGTTTAACTTAATATTGTAAACATAGTTCAGATTGATTTTTGTTTTTGTTTTTTTTTAGTTGCCTAAATTATTAGGAAATTAAATTTCGCAGGCCGAAAGATATAACAATCTAGTTTAGGTTTATATAATAGTATTTTTGTTTTCGTTATACGCATATCAAATATAATTGTTATACATAATAATTATAATATGATGCTTAGCTTTTAGTTGATGTATGTTAAAATTAATGGTTTCCCCCTCATAATTTTAGTGTATTTTAATCTCTTGGCGTTATGTGTGTGACTGCTGCGGGTTCTGGAAAACATTTGATGTTGTATAGAAACTACTATTGTTCAATATTCCTGGCTATGGCTGGGTTGTTGTGGGAGTGTGTGAATATGTGTGTGTGTGGTGCAGACATGTAAAACATTTAGTTCTTGCGTACAATCAAACCTTTCATCAAATGACTTATGACACGACAAACAACACAACTAATATAGGTTTACGGTGTCGCACAGTGACTTAAAATTACAATTTTCTTTTCTCATACTTTATCTTCAATATGTTTTGTTCATGAAAGATCAAGTTTCGTACAATGCAAGCAAATATACATATATATATTCGTCTCAACTTGGTTTTTTGTTTTTCGTTAAAACTACAGTAAAAATAGGAAGAACAAGCTTTGGTTATAACATAACTAAAGAAAATGGTATGTGAAAAACAATATTTTGATATATGAAGCTAAGAATTGAAAAGCCTACGTATACAATTTTGGGGCAAGCGATAAATGTGCATGGATTTGTGTATAATGTTTGGGTAAGATGTATTTTTGTTTAGTTAGCTTAGGAGACGGACACACAGCGTATGTGGGGCGTGGGCATGGTTGTGGGCGTGGCATGCAGCAGGCGGCGCGCCATATATATATATTTATATTTGATGTTATTTATTCACTTTTGTTTGTCTGCTTTTCAAATTTTTTGTTTTTGTTGTAATTCTTGAGTTCCTGAGTTTTTAAATATATATATAAATATACATATTTTTTTTTGTTAATTTTTATCAACGATAAACGCCTAAAAAGTTGTTTTCATTGTCTATAAATGGATTTCTAAATTTGTGTATATTGCTACGGTTTTTATATATGTTTATTATATTGATATTAATGCAGCGCAAAAGTTGCCTGCTATAGAATTTGTATTTGTTTGTAACTTGGGGTTTTTCTCTTTTGGGGGTTATCTTTTCGTATTTATTTTTTTTGTTTTCTGTTCTCACTGCTGCTCAGTCTTGGCAAAGTCTTTTAACTGTATGTATTTTTTTCATTATATATATATATATATTCTTTTTTGTTTTGTTTTTGTGAACAGTGGCTATAAAAAATATATGTATGTTTTATGTATACATATTATTAGGCCCTAATTGTTTTCCTTTCATTTTAGCACAAGTTGGCAGTGCGGCGGTTCAAAGGCGCGCCGCAATGCTGACGGCCGTGGAAACTAAGCGAATCTCAGCAAGAATGTCAACAAAATATTTATGTACAAAAGTATAAGGTAAATGCAAAAGACAACAAAAGAGGAAGAAAAGAAAAAACAAAAGAGCACAGTTCTTAAACATATGCAAGCAGGTGAATGTGGGGCTGGGCAGGATTGGGGGCGTTTGGTATTTGTTAGGCCTAAGTATTTACACGGTATTTGTTAGTTTAGGGGTTTAGCTTAGTTTTCTGTTTCTCTTTTTGTTTTCCTGCTTATCGCTTGAAGGTAACACGGGGCCAGGTTACAGGTTACACAGGTGCGAAGCGCACAACGTCCGAATGAAACGCATTCCACTTTGGCTACCAATTAGAGCCACAATCAGTTCTTGACCTTGTCCTCAACGCGTATGCTGGCCAGTGTCTTTTTGATGCGTAGCGCTGTAAGGCGCGCCACGGGATTGGGATACCAGCACTCCTTCATCACCTTGGCCATGTTGTGCAGCACATCAGAGGCGTGCCAGCGATTGGGTATATTGGGCCGACTCTTTTCAATGCAAACCACCTGCAAGGCACAAGGCAAACGGAATAGAGAAGGTATTCAACCAGCCAGAAGTTGTATCTGCTCACCTTCTTCATCTCCTCAATGCTGGGATCGGGCTGCACGGCATCCCAGTAGGGCAATTGATATTCCTCAAAGATCATGCCCATATTGCAGCGACGCGCTATCTCCCAGAGTATCAGGCCAAAGGCGTACACATCCGCACGCTTGTATGAGTCGAAGTGCTGGGCGTTCATGCTCTCGTCCAGCACCTCGGGCGCCATGTAGCGCTTGGTGCCCACGCGATGTGTGGAGGGTATATCCACCGAGTCGTCCTTCTCCACGTGCCGCACCGCCAGACCCAGATCGCCAATGGCACAGCTCAAATTGGACTTGACCAGTATGTTCTTGGACTTGAGATCACGATGCGCAATTGCGGGCTTGCCGCGAGTGCCCACAATGTCCATGTGCAGATGGGCCAGACCCGTGGCAATGCTCAGCGCCATGTTCAGCATGGTATTGGTGTCCACAGTGTGCGTGGTCAAATAGTCAAACAGCGAGCCGTTCTCATGGTAGTCCGTGACCAACCAAAGCTGTGTCCAGGTGCCGTTGTCTGTGACAGAAGCATGGATAGTTCAATTAAACCTTGAAGGGTTCATATTTAGAAGAAGCCAGCTCACCCTTGTTATCCGCTGCTATGAAACCCAATATATTCTCGTGGCGCAACATGACCGTTTGATAAATTTCAGCCTCGCGGAACCAGGAGCACTCCTCGCGACTGGAGAAGATTTTGACGGCGACATTCTCGCCACGCCAGCGACCGCGCCAAACCTCACCGAAGCGTCCCTTGCCAATCACATGGCACAGCTGCACTTGGCGGGCAATCGAGCGCTGCACAAGCAGCGGTAATCCGGCTAAAAGTGAAGTGGAAGGGTGAGAAGATTAGAGGATGCATTGCTACCTTAGGAGAAAATATCAAGCGTTGATACTTTACATGATGATGATGATTGAGCTCCCTTTTACACAGCTCTTATGTCGTTTTGACCAATCTCACTCACCTGAACCGGAACCGGAAGTGGTCATCTCAATGATATCGTGCAGCGTAGTGTTGCCATTCAGTATGGGATCATAGACGGAATCCTCCTTGGCGAAGGGTCGTCCATTGGCCATGCGCTTGCGGCGCTGACAATAATACCAAACACTGGTGCCGGACAAGCAGATGATCAGCGTGGCGCCCACAATGATGGCAACCAGTTGCCATCTGGTCAACGTCTTATTGGGCGCAAAATCTGATTGGAATGCAAGTTTCACATTAGTTAACTTTGTTACTCGATACTGCAAGCTGCAAAAAGCTGAGCGTGAGATTTAATGGAAAATTAAATGCCAGAAAGTTAGTGAATAAGTGAGAGCACAACATGCAATATTTAGAAAAAAGCCACTGATTAAATTACAAAACGAATACCAATAGCAAATCAAATAAAAAACAAACCAAGGTGCAATTGAACATTAGTTTTTAGTGTGTGTAAGTATATGTAAGTAGTTGTAATTGACACTAACCTGTTTATGACTTTTGGTAGTTACATATTTACAAACCTTTGCATATTTTGCGGCACAAACATAAAAGCTACAGAGCAATAAACTGTAAACACGCACACACACAAAATCCCCACAAACAAAATCCCAACGCATACATACGCACAAGAGTAGTGCAAATGAGCAAACACGGCGACTAAAAAAATTTAGATGAGCTCAGAACAGAACAGAAAAAAAAATAGGCTGCAGACAGCAAAACACACAAAAATGCGGCCATAAATGAATGGAATGAAGCCGTTAGGCAGCGACGTCGACTGCGACGTCAAGAGTGCAATGCAGCCGCAGCAGATGAATGAATATGAATGCACGACTTGCATAAATAGCAAGCAGAAACAGAAGGCGCAGACAGAATTACCGCAGACCAGCTGCAGGCAGCGAGCGGGTGAGCGCAGAAGAGAGCGAGTACATAAACAAAGAGCGACTGCTGCTGCTTGTGCTCTTTCTTGCTGTTGTTGTTGTTCCAGGTGGCCCCCTTGAGACAGTTGTTGTTGCTGTTGTTACTACATTTTATGCATACTTCCTTTATTTTTGGTGCAGTTGTTTGGCTTTTGTGCGCGTCGTGTTTTTAACAAGTCAATATGAATGATGCGAAAGGTCAGCAGACAACTCGAAACACAGCGAGCGACAAGTGGGCGTGGAGTGGGTGCAGAAAGAGGAGTAGCGACTAGGCCGCACAACAACGCGCTAGACAAGGTGAAATAGACAACAACAACAAACACAAAAATTGTGCATCCATGTGTGTGTGTGTGTGTATGAGAGCGAGTGCGTATGTGTGGAATGGAATATGAACGGGAAATACCAACAAACCAAAAGTATCGAATTTTTCTTTCCTCCAAGACGGCACAGGCGTACCTGCATTTGGAGCAGAGGCTGAGTAGAAGGAGTCAGAGTGACAGGTGTGTATGAGTGTGTGTGTTAATGTGTTTTGCTGCGTGTGCTACAAAGAACTCTGTTCACAAAAACAAAAATTCGCAAATGATTCGGTGCAATGACATGGGCGTGGCTCTAGTGGCAAATCAAGAGGGGGCAACGCCGCGTCAAGGCACATGACATGTGGTGCGAGTGTGGTTAGAAAATGTGCCCGCTGATTTTCTGTGTTGTGCTGTGATGAATGAAGGCATGGGCATGGGCATGGGTATGGGTATGGGTGGGTGGGGGTATGGCAGTTGAGTTTGTCGATTGAGAGGGGGTGGGTGGTGGGGGGTGGGTGTCTATAAGCAACTCTCACCTGGTATAACACCATTGTAATTTTCACGCGTATTGCAAAAATCATCTTGACAACATTGTGTGGAGGAGGTCGGTGTTTTGTCATGACACCAGGCGGGATCTTCGGGTGGTAAGTGGTTTGCTAGGGTCAGGCATCTACATACATACACATATACAGTTACGGAGTAGTTTTTGTTTGTTTGCTTTCGAGTAGTCGGGTTAAATATATGCTAAATTTTAGTTACTACTAGGTTAGGCAAAAAAGTTGTTTGGTTTTTTAAAAAGAGTTTTCCACAAATAGCAAAAAGTTGGGATTGTTGTTGCTGTTGCATTTATTGTTGTAGCTGTTGTTGTTGTTGTTTTTTGTTGTTGTTGTTGTTGTTGTTGATGTGTTGTGCAGTTGATAAGCAGCAGTTGTTATAGTTGCGATTTGCAATTATTATTATTATTGTTGTTGTTGTTGTTGCGGACTACTTAAAACTAAAAGTTGCAGCAGCTTGAAATTGTGACGCAGCGAGCGAGCGTGCAGCAGAGGCGTGGTCTACAGGGGGGTTTTCAGTTGAGGGGCAGTGTGGTGGTTTCGACAGCAGCAGCGGGTGCACAGAGGCCGAAGGCAAGGGCGTTAATTCAAGGTTACTATTGAAGCACTTTAAAAATTCCCAAGTTCAGTTATATACAACAAAAAAAATAGATTAATAATAACTTGTGTTCTAAAAAGCCCAATCAACGAACCAGCTGAGAAATTCTAGTCAAATACAAAATCTCTACTTAAAAATAAACAATTCCAATGGGGATTCACTCAGAATATCGATATCAATATCGATAATATTACTTCTCTCTTTTTTTATGTACACCATCTTTCACATATATAAAGTTCTTTAGAAATTTTGTACAATTTTGAAATGTCAAAAATAGTTTATTGCAAACGGAGCTGCTTTATCAACACTGAAAAATGTACATCCACAGCATACTCATGAATACACCTATTGCATATCCATAGAAATAAGCCACACCTTGTACGAAAATAAAAGCTAGTTACCACAAAAACTGCACAATTGGTATTTTCTTTTTTATAAGCGTCTACAATCAAAATGTTTACGAAATTATTTGGCATGCAAAAGTTGATTGAAAAAAACTACTTTTTTATTTTTGTTGTTTATTTGCTTATGTAGATAGGTGTAGGTGGTGTTGGTGTTGTTGTTGTTGGTGTTGTTGGTGTGCCGTTAAGATAGTCAGAGAGATACAATAGATAGATAGAGAAGCAGAGTAACAGGCGAGGCAGGTAACGTGCAAAAATAAAAATAAAAAAAAAGAATTTAATTTACTAATCAGAGGACAACCGAAGAGCGAACAAAGTGCAAATAGAAAAGTAAAATATTTACCACAAAAATTTAAGATTTATGGCCAATTATAAGGCGCACCCTAAATTTTTGTGCAAACCGAAAGAAAACGATAAATATTATAAATACTATTACAATTATTATTATTATTATTGTTGTTGTTGTTGTTGTAGTGCATACAAAAAGACTATAATTGTTGGTGCATAATTAGCGCAGTGTACAAAAAAAAAGAATTAATAATAATAATAACAAATAAAAAGAGAAGTGCAAACCAAATAGCTTTCTTAAAGAGACAGAAAATAAGTAGTTTTTTTGTTTGGCTGTAGTTTGTTTACTTGTTATTTATAGTTTGATTTTGTTCTTCTTTATGCTGTACCTGTTTCAAAACTCCTTTTCATAATCTCTTCTTTATTGCAGAAATCCTTACTACAACAGCTAATTCTATACGTATCGTATTTACTGCGACTCGAGAGGCATTCCAGCGGCTCGCGTTGCAGATCGTAACGCTTATCGAGGCAACTGTACAGCAATAGACCAATATACAGTTATTCGGTAATTATGTGTGTTATGTTAAAAAAGAAAGACAGAGAGCAACGGCGAGGCGAGCGCGCAAAACGAACGTAGAGAGTGGGAGAACGAAACATTGAGAGAGAGAAAATGCATCGCAGCGCAGAGAGCAGAGCCACGCGTACAATTTTTTTGGTTTTTATTTAATTTTCGAGCGGGCAGGTGAAAAACAGTAAGAGAAAGAGAGAGTGAGAGAGAAAAAAGGAATTAGTAATATTTGATTTTTGTTGCCGCTGTCTTTGCGCCAGTTGCTAATTAAAACTCAGTCTGGTTAGTAGCAATCAAAACAAAAGCAAAAATGTATATATATATATAATATCAATTTAACAAACAAATAACTTTAGTTGCCGGGAGCTTAACTCTCAGTTGTTGTTGTTGCTGGTTTTTGCTGTTGTTGTTGTTGTTTTTGCTGTTGCTGTTGCTGCTGTTGGTGGTTTTTAGTAGTGTGCGCTGCATTTTGTTTTTGGTTTTTGGTTTTTGTTTTTTTGGGTTATGTTCATTTTCAAGTCGAACTCAACACGAGCATATAGAGGAGAACGAGCTAGTTCAAAAGAACGAACAAACTGGAACAAAGCAACTGGAACGACGTGCGTTTTGTTTATTGATGGCAGTTAGAGGAGCAATCGGGCATATGGAACAGGGGCGGAACAGAGAAGGGGTGTGTGGGCGTAGCGCACCTTCGTAGATAACCGCAGACATTGGCAAAACGGGCGACTCCTGTCCACCATCCGGCGTAACCGTGGACAGCGCATAGTACTTGATAACGGGCCGCAGTTGAAGATTGCAAAAGTCACGATCGTCGCAACACGCATGGCCGCCCCGACGGGCGGCTGGGCGTGCCGTTGGGCCGCCGTGTCGGCCGTCGTTGCACCAAATGAAACGGCCCGGCGGAAAGCTCTGCGACATGTTGAGGCAGCTGCGCAACGTTGTTGCAACCGAAACACAAACACAAATGGGAGTTGTTTCTTGTGTTGTTGATCTAATTTTTGTTTTTTGTTTCTTTTTTGTTTTGCTGTTGCCTTTGGCAGCGAAGGAAAACTTACCGGAAACTGAAGATTATCTTGCTGTCGCTGTCCTTTTCCACAGAGGTGAAGCAATAGCCATCCGTTTCGCAAATGTGATTCGAGTCCTTGCAGATGTCGCAATGGCATTTGATCTTTTCTGTTGAATAAAATAATCGTTAGCTTCAGATATCAAAAATTTTTACTAATCTAAAAAGTGGAATATGTAATGCATAATATTGATGGATTTTAATGTGGGTTTTTAAAACGGCTAAAAAGTTTTTGACTGCTTCGACTTTGTTTGTTTTTATCAATTTAAAAATATACAAAAATTTCCGTTTATTTAAAATAATACATATAATAAAATAATTAATATATATATTTACATTACAATTAGCAAAAACAATTCCAATATTTGAATAATATTTTATTCGCTTGAACCCGTAAGCTATTTTAATTATTAACAACGACAACGACAACAAATTTAGTTGTTGCCATAGACTTTAGCCCCGTTTTTGGCCATGCGTTGCTTTGGGCTAATTAGCAAGTCGCTGGCAGTTGCCATTTAAAGTTTCATTAATCATAATTCGGTCTCGTATTGATTTTCTTAAGCGATCGCAGACATTACCCCGCCGCCAAGTGCCACAGAAGTGGGCGGGCTCAGGTTACGCTTTATTAAAACGAACAAAAAAAAATGAAAAAAAAAAAAAAAACTTGAACAAAAACAAAAGGCATTTAGCATAATAAACACAACAAAAGCCGCGTCGCGCCGAGAAGACAAGTGCAAAGCGGAAAGCATAAAGAACCCAGACGAAGTCGAAGTCGACGTCGCAGTCAGCGTCGCTGTTGCTACTGCTGCAGTTGCATTTATGTTGTTATTGCTGCAGTTGCAGTTGCACTTGCAGTGCGAGTGTGTTGTTGTTGTTGTTTTTGAGGGTGTGTAGGCAGACAGTCGGCTCGTGTGTGTGTGGGGGTGGGGTTAGGGTAACGGGTAAGGGGTAAGGGAAGAGGTGGACTCTTGTATTTAAGAGCTTCGTCTGCGCCACAGCGCATTGACATCGACAGCACGCGCTTACGTCACGAGACGACTCGAGGCGAGACATTTCAGAGACAGCACAGACAGAGACGGACGGACGGACGGGCAGGTGAACGGGGTGAGCTACATGAGCCGCTCTTCGAGGTGTTTCAAGTCACGCGAGCCGCGCTTCTTTTCTGGGCTTTCGACTTACTTTCGTGCTTCTTGTTGTGCAGCGGCGCGTAAGTGGGCAACGACATCTGCGGCTGAGTGGCAGAGGCAGCGGCAGAGGCAGAGCCAGCGACAGCGGCCGTAGCCGATGCTGAGGCAGCGGCAGCGGGCAATTGTATCGGCACTGTGCTGTTGTTGTAGCTGCTATTGTTGTTGTTGCCATGGCTGTTATCAGCAAATGGCGGCGACGATTTTGTTAGATAAGCGCCAGCTGTTTCATTTGCTGTTGTTGTTGTTGCTGCCGCCTTTGTTGTTGTTGCTGCTGCTGCTGCTGGCAACAATTTGTGCCCAGCGCCCGTTTCGTTTGTATTATTGATGACAATCTCAATGGGCGACGCTGCAAGCAAAAAGAAACAAAAATAACACACCACATTTAGGTTAGTTTCGCACCTTAAAAATCAAAGTCATATTTAACAGCATATCCTGACACTCACCGCAGCTGGCATTGAGCAGCGCCAACAGGCAGAGCAGCTGCGTCCACATTGTGTTGATATTTTGGCTTGTTATTGTTTTCGTTGTGCTTTTCTTTTGTTTTTCGCACACACACACTCACACACACACGCACCCACAAAGACTTTGCGGGCAGCAAACTTATTTTTCTTCACTCCTTGTTGACGACACAAACCAAACTATGTGAGGAAGGACGACGACGCCGACGACGACGACGTCAACGTCGACTGCAGACGGCGGCGGCGGCAACCAATTTGTTTTGTATTGCGCATTTATTGTGTGGGACACAGGAGTGCTGGGCGTGCGGGGAGGGTCGGGGGTTAGACACGGAGTCGGCCTCGCGCTCTGATTGCGCCCGCGACGAGCTTACATTTTGTTTGTGCATTCGTTTAGCAAAAGTTGCCACTATTTTTGACCACTCGGCCAAGTATATAATTCACAATTCACAGTTAGTTTAACCGAGATTTGGTAAAATTTCGTTTGCTTCTTGCAAATCCAATTAGAAAAATGTATTCCCCTCCCACTTTTATGGATAGGTTTTCAGCCGTATTTTCATCACGTGAGTTTCACACTTTAACGGCCTGCTTGGTGATTCTAACTTATTTACACTGATGGCCAGCACTTTGAAATGTATAGTGCAGTTCTTTGTTACTGTTAAATTGTGTTATTTATTTGTTATATATGCAATTTTGTTTAACGAAATCAGCGGAAAACTCGTCTGTGTGCGAGTGCTTTAGCGAACGATGTGACCTGTGTGGCCGTTGCGCGTTATCGAAAAATTGTCGGAAAAAATACCAAGAGCGTGGCGTTGCCACCTCCAATAATTCTAAACCAGTGTCACCTCAATCAAATTGGTTGTATTTTTTTTATTGATACATTTAAATATACATATAATGTTGGAGATGCCGCAATTTCTAATTATTTTCATTCACAAAGCATTTCTTAACTGTTTAAACAGAAATTTATTCCCGCAAGCTTTTCTTCTTGGTACTAGTACCGTGACAATGGCAAGCAGTCAACAAAAACATTTTGTCAATTTAATGATGAGGTCGCTGCTGTTTTTTATTTCATACCCAGTATGAATAATTTATTGCCACAAGAGACTGAGCAGCGATAGTGGTGGCATGCCAGGCTCCGCGCCCTTCGAGAAACCTACAAATACATCACAAAACATGAATGTCAATAGATAATTAATAGACAAGGAACGCAGCTGCTTCTTCTTGACACACGTGCTGTGCGCACTTACCCAGGTAAAGAACCATTGGAACAAATCCCCAGTGGAATGTGGTCTGAATGATGTCCACAACAACCCCCAAACGCTCCTTAGCACCCTCCGAAAGAACCATTTTGATTTATAATTGATTAAATGCACAACTTGTACGCACACGCTCGTATTATGAAATGGCTTTGCAGCGAGTCACAGTCTGAAAAAGAATTAGTGTTGGTAACCGCGTGTGGGTTTCGTTTTGTTTGCAATTAAATAATGTCGCTTACAGAGCACCTCGAAACAGTAGAATACTAAATATGAAACATTGATTTAATGTAATTTATTTTTGTGAAAGTCTACTTTGCTTTACAAATATCTTTAAACACATATTGTAAGCGAGGGAATAACTACACACCTTGCCAAGCCGCTCGAAGATACTATGCAAAATGTAAACAAAGCGATGGCGTTGCCTGATCTTGCGATAAAACGCGTGCTGAAAAACACAGTCCAATCCCGATAATTCGAAATGGCAAGGGAACAGCAAGTTTTATATATAACAGAGGCTTTTGAACTATAGTAATTTCAATTTAACGCGGTTAAAAAATAAAAGTACATACAACGGGGATTTTATATATGACATTGAGTTTTGACATTTTCACATCTATGAAACTTAACGTGCTTTCGCTGGAGGCGAGTGTACTTTAAAGTATGTTTGATTTTATATAAATGTACTAAATCATATTAAATGTTATTCACTTTTAATATATATTTTTTTTCTTTCAGTTTTTATAATAATACAACCAATAATACAATAATACAGTACATCTTGGTTATTTGCTATAATTTTTGTTGTGCTGCAATTTTGTCTCACGTGGTCACGCTGCCACCACTAGTTCTTTTCAAATGCAGCCCTGTCAGATGGTGTGTGTGGCCTGCCTGCTAGAGAATTTTATTTGCTTTTTGTTCCGTAATAAATTTAAATTAATTCAAAGCAGAACGCTCTGAACTGCACTTTAGAGGAGACACCCACAGAGAGCAACGCATTCACCTCACTTACTCACATATAATGTAAGTGCTAAGCAACCGTCGACTTTCACGCTGACATTTCACAGCGTAATGTGTCTGAGGCAAAAAAAGAAAATTAGAGTGAAAAATCGATTTCGTATTATGTAAGCTGGCTTGTGCTCAAAACGAAATTTGTTTATGTTGCAGATAATAATTGCTTGTGCGGACCATGAAAACAACTAATATTGGATTGTACGCGTTTCGTTTAACTTTCGGCCAGGTGAGCAATCGCTGAATAAGCGCATAAAACAAACCAATCAAAATGAATTGACAAGTGCATAAAACCTGTAAATTGAGGGGATATTAAGAGGGGAAATTAAATAAATTTCCCAAACACGTTCGTAAAAAATCCCCCCACACGCGCACTCATTCCATTTTGCGTTCAATGGAAAGTCTGCAACCGGGCGATGCGTGCCTGGAATGCCTCAGCCAGGGCTTAAATAACAAACTGCGTTTTTTTTACCTGAATCTCGATGAGCAGCTGCTGAAATGCGAATCCCGCACCTGCCTCTGGCCACACAACGAAGCCGTCTCCTCCGACGAGGAAGACGACGCCGTTGCAGCACAATCTGAAATAACAAATGCGGATGCGGATGAGGATGAATTCATTAAACAGCTGCTTGAACAGCTGGCACCAGACAGTGAATCGAGCGAATCTCTGCCGCACTTAAATCCACCCAGCTGTGGCAGTAATGTGACTCCTAGCGCACCTGAAAGCAATGCGTGCAACATCGATGACATTCTCGCCATATCTGATCTCTGGACGAGCGAGCTTCTGAGCAACGATCTAAACACTGAGCATAGTCCAAAGAGCAAACAAAGTGATAAGCTGTCACCTGTTGCACCGCCAACAACAACAACATATTCCATGCCTGATCTGCTAAATGAATCTTCCATATCAGAAATACTATCGACACCAACCCAACAGACTGAAACACAGCAAGTGGAGCTGAAGCTGGAACAAACCATACATCCAGCTACAGCACTTGAGCCAACTATTAGCTACACAATCTCCATTCCGGCCATACCGCAGAGCCCAAAGACTAAGGCGAATCTCTTCCAGTTGCCGCCCAAGAAGGCCTCCACACTGGTGCGCAGTCAACGGCAGCAGAAACCGCTTCAGGTGCAGCCAGAGCCACAGCTGGAGCCGGAGAAAGTCGCTGCAACGGCGCCTGTTTCAACCGCCAGCCTGTTCCTGGACGCACTGAAGCGTACAACGACGACGGCGACGCGTCCCGTGCGTGGTGCTTCTGTTGCCAGGAGGCAAACGCGCAGTGTGCGCGGCAGCGTTGGCGGCGGGCGGCTAAGCGGGGGAATACTGGAAGTGAAGCAGAAGCTGGAGCAGATCGAGGCGCACAGCAGGCGGAGGGAACCGGAAGCTAAAGCGAAGACAAAGCAAACGCATTGAATGACAACAAGTTTGGCATTTGGATCACGTTTGATATATAAATTCGGAAATGAACATATGCAAAAATATGCGTGTCTTTGCGTATGCAAACAGATTCCGTTTATTTATAAACTTTATGATTTTTTTGACGGTCGCGCCGCTTTATTTTTATGCGCGGCACGCGTCCAGCGCATGATGATCAGTGGCCGCCAGATAGGAGAAAGGCAGCGATAGCGCCGAAAGGAGGAAAGCGGGTCAAAGCAAATGCGTCACAACTCGGCTCAAGATGCAACTCAGCTGAGATGCTGTTAAGTCGCAAATGTGGAAGTGGCGCAAAGTGGCTTGAAAATTGGCTGAAAGCGCATTCCTCAAATATCTCTTGAAAAAAAGCGGCGCCGATACTAAAAATAATTTAAGGAATTATAAATAAGTTGGGACGTTGAATGATATATTGGCAACATGCCCTTAAAGAAACAACAACAACAGCAGCAAATAAAATTTAGAGATAATTTGTATTATAGCAAAACGTGACTTTAATTAATATAGCAATTCGAATATAGCTAATTTGAATACTCTTATATGTTTAAAGCATATTAAAAGATAAGCTTTGACTGATTGTAAATTATTTGCTGTAGTTTTTTTAGTTTATCTAACGATGTTGGCCCACTGTGCTGCGTTGACGTCACGCGCCACGCGTTTCCAGCTTTTTTGCGTTTTAGCTAGTTTCATTGAAGGCGCTCTAATTGCACGGCGACAACAACATTTGATAACTCGTACAATAGTGGTAAAAATTACGTTGCTGGGGGCTAACATTATTAAATATTTGTAATAGAATAGCTAATTAGATAGACACTCGGACAGGTGTTACAAGTTTATCAACATTCTGATTATGCCTTAATCAGTTCAATGAACGTAGGAATGTGTGTGTGCGTTGTGTGTGTGTGTGTTGGGGGCAGTTGAACTTCTCAGTTCAGTTGCCAACAGGCAGGAATAACCCACTGCGCAGTAGAAACGAAAAAGCCGGCATAGACATTTGGGCAATAGGCCAAATTGTTTCTGTTTCACATATTTCTAAATTTAGATTAGCCAAACAAGAAATGATAAGAGACGTAAAGTTGTTTTTGGCTCGGTTTTAATTGATGCAATTTGTTTTTAATCTGCTTTCAGGCACCGCCGCTCTCCGCGCAGGCCTCGGCACACAGCAGCCATGCGTTCACCACCCATTCGTCGTCGCCGAACCGTGTGGTGACCCGTTCCGCAACGATGTTGGCCCTGTTTGGCATTGCGCTCTCCTCGTTCAGCCTGAAGCAGCTGCTGGCCAAGAAGCACAACAAACACAATGCGCTGCGCAAACTTTAAGCCAAACTGAACCATCGTTTAGACCATTAGCCATGTCCTGCCTGGACGCGCCATACATTCTCAGTTCTCATTCTCATTTTTAGTGTATATTTGTTTAAGTCTACAAGAAAAACAAACAACAACAACAACAACACACACGCAGGAACATGGCTAATAAGTTGGAGGAGGTTTAGTTGAAAATATTACACACACACACATATATATATATATCTATATCTATATTTTTTTGAGATGCACCGATTAGTATATGTATATATTTTCTTGTTCGCACACACACAAACGAACACAGACAGACAGACACGAACACAGACGAATGCAACGGTTGCGCAATGCCAACAAAAACTGAATAAATTTTGTGATAGTTGAGGTGTGTACTATGATGATAATGATAATGAAGTTATAAATCAATTGTTGTCGCCAGTTAAATTTGAGCAGTACTAAGTTGCCGTTATGCTTCTTTAGTTCTCTATATATATATATAGTCTGCATGTGTAAACAGGTCGCAATATATGCATATATATATATACGTATTTTTAGTTATGCAAATTCTAAATTTTAGCAGTTACGAAACGACTAAGTGAAGGCTTAAAATAATACAAAAAACAATAGCAAACGTGGGATAGCCAATTGCCAAATTGAAGGGCTGCAATTGTGCGCAGCAGTATCCAAAAATTACATTAGTTTTAGTTCAATTAAATATTTCAAATAAATGCATTATAATCCAATATAAAATGGGTTCTTATTTCTAATCATTACTGTATAGCCTATATATATAATAACTATTAATCAATTTTAAGATCAGTTAACATAATTATGATCTAATTGTGTTATATCTATAACTTCTATGAGTTCACAACTCGGCTGTTCATCTTCATCATCAAAGTGATCCTGGAGATCTGTTTCAATATCCTCCTGTTGCCCACGCTCAGCCGCATCCCAGTGCTGCAGTGTTCGACGCGAGGGTAGCGGATAGCCCTTTTGGAGCAGTATATTGTAGACGCTGGGACTGCTCGCATACAGCACGAAGGACTCCCGCATATCTCTCTTGTGCCAGACGACGCGTTTGCCACTCTGCAGCTTTTGTATTTGCGCCGTCGAGAAGACTCTGGCCAGATGCTCGTACAGTTCGTTATAACGTTCATTGGACTTGTCCAGCTGCTTCCGCAGTTTGTCAATGGTGGCGGCATCCTTTTCGGCGGCGAGCTTCATTTTAAAGTTCTGACGTCTTAGATCCGTACTGCAAGAAATCACATTGAAATAAGTTTATTTTTATAGATTTCGAATACAAACTTTTCTTCCTCGAGGGTTGTGAGGTAAGCTTCTGCATCGACCACCACCTGCACGATTTCCTCATCGATATCATCGTCGTTATCCACCTCGCTTCCCGTGGAATCCTCCAGCTGCCGCTGCTGCTGTTCCAGCTGCTCATCATAATCCGTTATTAGCGCATCCACAACTTGTTTACGCTGCTCCACAGCTTTCGTTCGGCGCGCTTTCCTCGGTGTCGGCCTCTCATGGAAGTCCTTCTTGTTGTTCACGCTTGGCACGGAGCCAGGCTTTAGCTTTAGTGGGCGTGGCTTACCATAAACGCCCAGTTCGTATGGCAAATCCCTTTCAAAGTCGTCGCTCTGGAAATGCTGCATGCAAATCTTTTCCAATTTTGTGTTTACCCTATCCTTGCGCCGGCAAAAGAGCAGCCATTTTTCGCATAGCTTTGCATCTTTCGGAAAAGAAAAGTAACGGGTTTTTGCCTTTGGGTTTGCGCAATCTTCCACAGCGCACGGCATTTGTAACCGTTTTTAAACAGACGTTTTCAACCAAAATAAACACAAGCGGAGCAAAATTGACGTCACGCAAACGAAATAATGTTGGAAAACGCTGAATTCAATATTTGTTCAGCTGTTGGCTAGTTCAATAAAACAGGTTGTCTAGCCATAAGCTGCGGTTAGCCCAGTTAAAGATGTTTGATGGCATATTAGCTAAAAACTAAAAATTAAATATACCGCTTAGGGATTTCATCAAATAAATTTACCTTGATGCAAATTATACTCGCTCTTGTTAAATCTCCACCGCGGCCGAACTGGAACTTGTCAGCACTTGCAGTAGTGTTGCAAAGCACGCGCTTGTGGCACATCGAAAACATATAAAAAAAACACATACAAATAAATGGGTGACGTGCCTAGTGCCAACACGGAGAACTGTTATTTGTAAATTTAATAAAAACGGCCCCGAGCCCTGGCATCAAATGCGCTAAACAGTCGCCAACTAACAGGAGAGCAGCAGCAGCAGCAGCAGGCAGCACAAGCGGCAGCAGTTGAAGCAAGTACCAAAAATATGGGCATTAACGTCAGCAGAAATGCCGACTTGGCGTCAAATGAATGGCTTCAGCGGTTTGTCGGGCGCCAGCACATTGCGCACGACGACGAGACCTTCTGGAACGGGCTGCTCAACTACAATATTGTGATGCCGGAGAACAGGTGAGTTTGGGAACACGTCAGCAGCGTGGCAACTGAAGATGTAACACAAATTGTGCCTTGCAGCCAGGATCAGCTGAGCCTGGACTCGCGACTGGAGACACTGTGTCAATCGTTTATTGGCAACAATCTAAAGACGGGCAACTTTGGCTCGCTGGTCACCGTCTTTCTGGAGAAGGCCACGGAGCTGCTGTCGCTGTCCGATCAGGAGAGCAATTTGCATGTGTGGCACACGTTTAATGCGCTCTTCATCATACGCACACTGATCAAGTACATCAACGAGACGGGCTCCGAGTTTCAGCTGCTGCAGCACTTTGAGGCCATGCCCAGCGCGGAGGTGCTCCGGGCCGCCGAGGAGCAACAGCAGCAGCAGCAGCAACCGGAAGCGACAAGCGTTGCAATTGAGGCCACGGAGCAGGTGCCGCTGGCCGCGTTGATTGTGGACGGCGCCAAGTTTGAGACGTTCATCGATGCGCTGGTCAACCTGATTGTCGTGATACCCGTCAAGGAGTTCACCTACCATCTGCACCTGGAGTCGGTGAACACGCTGATCACGCTGCTGGCGGTGCACCTGTTTGCCCAGCAGCAGCAGCCCACAGATAAATCGATTGTCTTTCGCACCGTCTACAAGTGCCAGCACGCCAATGTGCTGATGTCGGCGCTGCTGCATTTTGTAGCGCGCATGGTGGAGGTGCCGCACACCATGTTCGGCTCCAGTTCGGCGGGTTCCTTTGTCTTCGGCATTGCGGAGTCGCTGCTGTCCATCTTCACGTTCCGCAAGCAACAGGACGTGCTGAAGACGAGCAACGCCACCGGCGAGGAGCTGTCGCAGCAGTTCCGTACGCACTATCCGCTGGCTAATCAGAGCCTGTTGCTTATATTGATCCTAACCAATCACTGCACCGCCCAGGATAATGCCTACCGGACGAGTCTGTTCGGCTGCGCCGATTCCAAGGACTCACCAAAGCAGGGCAGCGGCGCTGTCTCCTTTCAGATTGACTTTTCGGCCGTGTACGAGACCCTGTGCCGCATTGTGACCATTGATCAGGCGACGCTGCTGCTCTACCTGCTGCTGCATCGCAACGAGCGCTTCTACAGGTTTGTCATGCAACAGCAGGACCTGGAGCAACTGGTTATACCCATACTGCAGACGCTCTACAATGCGCCCGACAGCAATTCGCATCACATCTACATGTCGCTCATCGTTCTGCTTATTCTCAGCGAGGACGAGGGCTTCAACAAGAACGTGCACACAATTGTAAGTTGCCTTCGGCATCTCATTACTCACCGCTGATTGCTTTTCCTCCATTTGCAGCTACTGAAGAACATCAGTTGGTATACGGAGCGGACGATATCGGAGATATCGCTGGGCGGCATACTCATCCTGATCGTCATACGCACCATTCAGTACAACATGCTGAAGATGCGCGACAAATATTTGCACACCAATTGCCTGGCCGCACTGGCAAACATGTCTGGCCATTTCCGTGCACTGCATCCGTATGTGGCCCAGCGTCTGGTCTCCTTATTCGAGACGCTGGCGCGCAAGCACACGCGACTGGATGCACAGCTCAAGGAGCCGGCGGATAGTGCGGTGTTTGTGAATGTTTCGACGACGCCCGAGGACATGATGCAGGATTTGGGCGTGCTGGAGGAGGTGCTGCGCATGGTATTAGAAATCTTAAACTCCTGCCTTACAAACCAGCTGGTCTACTGTCCCAATTTGGTTTACACGCTGCTCTACAAGCGCAGCGTCTTCGAGGGCTTCCGCAGTCATCATGCGTTCCAGGATGTCATACAAAATATCGATATGGTGCGCATGAACCATCTTCCCCGATCTCTGATCAGTATAGAATAGTTAATTTGAATTCTTTCTGTAGGTGGTTGGATTCTTTTCTTCGCGTCTGCAGCGCGTGCAGGAACAGCGTGGCGAGCTGGGCGTCAACGAAGTCCTTGAGGTGATATCAAAGGGCGCCAGCCAATGGTCCAGCGATCGCCTGAGGGTAAACACCATTAAATCTATTCCAGTTTTATTTAACATTCATGAGAATCTGCTTGCAGAAATTCCCGGATCTGAAGTTTAAATACGTTGAGGAGGATGCGCCCGAGGAGTTCTTCATTCCATACGTGTGGACGCTGGTCTGTAAATACGGCTGCGTTCACTTCAGCTCCGAGAGCATCAAGAGTGTCACCACGGATATCGCCTGCTAATATAAGATTTCCACTTTTGCCTACTCTCCACCCATTTCAACACTCGCATTTTCGCTTCGATTTGCTTTGCTCGCCGCTGGAGCACAATTCTTTGCTTCCCTTATCTTTAATCCTAATTCCAGTTATACAAAAAAGGGAGCCTGGCTCGCGCCTATTTGCCTAATCTATTTAAAGCCAAGCCAAATGGTCAAACATATGCAAAAATGATAACAAAAACGTTGACGTTAAAGTAAAGTAATGAAAACCCCATAAACTAAAGATAAAACATAGATTTAGGCAGCCTAGCAGAATAGTAAAGAATGAATGGAAAAGTCGAGAATATAATATTTTGCTACCGCTAGTTAAAGAATCGTAGTTGAGAAAACAAAGCTCCGAACGCCTATCAATCGATTGTACTAATCTACAAAGACAACAAACCGATAATATATACAATTATAAATATTAAATAATACATATTGAATATATACATATATATTTACATTGTGTATGATAGTTATAATAATTATATTGTATTTAGCAATTGGAAAAAACGATAAATTAAACAATAACTAAAGTTGAAGAATTTTTCCAAGGTTTTTTTCATTGTTTTATCTGCTGAAAGATAAGTTTTAACGTAACGCACTTTATATTGAGGCATTCTTATCAGTTCACCCAAAAGATAATTCCCCTACGCTTTAAAAATTCCTGTTGTTTGGGGGTTTTTATCCGGTAGAGTAAAGTACATTTCCGTTTAGTTTACACAATTGCAGTCAATGCCTACCTATAAATGAGCACTTAAGGGCCACTTAAGTATACAGGAAATGACTTCCAATAATGTGTATACCTTTTAATGCTTCATTATGCATATTTGCACTATCAGCTGCAACAACAACAACATAAGCATTCGTCATGCTTATTGCCATGTATTTTTCCCAATATCAACAATTGCAATATAAACAACAAACCATAAAGAAGCCCCGCTGGAATTTAGTTGTACAGAAGTGTAATTACTCTTGGCAACTTAACGGCTGTTTAAATGTTTGATGATTTATTAAACAAAATAAATACAGATAAATTATGTTTTGTGGTAATGAATAAAAATCCCATTACAGTCATTCAACATTTCTGTAATATTTCCCCAGTAAGGGTATTTAAGGGACTTTTACTGGCAGCGCAAAAAGTTCGTTGACTTCTGTCGCTGATGTTGTTTTTGTCTGCGTCGCTTTACCATAGACACAAACCCGCAACTGACTTTAGTTTTTGTTGCATTTGTTTGTTTATTTGTTGCACATTTTTTATTACAGTTTTGTGCGAACTACGTGCCTTCAATAAATAAATTTCAAAAGCATGCAAAAAACGCAAAAGTTTACATTAAACACAATTAATTTGCCGTTCGTTTGTTTTTGTTTTTGTTGTTGTACAAGGCGGAAAATTTCTCATTGTGCATTTTCATAGCTTGCCGGTGCGCTTATCGCATTTTAATTAATTTTTCTACATTTTTCAAATTTCCTAGCTTGTTGCAATTGTTGTTGTTGCTGTTGCTGTTGCCATTCGTTGATATGCAGGTTAAAACAGTTTATTGACTTCTGTCGCCCGCATTTTGTGCGAACGCTTTTGCTTGCGCCAATTCCAATTGGCAATTACTTCTGCTTGCCCAATTGGCAGCATAGAATTCACTAGAAGCTTAGCAAAGTTTGCAACCCAATTGCGAAAATACCGCGTCGAAGTCGTTGCGCAGCCGCAAAACAAAATCGAAAAAAGACCAAAAACACAAAATAAACAAAAAACAAAACAAAATAAATAACGATTATTAAGCCTGAGCTGAGCTTGATTGAAATCGAACTGAACTCGGCACAAAACGTGAGCACGCCAAATATGCCTGCACCGCTTCACCCGTATGCGAGCCCCCTTCTTTTAGCGGCACTAAATTACAAATTATTGTGCAAAGTCCGCACCATTGTGTATTAATAAAACCAACAACACTATTATGACATAAATATTGGCAAAAAAAAACTACAAAATAAGATCATAACAACGGTGTGTGTATACATATATATATACATATGTATTCATAAGCATAATCAATGGGCGCCACTGGCAATTTTTACATTACCCGCATTTTGGCTGCTTTTGGTTGTTTTCCCGTTGTATTTGGCCCTTTTTTTTAAAGTGGGAAATTCGCTTAGCTTAACGAAACACTCGGCCCGCATTTAGTCCTGGGTCTATGAAATTGGAGTTTAGGTCTATTTATAAGCATTTATGTATAAATTTTGGCTTATCTAGCTTTTTTTAGTGCGCATCACTGATCTGAGCCCGTGCTTCTTGCTGTAACTGGCCATATAGTAAACATCTATGGGTCATTGATCCAACAGTTGTAAAGAGCTTAAGTCAATACGAAAATATGGCAAATGGCCCGCACATTCGACTCCGAATGAGCGTCTTGGCCCGTAGCCAGGTCTTAAAATAGCCGCTGCCCTGAGGTTGGCCCTCGCTTTCGGTTTCGCTTCAAAGACTCGGACAAATTATGTTTATTGCCAATCGATTTAACATAAATTCGCACCTTTCAATTGTTTATGTTTATCCACTTGTCCACGGTCCGGCCTGACGTTTATCTCTCACGAGCGTCAGACATCTGACGTCTCATAGTGGTTTACCTAGACCCAACTAGGCACCCATTGACGTGGTCCAGTCATCATCATCATCATCATCATCGCCATCAATGTGCGACCTTTGTAGCTGTTGATCTGGTTTGTTTGCGATCATTTGTTTGGCTGTTGTTTATGTTGTTCGCCGATATTCGCATGAATGGCCCGCATTATGGGAAATAACTCGAAGCTTGGCAACTTGGGCCATTTCCAAGTGAAATCTATGAAAGTTGCACTCAAGACTGGTCTTCTTCTTCTTGTTTTTTTGGTATTTTGTTTTTAACTAGCCTCAGGCCGGGCTAGAAATGAGTTTGTGAATGATCTCAACATAAACAACTTGGAGGTAATAAAAAGTGTTTGCTTCTTTGATAGCAAGTTTTTGGCCAGATTTCCGTTTTAACTAGAATTTATCAACTGATTTTCTATACATATTTGTTGTATGCTCGAAAATTCGTCTAGAAAATTCTGTTATGGATCTAAGCGTCTTTCGAATGACTTTGAAATAATCTGCTAACAAGTTTGGTTAGTTTGTTTCTAGACGTTTTCTGTTGTCATTAAAACTTTAGATATAAATATTGTGAATGCCAAATCTGAAAATGTCTAAATTCAGCATATACAAAAATAAAAATAATAAAAATAGAAATATTGTATTAATTAACATTAACATCAACATTAAAATTGAAATAACTTCCTCTAAATATATTTCCCTGTATTTTTCTTACCGGCAAAATCTTCACTTTAATAATGTAATTTCAAAACTAAATAAAATGAGTTGCTTTACAAAAGTTACTTTTATTCTTTATTTCATCATGAATAATTATCATTTGCGTCAAAGTTAAAATTTAAATAACTTCCTCTAAATATATTTCCCTGTATTTTTTTTACCGGCAAATGCTTCCCTTTAATAATGTATTTTCAAAACTAAATAAAATTAGTTGTTTTACAAAAGTTACTTTTATTCTTTATTTCATCATGAATAATTATCACAATAACTTAATTGCTAATAAAGTGTTAAACACCTTTTTTAAAGTAATCGTATAATTGGGGTTCCCTTAAAAGACTAAACCAAAAATAAATGATGCATGAAATTACTTACGAATATAAATATTAAAGACAAATATTGCAAGACAGTTACTTAATCGAAATATATATATGTATGTGTGTGTGTTATAAGTAAATGCTGCCTTTGATCTGCCAGAAGGACAGAAGGAAAGACACGCGCCTTTGGCAACGCCAACCAATCGGAAACGGAAACGCCGACCAGCAGTACTCCCCGCGGTTCTCCGCCAGATGGCCTACATGCCCTCGCAGGTGGCCATGCAGGTCTTGTAGCTGGGGAAATTGTTCTCGTTGCCGTCGCAGCCGCCGAACTTGAACTCGACGCACTTCTTCTGCTCGGGATCGTAGCGCCAGCGCGGAATCAGCGCCCGGCAGACGCCCTTCCGGGCCGGCATCATGCAGAACTGCTCCGGATGCGTGTTGCGACCCGTGTTGGCCACATCGTCCAGGGAGATGGCGTCAAAGAAGTCGCTCACATCATCGTACAGATCCATCGGACGCGCCTCACATCCCGCCATCGCTGCCACCAGCAGCAGCAGCAGCAACGCTCCAATGGCTTTCAACTGGATTGGGGCACACATTCTGCGTTCAACACTTTGCACTTGCACACAATTTAACGCGATTCTTCTTCTTCTTGTTGCTCTTCTTCTGCTTATAGCTGTCGCTTTGCAGCTTTCTTTCACTTGTTGGCTCTTCACCTGGCGACTGGCGACTGATTGCATTAAACGGCTCGCATTCGGTTTTATACCAGGAACGTGACGTGACTTGCGGCTCGAATCGCCGCAACGCTCGATCACTGTGCACATAAATTGGCATAGTGCGGCTTATGCTCTTAGCCGACTCTTAAAGTTGGTCAAGCAACCAGACAAGGTTGCCAGATGGACGGAATAAGCTCGGTTCACTATAAAGGGTATGCTAACAAATTAATCATTTTCGAATTTGAAAGTTTTTCAAAACGAAATTATTTTTATTTATTTTAATTTTCAATTTTAAACTTGCTTAAATTGTATACATTTCAAAAAAGAATCTGAAAGATTGCAGTATTTTTTTTAATTTTTAATACTATCTTCATATATCACGTTTTATCTTGATTAATCCTCTACTTTGTGTTGTAAATTAGAAGTATTTATTTACACTTACTAAAATTATATACATTTTCAATTCGTATCTGAAATATTGCAGTATTCAATTGAATATCGAATACTATCTTTGATCTATCATTTGTTTTGTTTTTAAAGACTTCGTAGATAAGTCAGAGGCACTTGCTGCGTTCAAAGTATTACTTGGCTAATAAAATAAACAATTTTAGTACTGTTGACTCATTTGAGAATTGTCTGTCTGATTGTCTGCACACTTGCCGGCCAGTGGCAGTGCATGAGGAACGTGCAGCAGAGATGGAAGCTGGATGCAGCAGAAAGCAACAGTCAGCGCCCAGTGGCATTAATTTGTGCAATTGCCTTGGCTGCTCACCGCACGCGGCATTCAAGGTAACGCACACACGATGGAGCACCCTGCCGATGAGGGGTGTGGAGCGGAGGGGTGCAGAGCGGAGGCTGCAAGGAGCTGCCGGTGAAGATGTACTGAGTCGCTGTAGCCGTAGCCGATGCTGCTTTTGTGGCCATGATAAAAATTGCATGAGCTTGCACTTGGCATTTTATGCTGCTTCCAACTTGGCCCGACGTCAGACGTTCCCCAGTTGCAGTCAAATTTTCATTTTTCCGCTCACGTATTTCGATTAAATTCTCATTTTGGTCATAATTTTGCCGTTTTTACGTTTGCCTTGCCATTAAATTGCAACTTTTCCACCTCTCACAGAACTTCTCTCTCACTATCTCTCTTTCTCTGTTTCTCACTGTTTCTCTTGAGCTGTGCCTCGTTCTTTATGTGCGTATTGAAATCATCAAGTTGGCAAAATACATTTGGAAAATTAAAAGTTTTCTATTGCCAGTTAACTAATACGCTACTTGGCCCTGTTGTGAGTTTCGGAGGGGTGAGGAGGGTGAAGGGGCGTGAAAACATTTGTTCGATTGTTGCGAGTTATTGTTTTTGCACACATAAATCAATTTAGCGCTGCGCGACATTCTCGCCGGTTAGTTGGCAAGTTTTATGATTGCCGCATAAATCCGTTAACAAAGCCCAAAGCACCTGATACCCTGATACGCTTGGCTCCGGCGGCTAATTTTCCTCGGCACGCACACATCGGCACGTCAGATTGGCAAATTCCCCATGAGCATTGAACAGTTGGCTGAAGCTGTTAGTAGTTACTGCACCGGCAACTGAAGCTGAAGCAGGAGCAGGAGCGGGAGCACGAGCGGGCGCAGTCGCTGCAAAAGCTTAGCAATAAAGTTGTGTTATGTGCGCGTAATAAATTGAAAAATAGTGCGCACAACTGTACAGCTACTTACACACACCCACACACACACGCACACACTCGTGCGCAACTGTTGCGCATCTGCTGCACATCTTTACCGTTGCCTATAGAGAATGCAAATGCAGCAAGCACATGCAACAAACAGCTCTAATCGAACTATTTCCGCCACAGCCTAAAAGTATGCAACAGATTGATTTACTTTCAGGCTGAAACTGACAAGCAAGAACCTGAAGTTCCTTAAGCGAGTTGTATTTGAAATGCCCATTACGTATATATATATAAACAAAGTTAAAATACCCAGCGAAAGGGTATGAGAATATAGTTTGGTTGAGAGCAACGCTTTAAAACCCGAAACGGTTTTATTTAACGATGTTTTTGTGTATGCGATCTAAAACAAAAACTGCTTAAGATTTTTTATTAGCGCCATATATAATATAAGATTGATATATATATGGGATAGAATTTTGTGAAAATGAACTTAAATTGAATTTTATTGTATTAGTCAATCTGAAATCTAAAACACTAATCAAAATAGAAGCACATCAAAAATGTACTCGCCAATGTCATTTATGCAATAAATATAGCCAATAAAATCACGTAACGGTCCATGGAACAAAACATATTGGAATAATTTGATCGCTGCAATGTAATTAAATTACTTAGCCAGGACCCCACGGAAGAGTACAAAATCCTTTTAAAATACCATAAATGCGCAATATGAGCGGCCGTTGCTGGGGTAGTTTTCCCCCATTGGGCCGTTGGGCATATTTTCCGGGCAAAGCCACCGCAATAACCGCTGTCAATATGCGGATTAACGCATCAATTACACGACCAGGCACGGTCCGACCAGGATATCGTGTTTATTAAATTGTCTCTGTGTGTGTGTGTGTGTGTGTGCTTGTGTGAAAAAATACAGACTGTTGCATGCGTGGCGCCGTGGCGTTAGCCGGCAAAAATGTCATTTGCGCAATAATTTAATTAATTGCAAATTGTGCAATCAGGCTGGCAGTTGCCTTTAGAGAGCCGAAAAACAAAAACCAAAATAAAACAATTTGAATTCCATTTCGGGCAGCCGACGATGCTCTAAGCCCATTTGCATTTATGATGCGTTCCGGCCCTAAAAGCGAGAATCGGCAACAGGAACAGTTCCCACTCTGCTGGCCAGGTCAACTGGCAACTAAATTAATTCGATAATTGACTTCCACTCTTTTGACTGCTCGTCCGGTCGGTTTGCGCTTAGGTTTAACTATATTTTTTTGTATATTTGCTTCTTCTTCGTCTCCGAGCTGGTCTTGTCACCCCGAGCTGCCCTATGGCAGGGTCTACAGTTTGGCTCGTTTATTTTTTATGTGTGCGACGCCGCACACAAAACATAAAAACGTCTGTTGCGTGTTGCATATGGAAAATTGCCAAATGGCGGCGGCAACGGGCAAACACTCGGAGGCAAGCCCGAAAGAAGTTGCAAAAGGAAATGTAGCAAGTCGTAATGGTCCTGACAGGGCCCAAACACAGGCATAAAAATACAAAATGAAAAAAAATAGAAAAAGAAAAAAATCAACATGGAGAAAGAAAAATTCAGCTCGCAATTCGCTTGGGAGTTTTAATAGTTGTGCAAGTGCATGTGATTGCTTTATGGGATTTGGATGAACTTGGCGGCACGTGCCGCTTGGCATTTAGTTAATTATCACAAATTAGCCAGCAATTGCGGAACAAATTGATTGCCATCCTGTTTAAGTATTCCAATTGGGCAAGGCAAACATTTTTTTGAAATAATTATAAAGAAAGTCGAAAAAAACTTTGAGACAATTATAGAGAAATATTACAAGAGGAGTTTGCAAGTATATCCAAAGAATATATAAAAAATCACAGAAAAATTGAAGAAAAACTAAAAAATGAAATCCTAAAAGTATTATAATAGAAATATAGAAGAAATCTGCAAAAATCTATATATACTTCAAGAAGTAAAATATATATATAATATACTAAGAATGTAAGGTGCTAAGAAATGAATGACTGGATTTAAATTCAGTTTGTCGTTAACAGTTGCTGGAAATGAAATTTGTTGGCTTTGTTCCGTGCGGCCAATGCAGCTGCAATGCTCAGTTGGCAGAGCTCTCAGTTTACGGTTGGCAGTTCTCAGTTCTCAGTGCTCAGTTCTCAATTGCCGATGGATGTTGAGACGTGGCCGGGTCTCATGTTTATTTAATTTGATCAATTGGCGCAGCGTGTCACATAAATTTGTCCAATTTTTAAAATGCACAAAAGACACTAAATTTGTCGGTTGTTTTCCAGCAGGCAGGCAGACAAAAACTGGCCAAAGAAAAACGGGTAACGGGTAACGGGTAAATGGTAAATGGTAGACGACACCTGTGGACACCAGGGGCGGGGCGGGGCGGCTTGACCTGTCCACGTAGCACATACGCCTCGACACCTTGGCAACAAATGAAAAGGAATTGCCAAGACGGCTGTCGTCGATAGGTATTGTATGGAATTCAGCTTTTCTTTAATTCAGCATTTTCTTTTTTTTTTTATTCTTTTTTTTTTTATTTTTTGTATGCAACAATTTCCCTGTTGTGCACGTGAGCCACATGCTGTACCTTCTTCAAGCTGACAACATACTTCAATGCAATTGCATTTAAATCAGTTGGTGAGAGAAAGAGAAGCAAAAGAGAAAGGGAGAGAAGGAGTGTGTAGTGTGTAGGTTGGAGTCCTCTCGTGTGTTGCCGCCGTGTGCACTGCGCTCATAAATTATGCAAAATTTTTTGGAGTCAACAGCATGCATGTGTGTGTGTGTGTGTGTTTGTGTGTGTGTGTGTGTGGTGTATATGCTCTATTTGTTCGTTTCGAGACCAATAAAATGAAACATTTCTAAGTAGTAAATATGCAACCCATCGACAGTTTGGCCCATGCTGTCTGCGTCTGCGGCTCGTAAACTGTCCGAAGCGCTGCCCCATCTCAGTAATTTTCCATTTTCCATTTTCTATTGCGCTTAATGAATTGCTTGTGTGCGGTTTAAAGCAGCCCCAAGCATTTTGAATATGCATAAGCACAACACTATGCCAATGCATTTAACTAAGTTTACAATTTTTTCAATTTTTTTTTTTGTTTTTTTTGTGTGTATTTTATTTTTTTTTCTGAACGCCCGCAGCTGAAATGCAACACAAAAGTTTTTGTTTGGCAGTAACATAATATTTTACTCAAAGCGCACAAGAATATAAAAAATATGTTTTGGACGCAGCCCAAAAAAACAAAAAATTTAGAGAGCGGGAACGAGAGAGAGAGAGAGAGTGAGAGGGAACAAAGAATAGCAGAATGAGACAGATGCTGAAGTAAGAATAGAAAAACAAACGAAATGGCTCGTGCCATGTCATGTTTTTTGATGCACGCCCGCGCTACCAACGGTCCAGTGCTCGGTTTCGGCATTCAGTGTATCCCCAAGTATCCTTTTTCATTTTGTCATGTCGCACACTGTTTTTTCCATCGCCCCCATCTCTTGGCTTTGCCCGCTCCTGCGACTGGCTCGTGGACAAGGCAAAAGTATTGAGGCATAAGTAAAAATTGCTGTTGCCATTTGCTCAAAAACTGCTGCCGAGCCGTCGATGTGGAAATAGCAGCAGCATCAGCAGCAGCCAAATGAACATTTCAGCTTTAAGCTAAGACAATGCGCCCAAATGATGCAGGCAACAAATTTGTCCAAGTCTAAAATTAATGCTGCACTAACAAGTTAAAGCTCTTTCATAGATGTTTGTGGAATTATCATAATATTATTAACTATAAATTTATATAATTTTAAGAAATACTTTAAAAATGTACACATTTTAAAAGATTAAATTTATTTATCTGAATTTTTCAGACATAAGTAATTCAAACTTTCAAATATAGAATTTAGAATTGAAATAATTACAATAAAAAACAACATTAAAAGTGATTTTGGGGGGGGGGTCAAATTTTTGGTCAAAAATCATGTCAAAATCGATAAAAATTTTGACATATAAAGTTCTTGGATCCCATTGCCCCGTATTTAAAACTTCCATAACTTTGTCAAAGATGAACCGATTTTCAAGTTTGATGACATTTTGATCATGATTTGTCCTATATATTGGCTCCACATTCAAAATATATTAATTTTTGAAAATAAAATTTTTTTGAATTTTTGGTCAAAAAAGTAAAGGGTCCCCCTTATGAATTTTGGAAAAAAATTTTTTTCAAAATTTAGAATTTCGAATTTATACTTTTAATCGATTGTATTTGTCATAATTATCATAAAAAACAACATTAAAAGTGATTTTGGGGGGTCAAATTTTTGTCAAAAATCATGTCAAAATCGACAAAAATTTTGACATGTAAAGTTCTTGGATCCCATTGACCCGTATTTAAAACTTCCATAACTTTGTCAAAAATGAACCGATTGTCAAGTTTGATGGCATTTTGATCATGATTTGTCCTATATATTGACTCCACATTCAAAATATATTAATTTTTGAAAATAAAATTTTTTGAATTTTTGGTCAAAAAAGCAAAGGGTCCCCCCTTATGAATTTTGGAAAAATTTTTTTTTCAAAATTTAGAATTTCGAATTTATACTTTTAATTGATTGTATTTGTCATAATTATCATAAAAACAACATTAAAAGTGATTTTGGGGGGTCAAATTTTTGGTCAAAAATCATGTCAAAATCGACAAAAATTTTGACATGTAAAGTTCTTGGATCCCATTGACCCGTATTTAAAACTTCCATAACTTTGTCAAAAATGAACCGTTTTCAAGTTTGATGGCATTTTGATCATGATTTGTCCTATATATTGACTCCACATTCAAAATATATTAATTTTTGAAAATAAAATTTTTTTGAATTTTTGGTCAAAAAGCAAAGGGTCCCCCCTTATGAATTTTGGAAAAAATTTTTTTTTCAAAATTTAGAATTTCGAATTTATACTTTCAATCGATTCTATTTGTCATAATTAGCATAAAAAACAACATTTAAAGTGATTTTGGGAGGGTCAAATTTTTGGTCAAAAATCATGCCAAAATCGACAAAAATTTTGACATGTACAGTTCTTGGATCCCATTGACCCGTATTTAAAACTTCCATAACTTTGTCAAAAATGAACCGATTTTCAAGTTTGATGGCATTTTGATCATGATTTGTCCTATATATTGACTCCACATTCAAAATATATTAATTTTTGAAAATAAAATTTTTTTGAATTTTTGGTCAAAAAAGCAAAGGGTCCCCCCTTATGAATTTTGGAAAAAAATTTTTTTTCAAAATTTAGAATTTCGAATTTATACTTTCAATCGATTCTATTTGTCATAATTAGCATAAAAAACAACATTTAAAGTGATTTTGGGGGGGTCAAATTTTTGGTCAAAAATCATGTCGACACAAAATTTTGACATGAAAAGTTCTTGGATCCCATTGCCCCGTATTTAAAACTTCCATAACTTTGTCAAAAATGAACCGATCTTTAAGTTTAATGGCATTTTGATCATGATTTGTCCTATATATTGACTCCACATTCAAAATATATTAATTTTTGAAAATAAAATTTTTTTGAATTTTTGGTCAAAAAAGCAAAGGGTCCCCCCTTATGAATTTTGGAAAAATTTTTTTTTCAAAATTTAGAATTTCGAATTTATACTTTTAATTGATTATATTTGTCATAATTAGCATAAAAAAAAACATTTAAAGTGATTTTGGGAGGGTCAAATTTTTGGTCAAAAATCATGCCAAAATCGACAAAAATTTTGACATGTACAGTTCTTGGATCCCATTGACCCGTATTTAAAACTTCCATAACTTTGTCAAAAATGAACCGATCTTTAAGTTTAATGGCATTTTGATCATGATTTGTCCTATATATTGACTCCACATTCAAAATATATTCATTTTTGAAAATAAAATTATTTTGAATTTTTGGTCAAAAAGCAAAGGGTCCCCCCTTATGAATTTTGGAAAAAAATTTTTTTTCAAAATTTAGAATTTTGAATTTATACTTTTAATCGATTGTATTTGTCATAATTAGCATAAAAAACAACATTAAAAGTGATTTTGGGGGGGTCAAATTTTTGGTCAAAAATCATGCCAAAATCGACAAAAATTTTGACATGTAAAGTTCTTGGATCCCATTACACCGTATTTAAAACTTCCATAACTTTGTCAAAAGTGAACCGATTTTCAAGTTTAATGGCATTTTGATCATGATTTTTCCTAGAAAATAATGCAAAGCCATTTTTTAATTTCTTTTAAATTTTTTGCAATTTAAATCTATGCAATTCATTCCACTTATCATCTTATTGCCATTTTGATAAATATTATTTTGGGCTTAATTGTCTATGCGTCTTAATACTTTCGGGTAGTTTTAAGTGGAGTATCTCTTAGGGCTTATTCACTGTAAGTGCTGACAATGTGTTTAATTTGGATAGCTTTGTTAAATGGATTGGCGCTTCAGTCAAGCCGCAAAACTTTTAATCAAACGCGGAGTGCGGCCCGCTAATTACATTAGTTTTGACTGTGGCTCAGTGTAAAAGCTATTGTTGTTCTTGTTGTTGTTGTTGTTGTGGTTGTTGCCTGCACATTTGATAATATTCAATTATTTCGAGGCGCGCATTGTGCTGACTTTGGCATTGACAACACACATGAGCACGCACGCACACACACACACACACACATGCAGACAGAGAGACAGTCGGGCGGAAATAGGAAATGTTATTGTCGTTGCGCATACGCCCCCATAGCCCATGCTGTGCAAAAGTTTTGGCATAAAACAAAAATGTGATTTACATGGGGAAACGCAGCTAACAATGCCCTGGCCATGTGTGTCTGTGTGTATAAATGTGTGTGTGTGTGTGTTTGTTGTAGTAGCAACAAAGAACATTTCATGTTAAACAGCTGGCAGCGGCTGTCGGAAGCCGCCGCCGTGCAAAAACTTGCAACAATGCCAACTCGAGGCTCGATTCTCGACGCTCAACTCTTGACGCTCGACGCTCGATTCTCGACTCACGACTCTTTGGCTCTTATCAGTGACTGTCAAAAAGTTGTGAATGGGAAGGGCGCCCCCAACCAAGTCAGACACCTGTTGCCAGAGTTAATGAAAACTCAATCGGAGGCGGTTGCGCAAAACTTTTCAATTGAATTCGTTGTGCTGTGTTTCGTTTTCCTATATATATATATTTATATTTTATAAGTAAATTACAACTTGAATAACAGCCGCACGTGAGGATGATCTTTCTGCAGCTCTGGTGGACGCTGATGGTGCTCACCGGCTCCACCAATACCATGGGACCGCCGGCCGAGCAGCGGCCGATGTCGGCATCGGCATCGGCGTCGGTGGCGGTGGCGGTGGAGTCGCCACCGGTTGCAGCGGGCAGCGCTCAGCTTCGTAATTTTCACAATTCGGTTAATGAGGCGCGCGAGCATCTGCAGGAGATACGCTCGAACTATGGCCAGGTGGAGGGGGCCGAGATGTATCGGCATAGGCGCAACAGCATCGACGATCTGCTCTCGAGCTTTGCCAAGGCGGGCGACAAAGAGATGGAGCCCGAGGCGGATGACAAGGCCCTGCAGCAGTCGGCGGACGAGTGGTTTCGTGACTTCGCAGCGGCTACAGCGGGAGGGGAAATATCTGGCAAATATTCACGATCCGCTGGCCATGGCAAGTCCGCCAAATACGTGAACAACTATGCCAAGTCCATGGAGCAAACCGAACTGGGCAAGGTGAAGAAGAAGTACAAGGATATGGTCAATGAGAATCTGCCGGTATATCATCTGCCCGAGAAGGAGAGCAATGATGTCATCAAAGGTGGCGTCACCGAGCTGGACATCAAGCTGAAGCACGTGCAGGATCAGCTGCACAGCCAGGAGCTGGAACAGGCTCGCCAGAACATCTACAACAAGCAAAAGGAAAGCAAGCAGTTCAAGGACAGGGAGAGGGAGAGGGACAAGGAAAAGGAAAAGGAAAAGGATGAACTGGAGCAGTTTGGCGAGGGTAACGTGCCGGATGGCGTCTACGAGCAGACACTGGCACGCCTCCAATTCTCACGGCACAAGGCCAACAATCTGTCGCACGAGGCCAACTACAAGCTGTCCAAGATCGAACAGGAGGCGTCCGAGCACGTGAAGCCGCGCTACCCGGGCGGCCTCAAGAAGCGCAGCTCCTCCTCGAACGGCTTCAATCCGATGAACGAGATCAAGCTGAAGACGAGCAACCGACTGATGAGGAAGGGCATGGGTCCGTCGCTGCCGAGCAACGCACTCACAGATACCCTGCGTGCCCACTACGTGGATGATATGCTAATGCGCCGCGAGATGAAGATGGAGCGCCAGCGTGAAAAGGAACAGAAACTGCAGAGCAACGAGGCTGAGAAGAATGTCCTGATATCGCCATACGACATGCTCAGCTCAGCTCAGAGTAAGGACGCTGGCCTGGACACTGGCTCCAATGCCAGACTGGATGGCGCCGATATTAATTTGATGGACACGCCACAGAGCTACGACTATCGCATACCCCAATTTGATCAGATGCTGTCGGTCGGACAGCGGACCGTGCCCAATCTGCGCGATTATGCGCATGCGAATGCCAAGCTGAAGGTGGACCGGGAGCGCTTCAAGCGGCAACACGAGCAGCTAACGGAACAGGAAAGCGAACTAAAGTCAACGGAGAACGAGTCCAGCCTGGAGCAGGATGCGGCTGGTTTGGAGGCTGGCAAGGATGCAGCGCAGCAACCGGAAGCCAAGCTGCCAGATGCCGAGGAACTGGTGGCCAAGTTGGGTGCACCAAGTCCAGTCTCGCCAGCCGCGCAGGTGGCGCCAGCCGAGACCAAAGCGGACGGCAACGAACTGAAATCCGGCCAAGCCGCCGCTGTCAAAGCCGAGCCCGAAACCGAAGTCGCCAGCGAGCCCAAGCCGCAGGGCAAGGCTGCACAGCGCGCGGTGTCCGAAGTCAAGTTGCCGGCAAAGCAGCTGCAGCCGATCAATGCGATGGCGCCCAAGCAGATGGAGCAGCAGGGTCGACCCAACACGCAGATGGCGGCCAACGAGGAGCAGCAGGTGCGTCAGCTGGCGGCCAAGCAGAAGGAGGAAGGAGGCCTGCAGAAGCCCGCCACGGGCAAGATGAAGCGGGAGGAGGCGACGCAACGCAGCGGCATCTGCAAGAGCCATCCGGATGCGGTGGTCAAGCTGCTGGCCACCAAGATCTCACAGCATGCCGGGGACAAGGATCGCGACAAGCGCTGGACCTGGCACCGAGTGCATCGCCAGAAGCCCAGCCACAAGGAGAATGTGGCCAATGAGACGCCGCACTACAAGCGCCGCAGCAAACGCTCTGTGGAGCAGCAGCCGCAGACGGAGACACAGTCCGGACAGCAGACGGATTCACAATTGAGTGCAGCCGAGCCGGCACAGCTGCCGGCACAAGCCGCGCCCCAAACGGATGCGCCAGCCGAGATAAGTAACTCGAAGCTGTTGGATTCTTTCGAGGATCACAATGGCAATCGCGCGCACTTTGGCGGCCTGGGCAATGGCATGTTGGTTCCGGATAACGCCGTGGCGGAGGTGGAGAACGGTGCTGCCGCTGACACGTTGCCCTATCCGCGACATCAGGAGAACCGCTTAAAGGATGAGGAGGTGCATGAGGGGGACACGAACATCTTTACCAATTCGCGTTATCAGGTGCCCATGTTGAATCAGCGCTACAACAACAACAATTTCAACAATCAGCAGCAGCCTTCTGGGCAACAGCAGCAGTTGCAGCAGTGGCAGCCACAGATGCTGCAGCAGCAGCAGCAGCAGCCGCCGCAGCAGCAGCAATTCCAACAACAGGCCAACAATCTGAAAGGCAACTTCAATTTGACGCATCTGTTTGGCGAGCTAGCCAAGCTGCAAAAGGCGCCAGCGTGCGTCCAGCAACTGCAGCAACAATTGCAGTCGCAGTCGCAGTCGCAGCAACAGCCACAGCCACAGCAGCAACAGTTGCAACCACAGCAGCAGCAACAACAGCCGCTATATGGTATGCACCGTTACTTTGGGCCGCTCTTCAACAAAGGCAACAAGCTGAACGCGGTCAATGATCCCTGCCTGATGACACCAAAAACTATGGAAGCAACAGTTCCAACAACCGCAGCACCAGCAGCTATTTCCGGCGGCAGCACCATCCATCCGGACTGTGTGCCCATACCCGGTGAAGCCGGAGCAGCGGCTCCAGGCTCAGAAAGTCCGATATGCAACAGTCCCGATGCCGTTAAGCTGAATTTGTCCGTGAATGCCCAAGTCTGCACCGATCCCAAGACGAAGCAGATGTATGGCAACGGCTCGATCTGTGTGCTGCCAAGCAGTCAGCAGCGTTTGAAACTGGTCGACTATTATCCGCTGCAGGAAGCACTGGTGGATGAGGCCGACGAAGATGTGGAGAACGAGGAACGGTACTCCAGGCAGGCCAGGCAACGTGCTAACAAGCGCAAGCAGTCGGCCCGAAAGGATCAGAAAAGCAAACGGCCCGAGCAGGAAAGTACAGAAAAGCCAACTGGAAATGCGAAAAAATCTGACCAGGCCGAAAGGTGAGTGCAATTAACAAGAGTCGTTGCAGTCGGGTGTAACCAACTTCAGAGTAGTGGTTCTTCTTCAAAATTAACACTGATTTAACAGAGCAAATTATAAAATACTGTTGACAACATTGCGCATTTTGAGCTATTGACCATAAGCGCATGTTATTCCAGCGAATGTTGTCTGTAGTCTTTTGACATTATGT